>CM038231.1:68262882-69462882 GCA_021442155.1 Cymbidium sinense
TTTTATAGGAATGATGGAGGAAAAGATGTAACAGCTTGAACAACTCTCATCATCATCATCTAAGTTCAAAAGCATGAGTATCTTTGAGAATTCTAAGAAGTTAGCTTCAAGATGGTCATGCTTCACCAATTTGGCGATAATAAAATTAGCACCTTCTTTAAACTTTTATTGCAAGATTTCTTGGAAAAATTAAGAAACCTAGTGAACTCAACCTCTCTCTTCTGAAACTCTTCATCCTGATGGGAGAGCTCCTTCTCTAATTCTCTCTTCGCCTCCACTAGGAAAGTAAGCTCCATGGTAACCCTCTCTTTCTTCTCTTTTTGCCAAGCTGCCTCGACCTGAAGGTCCTTTTGCTTGGCTTCAAGAGTTATCAATTTCTTCTTTGTTCACACTTGCAAGGACTACTCGCAACAACCTCCTTCCTCTTTCCAATAATCATGTGGCACACCTCCAAAGTTGACTACCACACTATCACCTAAGTAGCCATGATAGCATGTGGCAAGTGAGCATTTAGAAGGCTACATAAGAGCTTGTCAAGATCCTTAGATAAGATGGAGGAGTCCAACTCATAGGCTTCATGAGTGGGCTTGCATAAGTTTGGAGAGAAGTTATCTTCCAAGCCTTTCTCATCCTCTTCCTCCTCAGCAAACTCCTTGCTCTATTGGCAACTATAAGGAGTTGAGCTTGCAGCTCACTTTTAAGGCTTCCAAGGAGCTGTACTTGGCCCCACCTCATTAGGGCCTTAATGGGATCTGCTCTTATTTCCACCTCTTCCTCCTTGTTGACCTTGAGAGAGGTAGATTCCTTCCCATTGGTCACTCACTCACCGATCTCAAGCTCACCTTCTTCAAAGAATTGGAGCACTTCTGTGCTAAGTTTTAGGGTAGTGGGAGTCACCTCTCCTGTGAGTAAACAGGAACAGAAAAAAATTTGAAGAATAAGTTGCCAAAGGAAAAAAAAGGACTAACGAAAAGAAAGAACAACAAATTTATCAAGGATGCCTGTAACCCTACTGAAGTGAGATAAAGAGCGTTGTAAAGCTGTGACCCTGTAGCCTCTCCATTGCCTCCACCTTCTGTATACTTAGCTTACTGAGCTTGGTGGCTTTGCTAAGCTAGTAAGGAAGTGGAATAGTGAACACTAGCCATTGAGTCATGGTCTTCATAAATAAAAGTTGTGAGCACCACCTTTATACTTTATTCTAAAGACCATGAATTTTAAGCAGAGTCGCTAAAAATTGCACGATCCCATCCTGGTGACCCTTCACCACGAATATGCGAGAGAAGAGATCAAGACTCTGTAGAATGCTTTCTTCCTACATGCATAATATGAAAGTTGTGATGCTCGCCATTGAGTTGGGAAGGTTTGGGTGGGCATTACTCCCAAGAAGTTGAGGATGTCTATCTCTCACATGAAACATAAAGTTGGAACTCATTCCTAAAATGGGTGAGTGGAATGCATAGCTCATGCATCCTCATCAAGTTTTGACACTCGGTCCTCTCGACTACTTGCACAGTAGAACTTGGACCATAGTATCCATAAAATATTGAAGTCATAGTGGAGGTATCCAACTCAAGAACCTCTATGATATGAGCCTAGTCGAAAGATGAAGCAGCTTTCTTGAGCAGAGCCATACTGCTATAGATGAAAAGTTGATCAAAATCTATTTGCAAAGAAGTTCTACTCGCATGACTAAAGGAAAGTAATAAATGTCTTAACTATTCTAGCTAGGAAGAATTTATAGATGTGGTAAGAAAGATGTGATGACACAAACATTAAATCAAGCACTATATGAAGAAATGATTACCCAATCTTGTGGATATCTCAAGCAATAAGAGCTACAGGGAAACAATTAAAATGCAATAATAAAAAATCAAATAGTACTCATGAGAAAAAAAAATTTATATAAATATTTATCTTTATTTACGAGTAGAAAAGTACAACACACTTGCTAAAATTTGAAATACATTATTTTTTCAATAAATTTTTTATAGGGTCTAAGTATTTATCCTTGGTGAGTCCACCTTTCTCGCATATATAATTAAACAAAAAGCTTAGGATAGAATAGAGAAGTGAAGTACTCCATGACTTAATGAAGTTCTACGACAACAAAATCTAAGCCCTTATAGTCGTGAAGTTGTGCTGGCACTCCACTTCCAAGAACCATCATTGCTATAACTCCAACTCCAATTGTGCTCGTAGCTTGCCCATGTCCTACTAAGATGAGTCTAAGGCCTCCATCAAGAAGGTGACCTCCCTCATAAATTTTTAATCTCAAAGGAATCTATTACTACTCATTGTTCTTCCTCTACATCATTCCTTGGCTGACAGGTAGAGTCACACTTCACAGACTCCTCGATATCTCTATGAGTATGAGAGGGAAAATCAACCATCATTTCCTTGATGTCAGTGAAAGCGAAGAAGGTTGCAAGGGAACATCACTAGTTTACCCTAGGTTGAGGAGGAATCTCTGTCAAATCCACCAGCAACACTGATAGAGTTAGCAGTAAAGTTGGAGTTGCCCCTAGTCAACAAGAAAAGAATTTATTAAAACTGTGAGAGGAATTTCAATAAGAGGATTTGTTATGGCCAAACCTTGGAAAGGAAAGCCACTTATTGAGTAAGTGGAACTCCTCTCTATTCAAGAAATGCCCCAGCAAATCACCCATGGATTCTATAAAGTTACTTGAATTATCAAAGAAAATGACCTGGATGGTCAGCAAGTGTCCCTCACCATTCTCTGTGGAAACTTGAACAATATCTATGCTTAGCTACGACTAAAGAAATAATCAAGAGACTCAAAAGGACTCAGAATATATGATAATAGGCAAAACTCACCTCACTATGATATTCCTCTATGGCTGCCTTCATGGTGGTTGCACAGTCACCACCGCAGCCCGCTCTTTAGATAGGTGGGTACTCGATTCTTTCCATAAGTCTGAATGAGTAGATAGATTGACAATTATAGCAATTAAAGTAGTTCAAATTCCAAGTCTGAATGAGTAGTTAGATTGACAAGTGTAGCATTTAAAGTAGTTGAAATTCCACTTTATCCATAGGAATTATAGTGGCCTTTCCCGACATATTTACTTTGTTGGCATTTTTGTGAAGGCCTGCCTGTAGAATCACAAGATTAATGTCGCTATGAAGTTTATTTGCATCCTTGGCAATTATATTTTACAGAATCTACTCATAATTTGTAGAAGGAATGTTGAGTGTATAAATAAAGAAATAAAAGATCCATTTACAGCCTTCAGAGGGTTGAAAAGTAAATTAGTCCAAAGGTGATGTAACTGCTTAATAATTGCATGAAGTCTTTTAGTTAATTAAATATTTGACAACTAATCATTTTGTTCATTCTTCTATCCTTTTTGGGATACCTCCATAAAAAGTAGAAGAAGTAGAGAGCTAAATGTATACTAAAGTAGTGGGTATTCCCAAATGAGCCTATAAGTCAAGACAAGTATACTCGTATAAATGGTACTCAATGGCCCAGAAGGATAATTCAACAAAAGAAGATAGATCTGATCCAGCGAGCCAAGGACTTGGAGAATAATAACTCAAAGGTAAAACATAATTCCATTACTGGAAACTAGCTACTGTATTGAGGAATGATTTGACCACACTTCTTAACCTCAGCCTTACTTGTAACCTTTTTCGATGGTGGGGTACTTGCTCCCTATTAGCCTATGGACTCATATGCGCTCACTTCCATCAACTTAGGCATAAAGTTCAGTATTAAATTCACCTTATATGATCTTTTTATGTTTGATCACCCCTTAACATTATAAAAGGGAGGCTTCTTTCTTATGGGAGGAATTTTTGGCTCTTACTCCAGACCCTATATTCTATACTCATTTTTTTAGTATTCCAAGCAATAAAGATTTTTTTTTTCTCTTGCACTATTCTAACTTTCTTTTTTGCTAGTAATCTTTTTTCCTAACCCTATTTCCAAGGTATCCTAGAAGATTCTTCCTCCATATGGACAGATTTGGATTTAGCTTCTAAGCCATGGCTCACTAGGCCATGGAGTGGCCTAAAGAGTTTGGTCGACCAAGACAAAATTCATGGCAATAGGAGAGATTCAAATACTCACCTTAAAGGCATTAGTTTGCTTGGGAGTTGATTTAGGAATCGTTAAAGAGGTGGTAGGAGCTTGTTAAAAGCCTTAATTAGATTGCCTCCCGTAGTATGCTTGTTTGAACAAACTCTAGCAAGGCCTATTCATAGCATAGTTTTTAGGTGCCTTAGAGTGTTTGACAAAAAAAAGAGGAAAATTTTGTTTAACTCAGAAGCCTAGCGGAGAGTAACCAGCCTCTTAATTAGTTGAATTGGTGGCTCATTTTTAGGCCTTAGTAAAAATGTGCTCTACCCATGGTTGAGCTCAGTTTATTATAGTTTTTACTATAAGAGACTGAGAGAAATTGAGAAAGTTTTATGTAATGGATAAGTATAAAGTTCAAGTGGCTCTAAACGCTGTTGTCCCTAAAGTGAACCCTATCAATGAACCCTAAAGTGCCCACTTAACTAAAAGTGAAGTTCTTTGAAAATTTAGTGCTCATCAAAAAGGTTAATTAATGTCAGCACATATTAGATGTAAGCTTGACCTAAGTTGACCCTAAATTGACTTTATGCCCCATGGTTAGTTTAAGTCTATAATTATGTGTTTAATGACCCAAAAATTCATAGAAAATGATTTGTAGATTGAAATTGATCATCAAGATTTATAGGATTGACAGAAGAAGGCACCTAAATATCAATATTTATAGGGTTTTTGGTATAGGGTTAAAGTAACTCAATCCTATATCAAATCTCTCAAAATATTTTTTAATGTTGAATAAGCCAAATCTCAATTTCTCATGATCAATTATAAGAGTAATTAGATAATTACAATGCATTTGACTACTTGAAATTCAACACATACATCAACAAGACATAAGTTGAATCTAAGCAATGTAGGTAGTTTACCCTAGAGTTAGCTAGAGCTAAACCTATGTTGTAAAAAAGGTTTTGGCAAAAAACCCTCCAATATAGTTTCCCCTAAGGCACTCTTGGGATAACTTATGATTAGGTTTATTTTGTTGGTTTCTTGGGAAGAATTTTGAGTTTAGCTCTATTGAAATTTTTTTTCATCAATAAAGAACCCCCGTCATTTATGTTATATCTGTAAGATATGCCATAAATGTTAAATAAAGTTTAGTTTATTTTTATTATCTTTATTAATTTTGATGGCTGGACTTGATCATTAATTTGTAGTAAGTTCATAACAAGGAACCTTCTATTTGTAGAACATCAGAGTGTTTCTTTAGTCTTGAACTTGTGTAGGTATTTTTATCGAGAATCCTCTAATGCTTAGTAGACAACTCCATCTAATTTTCATCTACATAAGACTAAATGTATCTCCATAATTATTTAACATAATGACTAAGGCTCTAATTCTTAACTTATAGGGGCTCATGTTTTCAACCTTCGGGCGAGATGACTTCTACAAAGTGGGCCTTAGCCACTGCACCTTCTAACAAATGTCTATTCTTGTATCAAACAAAAAGATCTTATAAGTACCATGATAAACTAGAAGGCTTATTATCCATCATCACTCTTCTCTATCAATGACAAATGAGTCAAGAAGGAGTAGTCTAATTACTACTTTTGTAGTAAAAATAAAGGAAAACTTGAAGCTTTTGATTCAATCTTTCTACAAACTTACATACCCAGAAGAAGCCTTATGCCATAGGATGTGTCACTGTAAATGGGTATTCACTACTCTCAATTGGTAAGTAGACCCTTGTACAAACGTAGGGCATGTCTCCTAAACTCAGTTTGTAGACTAGAGTAACCTCACCACATTATCCTTTTAAAGGTGTTTTCTTAGCCTTATAGTTTTTCTTTCAAAAATTTATGTGGCTATAGTTAATCACACCTAAAAGGTCATCTCTAGGTATGCAGGTCTCAACTAAAATAGAAGATTGACTCACCGATAGGTCTCCCACTTTCATAATTTCTTAAATCCATGCTTTAACCACTACCCATTAGTAGAGGGTAGTTGAAATCATTATCTAAATCTCCTTGGTCTTGATTATCTAAAAAGAAAGTTAAGGATGAAATCTAATCTAACACACGATCCTAATCTCATGACCTAGTGAACAATATGAGATTTAAAACCTAAATTTGATCATAAAACCACTAATGTAGATATATAATTGTCTCAAGTTATACACTACTACATAGAGAAATAACATTCTATTCTTTTTGTTTAACCATACTCTGAAAGCATACCCAAAAGGAAGCCTCATGAACAATAGACCTGTGTGATCGTATGATCTAATCTAAAGGAGTATATCAAAATAAAATAAAAGGACACTAAGTAAACTTGAGGATGACGATGGGAGTGCACAATGACTCTACATTATGAGACTTATGAGTTACATATATGCATATCCTAACTAAGTGGATGTGTGTGTTTGCACTAGAATGCGAAAGAGCTCACCTATTCTCTAACATAGACTTTATTTATGAAAGAGCCTACCTATTCTAACATACACATCTAGTCTAACATAAATCTAATATTGCTCTTTTGCATTCTAGTGCAAACACACACATCCACCTAGTTAGGATATGTAAGAAATTAACATTTTAACCTATTCTAACATGTTATTTTCTAGCCAACCTATTCTAACCTGCAAGAAAATAACATTTTAACTTTATTTATAATAATATTCTTTTATAGCATTTCCCCTATAGAAGACAATTTTGGATCTAAAAAGAATGTATTACCATCCAGTCTAATCGGCAAATAATCCTAGGCATGGAGTATAAAATAGTACACCATAAAGACCTGTGAAGCACATTACATCACAACACATCATAACGAATCATAAAAAATCACAGAAAGGCCTAACCTAAGTCTAGGGTCTGTGACCTAATGATCTAGTGTGTGAAGAAAATAAGCTTGTGTAGCAAGACTTTGCTACACCTCTTTAGTTCAAATTTCAACTTAGAATTTCAGTTTGTTTAAATTTTACCTTTGCATGGTTTCAATTCAAATGATTTAATGATTTATTTTCATTTTATTTTTTTTTATTTTTATTTAGTTAAAGTGATGTTTAGGTTTTCAAGAATGAAGAGTAGAATGAATCTCACTTTTGGGTGAAACCTATTCTATTCAACATCATGAACCCTAATACAATGACACCTTCAACCTAAGATGAATATCCAACCCAAAAGTCTTACTAAGATCCTTAAGTATCTTAATTAATCCTTTTAGTTTCATTTAGATGGTTTGGGTTTGAATTTAGTTTGGATTTTTGGATTAATTCTTTTATTTAAAATTTGATTTTCTATTTCATTCTTTTGATTTGATTTAATTTTCATTCTTGCCTTAGATTTCAATTTGGTTTAATTTGTTTTAAATTATTTAATTTGATTTGATTTGAATTAGTCTATTTAATTTAGTTTGAGTTGCTTTTGGTTTGAATTATGTTTAGGTTTTAAGTTATGTTCATTTTATTTAGTTTAATTTATGTTAACTTAAGCCACTTAGGTTAAAGTTTGAATTCATTCTTAGGTTAGATTGATCATGTATTTAAGTTTCATTGATTTGTTTAATTATGAGTTTGATTAAACTTAAGATTTAATTAACTCTTAATATGCCTTATTAATTTCCTTAACCTTTAAGGATATGAATTATTAAATTCTTTGACTTAAGATGTTTGGAGAATTATCCTTAGTATTTCTAATGTCGATGAAAATTAATTCAAATTATTTCATGATTATATGAATTCATGAATTTTCTTTATTTAATATTTGATTTATATTGACTTAAGAATTTGGAAATTCAATAATTCCCAATCTAAGAGTTAAGTCGGTTTGAATTTTTAATGGCAAGTGGAGTTTCATGCCAATTTTATGTTTCCAAAGTTTCACCTTGATTAGATTCATAATTAGGGTGTGATTAAGGTTTTAATGATTTGATCAAAACCCAAATTAGGCCTAATTTGATGGAAATCATTTACGATTTCATTTTTCATTGATTGCACACTCAAAAATGTTTCTAATGTGAGTTCATTCATAATTATTGGACATTGGTTGATTTATTGTGATTTAATTAATTTCTAGTTATTTATTTAAATTATTTAATTCAATTAATTACTTAATTAAGCTATTTTACAATTTACTTAGTTTGAATGAGTTTCATTGATAATTTTATGTTTATTAAGGTTTATTAAGTTAACTTGAGGTTATTTGATCCATTTTCATGATTTATTTCATTTTATATTTTAATTTTTTAAATTAAATTGGGTTTGGGATTTGAAATTTAATATTCCATGAATTACATTGAAATAATTCATGAAACTTTTTTGCTTAACTGTGTTTTAACATTAATTTCAATTCCCCAAAGTTTCATTTGAATTGAATTAATGGTTTGTGAGAAATTAAGATTTAATTAATTTCATTCGAAGTGAAATTAAGGCTTAAATACCCAAAAATTAATAGGGGATTTTAATTTTAATGGATTCCTCTCATCAAGATGAATCCATAGAGCCCAGGTTTGTATGTTTTTTGAATTTGTATTTAATTTTCTATGAATATTTGAATTTTTTATTATTTTTAATTAATTTTGTAATTACTTTAAGAGTGGATTTCTTATTTTAAGAATGTGGGCCGACGTGGCGGCTTACATGGCACCGTCGCCACGTAGAATGCTAAGATTTGGCCACGCAAATCTTGCGTGGCATCAACATCAAAAGCGATGCCACATGGGATGAATCTCGACCATTCAATTGAAGATTGATAGTCCTGATTCATTCTATGATATCCCTAGGTGTTAAAATCGAATCTTCCATCTAGATCTTGGTCGTCCATTCCAAATAGAAGGATCGAATGGCGAAGATCAAATCCCGAGAGCCTCCAGCAAGAGATGGACATTGTCCATCATTTTTGCCAATTTTTGGCAATCACAAAATGATTAAGGATCATTGTACCACCAATCCATGTAGTTGGATCCACATGGGGATCAAATTCTTTTTGAAAAAAAGCAAAATTGAATGCCTAAAAGGATGGTGGTGGACCATACCTCATTTCAGACAATCAGCGATAGTCGGATTGACTCCATTAGCTTCACCTTGATGTGACAATGCTGTGTATGCAATTTGGTGGCTTGCCTCTCCATGGATCACCTCCTAGACCAACCTCGGATCGAATTCTATTGGGTTTGGTCATTTTTTGGCTCACCGACGGCTATGGGATGGGGTGGTAATTTTTTTGAGGCTGTATTGACCTCTAGAACATGTTGGAATGTTGAATTTGATGTAAAAACCTCTTCCTTAGATTTCACCATTGAAGGGTGGCCACCAATTTTTAACCATTTTTTGGCGTGTCGTAGGCGAAAAGATGTGGAATTGATCTATTACTTCATCTCCTCTTTTGATGAGAAATTTGAGATAAAAATAGGGGAGTAAAAGGCACTTTTTCCCCTCTTTTCATACATGGCCAAGAGCCATGTTCATGGCCTTCTAGGTGGCTGGATTCCGGCTGCCAGTGGGGTAAGGTTGGCCAAGGGGTGGATTCAATCACCCTCAGCCTTATGAACATATTTGGATAAGGAATTCATAAGGAGGAAGGCATTTTCCCTCCCTTCCTTGTTTGACTGAGCCCCCTTCTTCTCTTCCTAATTTTTCCTTCTTCTTCTTTAGTTTTCCTTGGAGGAAGACAAATTCACCTTGTCTTCTTCCTTAGGTGGCCTTCAATTGATTGGCAGCCATATCCTTTATCTTGAATCCAAGAGATGGAATTCAAAGGGATAAGGGATTAGGGAAATCAAAGTGGACTTTGCTTCATGCAATCCCTCTTTTCCATTAGATAATCTATTATTTTGGCTAGAATTAGATTTGATTAGGTTGATTAAGACTGTTTGACAATCTCATTTAATCCATGCAAGGATGAATTTAAATAAGTTCCATAGGTTTCATTTTAATTTGAATCCATTTGGTCATTAACCTTAGCATTAGATTTAATTTAAGTTTCAAATGTTTTAACCACCATTAATTGGTTTTAAATTTTGATTTGGATCATCCTGATTGTCCATTGGATGATTAGGAGTTGACTTAACCCATGCCACATGAAGGTTTAGCACTACTCCAACTCAACTTGACCCTTCCTTAAATGGGTTATGTTGGATTTGGTTGAGTCAAATGACAAAATTTAACTCAATTAAATTATGTTCAGACTCCAATTATGTTTAATCACATATGTGAAATGATTTGGAGTGATTTGTTTTACTTAATTTTAAGTTCATTTTAATTTGAACCCATTAGACCTAAAGTGGCTTAATGGGTTAAGTTTGGGTTTTATTTTGGTCAAATTACCAATTTGATTGAATTAGACACAATGTTGGGTTGGATTGTGTTTAATTATCATTTTAAAATGATTTTAAGTAATCAAATTGAGTTGATTTCAATTTGATTTGGGATAGAACCCAATAGGGCCCATTTAGGGTTATTTAGACTAAGTGGTCTAATGAACCCAAATAAGGCCTAAATGAATTTAAATTTTTTTATATTTTTGATCAAACATGTTTATTTAATCATTTGAAACATTTAGAATAATTTAATTGGGTCAAATTCTTTGTAGATTGTCTTTTGACATGATGGGACCCACTTATGTTAAACTAATGTTAAATGGGTTGACTAGATTTTACTTTTGTTTGGTTTGGGATTTGTTTCTTCATTTAAATTTGATTTCATTTTGATTTATTTAGATTTGATTTGATTTAATCCAAATTTAGAATTTAGGTTGAGTCCATCTAAGCCAATCAGGTTAGATCAATCCCAAGGAAGATGCCCTAGGTCACTAGGTATGGTATCCTTAGCATTGAATTAGGAGATTGATATTTGAGATTAGGACATCCTAATTACTGATTTCAAAAGTGATGTTAACCTCATCCAGAAATGAGGTTAATAAGTGCAACCTTGACTAAAACATATTTCAACTTCTTAAAGATAAGAGTCTAACAATAAACCCTTAAAGTTGTAATACAAATCAAAAATTTAATCTTTAAATGTTTCAAATTATTTATTTAATGTTGTCAGTATATTGGGTATTCACAAAAGTTTTCTCCATTTTGATGGTAGGACATGCTAAGAGGCTATAACACCCCTAAGTGTTTCAAATTCTTTATTTAATGTTGTCAATATATTGGGTGTACAAAAATGTTTTCTCTATTTTGATGATATGGTATGACATGTTAAGAGTCTATGACACCAAATTCAATGCCCCAGATGCGACACAGCAACCCCCAATAGGGCCCATTTAGCGTTATTTAGACTAAGTGGTCTAACGAACCCAATTAAGGCCTAAATGAATTTAAAATTTTTTTATATTTTTGATCAAACATGTTTATTTGATCATTTGAAACATTTGGAATAATTTAATTGGGTCAAATTCTTTGTGGACTGTCCTTTGACTTGGTGGGACCCACTTAAAGTTAAAGCTATGCTAAATGGGTTAACTAGATTTTACTTTTGTTTGGTTTGTGATTTGTTTCTTTATTTAAATTGGATTTTATTTTGATTTATTTAGATTTGATTTGATTTAATCCAAATTTAAAATTTGGGTTGAGTCCATCTAAGCCAATTAGGTTAAATCAATCCCAAGGAAGATGCCCTAGGTCACTGGTATAGTGTCCTTAGCATTGAATTAGGAGATTGATATTTGAGATCAGGACATCCTAATTACTGATTTTAGAAGTGAAGTTAACCTCATCCAAAAATGAGGTTAACAAGTGCAACCTTGACTAACACATATTTCAACTTCTTAAAGATAAGAGTCTGACAATAAACCCTAAAAGTTGTACTACAAATAAAAAATTGAATCTGTAAGTGTTTCCAATTCTTTATTTAATGTTGTTGGTATATTGGGTATTCATAAACGTTTTATCCATTTTGATGGCAAGACATGCTAAGAGGATATAACACCCCTAAGTGTTTCCAATTCTTTATTTAATGTTGTCAATATATTGGGTGTACAAAAAGGTTTTCTCCATTTTGATGATATGGTAGGACATGTTAAGAGGCTATGACACTAAATTCAATGCCCCACATGCCACATAGCAACCCCCTCACCTCATTTGTCTTGGGTGTCATACCCTCTTAACAATTTGGTTGCAAAGCTTTAGCTCATTTTATGGCTTAACATCCATGGGTTAATCACTATGGCATAAAGTTTTCCTAAAGGAATAGTTCTTAAAGGATAATCTACACATATACCACTTTGTTGGTGGTATATAGGGATAAAAGTTCAAAATGACCTTACTTCAACCTTCTAAAATAAACTTTATGTATATCTAAGTAAATACCAAGTAAATTATACAACAACGTGAATTATGTAGTGAAACAAAGCATGTAGCAAAGTAAAGACATGCAGGAAAAATAAATCAAGTAGCACTCTCTAAATATATGCATAACAGAAAAAATTAGAAACCAACATATTTATTTCTCTTCCTTTCACAACATTAAAAAATATATAAATATGAGTAAGAATAAAAGGTAATAGTGAAAGATATTATATAGAATAATCAAGAGTAAGGGTCAATCAAGCATGAGGAAATAAGAGGAAAAATAATTTTGGAAAGAACTTAATTTAAATTTTAAATAGATTGATTTGAATTTGAATCAAATCGAACTCGATTTCAAGGTGGCTAGTCAAAGCATGTGGAAGGAAGAAGATTCAATGCAATTAACTTAAATGAACAAATATTAATTAATCAAGGTAGTAATTAAGAAAAAGTTGAATTAATTTCAAAATAAAATAAATCAAATAACACCTTTGCATGGGACAAAGACTTTCCAAAACAGATCAATCTTTAATTAATGCAAATCTCATGATAAATTAATAAGGGAACAAATTATTAAGTAATTTAAAATTTAAAATGGAATTTTAAAACAAATAGCGATTGGCCAAAATATTTCATAAAATAGATTTAAGAAATGTAAAGTATGCAACTCCAAGCAAATTTGATTTTAAATTTGAATAAATCCAAATGAAATCAAATTAAATTGAATAGGAACTCACTAAGATATGCCATGAATGAACAACTTATTTTACGAAATAATTTCTAACTAATTTCAATTTGAAATTCAACTTTCAAATTAATATGAATTTAAAAATATAAAATAAGAAAAATATTTATACATTAAATAAAATAAACTAAATCAAAAATACCTTGACATAAAATCATCAAAAATTCGGCCAAGACAGGACATGACATCAGGAATAATAAAAAATTTGATATGAGAAAAAAAAATTAGGAGAGAAAGAGAAAATGATAATTTGAATAATTAAGAAAATATTTTATCTCTCGTGATTAAATAAATGGATAAATATTAAAAATAATGAGAATAAATTTTAATGATATTGAATGAACAAAACTAAGTTTTAGATGAAATTGATATGGCTTAAATCAATACAAGTGACAAAAATATCCAAAAAGGACAATTTCATGAATTATAAAAAAATAAGGCAAATAAATTTAGCAAAATGATTCTAAAAATTAAAATAAATGAAATAAGGTTATTTTAGGAATTTTTATTATTTTTGAGAGCCTTTATTTGTACTTTTATGTAATTCCTAAGATTATTCCTAATGAACCTAAGTTCAAGCTGATTTGACCATCTTGAATTGACTGATCAAATTAGATATGGTTGTTTTCTTAAAAAAGTTGAAATGAAATATTATTATAATCTAATAATAAATTTATTATCATCAAAATCAAATAATATAACCATGGGAATTGAAAACATTCAAAGATTATATAACCACCATGTGTAATAAATGTATTTTTATAAATTAAACTCACTACTAAAAGAAAAACTAGTATTTTGATATATTCACATTGAAGGGTGAGTGTAAATAGCTCTTTCTTTTTTTCTTTTTTTTTGGAAAATTAGAAAAATTTTATTGCCACAAAAAAGAGGTACAAAGTCCTTAGAGGGGGCAAATCATTAATCTAATGCTCAAAGAGCTACAAAAAGTCCTAAAGAGATAAGCCCCCTAGCTAATACAATAGATAAAAAATATAAGCTAATAAAAAAGAAACAAAGATCCAAAAAAATAATTCCTTGAAAGTAGCAACAATCTTCCAAAGCATCTTTTGTAACCAGCACAATCCAGCAGCAAAAGTCTCCCAACCTCTACTAGAGATCTTATGAAATTAGCCCAATCCAGCAACAAAAGTCTCCCAACCTAAACTAGAGATCTACAACAAGCTAGAAAATGGATTAGTACAGATAATGAGACAATTCAATAAGCATAGAAAATAAGAGCAGATAGAAGACAAAGTGTGAAGAAAAGGCTCTTACTCAATTATAAATGTCTTAAAGAACAGCACCATATATAAGCATCCAGACTTCGAGTGAAGGGTTGCAATTACAGATAACACTATCAGCCAAAAGAGGAAGTGGGACCCATCATGGACATCATTGCCAGCATACCTATTGTAGCACCTTATCCAATGATGATCATCACAGAAACCTACATAAAACTTCAAGCAGCAAATATAGCCACAAAAATCCAAGCAGTTAACAATATTAAGCTTAGTAAAATAGATAAGGAGGAACCCCATCAATAAAGTATTAGACCATAGGGAGCACCACCAAAGCCACCAAATATTATCCAGCTTAACAATAAGGTTAACATTAAGGATGATAGGAAGTAAGGCATCCAATAAACCAAGAAAGGGTAAAGAATCAGCCACATTCCAGAAGCAACAATTTCAGTAGGTAAAAACCAGAAAAGATGAATGGGAAAGGAGAAAGTCAATGCCATTGCTATACTTGCTAGGATCAAAAAAAATGTAGCAAAGTAAATACTCTTTAAACAAATCCAACCAGCTAGAGCAACCAATCCAAGCAGCTAGCAAGGTCCACCTTGCAAGCCACCAAAAAAGCCAAAATGTCCAATCAGTGGAGCTAGAACCAGCCGGATAAAAAATAGAGAGAGTCTTACCAATAGGAATATAGTAAATAACCCAAGGGAAAGCATAACTAGTAGCCACCAATCCCAAATTGAAGACAGGAAAATCCAGTAAGGATAGCTAAATACAACAGCCAAAACCAAACATGGTAAAACCCTATAGAAATAAAGAAAATCTGACAACCAGAGATAGCCACAGATAAGAAAACCAATAAGGTCAACATCAGCCCAATCCAAAACACCTCCAAGCAATTATTAGGTGCTTTCTAGGTCAGAATATCAAATAATAAGAAAATCTCGTAAGAGGAGATACACCCAAAAAGCAGTTAGATTTAATAAGAAAGCAATAGCCAAAACACCACTGATCCAGAATAGCATAAAATAAACGTAGAAAGCTATAGAAAAAACAATTCTCCAAACCATAACCAGAGGCAGAACAATGAGCCCTAAAGGGCACAAACTCCTCAAAGTTGTAGGAGCAGAAACCACAACACCACAGTTGCCAACAGTCATAATTCAAAAAGTAAACCCCAACCTAGATGGCCAAACCCTAAATAATATGTAGAATGGCAGGAACCAAAGGGAAGGAAAAGACTCAAGAGAGAAAGAACAACTAAAAAGAACAGGAAAAACTAACCCAATCAACAAGCAATAAGGAGACAAACCAACCAACCATAATAAGAAGGACACAAGGGCTGTAAGAGCAGCACCCATAAGAGGGAAAAACCCAAATCTATGGAACCATGGAAAAAGCCAACTTGAGAAAGCTGAGTAGAAAAAGAAAGCTGCAGATAGGTCCAACCAAAATGAGAAGCAGGAACCAAGCACCATCTGCAACCAAAGCCAATACCAGTATGGGAGAGAAAGCAAACCAAAAAAAAGGAAAAATAGAAAAGAAATCAAAAGCTAGAAAAATAGCTGCAATCCTTCCAAAGAGAGGGAAGAAATCAACCAGTAAAAAAGAAAAAAAGGATAAGGAGAAGAAAGAAATAAAGTCCAAACCACCATAAGGTAAAGCCAAAAATAATCAGAAATAATAGCAAGTGGAAAGCCAAAGCCCCACAAGAGGAGAGAAGATTAAAAGCTTCTAACATAAAGTAAGCATGTTTTATTAAGATTCACTAGACCCTTTAAAAGGAAAGGGATGTCATCTTGAGAAAGCAATTGCATAGAAGAAGACTTGGCTCCCAAATTGGCAAGAAAGTTAGCACAAGAATTGGCTTCCCTATAGATATGAGAAATTTGAAACTCTAATTTAGCAAGAAGCCTCCTAGTATGATTAAGTAAGTAAAACATTTTAGCATTACCATGAGCATCCGATTTGAGTAAGTCTAAAAGGAGGAGGGCATCAACTTCAAACCAGATCTTATGAAAACCAAGTTGTAAATAAATAGAGATACCATGATAAAAACCTTTAAGTTCAACAAATAATACTGAACAAGGCTCTAAAGGGGCAGCAAATGCAGAGATAACCTTTCCACTATAATCTCTCAAAATCCCACCACAATTATGATAACCATTAGATACTGAGCCATTAGTGTTAACCTTAATGAATTGACAATTAGGTTTAATCCAGTATAAAAACTTTGGATAGAATAGAGATTACAGGAGGGAAGGTTAATCCCAAAAATGAAATTCATAGACTTACACCCTTCAAAACTATTGTAAGTAATCAGATTTTCTTTGAAAAGAGACATAATTTTATATTTGGCTCTAGCAATAATACAATGATAGTTCATAGGAATACTACGATGATTAGCATCATTTCTCTCCATCCAAATATACCAAAGAATGGTAGCAGCTAAAACAATTTTAACATGACCCTTAGAAGTATGAGAAAAACAAGCTTCAAGAAGTAGCAAAATAGAAAATGAACCATTAAAATGGAAAGAGTTAAAAATATTATCATACCAATTCCACACTCTAGCAGCAATAGAGTCATTCACAAAAACATGATCCACTATTTCAATGTGATGGCAACAGTAGCATTTAGAGGGGAGATGGAAACCTTTTTCAGAAGAGTAACATCTACAGGAATAAAATGCTTCAAAATGCCCCCATGTTAAAATTGAGAATGAAGTGGGAACAGAAAAATTCCATATTTTAGTAAAAACCAAAGTCTCTTGAAATTTAAATCTGATGAAATGCCAAATATCCTTAAGAGTGAAATCTCTAGAAGAGGAGTTTTTAAAGAGAATTTGGTCGGGTTCATTAGAGAAAGGGAAAATTTTAAGGATTTTGTTAACTATCACCATAAGAACAAGGGTATTTAATTGATCCACATCCCATTTATTGTGAGAAATTAACTGATTAATCTTAAGCATCATAGTGTAAATAGTTGGACACAAACTTGTTGTTTAAACTGGGATTCATTTCATTTTTTTTTACTATTTTTGATGTTGTGATAAAATTTAAATAAATATTTATCAACAGAACTAAAATTTAATGTTTTAAGTAAGATTTTATTTTAAACAATAGTTTGGAGATGTTCTTGTAGTAGATATTGTGAAGTTTTTAGGAAAGAAACCTCATTTTATTATGTGATTACCATTCGAGTTTCCTGTTTGGATGAATAAGATTATGTTGCCAAATTTAAAAAACTTTCAATGGAAGTAGTGTATATTATCCCACTCAAATTCTTTTGATATAATGTCTAAAGTATCTAACAAAAATTAAGCATATATTTTATATGAATAAGGAAAATATTTCATTATCAAAAATATACAAAATAGTATACATCAGGGATGGTAACTTTTACATAAAAAAAAAATTGGTACACCCATCCCTTACCAAAGTATTTTACTTTCTTCATCATGCACACACACACACATGTCAACAAATGCCAACTAGATCCTATGAAATAGTCACATCCTCAAAAACTAGAATGAAGAGTCTTCTTCCCCTATCTGGTGGAGTAAGAGCTAACAAAATCTATGAGTGAGCAAAAGAGTGAGAAAATATTGTCCTCTATACAAGATCTTTAGTAGTCTGGCATATGCTGACAAAATTCTTAGAATGACAACTATATAATATGCAACCAATAATGCACTTGACACTGAAATATAGCTCATTAATCAACTAATTTTGATTAATTGAACTTGCTACCTTGCACTGAATGTATAAGTCTAAAACCTCACCCATGATGATGGAGATCGTAGGATTTTGTAGTTATAGTAGATGATCCATAATTGTATATACTAAAAGATCATGTCATGTAGCAAATGATTCTATATTAGATAAGGTGGAGGTTGAGGTAGAACATTTAACTGATTATTCAGCTATTGCTGAAGTACATTAGCAACAAGTACATACTCAGGCAAAGAGATAGGGATTTCTAGCCTCCTAAAGATGGAAGGATACTTTCATGCAAATTTATAACTCTGTGGTATTAATCTTGGACAAAGGTATGAGTTCCAATTGAATGTGTTTCCAAAAAAAATTTGGTATAGAATCAACCCTCTAAGAAGGAAGTCAAGATTGTTGTTACTTCTTTTCCTGAAATGAAATCAAACATTTAAAATTTCAAGTATCACTATATTTAATTAGAAGTCTTATATTTATACATGGTGAGGGATGACTTCTATCTTTATCTATGAGAAAATATACCCCTCTTTCATAAACCTCTTCTTGTACAAAAGGGTCTTCTCCATAGGTTTGACCTTTTTTATTAATTTTGTTTGTGTAATAATTAGTTTATTTAAGACTAAGACATGATCTCCAATTGCAAATATTTTTGGATAGACTAGTTTATCATATGGTTGTGTTATTTCAGAATGATATAATTTTAAATATGGTTGAGCTTGTAAGTGATGCTCATCAAGATTAGCCAACTCCTCTAACTTAAAGGTGCTTATTTTGATGTTTATTAAATTTGTTGGAGATGGCCAAGCATAGTGCGGTAACTCTACTTTTAAGGGGAGAACTACATAAGACTCAAACATTGATGTGTAAGGAGTCATTCATCTAGGTAAGAGTTTGATACATTTTTTTGTAAGCCCAAAGAGATTCTGTTAACTTTGTCATGCAACTCTCACTTGTTGGAGGAAAACAATTTTATTAATTAATTTATGAATATTTTATTGAAAGATTCAACTATGCCATTAGCACTTAAGTAATCAATAGTTAAATGCCACAATTAATGTAGTGGCCACTAATGAATAAATTTAATTAGATATCTTCAAAGGCTATATATACCATTATCAAACAAAATTCAACATGGAATGCTAAATTGAAAAATTATATATTCTCAAGGAAACTATAACATGTTATTCATTTTAATATCTTTTAAGGGTATTGTTTCAGCCCACTTTGAAAAATAATCAGCTACAACCAAAATGAATATATAACCTTTATAGGAAGAGGGGTATATTTGCCCTATTATATATATGCCCCAAGATTCAAATGGCCAAGAAGTGATGGTTGGATTTAGAACATATTGAGGCATATAAAGTATTGAACCATGAATTTGACATTAATTACATCTTTTAACAAATTGAATACAACCTTAACTCATGGTTAGCTAATAATAAACAAGTCTTTTTATTTTAATCTTCATTTTTGTTCTAAATTGATGAGATACATATAATTCTCCATGAACTTTAATCATAACCTTTTGAGCCTATTCTTTGTATAAATAGCAAAGCAACATTTGATCAAACAACTATCGATACAAAGTATTATTAATGAATGTAGAGATTAAAGCACTTCTTTGAATTTGAGTAACTAATGAGTGGTCCTTTAGAATAAATTTATTTTGAGATAATCTATATAAAATTATTGCTAATCATTAATTTATATGTGCTTAAGACTATGCATGATGATTGTAGTGATGAAATTTTATAAAGACATGGTAGAGATGAGACATGTTGATTATGAATTATTATTTGAATAATATCTTCATTTAGTTAAACAATCCTTTGGATAATTTTACTAATGCATTTGCTAGACTATTTAATATCAAGGATTCTTAATTGGAGTCACATCTGAGATTTTCTCAAGAAGTAACATGACTTCACAATGGTAAGCATATAAATCAAGTTTTAGAATCTTTTAAACACTAGCTATCTGGTTATTAATTAATTGAATGTTTCCATAAATCTTGATTTTTTTTCAATACCCATATGTATGGCCAATTCCAAACTAGTGATAAGGCCTTTATATTTTGCTTTGTTATAAGTTCTAGCTTCTATGAGAGCATATGAATACCTCATGATCTCTCCTTCAAAAGATATGAATACTATACCAATGTTAGCCTTCGTATATGGTATTTGGTTAAGATTAATAATGACAAATGATGCTCTACCAAAGTATAATTTTCATTCCTTTTCTCTCACAATGCAGAATTTATTCATCAGGTGGTTCATTTTTTTAGCAAGAAATCTACAGGAATTGGATGGACAGCAAAGAAGCCAGCTGTTATCTAACCTTTCATTGCCTTTTGAGGGATACAAGTAATGTCAAATTTTGGCAAAATTATTTCCCAATGGGACAACGTTCTAAATAGTTTAGGCTTAGTTAAAATATATTTGAGATGATCAACCAAAGAAATTAAAGTTATTTTATGGGGTAAGATATAATGTCTCAACTTTTCTGCTACAAAAACTAATATAACACAATATTTTTCAATAGGTGAATATTTTACTTGTAAAGAAATGAAATACTTTCTAAGGTTTTAAAGAGCACTTTCCTTATCATCTTCATTATTCTGAGCCATTTGTGTACCCACTGATACAATTAAGGCAATTATGTATACCTATAGCACTTGGTAGGCCTAAACAAGCCAAGATAAAGACACTCGCATGAATGGTACTCAATAATTTGGAATAAGAACACTTGCAAGGAGCACTCGATGGGAGAAGAAACATCTAACCCAACCAGCCAAGAACTTATAGTACAATAACTCAAATACAAGAGCTAATTCTAATCATTAACATTTTGCGACTAGGCTGAGGGGCAATGTGGCTACTCTCCTTCACCTTATACTCACTCGCTCACTGCCATCAATTTAAGCAGAAATTTTTTTATTAAATTTACCTATTATGATCTTTCTATGTATAACTATCTCTTGATGTTATAAAAGGCGTATTTCTTTCTTATGCGGGGACTTTTTAGTAGATAATCCAAACTTCTATATTCTTTACTCATATTTTAAGCATTCTAAGCAATAAAGATTACATTTATTCTACTTTTTCTATTTTCATATTTTCCTGCTATCAATTCCTTTGCTTTACCCCCTTTCTCAGGTATCTCTGATGGTTGTTCCTTTATGTATGAACATATTTGGATTCAACATCCTTTTAGGTATGGTGAGTGTGAATGAGGATGAGAACTAGATGTCAAATACAAAGTGAAGCAAGATCCTCCACATGAGATCACTTTATGAACATGGAGAAACATGTCCAATAATTTATGACTCAATAGGATATATGTGACATGGAGGATAGAATCACTCACCTGGTGTAGACAGACATCAAAAATCCACACCATGAAGAGCCTAAGCCAAAGGAGAAGGAAGGATCCATGGGATCAGCTACTCACCAAGCTCAATAAGAGAGAAAACACCAATCTATAGACCATAGTGCTCAGCCACCCAAATTCTCATATTTTGAAGATGACTCCTATGACACAAGTAAAGAAAGTGTGTCAAAGAAACAACCACACCTTAAAAATGCTTTATATTTTAGGATTACAGGAGCTCTCCCTCGTCATAGGTTTAAGATCCCACATCTTGAATCATATAAAGGTCAGACATACCCCACCAAGCACATAGCCTACATCGATTTGACCACATTGTGACTAGATTTAGATGATGTGATTAAATGCCAGCCTTTATTTACTACCTCTAAAATGTCTGCCCTCAGGTGGTTTTTCCCTTTCTCAAGGAGTCATTACATCATTTGCTGACTTCAAGAGGATATTGACCATGTAAATTGCTAGCGCTCAGAAGTTGTTGAAGAGTTACCAAGCTTTTTGTAGATAAGAGAGGAGCATAATGAGTTCCTGAGGAAGTTCATCACTCGCTTTCACTGAGAAATACTAGAAGTCAATAATGTGGTGCTCATAGTCACTCAAGTGGCACTCATTCAGGGTCTAAAAGAGGGCCTTTCAAGTATGTCTTGTTGCTCCAATAGCCAAAGACACTCACTAAACTATTGGAGCTAGCTAACAACCATGGCAATGCTAAAGAGTACAATGAAGTGGTCCAACAAACAACAAAAATAGTAGTAAAGGGCTCATTAAAGAGGCCTTTAGAGCAACTATCCGAAGAAGGATATCAAAGGAAAAGAGTGGATAAAAGGAGGAGACCAAAAATATCGGGGCAAGGCTTCAAAAAACCAACTATTCTCCACTTACATGGTGACTATTCACCACCTAGATGGTGATTATTCATAGCCTGCCTGAGTGACTCCTTTGAGATTATCTATGATAGAGCTTGTAGAATCTATCTGGAATAAAGACTATTTCAAATTATCACCACCCATGAATGCTGATGGAGTATGCGATCAGTCAAGGCCTTCTGCTTATCACAATGATCATTTCCATGACACCAAAGAGTTTTTCCATTTGAAATGTTTAGTGGAAGAATAGATAAAAGTGGGGAAGCATATGTGAGAAAATTTTATGTCACCACATAGATTTTAGAAATTTCTTAATTGGATGATCAAACTAGTCATTAAGAAATAAACATATTATCTCAAAATATAAACATGTTATCCTATAATGGATTTGATCATTTAATAAAAGACTCCTAAGGCTAATGGGTTTTTCATATACTAGGGAGTTTTCCCCTAAACTATACAATGAAGTAGAGCAGGGTTTACTTTAAATTGGGTTCATGGTTCTCTATAAGGGCAAGCCCTTATAGTTAATTACATCTTAGGAATGAAAGATCTCTTCCTAAGAATATTCTCGATTAAAGAAATTGGCTATTATTTCTATTGATTTCTAAGCTAGTTTTCAATCAAAAATGATAATTTGGAATTTCAAAATGGAATGATCCAAAGTGGAAAGAGTTCTTTTGGAAGTCAATTGGGATTAAGTAGAGAATACCTATAAATACTTGGATGCCTAGTAGGCATTTCAACTATCCTATCATTGGGCTTTAAATTTTGAAATTTAATTTAATATAATTTTGATTTGACATTTTATTAGAAATCTAGGGCTTAGATTCTAGCAGCACTAGATTGCATAAATGCCTAGGGATGAAGACTTACTCTGAGAAAGATGCTTCAAAACCTAAGTTTTTATGTGCTTTAGATACAAAATTAGAGGCTCGACCTAGTTCAACTTTCATGAATTATCAGTTGTACCTCTTATTTGAGGGAATGAACATATCTCTGACTCTTATGGACTTATAACCAACCTGGAAGGGCTGCTAGCTAACATAACCTAAGCGTTTTTAAATCCATGGTACCAAGTCTCATGTATGCAAGATGATTAGGCTATTGTATTTTAGAAAGGAATCAAAGAACTTAGACTTACTTCTTAATCTCTAAGATCATGTTGGGTATGATATGCACCTTACTAATGCAACATTCTTTAGCTTTTGGATGTTTTGACTCATGATTCATTTAAGGCCTTGGGGTATACAATTAGAAATATTCATGGGCCAAATAAAGAAGAGAAGGTAGACTTTCCAAAGAAAGTAGTCATCCTTAAAGGTCAGATGCCCCTTATGTGCAATAGGTGAAGTGTCCAATTCAAGAATTTAGAATAATATGCTAGCATGGTTCACAAAAGCTTATTGTTTCTCATTGCTTTTAAGTTATCCTTGGGCTTTAATTTATGTGAAGTTTTAAGTTTATTCATTATTGTTTAAGTTTTTTATATTTAAATTGGGTAGAAAATTTAGTTTTTTTAAAGAGCCTAGCGGCCAGCATTCATCATATAAAGCACAACATAAAAAAATCTAAAAAAGCAGGATGATTCTATTACGCGCCCAAAGTAAATCACATAAATTTAAATTAAAGAACATACCATTGTAGTCAAGTGCCATTATACACCTTGGAAGAAAGACATAATGGGTAGTCAAGCTCTACTCTTACACAGCTCGACTTGGAACTACCAGTGTAGATCTATGGGGATCTTCTCTCTAGGATCGTCTCCTTCTTTAGGGACCTCCATTGGGCTTCATAGGGGACCTCTGCACTAATTTCTTGGTAGGGTCTACTTCTACTAATCCTATACCCCATAGATCCTAACATAATTCTAAGCTGAGGTTACATTTTAAATTTTAAAAATAAAATCCTAAGTCTTAAAAATTAAATGTTAGGAAAATGCAAACAACACACTAGTAGTTATATCTGCAAACATACAGGCTTAACATTAATTGCTTGATAAGCCCACCTATCCCATTAGGCTTTGTTAAGAGATTTATTCAACACCTGTAATTAAATAATAATTTTATAATTTATTATAGTAGACCTTTTAGCACATCCCCCAATAGAAGATAACATTAGTTCTAAAAGAACGTCTTTCCATCCAGTCCAACGGGCAAATAATCCTAGACATGCAGTCTAAAATAGTATACCATAAAATAAAAAAAAATATCACATCACATCATAGAATACCACAAATCAACCTAACCTAAGTCTAGGGTATGTAACCTAATAATCTATTGTGTGAAAGAAATGGATTTGTGTGGAAAGACTATGTTAGGCCTTTTTAGACTCAAGTTTGAATTTAAGTTTTGAGGTTTGTTTATTTTACCTTTGGATGGTTTGAATTTAAGTGTGAAATGATTTGTGATTATTGTTTTCATTTACATTTTTTTTTGTTAAAGTGAAGTTTAAGTTTTCAAGAATGACGAATAAAATAGATTTCACTTTTAGGTGGAATCCATTCTATTCAATATTCTAAATCCTAATAGAATGAAGCCCTCACCCTAAGATAAAGATTCATTCTAAAGGCCAAACTACTCATTGGATTCATTTAAATGATTTAGGTTTGAGTTTAGTTTAGATCAAAGTTTTAATTTTGCCTTGGAATTTAATTCTTCTTTTCTTTTCTTTTCTTTTGTTTGATTATATATTTCTGAGTTTGAATTATTTTCAATTTTATTTGATTTATTTGATCTGAATTAGGTTAATGTTTATTTTATTAATGTTTAAGTTCATTTAATTTGTATTCATTTAGTTTGAAGTATGTTAACCTAATACATATAGGTTAGTATTTTGATTCATTCTTAGATTGCATTGATTGTGGAATAATATTTGATTAATTGGTTGATCATGAATTTAATGAATAATTTTTTTTTTTTTTTGCATTCTTAAAGATTCCATTAAACCCTAAGTTTGTAATTGATCAAATTCTTTGATGTAGACTGCTGAAAATTTTCCCTTAGATGTTATGATGTTGATGAAGATGTTTCAAATTAATTTATTAAATTATATAATTTATTGCAATTTTTTGAATTATTATTTTATGTAAATTGACTTATAGATTGGAAATTTAATAACTTTAAATCTAAAGGTCAATTGCTCTTGAAAACTTTATTGCAAGTGGGGTTCCTTGCCAATTTGAGTTTTCTGAAGTTTCATTCTAATCATATGTGTAATGTAGGATTAATTAAGATCTTAATTATTTTATTAAAATTAAATTAAGCTTAATTTAGAATGAATTACTTAGGGGTTTTATTTTTCTTAGATTCCTCTATGGGAGATGTATCCATAGAGTTACATTTGAAATTTTTTGAGTTTTGGTTGATTTATTATAATTTTCATAAGTTCAAGTTTATTAATTGATTTAATTAATTTAATTAACTGTTAAATTAGGTCACTTTATGATTTATTAAGTTTTAATAATTTTTAATGATGTGTTTATGTTCATCAGGGTTTATTATAATGGTTTAAGGTGATTTTATATTTTTCTATAATTTATTTCATTAAAATTAGAGTCTAAGATCTAAAAATCAACATTTTTAGTTTTATTTAGCAATAAATTATGAAAAATTTCCCTAATGTGTGTTTTAGCCCTAATTTCATTTCCCCAAAGTTTCAAATTAATTGGATTAATAGTTTTGAATTAATTTGAGTTTGATTATTTTCATTTAAACCTAAAATTACACTATAAAATAGAAATTTTAGGTTTAATGGATTCCTCTCATTTGCACTTTTTGGATTTGTATTTTATTTTTTATGATTTTTTGAATTTTTAATATTTTTAAATATTTATTTAATTCAAAAAAATAAAAAATTCTCATTTTAAACTTTCAATGCCATGTGGTGTCGCCTTACATGTGGCAGCACTCGATTCGTCTAGTTGGATCCACATGAATGCAGTTCAAATTATGGCTAGGGACATGAGATTCATCCATACCGTCCGATCGAACCCGACCATCTGATCTTCGATCGAACTCTCAAGATCTCACCCGTGTTTTTCTTAAGTGTTTAATCAGGCCATTTGATTAAATCAGGATCATTCATGCCTAATAGAATGAATGACAGTGGAAATCGCACCGTTATTCTTACCGGTGAGAAGCAGACACTATCCATCAAATTCGATTGATTTTTGGCGATCAAAGGAAACTTTCAGTGTGATTTCAATCACAAAATGATCAAGGATCAATTTGCAATCGATCCATATAGTTTGATCTCCTTAGAGATCAAATTCTCTTCACAATGGACCAAACAAAATTACTTATGAGGTTTAGGTCCATTCCTCATCGATGGTGATCCCTGGCTGCTACCGTGCTTTAAGTACCTTTACCTCACTAAGTTGAAGCCATGGTGAAGATTTCTTGGTTTGCCTCCTCACCAAACATAGTGAAAACCAACTCTTGGCCATTTTCCATTGATTTTGATGGTTTTCAACTCGCCGGTGGAAATGGACCTCTGGGAGGGTTTTTTTGAGGTTGCCTTCATCCATGGAATGTGTAGGGAAGGCCAATTGGGCATGAAAAAACCTTTATCTTCTTTTTCCATAAATGGCAGAGAGCTTTCTTCTTCTATGTCACTAGCTTTCGCCAATCTCTAGTCTATTGGAGGTGAGAGTCTCAAGAAGGCTTCAACTTGGTTTCCTTTCTTTTTGTGAATGGATTGGAGTAAATATCTTGGGAGAAAAGGGCCCCTCTCCCCTCTTTCCATACATGGTTGAGAACTATGTATCCAAAGCTTTAGGTGGTCTGAATCCAACCACCGATGGTGAGAGGCTCGGCTAAAGGGGTAGTTTGGTCTCTCTTAACCTTGTGAGTGCACTTTGATGATTATCTTGAGGGTACAAAGCCTTTTTGCTCTCCTTTCTCTCCTTGGCCATGAGTTTTTTTTCTATGGAGAATCTATGGCTTTCTTTTTCATGGTAGAGGCCAAGTCCTTCTTCTTTATGGTGATGGCTCTTGATTCAAAACCTTGGAAACATCTTCCAAAAGGTGGTCAAGTAATTGGAGAAAATCCAAGGCATTTAGGATGATGAGATGAAGAGGAATCCAAAGGGTATCTTGGCTTGGAGATGGATTATTTGCATGCCCCACCTTATCTCCCTATGACTTCACCTTACATGGCTTTTGGCATCACCACCACATCCATTTTAGACTGGTGGTTGGTTGCCTAAACCAAATTTAAGGTGAGCCATAAGTAAGACTTAAGCCTACTTGAGTTGAATTTTGGTTTAAGTTCCTTGGATTAGTTCATTGAATTTTCTTTTAATTTTAGATTAATTTTAGTAAATTCATTTGAGGATTGGATTTATGTTTCAATTTTGATTGATTGGATATTTAAGAATTCAATTAACCCATGTCATGTGAGGACTTAATTTAATTTTAAGACAACTTGACCCATTTTGACTTAAATGAGTTAAGTTGAATTTAATTGAGTCAAATGACCAATTGTGACTCAATTGAATTACATTTGGACTCCAATCATGTTTAATCACATGTGTGAGTGATTAATTTCATTTAATTTCAAATTGAATTTAATTTTGACCCATTTGACCCAAATTGGGCTTAATGGGTTAAGTTGGATTCATTTGGGTAAAATGTCCAAATTGGTCAAATTAGAAACAATGATTTATTAAATTATGTTTAATGATCATTTTTAAATTATTTTGGACAATCAAATTGAGTTGATTTCAATTTGATTTGGATCAAAACCAAATAAGGCTCATTTAGGCCCATTTAGATCAAATAATTTTAAATTTCATTAACTTCATGTTTAAACATGTTTATTCTATCATTTAAATCATTTTGAAAGATTTTATTTTGTCAAATTTTTAGTGGGTTGACCTTTGACTTGGTGGAACCCACATAAAGTCAAATCCATGTCAAAAGGGTTGACCATTTGTGACCTTGATTTAAATTTGACTTTCTTTTATTTTATTTTATTTGTTTTTGTTTATTTGGATTTTTTTATTTTAATTAAAATTTTATTATATTTAATTAATTTTGAGCTTAAATAATATAATTAGATTAATCACCTTAATCACCTTGCTTTAAACTCAAATGAATTCAATTTTCAAGTGAAATGTGTTTAATTTAATTTATGTTTGTGATTTGGGCTGAGTCTACCAAAACCCATTAGGTTAGATCAAACTCAAGGAGAATATACTAGGTCACTAGGTGTAGTGTTTTATGTGCTTAATTAAGAGGCTCCTAATCTAGGATTTAGTCTTAATTACCAATTTCAAAAATGATGTTAACCTCATCCAAAAATGTGGTCAATAGCATAAGGAGTTCATCAAGAGGAAAGACAAATAAGACATCAAAATTGGTAATGAACCTACACCCACGCATACGATCTATATTACAAGAGTCATACTCATCATCTTCAGGAGTGATGAATAGTCTTCTAAAAAGGCAAGCATGAAAAGATTACAATCTAGAGAAGAAAACTTAGTTGTTGTAATGAGAACACCCTTTACTACTGTCATACCAATAAGTTTTCAGAAAGGGATAGACCTGCTATTGAGAATCCCTACAATAATGTAGTCATAGTGATGACCCAGATTGCCAACTATTAGGTGGGGAGCATCCTAATCAACACAGGGAGCTTGGTAAATATTGTTTTTAATTGGTCTTTGATAAACTAGATCTAGTGAACTCTAAATTTTTTCCCACTAGATGATATCTCGAGAGAGAGCTGAGAAACAAATCACCTAGAGAGAGAGAGCAAGAAATAGTTTATAGCCATGGTAGACTTCATTATAATGGAATCCCTTGCTACCTATAATGCTATCTTTGATCAGCCTCTGCTCAGCATATTGAGAGTGGTGGCATCAACGTAACATGTGGCTATAAAGTTCCCTAGTATGGAGCAAGGGGGAGCGGGGGTGGGGGAATAGATTACCATCAGAGGGAACCTCAACCAATCCTAATCATGCTGCTTGAGAGCTATTGTTAGGTTGAGTAAGAAATATAAAGTGTTGTAGTTGGATATAGCTTTGATTAGGATTGAAGACCTTGAGGGGACAAAAGAAATTCCAATCATGCAAAGTAAAGAGCAAACAATAAGGGTCAGCTTGACTTTTTATCTCAAGCATGAGGTGGTAGGTGGAGAATGTGTGTTGGCTTCACTAACTTAAACTCAGTATATCCAAAAGATGGGTATCCACTCCCTCAAATAGATAAACTTATGGACTCAATGACTGGATTCTCAGTGATGAGTTTTCTACACTCATTTTTTGAATATCACTAAAACTAAATGCATCCTACTGACTCTAAGAAGATGACTTTCATCATGATGGAAAGACTACACTATGATAGAGTTATGCCCTTCAGGCTCAAGAATGCTAGAGTAACTTATCAAAGACTAATAGACTAAGTATTCAAAGAACAAAAGGGTAGAAATGTAAAAGTCTATGTTGACAACCTGCTCATCAAATGTAAGTTGCTAGTGCAACATATTCAAGACCTTGAAGAGACGTTGGCCACACTCAATAAGTACATATGTTTTAACCCTTTTAAGTGTGTCTTTGATGGAAATGCAGTAATTGTTTTGGGGTTTATATTACCCTAGAAGAAATAAGGTGAATACATATAAAGTGAAGGTCATACTCAAAATGCCCTCCCCTAAAAATTAAATGAAGGTACAATGACTTGTTATATGAGTAGCAGGACTCAATTATTTTATCTCGAAGGCTAGGGAACGGTGCTTGCCAATGTTCAAAGTTCTCAAGGTAACAAAGAAGTTCGAGTGGACTTCAGAATGTGAAAAATTCTTTAATGATTTGAAGACCCTACATGCATTTATTCCTTTGTTGTAAAGTTCAAAGGAGGGAGAAATCTTGTTGTTACACCTAGGTGAAGGAGAAGATTTGATCAGCTCAATCTTTATTAGAGAAGAAGGTGAAAAATAATGGCCAATCTACTATGTTAGCAAATCCCTAAGAGGTGCTAAGTTGAACTACCTACAAATGAAGAAATTAGCACTCACATTAGTTTCCTAGGCCACGAGACTATGACCTTACTTCCAAGTGCACTCCATACAAGTTTTCATGGATGATCCACTTAAGTCTATACTTGGCAAACCCAATCATTTGGAAAGATTGCTCAAGTGGTTCATAGAATTAAGTGGGCGATATCTTACTCACCTCAAACCACAATCAAAGCCCAAGCACTTGCAAATTTTCTAGTGGACTTCAGCAATTCATAAAATATTCCTGACAATCCAAAGCCCTTATGGCAATTGTATGTTGCTGGCTCTTCTACTAAATTGACTTGAAAGTAGGTATTATGTTGAAGATTTTAGCAAGGATTACCATCACACAATCAATTAAATTCGACTTCAAAGTGACAAATAATCAAGCTGAATATGAAGCACTACTCATTGAATTAAGATTTGTAGAGGACTTGGGGCTACACATGTAATCGCTTACTTAGACTCGTAGCTCATGGTAAAATAAGTGAATGGAGAATACGAGGTGTGAGATGAGTATTTGATTAGATATTTACTCAAAATAAAAGAAGAAATTAGTCAACTAGAATATTTCAAGATCAAGCAAATCCCTAGAGAAGAGAATTAACTCACCAACTTATTACCTTGGGCTAATAGACTTAGGGAGCATTGAGTCATCCAACTTGCTCAGCCTAGCTTCAAAGAAGAAGAGCTGATGCAGGTAGATCAGGGAATCTCACTACTAGAGAGATTGGAGAAATGATAAAAAACTTCAGGAGGTTCAAAATCATAGCAGCACAATATCTACTTTTAGGAGGAGAATGATTTCCAACGTCAGCTACCTCACTCAACCTTAGATATGTGATGGAGGCGGAGCTAAGGAAAGTATTAGAGGAATGCATTATGGTGAGTGTGGTAGTCACTCAAGAGGAATGACATTTCCTAATAGAATTTTACGACATGGGTTCTTTTAGCCCGCACTGAGAAAGGATGCTAAAATTTTTGCAAGAAGATGCATAGCATGCCAGAAATTTATAGCACTTTAGTAGTAACCATTGCAACCTTTGCAACCCATCATTATCCCTTGGCCATTCACTGTTTGGAGAATCGATTTGATAGGTCCATTGCTAGTTGCTAGTCAATAAAGAAAGTTCATCCTAGTCATGATTAACTATTTTAGTAAGTGGATTGAAGCTAAGCCACTCACAAAAATCACCTCTCATGTAATAAAAAAATTCATTTGGACTAACATTATTTATAGATATGTGTTCCACTGGCGATCATCATCAAAAATGGGCCTCAATTCACAGAGAAAGGCTTAAGGGAATTTTGTGAGTCCTAAAGAATCAAACTAAAATTCACATCAGCACATCACTCGCAGAGCATTGGATAAGTAGAAGCCACTAATAAGAAGATACTTAGTCTTCTTAAGAAAAATGTCAAAGGCTAAGTGTGTAGATATTCTGACCATAGTACTCTGGGTGCTTAAAATAACTCCCACTAAAGTCAGTGAACACTCGCCCTTAATCTTATCGCATGGCACAAAAGTTGTTCTGCCAGTTGAGTATGATGTCCAAAGCCAAAGAGTGTTAAAGATGAAGAAAATGGGAGATGGTGACAGTAAGTGAATGCAAGCAAACTTTGAAGCTATGGAATATACACTTAACATGCTTAATGAACTCAAAATCTATGCATCATTAAAGCAATAAGAAACAAAAGCCAAGTATTACAGTCGCTATGTGAAGAGAAGCATTTCAAAAGTGGTGATCTCATGCCAAAGCAAGTAGATGTTGCTACTTGGTAGAATGTCTTGAGTAAGCTCGCCCATAATTGAGACAACCCTTTCAAAATCAAATGTAAATCAGTCCTGGTGCATATCAATTATAATTCCATTCTAGTGATGACATACTGAGGACGTCGAACACTAGAGATCTGAAAAAGTTCTATATTTTAGGGATATTTCTATCATTTGTACTTAATTCATTAATTTCATGTTTCATGTATCTTCTCATTTCTAATAGCGAAGCTTTATTTATTTTTCTCCTTGAATAAGATTATTGGTGGGATCATAATGGCTTCCAAGAAAGCCTACAAAAATGATAAAATGTGAAACTTATACTCAGGGAGTTGTGTGATGACTCAAGATATTAGGCGAGTCATTTTTGACCCAACCAAAATCTTCTACTCAGTGAACAATGAAAACTTAAGAAGGAGATCTGAATACTTTGTGTGGCATAAAGTCCAAGAAAAACTATTATCAAGTAAAGAAACCCTTAATAATTGGAGAGCTGCATGGTGACTTGGGATACCTATTACGCCATTTTTGGCCTAAAGAATTGTCCCACATGGTGGGTTACAAAAGCCTGACTATGAGATTGGAGCACTTGACATGCCATTCTTGGCTTGAGAAGACTATGTTTAACCACCTATCCTTAAAGCTTAGTATAATACCAACACTCGGTGAGGTTGGCAACTAAAATTAAAAAAAATAACACTCGATATAGTTGGTGACTATAGTGTAAGACCAACACCTCATAAAGTCAGTGACTAAAAGTAAAGAAGATCAATACTCGATGCAATTGGAAACTACAATATAAGGCCAACACCCTATGAGGTCAACTACTAAATCAAAAATGCCAACTCTCTTAGTTGGTAACTAAATGACCAACACCCCATGTGAATGGTGACTATTTAGTAGGACCAACATCCATGAAATCGGTGACAAAGGGATTAATTTCTCTAGCCAACAAGTCAAGGCTAACCCTTAAAAGGGGAGGGGGCTGTGACTAATAAAGAATGCTAGCACATAAAGCATCCATAGCTGAGCTGAGCAATGCATGCTTTTATAAGCGAGTAAGCATAACTCATAATATGAAGATAATCTCTTTGGAAAAAACCCTCCATGTTAATAACTCAAAATATTCTGAATTCATTAACCAATTTATCAAATAAATAAGCATCACACTAGAAGATAGAAGAGCACAACTCATAGGAGTCATAAAAGGGATCGCACAAGCTCAGGGAGAAGTTGTCCTTCGAGCCTTCTTCCTCCTCCTATTTCTCCTTAAAGTGGCTACTCTATTAGTGACTATGAGGAGTCAAGCTTTCCATTTACTTCTTGGACTTCCTGAGAGTGGATCTCAGGCTAGCTTCATCAGCAACCTAAATGGGAGCTATGTTCAGCTTCCATCCTCTTCCTTTTCACCGACCTCCATAGAAGTTAGTTCTTCACTACCGATCACTCACTCATCAATCTCGCACTCCTCTTCCTCAAAGAAGTGGAGCACTTCTTGCTGACCTTGAGGGTAGTGGGAGTTGCCCGACCAATGAACAAAAAAAATAGAACTAATTATGAAATCTATGAAGAAATTAATGAGAAAAGAGGAAGATCACATTTACTAAAGAGAGCAGAGACTGCCCAAAGCGAAGGTAAAGAGAGATGTTCAGGGTGTGACCCTACAACTTGTTAATTGCCTCCACTATGTATGCTCTCAGCTTGCTGAGCTTAGTGGCCTTACTCGATTGATAAGGAAGTGGCATGATCAACACAAGCCACAAGGTCTTGCTCTTCATGATCAGAAGCTACAAGTGCCACTTCTATTCTTTATTCTGGAGACCATGAATTTTTAGCAGAGTTGCTAAAAACTACATGATCCTATCCTGGTTACTGTTTACCATGAATGAGTAGTGAAGGAGATCTAGAGTCCATAGAGTACCTTCTTCCTCTGGTAATAGAGTGAAGGTTGTGATTCTCACTACCGAATTAGGCAAGACTTGAGTGGGAACCACTCTGAGGAAATCATAAATATCAATCCACTTGCATTGAAGGACAAGTCAAAATTTATTCCTAAAGTGGGTGAGTAGGATGCAAAGCTCTTGCATCTTTGTAAAATTAAGATGCTTGGTCCTCTCTACTACTCTCATGATTAAATTTGGTTTTCCACTATAGTGCATGAAAAATATGGAGGTCATGGTGGAGATATCCAACTTGGGACCTCTTTTATTTTAAAATGGTGGAAGGATGAAGCTGATTTCTTAAGTATACCCATACTCGCAGGTGATGAAATAGAAATCAAGATTTTCTTGCAAAGAGGTTTTGCCCACACAACTTAAGGAGATAATAAAGTTGCAATTCTCTGGACAAAAATAATTTATAGGCCCCACAAGAAAGATATAAAGACATGAACATCAAATTAAGCATTCAGTGAAAAGATGATTGCCCAAATCCATCAAATATCTCAAGTGACAAGCGCTATAAAAAAATAATCAATGCGTAATAGGAAAAAATCACATTGTACTCACTAGTAGAAAATTATTAAAATATATATATTTTTATTCACAAGGAAGAACTACAATACACTCATTATAACACTAAATACATTATTTTTTGAAAAATTATAGTACAAGGTTTGAATGTTAGTCCTTGATTAGTCCATCTTTCTCGCACGTATAGTCAAATAAAAAAATTATGCCAAAAAGGAGAAGTGAAGTACTATGCGACTTGATGAAATTCTACAACTATAATATCTAGGCCCTCATAGTCACAAAGTTCCCATGGTATTCCATCTCTAAGGATTGTTGTCATTACAACTCTAGCTCTAATTGTGCTTGTATCTCACTCATATCCCACTAGGATGAGTCCAAGGCCTTCCTCATGAAGGTGACCTCTCCTCATAGAGCCTCGATCTTGGAGGAATCCATGAATATTCTTGGCTCATTCATCTCATTTCCTGGTCAATGAGAAGACTCTCCCTTCATAGACATGTCACTATCCCTATGAGCTGAAAAGAGAAAGCAAACCATCATTTCATTAATGTCAGTAGAAGTGAAGGTGGTCTCGATGATGGGCATCGGTGATTGCCCGGGACAAAGATCTTCACCAAGTCCACCCACGATGGCAATGGGATTGGTAGCAAAGCCACCATTAATTGACAAGAAAAAATTCATCAAAAAATCAAAATGAAATTTCAATATGAGGATTTGTTATAGGACCAACCCTCAAAAAGGGAAGCCACCATTAGAGTAAATGAAATTTTTTTCTACAAAAAAAAATGTCCTATCAAATCCCACATAAATGTAAAATAGTTCTACAAAGTTACCTAAACTGGAAGAAGAAATGACCTCATGGGCCAACGACTGGCCCTCGCCATCCTCTGTTGAAGCATAAATGTTGGATACACTTAGCTGTGGCCAAAGAAGAAGATAAGAGATTCATTTTAAGGAATTTGTAGTACATGATAATAGGCAAATGCAACTCGATGAGATACTCAACCACAACCACTTTTTCAGTGGCCATCCAACTAACCAGCTCACCATCACCTTCTTATGCCAAATTAGTGGAGCATCCACCCCTTCATCCCATTCTTCAAGAAGTTTCACTAATCACTCACTCGCCATAGTAGCTCGCTCCTTAGATGGGCGAGTGTTTGATTCTCCTCGCAAGTTTGATGGAACATTCAGGGTGATGGTCATGGGGATTAGAGTAGCCAAAATGCAAGGTTTAGCCAAAGGAATGGTGATGGTCTCTTCCAACTTCTTTTCTTTTTTGGCCTTCTTATGAAGGCCTGCCCATAGGATTGTGGGATCAATGTCACTATGAGACCTCTTGCTATCCATGATGATTATGTTTTAATATATTTTACCAGGTTGATTCTTGAGGAGACAGAATTTCTATCCAAGTGTATAATTGAGGAATGTTGAGTTCATAAAATAAGAAAGAAAAATATCCATATATATCCTCTAGAGTGCTAAAAAATTAGATAAATTCATGGTGATGTGACCTCTCAACAATTGCATAAATTTTCTCAGATCATTAAATGTTTAGCAACTAATCATTTTTATTCTTATGTCCATTTTTGTGAGGCACCTCTATAAAGAGCAAAAGCATCAGGGAGTTAAAATGTATACCCAAAGAAATAGGTAAGACTAAATGAACCTATAAGTCAAGATAAGGATACTCACATGAAGGGTATTCGACAACTTGGAATAAGGACACAAGCAAGAAGGAGTAGTTGATGAGAGAAGAAACATCTGACCTAGTGATCCAAAAATTTAGAGTGTAATAACTCAAATGCAAGAGCTAATTCAACTTGTCGGCATCTAGTGATTAGGCTGAGGGACAATGCAGGTACTCTCTTTCACTTCATTCTTAGTTGAATGAATTTTACTCACTCACTAGCATCATCTTAGGTGAGAATTTTTCATATTAAACTTACATTATATAATCTTTTTTATGTATGATTATCCCTTGATGTCATAAAAGGGGTATTTCTTTCTTACAATGGGACTTTTTGGTGGATAATCTAGACCCTTGTATTATGCACTCACATTTTGGACATCTTAAGCAATAAAGATTACATTTCCTCTACTTTTTCCACTTTTCTATCTTCTTGCTATCAATCCCTTTGCTTAACCCCCTTTCTTAAGTATCTTAGAAGGTTCTACCTCAATCTGTGGACAAATTTGGATTTAACAAGTTGTATATTAAATTAATATTTTTTTTCAATACTAGAGAAGTTGATAAAGGGAGATTTAGCATGTCCTTTTCAATATCATCAAAAGCTTCTTAACAACCTTTTAGTTAATGCAACAAATGGTCAACATTTGTGAAAACATTTGCAAGTAAATCTTCTTGGAAAGTTAAATTTTCTTGTAGTAATCTTAGCCAGTATGACTCTTTGGTGGTTTCACTTCTTGGATTGCTTTTATTTTTATAAGATTTGTTTTAATGTTGTGGTGTCATACGATAAATCTTAATTTATGCCAGAAAGAACTCCAAAAGCATATTTTAATGGTTTCATATATTAACCTAGAGTTTCTTACTCTCTGAAGGATGACCCAAAAGTCATTTGCATGATATTTGATTCTCATACTTTTAACTATAATGTCATAAATGTAACATTAAACTTCATAATGTAATAACTCGTCAAAGATTTGAATCATGGTGCAATGATATGTAGTGTCAATAATTTTCAATCTAAATGGTATGAATCTATAATAATAACTACTTATAGGGGATCAAAATGGTGTATGATGATCCTCTTTTGGAGCTACTTTTATTTGATTATAGCCTAACAAACTATCCATAAAGAAGAACATAGCATTTTTGGTAGCTACATCAATCATGATTCTATGAATTAGCAAAGGAAATTCATCATTAAGAAAAACTTTGTTTAGATCCTATTATAAACAAAAACTTGAATTTCTCCATTCTTTTTACAAACTAGGACATCACTATTGATCTAAGTAGATTATTATTCATCTCTAATAAAATTGACTTTAATTAACTTTTTTATTTCTTAGATTATGGATTTTTTTAATATAAAGTATAATCCTTTGTGTGCTTGCTTTATTAGAGTTACATTGAGATCTAATGAAAATTTATGGAATATTATTTTTGAAGATAGACTAAGAATTTTAGAGTAATTCTATGCAAAGAAATCATCATAATCTTTTAGAATCTGAAAGATTGTCATGTTAGTTTGGGAGATATTGATTTATTAATAAATGTAGGATGAGGACCTACATCAATATCAAGATTTACATCATTTAGTTCATTAATGGTGTAAGGAATACCTCAAACAATAAGTTCTCTTCATAAAATTATTATATTTCATTATTAAAATAAGAATGAAGAATAGTATTGCAATGATAAAGAGGTCAAATAGGTGGTTGTTGATTGTGAAAAGCTAGACCTCTTTTTTCTTTATTTTGGCTGATTCTCCATAATTTATAAATATTTTTTGCATGATTTCTTGGCCAAGTTCAAGAAAGATTTTTCTTTTCTTAATAAGTGTTATACTAATGATTAAGAAGAACAATAAATTAATAGACTATATTTTATTTCATCAAAATGATAAAACTCAAGTACAAGAATAGTTATACTCGAGGATGCATTTAAGGTTGATACCTTAGCCACGTTAATGGTTGAAAGGCCACTGTTGGTCTCATTTTTGAATAAGGTTAATATTATTTTTGAAATTAGTAATTAGGACACCTAATCCTAAATTAGGAGTCTCTTAATTAGACACATAAGAACACTACACTTTGTGACCTAGTGCATCCTCCTAAGGTTTGATCTAACCTAATGGATTTAGGTTGATTCAACCCAAATTTTAAACATGAATTAAATAAAAATAAATCCAAATAAATAAAAATAAATTCAAATTAAATCAAATGAATGAATCCAAATCCAAATCAAAGTAAAATCTAATCAACCCTTTTGGCATAACTTTGACTTATGTGGGTCCCATCATGTCAAAGGTCAACCCATCAAAATTTGACCAAATAAAATTATTTCAAATGATCAAAATGATAGAATAAATATGTTTAATTATGAATCTAAAAAAAATTAAATTTATTAAGGTCTTACTTAGGCTAATGAGACACTTGGTCTAAATGGGTCTAAATGAGTCATACTAGGTTCAAACCAAAATCAAATTAAAATCAATTCACTTTGATTATTCAAAATCATTTGGAAATGATAATCAAACATAATCCAACCAATTAGTAGGTCTAATTTGACCAATTTGGTCATTTGACCCTAAAGAACCATAGCTTAACCCATTAATCGCAATTTGGGTCAAATGGGTCAAAATTGAAATTAACCCCAAACCATTTGAAATTAATCCTTCTAAATATATGCAATCAAGCATGATTGGAGTCCAAACAAAACTCAATTAAGCCAAATAGGTTATTTGAACCCAATTGAAATCAAGTCTAACCCATTTAAGCTTAAATGGGTTAAATTGAAGTGAAATGCAAAATTAACCCTAAACCTAAAAGAATTAATCAAATTAGAACTTGATAAATCATCAATTAAAGATAATTGAACCCACATTTAAATGAATTAAATCAAATAAACATAATTAAAACATTTTGAATTCAAATGGCATCAATTGGGTTCAAACCTCCAATCCAACTCAAATGGACTTGGATTCAACCTCAAATTTACATTGGGTTTGATGTAGGCAGCCAAAGACTACCCTAAGGGTTGTGGTGGTGATGCCAAAAGCAATAAAGTGAAAAGTCAAAGGGATGGGGTGGAATCATGAGAGAAGATGCCTTGGAATCACTAAATATATGCAATAATATTGTTGCATGTTGACCTCACTTCTGGAGTGAGGATTCAACCTTCCCATCTTTGACCTAGGAATCTCCTAGACACTAAGACTTCCTTAATCATAGGACACTTCTAGTGACTAAGTGAACACTAAACCTAAGCTTAAGGACTTAAGATGGTATACCATAGGTTTAAGCCATGTCTTAGGATTTAAGGAAACCTGCCTATCCTATAGCTTCAGTCAAACCTATGCCTACTCACTCATCCAAAACCAAACCTCAAATCAATCCAACCAATACCAATTGAATCCAAGCTCCAAGCCAAATGATTAAAAACACATAACCTAAACCCACCTTAACCTAACCTAACCCTATGGACTTAATCAAAAAATTTTCAATCAAACCAAACTCAATTGATTTTCACAAAAGCACTCCAACCATTCAAATCATCATTCCAAACTCTTCCAAAATATGCAATCAAACCAATTGACCAAAATCAATTCAATTAATCCAAGCTAGCCCATTTGAACCCAAAATGTCCAAATGAGCCAAAATCTAATCAAACCCAAATCAATTGCAATCAAAGCCAACACTCAATCTTAATTCAATTATCAAACTCAATCAAACTCAAATCAACCTAATCCAATTCAATTAGCCTAGTTGGTCTACTTGACCCAAAGTGAACAATTTGACCAAATTGGACTAAACTCCAATCCAACCCAAATTGGATTGGATCAACCACTCAAATCTTCACCATGATGATTCTTGATCATCTTGGGTAGCTTAATTACCATCAAATCAATATAATCAAGCCAATTAACCCATTAGGTTCACTTGACCCAAAGTGACCTAAATGAGCCATTTGAGCCAAACCTCAATCCAACCCAAATTGGATTGAACCAACTTATTGAAAACCTTCTACAATTATTCTTGACCCTTGATTGTCCAATTGCAGTCAATTGGGTTAAACCTACTTAATTCAATCACTTGACCTAAGTTAACCCTATTAGCCTACATGAGCCAAATGAACCAAATCTCATTCCCATGAAATCAATTGAAACCAATGATTCCAATCAATCATAAACCAACCCTTGAACATGACTTGACCATCAATTGAGCCAAACCTAGTCCAATTGGCCCTTTGATCCAGTAGACCCAATTTGACCTAAAAGGCCAAATAAGGCCAAATCAAATTCTAATCTAAATTTATTACAACCAATGACTCAAATCCATTACAAATTGACTATTGAACATGACCAAAGCCTCCATTGAACCTAATTTGATCAATTGAACCCAATTGACCCATTTAGCCCAAATTGACCTAAAGGGTCAAATTGATCTAAATCATTCCTAAATCCAAATTTATTGAAATCAAGGTCTGCAATCATCTTGAAATGATCAATTGAACCTAAACCAACACTTAACCCAAGCCAATTTGGTCAATTTGACCAAATTGGTCAACTTAGCCCGTTTGACCCATATGAACTCATATGAGTCAAATTCAAATCTACTCAGAACAAAATCAAACTAATTGAACCCAAACATCCAAAATCATCATTTGAACTTGTCCCAACCCATGGCTTGACCCAATTTGACCTACATGGGTCAAATTGAGCCAAAACCAACCAAATCAACTCCAAACCCATTCAAACTTAGGAAGACCCATCCTTGGGTCACCATTGGTCGACCTAAATCAAACCCAATTTTACTTATTACCATTGGATAAAACCTTCCAAATGGGACAAAACCCATCCTTGGATGGTTAAACCCACTCTCCTACTATTGGCAGCCACCCTAAGCTCCAAATGGACATGAGGACCCCTCGCTTACTTGACCCAAAGCTGGTTGGGTCAGCCATGAGCCAAGTGGAGGTGAGTTAACCCACTTCCTCCCATTGGAATACTTGGAAACTAAGGACAAGCCACCTCCGCCCTTGGCATCCCACTTCCCTCACTCACCCACTCAAACTGAGCCACCTCAATACCTCCCTACCACCCACAGCTGCCTGTGCTAGCCGGACACTTGCAATTTTTAGAACCAATCCAAACCGTTGGATTGGGGAGAGGAGAGGGTATACTATCCTCAATTAGATTCAAACTCACAAAAATAGCATTCAGAGAGTAAGAGCAACTCAAGCTGAACTCCCCGAGTAAATTCCTGAGTTCCTAGAGCCTTCCCATCACTGGAAACACCAAACCCAGAATAGGACAAAGCTAATCTCTTTCCAACCTCCTCTAAACTCCACCATTTTCAAATTAACTTTACCCACACATTCACCAAGCTCCAGTGAGGAGAAACAAATTGATTCAGGATCGATTCGAGCACCAGAGATCACTCTAAGGCTAACTCTGGTGAGGATTCTGGCGGCATTTAGTCTACAGAACAATGAAAAGATTTCAGCAAGAGCAACCGGTGAAGAGGCAAAGTGCGAGCTTCTCAGTAGGGCTCGTCTCTTCAAGACAAAGCTACCTCGATTGGTTAACCATCGATCCTAAGCTTTGGTGATGTATATTCTGACAAACTGTCAAAATCTCACATTATTTTGGCCTTCGTGAAGAAAGTTTGATTTCGTGTGATTCTCAATGTAAGATCCCTTTAGATCTTCTATGTGAACATTTTGGGATTGATTTTGATGTCTCATGAGCTCCGGTGAGCTCAGATTGGCAGGGGGCAGATGATGTCCATCTTCCATCGCTTAAGCGATGAAGGATCATCCATCGTCTGTTTTAAGTGATTGGAACAGACTACCATGATTAAACCATTAGATTTAATTCAATTTAATCATATAGGAACCACAGGATTCATCCCCATAATTTGATCTTAGATCGAATAGCGGGGAATAGAGCGCATCTGTCGCCTCCACGTCAGCATCACGTCGGATCATTTAAGTGGCCAATCCCACAACGCCACGTGAAAAGCGTTGCCACATCAGCCACCAGCGTGGCATCGATGGGATTATGGATTAATTAGTTAAAACTTCATAAATTCATAACTAATTGTATAAAAATCCAAAAAATGCAAATAAATATATTTTGGAAGGGCTAAATAGAGGAGAATTTAATAAAAAATAATTTCATTTGATTTTGAAGTGTGATTAAGGCTTAATTAGGGTTTGAATATTTTTTAACTTAATTAAGCTGTAATTAATTGGGTAATAATCCCAAGTTTGGTATGATAATTTAGTAGGATGACCTCTACTTACCATGATTTTCTTAAGATTTATTGGCTACATGATTAGAAAATTTTAAAATTCAAACATTAATTACTCTATTAATCAATTTAATGATTAATTAAAGTTCTAAATAGTAAAAATTAATTAATTAAAGTTGATCAACCATTAATCAACAGTGGGATGATGAGGGTGAGTGGTTAGGACCTCTTTTCTAATTACTATTCAAAATTCATTTCATTAAAGAGAGTTAAATAATACATTGATTAATTAATGGATAAATTAAATCAAATTAAATTTCTAATCACTTCAGATAATCAACATTTAAATTAAGGGTTCCTCTTTATGTGTTTAGTAATATAAAGATTCTTAAGGAAATTATGATTAGCCCATAAGTGTGGTAAAATCATAAGAGTACTTAATTAGATTCTTTAATCTAATTAATCTCTAATCATGAGCCAATTATATTAGGTCCTTTAAGAGCATTGCACTTTTAATTTCCCTCATGTTCATATCATTCATGGCTCATGATTAAAATGATTAATTAAAATAAAGAAGCATAGGAAAGGGTAATTAAATGGATTGCTTAATAATTCAACTTAATTAAATCATAAAAATCACTTAATTATCTTTCCTTACACATATCAAATTACCAACATGGGATTGAAAATAGCAAATGATCTCTCTTCTTTAAGTTCAATAGAAATCCAAAATCAAATTGATAAGAAGCTTTGGTTTTCCTTAAGCAATTTTATTTAATGTGATTGTCTTTAGGAATTAATGTAGTTCAATGAATTATGTGGAGTTGTGTGATTATTTCTTTTCAATCATCATAAATGTTGTATGTCGTATGATCTCATGCAATCATACTTTCAAAATCAAATAATCAAATAAATTTACTTATGTAGAATTGTATGTGCTAGCTTAAATTTTATTATTTATGTGGCTATTATTACTAATAAATTCAAAATTACTTTCTGAAAGTTATAAATTGATAATAAAATGTGGAGTGACATTAGTTATGAATATATACATAGGATTTTCATGTGTTTATAGCTTAAACATTTGAAGTTTGGCTTTCTTTTTTAAATTCATGTATAAATTTACCTGAGTTTGAATGATAATAAGTATATAGTCTGAACATCCCGAGAATGCGAGGATTTAAGTAGTCGCAAGGAGGTCATTTGATTACCTCACTTTCCTGGTTTAATAATGGCACGTACTTTTTTGACTTCATTCCCATGTATATTTGTATTAGAATTTGGATATAGCAATAATTCACATGCATAAATAATTCAATAAAATAAAATACAATCTTTTGCATGATTTTTATTCTTCCAATCATGTATACATTCATATGTATTTAAGATAGCGAGTATATAGTTTGGACATCCCGAAAATATGAGGCTTTAAGTAGCCCCAAGGAGGCCATTTTATTTCTTCACTTCCCTAGTTTAACAACGGCATGTACTTGCTTAAAAATTTCATACACCTGTTAGAGAATGAAAATCTCCTTTTCTATTAAAAACACATGCATCCATAATCATTTAAGTACACCAAAATGCATTACATGTGAAGGTAGTTCTTTCTTTCCTATCTTTGTATATGGATTTACATATGTTTGAATGATGATAAGCATATAATCTGAACATCTTAGAAAAATGATGCTTTAAGTATCCCTAAGGAGGTCATTTGATTACCTCACTTCACTGGTTTAATAATGTCACGTACTTATCTAATTTCATCTCTATGTATATTTGTATTAGAATTTGGATAGAGTTTAATTTACATGTATAAACAATTCAATTAAGCAAAAATACAATTTCCAAATGTATGCATTCATGATCATTCAAGTGTGCCAAAATATGTTGTATGTATAGGTATATTAAGTGTTACATCATATGCATATTATGGGTGATGAAAAGGAATGGTTCGACATATTCTATGTGATGGTAATTCAATTATATTAGTCTTAAGATGCCTTTCATGTTGAATAGTATTCTTTAAGGTTAACCTAAACTTAAGATTAATAAAATATTTACTAAGTCATTCACTAAAAGAAACCAAATCATAACAACATTCTCTAGAAAACTACTTAAGGTAGGGATGAAGGAGGTTAAGCTTCCTTCTTCTCTTTACAACATTTAGAGGCTAAGTGAATATCAAAATGAAATAAATAAAATACAAATTAAAATTTGCAAACCTCTAAACAACTTAAAATAACACCACCCATCATGCTAAATTAAATAATTTTTCAAACTTAGAAAATCATAATCCAAATGTCTAGCTAAGACACACCACTGAATGTTAGGCCGTTGTAAGCCTAATATTATTTTCTACAGTGGATTGTGCTAATGATCTGCCATAAAAGTAAATATAAATATTTTTCCTACAGGTTGCTTATGCCCCTAAGCATAATTCACATTAGGAAAAGTGGGCTTGGTTACCCATGTGCGAGATGCTAAGTCTAAATTATGAAATATAACTACTAGGGCTTGTATATATGTTTAGCTAACCTTGATTTTGTAGGTGTAGTTAGATTTACTTTTTCAAAAACATAATTTTGTAATAGGAATTAGGATTAGTGCTATGGGATTTAGGATGAGTAATTGCTAAAAGGCATAGTACTAGGAGGCCCTGTGATGTAATGGAGAAAATCAAATCAAAAGAAAGAAGGAAGAAGAAGAAATGAAGAATGAAGACCCCCATAGCATGTATTAAATTTCAAGGTTGTATAAGAGTAGAGCTCGGCAACCTAATTTTTTCTTTTCCAGGGTGTACGGCGGTACCCGATTGCACCGACCTTTTATTCTTTTATAGAATCTATTCATGTTAGATTGATGTTATGTTTATATTGTGCAATAGAATTGCATCTTCTTTATAGTTTTTTATACTTGATGTTTGAATGTGTGGCCTAGATGCGGTAGGCTCATAGGACAAAATTAATTTTTCTACTCCAATTAATAATTCATAATTAAATTTTAAACAACTCACAACCTCATTTTAAAGCATAGGTCATAATCAAGATAATTAAAAGATTTAGAAACCCCTTAGCTGAGTGATGTACGTGATAATATCATGCATATCATCTCGTTTCCAATCATGAATAGGGAGGGTCTCCACTCTTGCACGATAGGAGAATGCTTGACTTGTGAGGGCAGCCCTTATAGTAGAGAACACCTCGTTCAGTTGATTAAGCCAATAATCTAATTTTATCATGTATTTAGGCATAAGAAATCCCAAAGCCTTTGTCCAAAATATTGCATCAAAATATTATAAAATTTGAAAAGCTTTTTTGAATTTAGACTAAGTTATAATCTCATGCTAGTCATAATCTAGTCTCTTAGGGAGTGAGTTTAGGACTCTAGCCTCTTTCCAAATTAAATAATAGCTTAACAATCCTACAATTTTATAAGACTAGCCTACATGATTTTGAATTATAGTAGGTGTTAGCTGGCAGCCACTCCAGGAAGTTGTAAGTCCAAAAGAGTCTGACGAGTCTATCTTCCCTTATGGAATGGACCCTTATGTCCCCTTTTCTACTTAGATTTAGGTTACGCTTTTAACTTGTGTTGAAGCTCTCCCTAGATTTAGGATTCAAGGTTGATTGTTTCCCTTGGGCTATGAACATTGATCCTCACCTCTTAGGCATTTCCATAATCTTGTGTTGATGGATTATAAGCTCAAGCATTCTAATGAAATTCAACTCAGATAAAATAAATCTTTTCACTTTAAAAAATAGAAAGCCTCACCATAGGCTATGTTGAAGTGCTTACTTAGCTTTCTAGTATCATGAGCATTTCTACTTATCTTCCATTGGATTCTAAAATAAATCTTTCCAATCAAACATTCCCAATTGATTTTCTAAAATAACCAATCATTTAATAGTCTAACTTTGAAATCTTTGGAGATAATAATTGACTACTTTAATCAAGAGTATTCTTAGAAAATCTCATTTTCTATGATGTAATTAACTATCAAGGCTTGCCTCCATGAGGAACTTAAGAATCATGTTTAAAATAAACCCTGCTTTACTTTTCCATATAAAGTAGGGGAAAGATCTCTGGTATATTCGAAGACCCATCATGCCTTAGGAGTCATTATTAGGTGGTTAGGTCCATTGTAGGGTGATATTTCTATCTTTTGAGATGGTACATCATACCTCAATGTCGCGCCCGATCACTTCAATAAGTACCCCCTATGATCTATGTGGTGTCCACACGATCAGCTGAAAATAAACACCACATTGCATATCGTATTTTTTTATGATTATTATTTTTTAACTTCATTTGAGAAAGTGATAGATAAAAGATCATCGAAAGGAAAAGTTTCCTTCATCTTTTCTTCTATCAAATGTCTCTGAAAGACTTTTGGTTCAACTAAAACTTTAATTAGATTTTGACACATCTCAGGTGACAATATGTGAGCATCATAAATACTTAATAATGTAGGAAGCTTCCACTCAAATTTTCTTTTTAAATTCTACATGATTTTAATTCTTTTCTGAGCGAGACTCTTCAAGATTCTTAGTGACTATTTCCTTTTCTTTATTTTTAATATTTTTAGGAGTTGGAAGAACCTTTTCATCCCTTAACTAAACTTCATGGAATTCTTCTCTTAGTGGGTGAGAGTTTAATTCTTTATCTAAAGAATTAGCCTGAAGGTTTAGCTAGGAAACACCCATATCGATATCAACATAAGTTTTTCTTCAAGTTTTTTAGTAGAAGGAAACATTTAGATAGATGCTGAGAAAAAATAAGAAGAAGCTGAATTATCCATGTCCTCAAAAATGAATATGGATTAGAATTTAGTTGTTCAAGATATTTTTCAAAAAATTTGAATTTTCCTATCTTATATTGACGCTCCAACCAATCTTTGAATGTAATATATATTTTTTATCGTATTCCTTAAACATTGATGATAAATGGGTGTTCAACTTTTCCAAACTCTTTGGGATTTTCTTGGCTTTTAAAGGTGCATTCCAAATTAAAATAACATTTTAAATAAATTCCCAACAATTGCAAAAATAAATTCTCAACAAAAGCTTTCTTGAAAGGATAATCTTTATCCAATTTTTCTTGAAAGGTTGGATTTCTTTCAATGGATGAAGGTACAAATTCTTTTGAAGAATCAATAATTATTGTTTCTCTTTTAAATGAATTTCTTAAAGAGGAAATTACAGATGTTTCTTCACTTCTCTTAAAAGTTTGAAAGATTTCTTTTTTCTTATTTTTTTCCTTATAATTATCTTCTTTGATGATTAATGAAGATGTCTCTCCATGGAAATTAAATGCTTTTGTAAATAATTTTTTAGAAGTATGAATAAATTAAAGCTTTAAAAGCAAAGATATAGGTCTAATAATGTGACCTAATATCAATTCAATAGTTTGATTTTCTTGGATAAGTGGTTCACATTTTTTGGCTATATTTCACCATCTAATAATGAAATCTACCAGCGATTCAAAAGGTTTTTGCTTACTCTGCTAAGAACTCATGAGGTTTTACATATTTACTTGCATATGCAATCGTACAAATCTTTTCACAAAAACTTCTAATTCATCAAAGGTTTTAAATGAACCACTGAGTAGGTTAGCATACTATTTAAAGGTAAATCATGTTAAAGAAGTGACAATGAGATGCAATAAAAAGAGTGTTGTTATTGCCAATATTACAACACAAATCTCTGTATTTATGCAATATATTGTAAAGAGTTTCCAATTCCACCAAAATGTGTCAAGTTTAAAGGGATAAAACTCTTAGAGAAAGAAAATGATTCATACTTCTTTGGATTTGGTCTTCCTTTTTCAATAGAATATTTACCTTGTTGGGCCATCATGGTAGCTTTAACTTGCATTTCCTCCATTGATCTGAGGTGGCATTATATAATGGAGTGATTAGGAAAATTGCTATAAGTGCAAAAAAAATTGAGTTTGGTGATTATATATAGTTTGGTTTTGCTTAACAGGCATATGTTGGGGTATAAACGAAGCACCACTTTAAGACACTTCGAAGAGTGAAAGTTGATTTCCAACTTGTGAGCTAAAGCTCGCTATAACATAGCCATTTGGCCAAATTTTTCTCATCATTTTTGCATCAATATATCCTTTTTTTTATCATGCTTAAGGGTTAAGGCATCCTGCTCTCCCTATGATTCTTTCTCTTCTTCTTCTTGAATAAATTTTAAATGATTTCCATGGGATGGGTCTTGATCTTCCTCATTTGCAAGTTACCATAACGTGGACTACATAGCCTTTCATCATCCTTAGGGGCTTCTTCCTCAAATAGGCCATTCCATTCAACTAAGTTTCCTATTTGAATCAATATACCCTTTTCTCTAAACTTTTGGAAAGGATTCATTTGATTCCTTTAGCAAATGATAATCAACAAAATCTTGAAAGACTTGGAGAGTAACTGTTGTGATAAGAGTAGTCAATTGATCAATAGCTATTGTTTTATCAATCATCAGTTGAATGGCAACTTGAATTTTTTTTAATCAATTGTGTAAGTTAATGAAAAAGAGGATTGTGGGTTATCCATACTCCCAGGGAGATATATTTATCTTGGTTAATTACAATTACTAACACCTAAGTAGGTGTAAGAAACTCTCAATTAATGAAGGCATAAATATTACTTTTAGTTTGTTGATTTTTGGATTTTCAAAGGAAAGGTTATAGTTTATCATGACCTATTATAGTAAGATAATTCATATCTTTTATGTCAATTTGCAAGGCAGATGGTGAATCATCTTAACCAAGCAAGATGATGGTCTGACATACAAAATGCCTACATGTTAATCATTGCAAAACCACCAAAACTCTGCAAGGAGCAAGATGATCCCAATAACCTTTATTGGTAAAGGAAGAGATCGGCGAAAAGATAAAAATAGATTTAGTATGAATCTCATGGATCTATCATCCTATGCTATCGAGCTAGTAGCCATTTAGTTGGAGATATTTGCAAAAAAAAAATTAATATTAAGTATATTAGTGTATATTTATTTTAAAAGGACAGAAAATAAATTTCCTTCTCTTAAAAATTTTTTTCGTTCTAATCACTGAGGTGAAAAAAACTTTAAGAGACATAAAAATATAATCTTTTTTGTAAGGTCAGCTCAGCAGATACAAAAAAAATTTCGGATATGGCCCGAATCCTCTGAGAGCTCATGGGAAGATCTCTAGCTTGGGGAAGGCTCAAAAAGCCTTCGACTCAATTCTCCTCCATTTAACATAAATTTGTCATTAACTTAAAACCCTGCAGTAATCCAGTTGATTTTTCATGTGATTTCATAAAGGATGTTAATAAGCAGGTTCTTCCCGGGAGTTCAGCCAGAATACATTTGGTTTCAGTTTCATTCCGCTCAAATGTAAGATTGCAGGGGCTAGGCTCCTGCCAGTCACCTACTGCTATATTGTTGAGTTGGAACTATCAGGGTTTCTGCAATGAGCAAAGGATGCTGGAACGGTATCTACATTAAATTGTCTGTAAACAGTACAAAGTTTGGAGGAGCAAATATCTTCCTTTGTTGGTGAAGTACTTGCAAAATGGAAAAACTATCCTAAAGTTCCACTTGTTAAATCTAATTCAGGATACAAGGAGCTTCTTTTTGAACTGCAAAATGATTCTTATCAAATTGATTGTTTTCCTATAAAATGAAAATCAAGAGTGTGGGGAAGTGTCGCATGTAGTTCAGAGCTTTCTTATCCAAGTTTTGCCTATTCGAACTGCCGCCAAAGCAAGGAATAAAGAAACTGTAATGTTGTAGAAAATGCCACCGCACCAAATGAAAATCAAGGATGCTGACAGAGCTATATCTTTGATGTATTATAAAGTTATTATACTTGACACAATTGAGGGCTGGGAAGTTGAAAAATCGATCTAACTTAGAGCTGGACCCGGACTGCACTCAGGCATCAGTTCAAAAGAAATTAAACTTATACACATAATTCTGGGAACTATAGAAAAGACCATTGGCTTCTACATGCTGAAAAATTAGCTAGCTTCATACTGTGGTAGATTATTCATACATATACAGGAAGAGTATAATGCTTAATATGAAAGGTTACATTACATCAATCATACATCAGATAGAGCGAAACTGGTTAAAAATGGATTACAGTTTTTTTGTTATCCATTCATATGGGTGAGCATCCATGGCGGCAGTAAAGTGTTGCCTAATCTTAACTGTGGCTGGGGTGATTCTTCTTCACTGGCTCTTGCTCGAAGAGTTCTGTATATGAAAAGAAAAGCATTTACTGATTAAAGTTCGTCATTGGATTTTTAAATAATTAATATTCACGATTCAAAATTCTAAATAGAAAAGGTTTGAATGTCTGGGTCGATACCTGCTGGCAGGAGCTGAACCAAAACTCGAAATTACGGCATGAGATGGAGCAGAGCTATACTGGCATTGGTTTTGCTTTTCCCAAGGTGCATTCTGCACCAAAGCTTTGGCCTTCTCTTTAGCCATAATCTATTTAGAAGATGAGACAGATCAATTTTAACAAATGTGAACGTAAGGTAATCGCCAAAGCACAAAATTGTGAAACTTCTGAGCTGAGCAACATTGCTCACCTCTTTCTCTAAGGTCTTGTTTTGATCCAGCAATAATTTTTCCTGTTAATGATTCTCAAAACACAATCGGATATTAGAGGAGATTACTTTTTTTTATTAATAATAGCAAGTTTGAACTACTACATAAACTGCGCAAAACTGGAAAGGGATAGAAGTTTATCTGGCGCAAATTAGCGTTATTTCACTTTGGAAGATTAGATAAGTAATTTAAGGATGTTTCCCAAGGCAGTAATATTGAAATCCAACAGCTTGAATTTGTTATTTAAAGGAACTTAATATGGTTGGAATCTAACTACATAAAAACGGAGATGAAATCAAGTATTTATTATGATTTGTTGCCTAAATTGCCAGAAATTTGTGACTAACACCACCTACCAACGGCCATTGTGAATCAGAAAAAATACTTTAATAGCAATAGTACTGGAAAGATGGAACAACGGCCATTGTGAATCAGAAAATATACTTCAATTGCAATAGTACTGGAAAGATGGAACATCCTGAACTCAGGACTGCATTTCTACACATACAACTCAAGTATGTTTGGAGCTCATGTGGACTACACTTCTAGCACTTGCATGGCAGTGTATAAACTTAAAGTAGTTCCTAGTATAGCTAAAAAAAGTTCATTCAGTTCTTTTTAGTGTAGTGTTTTCAAGTTTGATCATCATTTGACTAGCTATGGTGAGTTCTCACTTTATTATGAACTTTTTTTTTTCACTTGCCCATTGCCATAAGCATGTAGCCTTTGATTGAACCTACTAAAATTCTTTGTTCTCTCATGTTAATAATGTGGTTAAAATGACAAGATTTTGTGGGTGCAAGATAAAGCACTTGTAAGAATCAGGTATTCTAGAATATGTGATGTAGAATAAGGTTCATGTGACATAACATTCCTAGCAGTCTCAAAAGCTGGGTTGAATCCTTTTTTATGTGTTGATGTTAGCATGGTGCTTATGTAATATAAATGTTCACTATTTATTTGCATGCCAGTTCATACAACAGTCAACAACCACTATAATCTAACATCCCAATAAATTAATGATACCATATCATTATTATGTTTAGAATGAGAATCAATTTATTTTCTTCATGATAGAATGAAGAAAGATAATTATGAGATACTTTCATTGCAGTAATTTTTTTAAGTGCATTGAGATATTTGAGTTCTAATGATATTTACATATTTGAAGCATTAAAATTTATCCTAAACTTGAAGGTAAGCTCTAGGATTGTCCTTGGCCACATTGATTTAGAGTGACAAAAGATTAATCTAGATATAAAACCTTTAATTTATAATTAAATTGAACTTTGAAGAATATCAATCACATATTTTAATTAATTATTATAAAATTAATTTCTACCATGAGTTAAACAAGATCCAACAAAAATTTTTATTTTTGGTTTAAACCTCAACTTTCTACTTGGTTCCAAATATTATAAAAAGACAAATGAATAAATTAATATCAAATCTTATTCATTATTTTAATATATAAAGTGTTGATTAGAATAGATGAAAATAAAGGATAGTTTTATGAGCAACTAACACAACTTTGTCCAACAAGTAGTTAATGCCTCTTTTATGGAACTCTCTAAAGCTTAATCACTTCCTCCTCACACTGTCACTTTTCCTCACATAGTCTAAACTATATTTTTATGCAAGACCTTTCTATATCAAGTAATGAAATAAAGAGGGTTAGAGTAGCATGTGGGTTATCCTATATGGTAATTAGGTGGATCAGGCTTCAACTAGTAGGGATGTCTGCCTCCAATACCCTCACATATTTACACCTAGAAAATACCACTAATGCTCGCCAATACCAAGTGCATAAGGCACAACCTAAGAATATATATATATATATATAATTTGAAGTGATTTATGATGGGGGAAAAATGATTTTGTCTCTACAAATTAGGCTTAATAGAGTACTACTATAAATGCATTTGATGGAACTATTTATTGATGTCTAAAAAGATAAACTTATTTTGATGAGTTATCCAAAGTTGTAGATCAAGCAAGCATTTAGCTTTGGTGACCTTACTTGCATTACATTTTACTATTAGTTTTGCATCAAGTAATTAAAAAAAAAAGTACAACTAATGAAAAGCAATGCTCACATCCTTCTCTAAGGCCTTGTTTTGTTATAGAAATAATTTTTCTTATGAATGACTCTGAACACAATTGCATATTAGAGGATACATTTTTATAGTAGCTATTTTGAATTTCTACATAAATTGCACAAAACTACGAAGGCATTATCTAACACTTAATTGTTGTTATTTCACTTTGGAAGCTTAGAGATATAATTTAGAGATGCCCACCAAAGCAATAAGATTGAAATCCAATAGCTTGGAATTGTTAGTTAAAGGAACTTACTGTGGTTGGAATCTAACTATATTAAATGGAGATAAAACTATATTTTTATAGTGACTTTTATTAAATTGCTAGAAAAAATTTGCATCTTTTCACGAATGCAATTAATACCACACTTACCAATAGCCATTGAAAATTAGAAAATATATGTCAATTGTTCAGATGGAACATCCTGAATTCGAGATTACATTTTCCATACATACAACTCAAATAAGTTCAGAGCACAGGTGGGCTACAATTTGTGCACTTGCATGGTAGTGTATAAATCTAGAGTAGCTCCTAGTATAGCCAAAAGCACTCATTTAGTGATTTTAAGGGTTTTCAAGTTTGATCATCATTTGACTACTAAATGCCTATGGTGAGTGTACTAACTTGATAATGAATTTTTTTTACTTTTTCGTTGCCTTAAGAAAGTAGCCTTTGATTTAGCCTTGTAAGATTCTTGGTTCTCTCATATTAATAATCTGGATAAAATAAAATGATTTTGTGGTGTATATGACCAAGTGTGCAAGATAAATCAATATGAAGCACATGTAAGAGTCAAGTATTCTAGAATATATGATGTAGAATAAGGTTCATGTGACTTATCGTTCCCAATAGTCTCGAAAGCTGGGTTGAATATTTTTATATGTGTTGATACTATCTATTATGGTACTTATGTATTATAAATGTTAACTATTTATTTGCATGCAAGTTCATACAACTATCAAAAATCATTATAACATAACGTAAAAAAAATGATACATTTTCATTATTATGTTTAGAATGGAAATTGATTTATTTTTTATGATAGATTGAAAAAAAGATCTTCATGTAATGAATTTATTGTCAGAATATTTTTTAGTGCATAGAGATATTTTAGTTTTGATGATATTTACATAACTAAAGCATTAAAATATCTTATAAACTTGAAGCTAAGTGCTAGGATTGTCATTGACCAGTTGGATTTTGAGGAGTGATAAAGCTTTAATCCTAGTAGATATCCTTTAATTTATATTTAAACTAAACTTTCAAGAATATCAATCACATATTTTGTTAATTATTATAATGTTAATTTCCACCATGAGTTACACAAGATTCAACAAAGTTAGTAATATATGGTTTAAACCTCACCTTTCTACTTAGTTCCAAATGCTAGAAAAAGAAAGATGAAGAAATTAATAACAAATCTTATTCAAGATTTTAAGAAATAAATTGTTTACTATGAAGGAGAAAATGATGAAAAGAAAGGATAACCTCACTAGCAACTAACACAAATTTGTCAACAATTAGTTAAAGCTCCGCTAAAGGCCTCTCTAATGCTCAATCACTCCCTCCTCAGATAGCTTATTCTCTTCTCTTAGTATAACTATATTTTTGTGCAAGACTTTCTTTCTCAAGTAATGAAATAAGGAGTGATATTGAGGCATATTGGCTATCCTATGGGTCAATTAAATGGATCAAGCTTGAACTAGCGAGGATGCATGCAACCAATGCCCTCACATATTTAACTTTAGAAATATGCTTCTAATGCTCAATTTAATACTAAGCACTTAAAAGGCATATCCTAAGAGAATATATATATATATATATATATATATATGAAAATTTTGAAGTGATTTATTATAGGGATGATTTGGTCTCTTCAAGCCTTGGCTTTCCAATGCCAAACAAACTTGAGAAAGTACTATTATAAATACTTTTGATGGAACCATTTATTGATGTAGAAAAAGATCAACTTATTTTGAGGAATTATCCGAAGTTAGAGATCAAGAAAGTCCTTATCTTTTTAGCATTACATTTTACTATTTGTTTTGTAACAAATGTTTTATTCAAGAAATTGGTACAAAGGTGTGGAATAAGCTTAGTTTTTTACTAATCATATATATTATATATTTTACTTGTTCATGTCCATGATATAGAAGTTTTGGGAAGCCATTTTCTAAGGTTGAAGGACTTTATCCTTTGAAACAAAAAATGCTTTAGCAAAACTCTAAAGTGGATAAGAAACTTTAGTATTTTCATGCTACCTTCTAATTGCTTCCCTTAAATCAACATTTAGTTAGTCATTCTTTACATAGATAGATCCTGAGAGAGAATATGACAAAAATTTGTTTTAAAGGGTTCTTATCCATTATCATCTTCACCATTAACCTTATTCTAAATTTTATGAGCAAGATTTAATCTTTGATTAAATATTTTTTTTGTCAATCATTCTTCATAAATTTTATATATTTAGTTTATTTGTACATCTTTTAATATCAACATGCCAACCAAATTTAATGACTATTAGACTATTTCTTGTTACCTTTATTTTCAATAGGTGGTAGTCTCACTTTCTCTACAATATAATTATTTTTTATCTATTATTATATTAGAAAATATTTATCTTAACATTCGCATTTTTGTTACATTCAATTTTCCTTTCAAAATTTGTTTCAATTGTTCATTATTGTTTAAAATTTAGATCCATATAAAAGTTATATTATATTACTATTTAACCAAAATCATTTTTAGACACGGATGTCCTAAAATCACATAATACACTTAACATAGTTTTTGGTCTATTTAATGTGTCACTATTATATCATTTAATAAGTTGTTGATCCATGCTAATATGTTAAATAAGTTTTACTTTGATATTTTAATGCCTATACTCTTTAATTTAAGTATTACAACATACTTTATATTTACATTTAGATTTAGTTAAACATCTAAGTTGGGTGAAACATTCATTTTCATCAATTCAAGTTTGCTTCTCCAAAATATCTTCAAAGTGTGGAGTCTACTATAACTTTAATGTTATAAATTGTTAAATCATGAAAAGAAAGCTCTAGAATGATGAAAATGTAGAACATTAAAAAGGAAATGGTGAGTACTATGAATAATACATTTTATCTAATTTGAATAACAAATTAAAATGTCAAGAATCCAATCAAAACCCAAAAAAAAGCCTTTTATAACAAACCTCTTAATGATCAAACATCAGAAGCCATATATCTTCTATTAAAGTAACTATTCCATCATTGGGTTTAAAAGAAACTGTTCTACTAAGCTAATTTGTTTAATCTGAACATACATTCTAAAGCACCTATAAAGGCAAATTGCATTTTGATTGAAAAAAAACTAAATAAATTCTTAATATCTTCAATAACTCTAGATAATCTAAAGGCTCATATAATATATGCGCACTTATGAGCAGGCCAAATGTGTGGGATAATGTTCTTTCTCACTCACAACTATTAAGTTAAGCTTATTTGATAATGACACATGATTTTGCACATGGAGTAGCCACTACCTCTGACTTTTCCATTATACCTAACTGCCTATTATATCATTAGCTCTATTTACTATCTAAATATACTACTATGCCTTTACTGCTAGGTATGTTGAATATAAATAATATACAATTCTTTTCATTTCTCTTTTTGGTTCTATTTTCTATTCTGTTGTGAAAATTTTTGGTATCGATCAATGAAGCCATAGTCAGGTCAACATGGTAACAGGGCTATGATTTTTTTTTTTTCCAATTCTCAAAAAGTACTTTCTCTATGTAGAATGGATCAATCTACAACTTCTTCCTTATCAGAAACTTTTAGCTTACTTAAGATCGATGATACTATCATACCATCTTCTCTCAAATTTTTTTATCTCCAGCCTCAACAATATTGTTAATACTCAGTTATCAAATGATAGCTATCATACATGGAAAGGTCAAATGCTAAAATTATTCTAGGCGAACAATTTTGAAGGCTATCTTGATGGATTAATCACATGTCCGGAAAATTTATTATAGACTCCAATGGCCAAATCATTCTTAATCTTGCCTACAAAACATGGACACTCTTCGACCAAAATCTTGCAGCAGCAATCTATTCTACCATAACACCAACCATTATTCCTTATGTTTTATCTCTTGACTCTTGTTCAACCATTTGGATTGTCATAGAACTCAGATTGCAATCCACTAATCAGTTATGGGTCATCCAGCTCAAAAATGAATTGCATGACATCTCAATGAATTAGCAAACTATGCTGCAATACCTTACCCATATCAGAACTCTTATCAATAATATAGCTGTTGCTAGAGCCACAATTAATACAGAAGACATCATACTTTACATCTTGAATAGATTACCTCCATCATACCAAGCTTTTAAAATAGCAATACGGACTAATTTACTGCTACCTAGCCTTGATAATCTTTATTCATTATTATTCGGTGAAGAGATCAATATAACAAATGAAAACAACAACGAAGCTCCTACACCTGATCCTCATACAACACTATACTCTTATCGTGGATGTGGTCACGCTCATCCATTTTAAGGATGAACTCACAATACTACTGGACAATGAGGACATTTGATCTAGCAAAATAGGGGAGGCAAAAATTATATTACTCTTATTTACCAAATATGTGATAAAGAGGACATTCGGCCTTCAATTGCTGGCATAGACTGAACATTAATTAAAATCATTCATCTCAACCTTCTTCATAGTTTACACTAATTTCAATAACACAGATTGATACCTCAACTCAAGATCAAACAATCATCTCCAAACTGCAGCACCATATCAAGTTAATGAACATATACAAGTCAGCAATGGTACATCTCTCCCCATCACCTATACTAGACAAGGAATTCTCCCAACACCCAATGTTAAGTTCCATCTCACCTACTTACTCCACACACCAAATATTTCTCACTATATTATCTTAGTTTTTAATCTTACTACTAATAACAATTGTGTTATTTTATTTGATTCTTCCGATTACCATATCAAGGACATCCAAACAAACTAAATTCTTCTGAAGGGACCTTACCGCAATGGTTTATATTCCCTTCCTACTAGCTTCCACTCTCACATAACTTCCTAGCCTACTACCAACTATCTCACAACCTCAACTTCACTTATTGCAACATCCCCTTCAACTAATTGGCATCTTCAGCTTGGTCATTCCAATGATAAAGTTTTTCCAATTATCTCTCAATAAAACAAGCATTTATGTATTCCTACAAAATCTCTTTGCTGTCTCTATTGTAAGGCTGCTAAAAGCCACCATTTATCTTTTGAATCTTCTTTCAATCATAAATATAGACTGCTTAAACTTATTCATTCAAATGTATGGGGACCCTCTCCATTTTCTTTAGTACAAGGTCATTGATACTGTTTACTTTTCATTGATGACTAATCTTGTTACACATAGCAAAATGGGGCTGCTCCATTCCAAAATTCAATAGCCTTCATGAGTTGATCGGTGCTCTCTCCACAGTGAAATCAAAATATTTCTGTTGGGCCAAATGTTATTGTGCTATCATTACCAAGTGTGGCGAACCAAGAATGCCAAAACTCATGGCCGCAGCCATGGAACTCTGAAGATTATTGTCGCCTCCATCCTAGAATCCATTACCCATGCTAGCTTTTTCTTATTCTAGAAGCAATGGGACATTACCTAGCACATGGGTATTCTCATTGAAGGTGACAATAGTGGGGTTACGGATTATCTGAAGCACAACATGAACCAAGAGATATGGACGATCAGACCTCAGGAGGGCCCAGACATCAGCTACAAGTTTTGATTTTATTTGGCATAACTTAGATAGCCACACTATTCCTCCATAGTTTTTTGTTCTTTTGGAGGAGGATAGGAAACACACTATAGCTAGTCAATTTTCCTTTTGCTTTATTCTTTGTAACCTTCTTTTATTAATGCAAATGCAATATTTTAAAGATATATCCTATGTTTCAAAAATCTAAAATAGCTGCACTCTTCATAAAATTTAAAAAGTTTGTTGAAAACCAATTTAATTATCACATCAAAATACTTTGAAACAATAATTGATGAGAATATGTCAATAATACTTTATAATAATTTCTCATTCATCATACCATTCTCCACCAAACAACATGACCCTACACCACTCAACAAAATAGAGTTGTCGAATGCAAGCATAGACACATTAAGGAAACAATGTGATCCCTCTTTTTGCAAGTTTATCTTCCCTCCAATTTATGGTTGGATACAACTTTTACAGCCATTTACCTTATTAACCAACTACCATCCCCAAACACCCACTATAACCCACCTTATCAACTTCTTTATAATAAACCTCCAGATTACAATCATCTTAAGATATTCGATTGTGCCTACTATCTAGGGTCCCCTTCTACAAATCAAAATAAATTTCAATACTGATCTATGCATTGTATTTTTCTTGGTTATTCTGAAACTTCCAAAGGATATAAATGTCTTAATCCTATAACAAGAAAGATAATTATCTCTAGACATGTTTTTTATGAGAATACCTTCCCATATTAATGCTAATCTTATCTATCATCCCAGCCACACACTGCCAACCCATTACATCCAATAACCCTACTTGCCATCATATCCGTTTTACCAACCCATAATTCTCACCCACCTCACTCTCCTCTTCCTTTTTCTACCTCACCACCACACGAACCATTCCATCTTCTACAAATGATAATTTTACTACCAACCTAATCTCTACTCCAACCTCTAGTACACCACCTTCTCAACCCACCACCAACATCCCTCATCATCCAATGATATCTAGATCCAAACTGGCTCTTTAAAACACAAATAATTTTTTACCATGTTTCATGCTTCTTCACCTCCAAAAGAACCCAATACCTTTCTTAAAGCCAAGAAATACCCACAATGGCAGAAAGATATGTCTGAAGAGTATCCTTGATGTAGAACATCATGTGGATTAAAATATTAGAGCTCAAGGTCCATTTATAAGATCTCATGCTAAAGCCCAAGAAAATTCAAGAAAGAAGAAGGCTTAGACCATTAGCCTACTAAGGCCTATTTTATGATTTCATTTAGTTATGCAATTTTTTATTTTCTTCTAAAAACTCTAGGCTTGAAATTTTGAATTTGAAAATTCAAAGCATGACATGTGAGGTGGTTGAATCCACAGAAAATAATAGCATGTGAAATGGGTGGATGACATAAAATAATAAGGCAACTTAAGGCTTCACATTAATATGGCCACCCACCTTTCCCTCCATGTTTTAAATCCTTTTCTTTTAAAAGATAATTATAATGGCTATAAATAGCCCCCCTTGCTGGAATGAAAGGAGATCTTTTAGAAATTACAAATTATTTGAGTTGTTCTTGTGGTTTGAGAGCTTAGTGGCCAAACCTTGGCAATCTTTGGGGGGAGCCCTAATTATCTAATATATCTTTCTTTCCTCACCGCTAATACCCAAGGTAATTTGTTTTATTTTTCTTATACCTCTTAATATCATCTCCAACCATACATTAATCTTTCTACTCTTCTCCAAAAGCCGACACCTTCCTTCCACTCAATAATACCTCCACTTCATTAATCATGAACTTGTCCTTGTCCTTACACCAAAATAACTACTTAAATCTTATAATTTCCAATCAACTACTCCAGATCATAAATACATATCCTAACCTAAATCTCCACACATATTTTTAGCCATTTATCTCACTTAAATCTCATTCCTTATAGCTACATTTTAAATCAGCCTAAGTTAATCTAAATTGGACTAGTTTAAGTCATCCACTATCATATTATCCTACACCCTTCATTATCCCACCAAAACTTCAAAATATTTCTTTAGATATTAATTTAAAGATCCATACATATTTAATTCTAGCAATCTCATCAAAAGGAAGAACACCCACTTCATCAAATTTGGTATTAGAAAAAAGCCTGCAAGGAGCAAATTCGGTCAAAAGTTTGCTTCAACAAAGGGGGAATCTCAAGTGGTGGACTTGTTTTCAAACTTCTGAGTTTTTCTTGGACTTGTGAGATTAATTAATTTTCTTTTATATGATAGTTTAAATTCATATTAGTAGCTTAGAAAGATATATATTGCTTAAAAATTTACGATGATAGTGTAAAACTCTAATTAGTAAGCTCCATTATATAATTTAGTCATTTCCCGATTGTGTGAACTTTCCCAAAAAAAAAATTAAGAGAACACCTTAGTGAGGTAGTACTTCACCCTAAAATAACCATTAAATGCAAATCAAATCTAATTGCTTGCTTTAATATCTTCATTAATATTTATGATTAATTTTAGAAATTTCTTTTATTAACTTTTTGCTTTCTTAAAAAAAAGAGGCTTGATGATTTTGAGAATTTTTTTCATTACATTAAAAAAATAAAAAAAAAATTTCATACATAATAATATAAGTGTGTTAAACATGATGATTTTAGAGGCTAAATATAACTTTGTAAAAAAGGCCTACACTATCTAAGGAAAGCTTGGGATGTAAGTGATCTTGTACCCCCCTCCTCACCATGGAAGTTCTCTTAGCCTAAAATTTTGCTTTGATTGCACAATTATATTATATTTGTTTATTTCATTTAATTGTTTTTTATCCCTTTTCATATATCTTTTAAAAAAATGAAATCTAATAGCAGCAAAATCTATCTCTCAAGATTAAGTTGAAAATTTGACTAGAGTAGTTGATGCCTTAGATCTTAGGATCCATGAAAATGAATTAAAAACTCAATAAATATTAGAATGAAAGTAAGAATCAAATGCAAGAACTTAAAGAACAAATGCAAACTCTAATAGCTCATCCATAAAATAATAAAGTACCTATTGACCTCATTATTGGATAAGGTTAACTCTTCTTCCAAAAGCATTTATTAAGACACCTAATCCTAAATTAAAAGCATTTTTAACTAAATGCCTAGGTCATTAGATTTAGTGATCTAGTGCACTTTCCTTGGATTAATCTAACTTAATGGGTTTAGTTTGATCCAATCCAAATCAATTTAAACATACATAATTAATTAAGCTTAGGTTAGGGCCTGATTAGGGAACTACACTTAGTTATCTCAAGTAGCTTATTACCCACATAGAGCAACCCCAAAGCAAAAATAACCTTCCCATCACCTTCAACATTTCAAAAAAAGTTAAAATGAACTTTCCCCCACTTCCCTCGCTGCCGGGAGGCCGGAGAACGACTAATGCAATCGGAATTCAAATCAATCTTGGTCTAGGGAGCATTCCAGAGGGAAGCAACCCAATTCCTTTGGCATAGAACCTCTTCGTGTCATTTCATAGCTATTGGAGTTGACCCTACTGCCAGAGATCGTCGGGGATGCGGAATGTCATTAACGACCTCCTTTATGCTTTCAACTTTGGTGTATTTTAAAGAAATTTTGATTTTAGCTCCCTTTAATTGCATTCACTAATGGTTTTGCAATTGAAAGCATGCGATTTCAATGGTTGGATGGCTAAAAATCATGCAAAAATGACAGACGGCTCTCGGCCTCTACCATCAATGTAGGAGACATAATCTCCACCGTACGTTCCTTTTAAAAAGAATAGATGGTCGAGATCTAATCAGATCTCTGATTAAACTCCTAAAGGAACCACAAAATCGATTAAGACCATCCAATCTTCGATTGGACTGTCACAGATCATCCTGCGTGGTGCTGCTTATGACGCGGGATCCACATGGTCCACTCGCACCGCGCTATGTGGCGGTGGCACCAAGGAGGCGCCATGTTGGCCCGCCTTCTTAAAATGGGTAAATACATTATTTAATTAATTAAAAATCAATTAAAAATAGGAGAAATTTCAAAAATTCATATGAAACCTTAATTTGAAATTTTTACTTTAATTTAGGTTTCAATGTAAATCTTCAAACCTTAATTACTCCAAAATTAAAAATCCAATCCAAATGAAACTCTGGGGGATTAAAATTGATATTAAGACACACATCATATAAATTTTTCATAATTTATGGAACAATGAATCGTAATATTGAAAATTTTAAACCCTAAACCTTAATTTTCTTGAAATTAATTATTAATAAATAAAATAAATGATAGAAATTAATTAAAATGATTTAAAACAACTTAATATACTCTAATGATCATACATAAACTTTTAAAATTTATGAGAACATAATAATTCATAAAATAGTCTAATTAGGCTATTTATTTAATTAATTAATTCAATTAATCTTCATGAACTTAAATAAAATGTAATAAATCAACCAGAGCATAAACAATTATGCATGAACCTCTTTGGATGTATATTTCAGAAGGATTTCAAGAAAAAATTAAACTCTAAAACAATTCTCATTAAATTAAGCCTAATTTAGGCTTTAATGAAATAATTAAAACCTTAACTACACATTAATCACATCTCTGATCAAAGTGAAATTTTAGGAAAATTAAATATGCAAGGAACCCCACTTGCCATAAACATTTTAGACTTATTTGACCTCTGTACTGGGAGTATTTGAATTTTCAAGTCTCTAGGTCAATTTAGAAGAAAATATTAAATTAGAAAATTGACAGAAATTATAAAATTCATAATACAAATTTAAAACACTAAAGTTAATGTCAAAGCATTTAAATAAAATATATAAGTCAACTGAAAACAATAGAATTCAAATGACTCTAAGTTAAAAATCATAATTAAAGGAAATATGAAACTTAAATCATATTTCATTATGATAAATCTTAAAATCAAAATGATTTCATAAAAATAAATATAGAAAGACCATTGATATTTGAAATATGTAAAATATCAATTCAAAAATACATTAGTATCAATTTCATAAGGAAATAGAATGGTATAAATGTGAACATAAAAAGATGTGTATGTAGACATAAGAAAAAGAAATGTGAACATAAAAAGGTTAAGTATAATTAGAACCACAAATTAGAATGAATTAAAATTTCAAAATGACAAAGTAACAAAGCATATTTTAATCAATCAAGTCATAAAATAAATCTACATTGAGACAAATATTCTTTCAAAAGAACATAAAGATCATTCTATTTGTTTTAAATTAATAGAATCCTTTCATAATGTTTATAACTTAAAAAGAAACATAATTTTGGAAGTATTAAATATAACTTAGAACTATTCCATTATGAAAAAAATCATTAATATAAATAAGTTATAAAAGTGGAATGCAATAAATTGAATAATCTTAAATACAATAAATCAAACATAACTTTATTTAGGTTAATGAATATTAATGAAAATAAACAAATGAAGGTAACTTTAAAAGTTTCACATTAACTTAACTTGAATGAAAGAAATACCTACATTTAAGTTTTACCCTAAATCAATTATAGTAAAGTTAATGAATAAACATAAATATTAAATCAAACATAATTTCAATACAAATAAGAGTCATCATAATCAACTAAGTAAAGCAATAAATGATTAATATCAATATTAGAACCTTAAACCAAAGTAATTAAAAGAAACTCAAATTATAATGATAAATGGATTAACTTAAGGGAAAATTTAAATTGAATCATTATAAGAAAGAGAATAACTTAATCCAAACCAAAATCATAAAATACTTAAATATAGAAACATAAAATAAAATGAAATAAACAAAATCATGTCAAACCCTCTAAATTCAAGTTCAAATCAAAATACTTAGGATTTTAGTTAGATCCTTATGATTAATCTTTACCATAGAATAAAAATATCATCCTATTAATATTTAGGGTATTGAATGGAATGAGCTTTATTTAAAATGAAACCTATTTTATTCTTCACTCTTGAAAACCTAATTTAAATTTTAAACATAATAAAATGTACCTAAAATGAATATAAATTATTAAATAATTTGAATTGAAATCATCTAAAAGTAAATAAACCAACATTCAAAATAAAGGAAATAAAAGTTATATCATAAAGCTTAGTAATGTCTTGCCACACAAACCCTTTTCTTCACACACTAGTATTATAGGTCATGGTCCCTTCACAAATTAGTAAATGAAGGGACTGGGAACCCAAAATAGCATTTGGCTCATTTTCGTGCAAGTTGTTGTAATGCCGGAGGGAGCGATGCATTATTATTTAGGTAGTTTGTTAGCAACTTGAGCGGAGTTGCTTTCGATTGGTATGCGAACTTACCCAATGGTTCGGTGTGCACTTTCATTGAACTGGAGGGTATGTTCGTAAAGAGATTCATAGGCACTCAGCACCACATCACTCTAGGTGATTTGGTGGTGGAAAAATAAAATCCTGGTGAATTGTTAGTGGATTATATCTTGAGATTGAGAATCCTCAATCTCAAGTGTGAGCCCTAATTGCAGGAGCAGCACACTATTGAGATTCTCCTTAGGAATATCTAGGTCATGTTACTTTCTTATTAAAATAGTTTACTATCAAGACTTTTGAAAAACTTCTAAACAAAGCCATAAGCTTGTAAGAAGAAGCCCCTATGATGACCTTCTTAAAAGATCATTCTTCTGTAGAATAATCTAAACCTAGGAAGCTTCTAGAAAAGAGAGCAGGCAATGTGGTGGGTAGAAGAAAAGCTCCAATGCAGATATAGTCAGAGTGGCCTTTATCTTTCAGACCACCACAACAGCAAATGCCACCATCCCCTAAGAAAATTTCAACCAGCCCTTTTTCAAAAAGAATGAGCCAACCTTATTTTTTCAAAAAAGAGACGGTGAGGAAAATTTTTAAAAATTTAAAAAAGAAGCCAGATTTTAAACTCCCCGACCGAAAAAGGCCTGAGGAAGTTGAAAAGGTAAATGATCCTAACTACTGCTCATATCATCAGATGTTAGGACATACCATTGAAGATTGTTTTACATTTAAAGATTGGCTTGAAAGATACTTCAAGAAGGGGTTGGTGATTATTCTGAATGTATACCTTGTTTACTTTGGACAAGGGTCTATTAAGGTTGTTACAGGTAACTCGTCTTCTAGTTTTCCTTCTACAGATGAATAGGATGCAGCTTTATCCCATTTTTCAAAAAAATATATGATAAAAAATTTGAAAACTGCTATGAAGGATCAGATGAAGACCCAGAGGAAGATCATCCAGGTTAATCCATCGAAGTCTGAAGTATAAGTTCTACCTCTACCCAGCTTAGCATCTTAAGCTACACAAAAGACTGGAGAGTGTGGTGAGGGAGGGAAATCTATTTTATTTGATAGAATATTGTATGGTAAAGATGGAAAGGTAAAGCCTTATGTGCCTTTATCTTTTTGTACTCATTTTGAAAAGATAAATAAAAAGTCTGCCTCTAAAGGCATTTCATACATTCATGTTATTTCTGATGAACATATTATTTAAAATTTTAAAAGAAAGTGATAAAAAAGAAGAATCTCATGATGTGTTGTATGAATCAGGATCAAATATTGATATTCATATGGAGGACGTACAAGGAGATCCTCTCAGGATAGACTTAGAAGTATCAGATTCTGATCAATCCCTAGAGAAAGATCTTCGGGATGAGGATTAGGTTAACCCAACCTTTAGAGATATTACTAAAGTAAATCTCTATAGTGGAAGAGTCCTATTACCTCGCATGCCTTCTCCCCCTAAAGATAAAGGAAAGTAGTTTATGGATCAGATCTCAAATCCATAATTTTTACCTAAAGATATAACAGTCGAGCTAAGAGTTTCTAAGGTTAACTACAACATTTTAGCTCATCTCAAGAAACTTCTTTCAGGTTGAGTATTTATGATGCTCTTATTCTTTCAAAAATAAATGAGAGAGTTACTAGTACATGCATTACTTGATCTTGAAATATGCTTAACCCAACTAGCAACAACTTCCTCATATGAGGCTTGCTATTATAAAGAGATCCCAGGAGTTACTTTCTCTAATGAAAATCTACTTTAGGGGGCCACTCATCATAACCATCCCCTTTATACATTTTTATAAACTTAGAAAATATCATTTTGTCAAAAGTTCTAGTAGATCCTGGCGCATCAGTCAACATTATGAACTCCAAAACATTGTCATTCCTAAAGATTGATACCAGAAGGCTCAGTTTAAATAAAATGTTACTGAAGGGATTTAATGAAACTAGTGAAAAGGCTTTAGGTCCAATCACTCTATTATTAGAAATAGAAGGATTGAATACTGAAGCTAAGTTTCATATCATAGACTCAAAAACATTATTTAATGCCCTCTTAGGCAAACCCTGGATTCATGAGTACATAATGGTTCCATCTTCACTCCACTAATGTATTAAATACACTAGGGATGGAGTGGAATACATTATAAAAGGTGGCATACAACCATTCTCTATTCATGAGATTGAACTATATGAAGATGCAGCTTACTACATACCTAAGAAGTCAAAATATGATTCTATAGAATCTAGCATTATTTAGGCACAAAATAATACAATAAATGAAAAAGAGAAAAAGAAAGAAAAGGAGGAAAAAGAAAAAGAACCTCTAGTGATTCGCATTGATTTAGAATCTAGTTCTCATGAAGAATCCAACCAGAAAAATGCCTCAATAAGGTTTGAGATTACTTTATAATCATATATCGATGAAGGAAAACATTAAGGCATTAAAGGAAGAATCTGAGTTTTCCACATTTGAGAAGTTAAAAATATATGTGGACACTTTGACTTTGACACCTTTTGTTTAAAATTAAATATTTCAATTAGACGTCAAAGAGGCCCCTAACTTGTCAGAAGAAGTGGGGAAGTTGTCAAAATTTTATCCTATACCAGGATCTTCAAGCATAGAAGTAGATGTAATGCTTGAAGATCTACTTTTTAATAAAATAATAGAACTCCCTTTTGACTAGTATTTTGATTGTGTAATGAAACATGGCTTTATTACAAATGCTTGGCCTAAAGACAAAGCCCAAATCATGGAAAGCTTATGGAATACAAAACATGAATATTCACATTCCAAAGCTGGCATTGGGTTTAGTGTGATTGAACTATTTGTTGATACAGAATATTTCTTAATGATAAGCAATCACCAATCAGATCAACTATTTAAAATTCCTTGTAATTTTTTAGAGGAATTATCCATAGAAATAATAAATGAATTTGATGATTGCTTTCTTTTGAATGCTCCTCCTGAGTATGAGGAAGAAATAAAATCTATTGTAGATGAGTTAAAGGAAGTTAACTTAGGAACTCCTGAAGACCCAAAGTTAACCTTCATTAGTACCTTGCTGGGTCCAGAAGTTTCTAAAGAGTTAATCACTTTACTCCTTGAATATAAAGATTTCTTTGCTTAAAGTTATGATGAAATGCTAGGTTTATCTCCAGATGTTGTTGTACACAAACTAGAGATTAAACCTTATGTCATTCCAATAAAGAAAGCTCCTAGGCGAATGTGCATAGAAATTGAACAACAAGTAATTACTAAAGTAAAGAAATTAATTGAAGCTGGCATTGTGCGAGAAGAATAATATCCTGATTGGCTAGCCAATATAATCCCTATGAAGAAAAAGAATGGTCAAGTATGCATTTGCGTTGACTTTACAGACTTAAATAAAGCTTGTCCTAAAGATGAGTTCCCATTACCAATACCAGAACTTATGGTTGACATAGCATCTTTGCTTGAGATCTTTTCATTCATGGATGGATCATCTAGATAAAACCAAATTAAGATGTCTCTAGAGGATGAAAAGCATACTGCGTTCAGAACTCCAATAGGGATTTTCTATTACATGGTCATGCCATTTGGTCTCAAAAATGCTAGGGCTACATATCAAAGAGCTATGACTAGAATATTCGATGACTTGATTCATAATCAAGTTTAGTGTTATATTGATGATGTAGCCATCAAAAGTAAAATAAAAGAAGATCATTTATATGATTTAAGGATCATTTTTGAATGATTATGTCGCTATAACTTGAAAATGAATCCATTGAAGTGCGCTTTTGGAGTAACTTCACAAAATTTCTTAGGGTTTGTAGTGTGGCATTGTGGAATAGAAATCGATCCAGAAAAAATAAAAGCCATTATAGAAATGCTTCCACCTAGAAGTCTTACATAGTTACATTCTAAGGAAGGCTCACATATTTGAGGAGGTCCATATCAAACTTACCAGGAAGATTTCAACCATTTGTGGCATTATTAAAGAAATATTCCAAGGTCATTTGAGATGAAAAATGCCAAAATGTGTTTGAAAACTTGAAACAATACTTAATGAGTCCTTCTATTTTGGTTGCTTCAATTCTGGGAAAGCCATTAATTTTGTACACTACACTTTGGATGAGTCACTTGGAGCTTTATTGGCCCAAGTAAATGAAGAAGGGGGAAAATTCCCTTTATTATCTAAGTCGTAGGCTTATCCCAACAGAAAAGATTTATCTACCTATTGAGAAACATTGCTTGGCCTTAGTCTTCTTCGCTTAAAAATTAAGACATTATATGGTTTCTCATAAGGTTAATTTAATTTCAAGAGTGAATCCTTTGCAATACCTTATGACCCGTCTGACATCGTTTAGATGCCTAGCACAATGGTTGATGATTCTATTATAATTTAAGTTCACTTACATCCCTCTTCATGCTATAAAAGAACAAGTAGTAGCTAATTTCTTAGCAGTGCATCCCATACTCGAGAGGTCTCCTTTAATGATGATCTTCTAGACAAGGAGATCATGACATTAGAAGGTTAACCTAATGCCACTTGGGAATTATATTTTGATGGTGCATCATCATCAAGGAAAGATAAAGAATTAAATTCATTTATCCCAGGGAAGGCAAGAATTGGGTTAATTTTTATAACCCTAGAGAAAATAATGATGAGATATTCCTATCATATGGTTAAGCCTTGTATAAATAATGAAGCTGAATATGAGGCTCTTATCACTAGTTTAGAACTAGCAACCCTTTTGGATATTAAAAACATAAAATTTTTTTGGAGACTCTCAACTAGTTATAAACCAAGTGAGTGGAGTCTATAAGGTTTTGCATCCAAAGCTCTTTAGTTATTATCTTGAAGATACCATGAAGAATATATTTCTTGAGAATCAGTTTTATCTTCTATAGATTTTGATTACATAAATAGGCAAGAAGAAATCCAAAGGATATCCATTCTTACCAAAATTCAAGTAAAATGTGATTAGAGGCAGACATTTATTGACTACCTGAGTAAGGGGAGGCTTCTAGAAGACAAGTCACTGGCAAATCAAATAAAGAAACGTGCCTTGTCTTATGCATTGATTAATGATATATTATATCATAAGTCATTCGATCAAATGTGGCTTCGCTATTTAAATAAACAGGAAGCCCATAAGATTGAAATGCATACCCAAGATGAAATTAAAGATCAAAAGACTAGAATATTATTGGTCATCGATGTTGAATGACTGTTTAGAAATTGCACATTGTTGCCATCAATGCCAGATACATGGTGTAGTTTTACATCAACCTAGTAATATACTACACCCTACTATTGCCTCTTGGCCCTTTGAGAGTTGGGGTACTGACATCATACGGCCTATTGACCCCCCAAGACACTATTTTATATTAGCTACAACAGATTACTTCTCTAAATGGGCTGAAACAATACCACTAAAAGAAGTAAAGGCATATCATGTATTAAAATTCTTTCAGGAAAATATTGTATATCAGTATGGTGTTCCTCGCCAAATCATATCCGACAACGGTCTGTCATTCAAGTCCTCAAGATTAAATCATTTTGTGACTAAGCATAATATTGACTAGAGATATTTGACCATCTATTACCCTAGGGCAAATGGATTGGCGAAGCATTCAACAAAATATTAGTAAGAACTCTAAAAAAGTACTTTATGAAAATAAATGCTAATTGCATCAAAAGTTGGTTAAAGCCTTATGGGCCTACTGGACCACATACAGGACACCAACTTAGTCTACACCATATGCTTTGATTTATGGAACTGAGGCAGTTCTCCCATTAGAAGTGCAATTGCCTTCATTGAGAATAGCAATCAACAATGATATTATGATAAATCAAAGTCATAAAATTTATTTGGAAGAACTTGAAAGTTTTGATGGAAAATTCTTAAACGCTCAGCAAGATCTTGAACTATACCAGTCACGTATGGTTCAAGCACATGATAAATTGGTCCGTCCAAGAACTTTCCAAGTAGGAGACTTGGTCACGGTTCTTAAACGATCAATTATAGCTCATCGTAGGATCGATAATAAGTTCGAACCAACCTGGGAAGGACCATTCGTAGTGGAAAAAGTCTATGAAGGAGGTTCTTACCAACTTATTACTTGTAATTGTGAACATCTAATGCCGCCGATCAATGGACGTTACATAAAGAAATACTATGTGTAACTTGTAATATGTTCTTAAAAAATGATGATTAATAAAATAAAAAATTTTATTAGTTTTTATTTCTTTTGTAACCTTGTGTTATTTTTCTTAAATTCTATGTAATGAATTGAAAACATTACCTTATATGGAAATATAAAATGCAATCACTTTAAGATAGGATTAAGCCTTTGTAAGGCACCTTTTCTACATTCACTTTAAGCTTGGATAAAGCTTTTTCATGACACCTTTTTCATATATCTTACATAGGTTTGGAGTAAGCCTTTAATGGCACCTATTATCTATAAGTTAGTATCAAGTCATTAAAGACACCTTTCCTATTAAATTGGCCATTTATACTAGGAATAAGTCATGAAGACCCACCCCTTGTCAAACTGGTCAAAGTTAAGAGGATTGGATTAAGTTATGAAAACCCCATTCCACTTTTTTAGCTATGTAAGTTGGATTAAGACATTGAAGGCCCCACCTTAATAATTAATCACATAGGTGTAAGTCCCATATAAGGCATCCTTTCATATAGCAAGATAAGGATAAAGTCATCAAAGACCCCTTTCTTACTATCTAGATTATTTAGGTAAGGGAATAAGTCATGAAGCCCTCTTTCCTATTAGTCAAAATTTGAAGATTGGAATAAGTCATTAAGACCACTTTCCTCTTCCCTAGCTAACTAAGTTGGATTATGCCACTAAAGGCCCCATCTTAATAAGTATTTACATAGGATTAAGTCTCATAGTAGGCATCCTATTAAATAATAAAGTTAGGATAAAGTCATTAAGATCCCTACTTTATGAGTAAAAATTTGAGGATTAGGATTAAGTCATTATGACCATTTCCTTTTCATGCTACCAAGGTTGGAATCAAGCCATTGAAGGCCCCTTCCTGTTAGCTAAACTTCATTGGATCCAAGTTTTTGTGATCCTTTATTCCTAATACAAAATAAATGAAAATAAGAAATTGAAACAAGCCATTGAAATCTCCATTCCTTATCAACTACTCATACCAGGAAACAAGTCTATATGACCCCAATTTAGTAGTTAAAATGTTGAGGTTTAGGATTAAGCAATTCAAGCCCCTTCTCCTCAGCCTAGCTATATAGGTTAAAATCAAGTCTCCAAAGACCCTAAGATCTAACCAAACAAGAATAAATCCCCTAGTGGTACCAAACAAAAAACAAATATATGTATATTTATACCTATCTTTCACAATCAAATCAAAATATAAACTCAAACTCATGACTAAAGATAAAACTTCTATAAACTTATGGTGTAGTGTTAATTGAACTGGTCAACACCAATATGTGCTGTGTACTTTGAATAGTCCACTACACATATTGGGGTCCATTTGTAGACCTCATTTTTGGATAAGGTTAACTCTTCTTCCAAAGGCATTCATTAAGACACCTAATCCTAAATTAAAAGCCTTTTTAATTAAATACCTAGGTCATTACATTTAGTGATCTAGTGCACTTTCCTTAGATTAATCTAACTTAATGGGTTTAGTTAGATCCAATCCAACAACCTAAACATACATAATTAATTAAGCTTAGGTTAGAGTCTAATTAGGGAACTAAACCTAGTTATCTCAAGTAAACATAGAGCAACCCCCAAGCAAAAATAACCTTCCCATCACCTTCACCATCTCAAACGAAGTTAAAACAAACTTTCCCCCACTTCCCTCTCCACTGGGAGGCCAGAGAACAACCAACGCTGTAAGGATTTGAACCGAGCTTGGTCTAGGGAGCATTCGAGAGGGAGGCAATTTCACAACTATTAGAGTTGCCCCCACCATTGGAGATCGTCGGGACTGAGGTAAGCCATTAACAACATCCTCTAAGCTTTTGGCTTTAGTGTTTTTTGAAGAAAGTTTGATCTTAAATGAGATCAAACCACTTATTTCCCTTTAGTTGCATTCACGAATGGTTTACAATCGAAAGCATGCGATTTCAACGATTGGATGGCCAAAAATCATGGCAAAATGATGGCTGGCTCACGACCTCCGCTGTCGGCATATGAGACATAATCTTTTAAAAGGAACAGACAGTCAAGATCTAGTCGAATCTCTAATTAAACTCCTTAATGAACCACAAATTTTCATGCGGATGCCACACAAGATCTGCATGGCCCACTCGCGCATGCACCATGTGGCGGTGGCGCCAAGTTGGCCCACCTTCTTAAAACGGGCAAATTTCATATTTAATTAATTAAAAATAATATAAACTTTAAAAATTCATACAAAAATAAATATAAATCCAAAAATTATAAACTTAGGCTCTATGGATTCAGCTTGATGAGAGGAATCCAAAAAAATTAAAATCCTCAAATTATTTTGGGTATTTTTAATTTAATTTATGTTTGAATGTAAACCTTCAAACTTTAATTACTCCAAAATTGATAATCCAATCCAAATGAAGCTTTGGGGGATTACAATTGATATTAAGACACACATCATGTAAATTTTTCATAATCTATGGATCATTGAATCTTAATATTGAAAATTTTAAACCTTAAACCTTAATTTCAATGAAATTAATTATTAATAAATGAAATAAATGATGGAAAATAATCAAAATGAATTTAAACATATTAATATACTCTAATGATCATAAATAAGCAATTAAAATTTATTGGAACATAATAATTCACAAAATTGTCTAATAAGGCTATTTATTGAATTAATTAATTCAATTAATTATCTTGAACTTAAATAAATTGTAATAAATCAACTAGAGCATAACAAATTATGAATGAACCTTTTTGGATGTATAATTCAGAAGGGTTTCAAGGAAAAATTAAACCCTTAAACAATTCTCATTAAATTAAGCCTAATTTAGGTTTTAATGAAATATTTAAAACCTTAATTACACCTTAATCACATCACTGATCAAAGTGAAATTTTAGGGAAAGTAAATAGGCAAGGAATCCTACTTTCCATAAATATTTCAAACTCATTTCACCTCTGGACTGGGAGTATTTGAATTTCCAAGCCTCTAGATCAATTTAGAAGAAAATATTAAATCACAAAATTTATAGAAATTATAAAATTTATAATACAAATTTTAAACACTATAGTTAATGTCAAAACATTTAAATAAAATATATAAGTCAACTTAAAACAATAGAATTCAAATAACTCTAAGTTAAAAATTATAATTAAAGGAAATATGAAACTTAAATCATATTTCATTATGATTAATCTTTAAATCATAATGATTTCATAAACATAAATATAGAGATACCATTGATTTCTGAAATATGAAAAATATCAATACATAAATACATTAGTATCATTTGCATAAGGAAATAGAATGGTATAAATGTGAACATAAATAGATGAGTATGTAAACATAAGAAAAAGAAATGTGAACATAAAAAGGTTAAGTATAACTAGAACCATAAATTAGAATGAATTAAAATTTCAAATGGCAAACTAACAAAGCATATTTTAATCAATCAAGTCATAGAATAAATCTACATTAAGATAAATATTTTTTTCAAAAGAACATAAAGATCATTCTTTTTTGTTTTAAATTAATAGAATCTTTTCATAATGTTTATAACATAAAACTATTAATGAAACATAATTTTGGAAGTATTAAATATAACAACTTAGAACTATTACATAATGAAAAAAAATCATTAATATGAATAAGTTATAAAAGTGGAATGCAATAAATTGAATAATCTTAAATACAATGAATTAAACATAGCTTTATTTAGGTTAATGAATGTTAATGAAAATAAACAAATGAAGTTAACTTTAAAAGTTTCACATTAACTTAACTTGAATAAAAAAAGTACTTACATTTAAGTTTTACCCTAAACAAATATAGTAAAGTTAATGAATAAACATAAATATTAAATCAAACATAAATTCAATATGAATAAGAGTCATCATAAGCAACTAAGTAAAGGAATAAGTGATTAATATCAATATCAAAACCTTAAGCCAAAGAAATTAAAAGAAACTCAAATTATAATGATAAATGGATTAACTTAAAGGAAAATTTAAATTTAATAATTATAAGAAAGAGAATAACTTAATCTAAACCAAAATCATAAAATACCTAAATAAAGAAACATAAAACAAAATGAAATAAACTAAATCAAGTCAAACCCTCTAAATTCAAGTTCTAATCAAAATACTTAGGATTTTAGTTAGATCCTTATGTTGAATCTTTACCTCAGAGTAAAAATATCATCCTATTTGGATTTAGGGTATTGAATGGAATGGGCTTTATTTAAAATAAAACCTATTTTATTTTTCACTCTTAAAAACCTAATTTAAATTTTAAACATAATATAATGTATCTAAAATGAATATAAATTATTAAATAATTTGAATTGAAATCATCTAAAGGTAAATAAACCAACATTCAAAACTAAGGAAATAAAAGTAAAATCATAAAGCTTAGTAATGTGTTGCCACACAAACCCTTTTCTTCACACACTACAATTATAGGTCACGGACCTTAGAATTAGGTTTGGACTTTCTGTGATTTTCTGTGATTTCATGTGATTATGTAATGAGAATTATTTTTATTATTTTGTGGTGTACTATTTTAGATTAGATGGCTAGGATTGATTGTTGATAATTTGAATGGTAGGATGTTATTTCTATAACTAACATTGTCTTCTATAGGGGATTGTGTTAAAGGGACTGTTATCATAAATGAAAATTATAGAATTGTTGTTTGCTTGCTGGTGCTAAAACATCCTTTAACATAATCCATAAGATAGGTGTGCTTGGCAAGTAACTAATGCTAAGCCCCTATGTTTGAGAAAAATAACTGTTGCGTGCTATTTGTATTTGTTGACATTACTTTTGTAGGGATTAGGATTTAGTTTTGAATTTAAAAATGTAAATTTGAGCTTAGAATTAGGTTAGGATCTATGGGGTTTAGGATTAGTATGAGCTAACCCTACTAGGAGATGGTGCAGAGGTCCCCTATGATGCCCATGGGAGGCCCCTAAAGAAGGAGACAATCCTAGAGAGATGACCCACAGATCTAGACTTGTAGTTCAAAGTTGGGCCGTATAAGGGTAGAGCTCAGCTGCCTATTTTTCTTTCTTTCGGGGTGTACAATGGTACCCGATTGCATTGGCCTGTTTCTATAAATTTAAACTGGCTTGATTTATTTTGGGTGTGCAATAGAATCAACCTGCTCTTCTAGATTTCTTTATGTGTTGTGCTTTTCTGTGATGAATGCCTAAATGTGGGCTCATAGAAAAAAACTAAATTTTCTACCAAATTAAATTTAATCAATTCAAACATAAAAATAAATGCAATTCAAAACTGAATATAAATAAATCTCTATGAAAGAATTTAAAATCAATTAGAAACTAATTAGCTCTTGAAAATCATACAATTATATTGTTCCAATCTATTAATTGGGCAACTTCTCTCATTGTACATAAGGGGCATCTGACCTGTGAGGATGACCACCTTCTTGGGGAAGCCTACCTTTTATTTATTAATTTGGCCCATGACTCTCTTTCTAATTACATATCATGTAGGCATAATTTGCATATCCATGGCCTAAAATGATTATTGAGTCAAAATTTTTAAAAATCGATAAAATGTGCATTAGTTAAATGCATTTTATTCCCTACATTATCTTAGGGATTAAGGAGTGAGTCTAGGTTCATAGATTCCTGTAAGCTCTTTCCAAGTAGATTGTAAGACCAAAAGAGTCAAGGATAGGTTAATTACCTCAAGTGAGAGAAATGACCAAAAATTCCAGAAAATAAAATTAGGTCGAGTATTTGACATATGTCAGAATCACTTGTAGACTAGGTTCTGAAGCATCCTTTTGGGAATACGTCTTCAACCCTAGGCATTTCTGCAATCTTGTGCTGCTAGAATCTAAGTCCTAGACTTCTAAGAAAATGTCAACTCAAAATCTAAATTAAATTCTAAAATTTAAAGCCCAATTATAAGATAGTTGAAATGGTTATTTCATAAGATATCCATTTCTTCTCTTTCCCATTTGGCTTCCAAAATTCTCTCTCTAATTTGCCTCTATTTGAAATTCCAAAAATCAATCCTTTGAAATCCACCTTAGAAATCTTTAAAAATAATAACTTATTTCTTTAATCAAGAGTATTCTTAGGAAAAGACCCTTATTAAGATGTAATTAACTATAGGGGTTTGCCTCTATATGAAACCATGAACCCAGTTTAAAATAAACCTTATTCTACCTTCCATGTAGTTTAGGGGAAAAATCTTTGGTACATGAAAGACCCATTAGCCTTAGGAGTCTTTTATTAAATGATCAAATTTATTATAGGATAACATGTTTATCTTTCGAGATAATATATTTCTTCCTTAATGACGCATTTGATCATCCAAATAAGAAATTTTTAAACTCTATGTGGTGTCACAAATTTCTCCACTGCACCAACTCCTCCTCCAATACCTGCTCAGATTATGCCTATAGGGATAGATGAAGAAGACTCATATCCAAACCATTGAGAAAATCAACCACCTAGAAGACCACAAATTACTAGAAATGGTGGTAGGGAAAAAAATTATTTCAAGGCTATAGAAGACTCAAATGATCCATCTCTAAGAGTTAAAGTTGAAGCCCCAACTTATGATATGTACATGACCCAAATAAATTTCTTGATTGGTTAGCTAAAATGAATGATTTCTTTGATTGGTATAAAATGGATGATTATCAAAAGGTTACTTTTGCTAAAACAAAATTGATAAGACATGCTAAAATTTATTGGACAAATACATTAGCTAAAGAACAAAGATTAGGAAGGAAAAACCTCATTTGGATAGAAATAAAATAAATGTTAAGAGCAAAGTATTATCCTAAGAAACATGATAAGAAGCAACATAGTCAATTATTAACTTTGAAATAAGGTAATCATCTTATAACTGAATACTTCAATACTTTTGCTCACTTCGATCCTGATTGGGCCATTGACATCACTAATTATTGTTCTATCACTAGTTATTGCTCATATCTTAGAAACAAACTCATTTCTTGGCAAGTAAAAAAAAACCCATCGTCGCTTGTTCATCTACAAAAGCTGAGTATTGTGCTTTAGTTGCATCTACTACAAAAATAATTTGGCTTCATTGCTTGCTACAAAATTTCAAATTTTTGTTCAGCAGCCTACTCTACTATATTGTGACAATATCTCTGTTGTGGCCATTGCTAACAACCCCATTTTTCGTGCCCGTACTAAGCATATTGAAATACTACAATTTTATCTTAGAACATATGCTATCTAAGGAAATTCAAGTTCTCACATTCATTCAATAGATCAGCTAGCTGATATTCTCACAAAGGTTCTTCTTACTCAACAATTCCTTTCTCTCAAAACTAAGATGATGCTCTATCCTTGGCCCAACACCTTGAGGGGAGGTGATAACGGAACATGATTTTGCACATGGAACAACCACTACCTCTAACTTTTCAGTATGCCTAACTACTTATTATATCATTAGCTCTCTTTACTATCTATATATTTTGCTATGCCTTTACTACTATGTGTGTTGAATATGAATAATATATAGTTCTTTTCATTTCTCTTTTCGATTCTATTTTATATTTTGTTGTGAAGATTTTTGGTACATATTAGTGAAGCCTACTAGTCACATAGATAGCTCAACATTATTCATTTGATAGAATATTGGCGAATAGGAGAAGTTCATTTAGGTCTATTTGAGTAGGTTTGAACTTTAATTTTATTATATATATCTTGACTTATGCATATTTGTATTATTTTTTATCAAACTCCATTCTGATAATAGCTCCAAAATGTATGATGTGATGATAATTTATCCAAATTTATATTTTTCATATAATTGAAATAGTGCTTTAAATATCAACTTGTGACAATGGTTGTAAGGAGCATGCTTAGCTAATTCATGTCTCTAACTAAGGTGTTTTTAAGTGGTGTCCAACGCATTGAGGATATGTGTTGGCCTCATAGCACACCAATGACAAAGACATGTAAGGGAGCGCTTAACTTGGTCAAAAAAATTCTCTTCACCTTGCTAAGAATAATGTATTTGTATGTCATTAGCTAAATCCATAGGCATTATGGTGGCATTTGTTAAAGAAGTCCAATAAAATAGACAAAATAAAGCAAAAATGAACAGTTTGGATGTGCTTTTTGTCACAAACAATTATAAAATTATCAAAGCATCCCATGTTTTTGTTCTTTAAGACAAACTTTTGGTAGAACTTCATCAACCACCTACAAAATCCTTATTTAAATTCAAATCTAGCTACCATACCCTTTGTATTGAAAGTGAGGCAAGGGGAGAAGATCTTTACTTTGAGGATATGGGTCTAAATGAGAATGAAAGATAGTGGAGATATTAATGTTACCATAAAAAAAGTTAATTCATTTCTCAATCAATTAATTATTGAACTAAAAATCTTGCCTTTAAAGGTTGAAAAAAGCTTGCTAATTTCTAACAACCAAATCGTATCAAAGCTAAACAAGATGCTATACATAACCTTATAAATGTAATAGTAAGGCCCAAATGTCACCTTGCCTCAATTTTAGACAACAAGCACATCTACAGTCAAATATATGATTGAGGAAGAAATACAATTTTACTTGATCTTTTGACTTGGTGAAGAGGGCCAAGTCCTATGGCCCTAATAATATTGGCTATAAACTAATCGGTTGTCCAATGATCTACAAGAACTGAGGTTAATACATCATCTATAAATAGACTTTTGGACTAGATGATCAGGTTCCAAAATGAGCCTCAAAGCCTCACATCAATCATACATAACCTCTTCGACACAATTGACATTGATTGGTGCTTTATGTTACTCTTCAAAAGTGTTACCATTGCGCAACAACAAAGTTGAAGGTTGTTAAATGGTGTGGCCTTCTCAAATCTAAAATTTAGAATTAAAATAGAAAATAAACTTTATTAATGCACTCAAGGAAATCCTCCTCACTTATGAATTAAAAGAGGGTTGAGTTTTGTCCAAATGAGTATGAACCTTATTGCACTCCTTCTCATGCATTGTTTAAACAAGAATAAGCAAATACAAGGCATGGCACAAGTCTAGGTCCAGTCTAGTATTGGCATTTACTCAAGGACCTTGCCTCACTTTATGATGCATATAATATGCATGATGAAATCACAAACTTATTTTCATGCTATTAAAAACTTGAGACCAAAAAATTTATATTCATTAGATGATTATCAATTTGATTTGCGTAGGGATGTCATGTGAAATTAAATAAGGAGATATGAAAAAAGAGAAAAAAAAAACTAGAAATTTGAACTCATTTGTGCTTGTCTATGTAACTCACAAACCAAGTTGTTTTGTCCCCAACTAGAATACATTAGATTCAATTACACTCATAATTAGAACCACAGGTAAGCGATATATATATATTGGGAGAAAATGGTAAAATATTTCAGTTAAATGCACGAAATGTTGAAAAGGCGTCCCTTCATTTGTAATCTCTTTTGTACATCAGAATTACCTTTTTTTGTAGCTCGGAAATTGAATCGAGCATGAGCTGGGTCTGCCATAGAAAAGCCCGAATTTAGTAAGGAAAAAAAAAAAAGCGTAAACGTTGGTTTACAATAACTCTTCGATTCTTCCTGTATAAGAGCCAAAACTGCGGTTTTTTTATGATGCGAACTTAACAGGAGAAAAAGAAAGAGCAACTTCGTTATAGCACAATGAAATATAAACAAAACATCATGAATATATAAAATATTATAGACCATGAGATTATTTTATATGGCTTGAAAATTAGGGAATTTCATCGTTTCATCTTAAAAATTCGTACTCGTTACTCCCTTCTCCAACTAGCGCCAATTGTGAATGATTCTTTGAAGGTGATATGATTTTTGTACCTTTCTAGATCGTATATGTTTCAAGGAACTTTCAAGCTGTTGCTCTAGATGTTGAAGTTCTTTAGTGCTCAAGGAATCAAGTTGCTCCCCCATAAGGTGCCTTAAATATTGAGGAAATGTTCAGGGCACAGAACTTCGTGAATGGAACTGTTAAGAACATCTAATATATAAGACTTTACCGTTTGCTCTTCTGTAAGCTTTCGACCCTTGCCTTCAATTTATTATATTCAAGGCGCCAATCAGCCTACATTCCATGAATTCAAAGTTAATGGAAGCAGCAAAAAATGATCCACAAATGCAAATTTGTTAAGACTTCTCAGAGATTGCATTACTTGAAAAGAAATAAAGACGAAACGGTAAAATTCCAGACAGTTGATCAAGGTTCACAGTGTAGGATACTAAATTACTTGTGTCAAAAACTAAGTTTATAAGAAAGGTTATCTACTTCACAAGGTTTGTGGTGGAATTCTATTTAACTTATCTAATTTTTGCTCACATTTCTGCTCTTGCTTGCTTTCTGTCGCTTCCATTACTCGAAAACTCCTACGAGAGAAGAGGAGATTCTATAGTACGATGTTCCTTCTAATTTTTCTTTCTAAAGCTAGGGCAGAAGGCAAGTCTTCAGTTGGTTGACGTCATGACCTTAATTTCAAAAGTAGATATACAGCTTCATTATATACACTTCTACACACACAAAAAAAAAAAAAAAAAAAAAACAAAACTTCCAAACAGTTGAAACTCCAGCAGGCAGTTAACATTTAGCATCATAGAGCTGGCAACATTTCTATGCCAAGCAATAATAGAATTTTGCATAGCGTCTCCGACAACAATGTCTTAAAGGAACGTATCTGAAATTTTTGACGCTGCTGTTCCAATAGGCTTGTACCACTGTATTGATCATTTATGGTATTTTATAAAATTAAATTTCGTGTCAAGAAGCTTTGCGCATTTAATGACAAGGTAGTTAATGTTAGATTTATAAAAATAAATTAGCAATATGAAATTAAAAAATAAATTTAACATAATTAAGGAACTAAAAATAAAAGTAATAAAATTGAAATAGTTTGAGAGAGATATATGCCAACGACACTATATTTAGAATAAATCAAGTCTTTGATGCACAATTTACGGCTCTCTTCTACTCGTGAGGTACAATCCATTCTTTTATCTTGATCGCACGTGCACTATACCTGATTAGTAAAAGTTTGAACTAATCGGTTGTCTCTAGTTGCCCAAGAAATTGAAATAACTAAATGACAAGAAGAAAAGTTAAGGAGAAATTAAGAGAGTATTTAGAATTTTTTTCATTTTCATTCAAGCTTATATTCTCATGTATTTTTGGGTGAAGAATGTGAGCAAAATAGTAAAACACTATTTATGATTTAAAGCCGTTATTAGATATTGCTTTAAATTATAGATTTATTGATTTTATTTGTATTTATTTAATTTAAGTTATATGTTATAAAATAATTTAATAATGTTATAGTGTTTAATGTTAATGAGTTATAACATGATAACATTATAATATTATCATTATTTTTTATATAAATTGCAACAGTTCTCCCCCAATTAAAAAAAAAATAAAATAACATAAAATAATTAGAGGTGAATAAAATAAAGCATCAAAAATAAAATTTCTCATTTTTTGAATAACTTTTATCCTACATTCAATTAAAGTACCTTCTGGATTTGAACTTTCACTTACTATAACTAAAATCTAATAATAATAAATACCATAATATTTGAAGTTTTCAACTAGATATATAAATTATTGTATCATTTGATACACACATGATATGAGACACACTGTAAGTTCTAGTCAACGATGTACTTTAAAGGTCATGCACCTTCAACTCAATTCATAAATGTTTTAGGATCCTGGTAAGGTCATATTGCAGTGGTCAATTACTGTAACACTTATATATGTGAGATCTTCAAAATGCATTGCAATTATAATATCTCATAAAATTTAGCCTTTGATCTCATTAAGAGCTATAGCTTGTTATTATAATATCGCACAAAATTTAGCCTTTGATCTCATTAAGAGCTATACCTCAACTCCATTTCATTATAGTTTAGCACAATAACATGTTAACTCCATGAGCCCTATATTAGGTGAGATTGATTTTGATGATAACAAACACATATTCAAATGCTACTAATCAAGTTAAATTCAAGTGTGCTGAAAAAATTCTTCGACTCCTCGTGTTCAGTTATATTAAATTGCTAATGCTACTGGACAGGGACTAGGTGAAAATTTTTCTAGGAATTACTATATTAAGGCAAATGAAAAACTCAATAAGATAAAATAAATGATTCATTCAATTTTAGATTCATCATTTTAAAATTATTTATATTTTTTTATATCTTAATATTACAACTATTCATTAAGTTATTCATTTAGATAATATGAACTAAATGCATGATATAAGTTTCATTAAATGTGTGTTCAAGCAAAATAAATTATATTTAAACTTTATTAAATCATTTCCATATCATTCATAATTTTTATTCATAATTTTTAGTGCATGAAAATTAAATTATCCCAAAATTATCAATTTTCCTCCTATTCTCTCTCCTATTATTCTGTCTTCTCTCTCTTATTATCATTTTCATCTTAGCATTATTTTAGACGAATTTTTTAATGAAGTTTGAGTAATAAATTGTATGAAATTCATTCAAAACATTCCATATTATTTTCCCTCATTTTTCAAATTTTAAAATTCATTTATTTGAATTTCTGAATTTGAATTATTTTTGAACTATTCTTTAATTCAAACTCCTTTATGCATGACATGTACTAGCTAAATCAAATCAAATTTTTAATGGAATATGTTGAACGTCCCAAGCATGATTAATTATGATTATTTAGAGCCTAATTAATCTATTTCAAGTTATTTTAAATTTAACTTCAAATCAGCCCTCTTTTTCAAAATAATTCCTTTCTTTTTTCCAATTTGACCTATTTAGGAAAGTTTAAGGGAGGCTGGACACTATGCTTCAAATTTAATAAATTTATATGTTATTTAAACATTCAATAAGTATAGAATACAATCAGCTTTTATTTAAATTAATTCATGCATTATTTTGTGAATTTTCTTTTTTAGGAAACCCTTTTTGGCCAAAATCCTTAAATGGATTTTCATGGATTTATTTTATTCAAAACTCCCTTGGCAGAAATTCCTATGTGAATTCCTCCACCCTTAGTCGTGAATCACATAGCATACATTATGTATTAGGTTTAAACAAATTTATAAAGAAGCCTATGAAAGATCTCTTTGGCTGATCTCCTCTCTTTTCAATTTGAAATTCAAATTGAAGCCAAATCAATTTCTCTCTCATTGGATTAATTTTTTGCCGACCCTAGACTCTTCCATCATCTATTTAAGAGGCTTGTTTCAACTTAAAAAAGGTTTCAAAAAGTTAAAAAATTTTCTTGCTCTCATGCTCACCATTGGGTGATTCTTGCTAAAGCATCTCTTAGAGATTTTTGGTGATTCAAGTGCAAGCATTACTCATTGTTCTTCTCTTTCCCTTGGACATTTATTTGGCTTGAAGATTGATTGAGAAAAGTGAAGGTTTGGTGTGTTTCCACCCTTGGCCAAAAAATATAATTCCTTGGTGGTCATTTTCTAAGGTGCTAAGTTCTTAAACTTATTTTATTTCTTCTTGTCTTGGAGTTTACAATATTTTGTAAATTTTCTTGTGTTCATTCATGACATAATCTTTTAATTTTTTTTGGCCGAGAACAAAGATAAAAATATTAATTTGTGTGGACTTAACTACTTGATAATTTTTTATTTCTTGTTTGGCCTAAAGCTAACATAAGCAAATCAATTTTATTTTGTGCTTAATCATTGAATATTCATTTTATTTTATATTTGACTGAAGTCTTTTTAAAGGTTATTAATTTCCTAAGTGCTTAATCATTTGAATATCTAATGTTTATCTCTTTGGCTTAAGGTTTCATATAGGCTGGCTAAATTTGATTGTGCTTAAAATTTTATTACATCTCTTTTTCCATTTGGCCGACCACACCACATCTTGCATAAATTATTTTGTGCTTGTTTTTCCTTATATTGAATTAGTTTATGCATTGTTATGTGATAGCTTTCATGTGAAATAATTCAAATCTTTATTCAAGTAATTGGTTGCATATTCAAATTGCAAATACATGTATCATTTGAATGAAAGTTAGCTTATGTGAAAAAGAATTCAAAGTAAAGTTTTTGATGATTGCATTTTAGTTTGCAATTCAAAGTCATTCAAGAAAAGAATTTCAAACTTTTAAATATCAACTAAGCAACATAAGTAATTTAATTGCATTAAATTTTTGATTGAAAATCTTATTTTAATTTCATTTAAAATTAAAGTGAGCTCTCTTTTTCATTAATATTCAATTACCTTAATATTAGTATAGAGTGGGTTGTGAGTGCAAAAACATTTTAAAATTGAGAGTTAGACTGGTATCTTTCTCTTTGTTTTATCTTGATTTCTTGTTCGATTGTACTTGCCCATTAAGGAAAGTATGTGTTGGGTTGTACTTGCCCGTGAAGGAGAATACGAGAGATTTATTGTAATCTCAACTTTGATTTGTTGTAACCAGCCTATTTTGTGCTTAATCATTGAATAATCATTTTATTTTATATTTGGCTAAAGTCTTTTTAAAGGTTATTAATTTCCTAAGTGCTTAATCATTTGAATATCTAATGTTTATCTCTTTGGCTTAAAGTTTCATTTAGGCTGGCTAAATTTGATTGTGCTTAAAATTTTATTACATCTCTTTTTCCATTTGGCTGACCACACCACATATTGCATAAATTATTTTGTACTTATTGATTCCTTATATTGAATTGATTTATGCATTATTATGTGATAGCTTTCATGTGATATAATACAAATCCTTATTCAAGTAAGTGTTTGCATATTCAAATTAAAAATACATGTATCATTTGAATGAAAGTTAGCTTGTGTGAAAAAGAATTCAAAGTAACATTTTTGATGATTGCATTTTAGTTTGCAATTCAAAGTCATTCAAGAAAATCATTTCAAACTTTTAAAGATCATTTAAGCAACATTAAGTAATTTAATTGCATTAAATATTTGATTGAAAATCTTATTTTAATTTCATTTAAAATTAAAGTTAACTCTCTTTTTTATTAATATTTAATTGCCTTAATATTAGTATAGATTGGGTTGTGAGTACAAAAATATTTTAAAATTAAGAGTTAGACTGGTATCTTTCTCTTTGTTTTGTCTTGATTTCTTACTGGGTTGTACTTGCCCAATAAGGAAAGTATGTGTTGGGTTGTACTTGCTTGTGAAGAAGAGTATGAGAGATTTGTTGTAATATCAACTTTGGTTTAGTGAATTTCTAGCCTGGGTGTGGACGTAGGCCTATTTTGGGGTTTGGCTGAACCACGTAAAAATCTTCGTATTCTCTTTCTTTACTTTTCAACACTTTACTTTTATATTTCTTCATTTCACTAAAGCATTATTATTAAATATTTAAGTTTTCTACAAAAGATAAAATTAAACTTTTTGAAATTTATTTTTAAAACCCAACTCACCTAAATAGCTAATAAATCTTAATTTTCTACTTTAGAACCTTGTGAAGAAGGTTTCGTAGTTTATGGTGATAGTGCTAAAAGAAAGAGAATTATAGTTGGTTCTATTTCTAAGGATGCACTCACTTTAGATAGAGTCTATTTTGTTGAAGGTTTAAAGCATAATCTTATTTCCATTAGTCAATTATGCGATAATCTATGGGATAACCATTTCACCATCATCAAGTATTTTGGCTAAAATCAAAAATGACTAAAAAGAGAAACAAATAATAGCTATACCTTATCTAGATAATAAAAAGATATAAATAATGTATTATGTGTCCTATGAAACATATACCCTAATCAACATATTATATTTGAGCTATATATATATATATATATATATATATATATATATATATATATATATATATATATATATATATATATATATATATATATATATATATATATATAATAGCTTAAACAATTTAACTAAGTGTCACTCATGTTGTATATCTCATTCTTTATTGATTTACTTGAGCCTTAGATGATGAGTAGAGACTCTTAAAGTCAAATAATATTTTTTTTCAAGAAAGCTAAAACCTTTACATGACAACCTACATTGCAATAAAGCTAAATACCATATTCATTACATTTTTTTTGTCACGTAAAATATGTGCAAAGCTAATAAAGAACAAACAAAAAATATATTTATATTCTAAAAAGAAGAAAAATTAAGTTTAACTTGAAAATCATAAAGATATGAAGATATTTAAATTATTAAATTTAATACTTTCTACTTTAATGGAGTCAATCACTATTATTAGAAAAATTTTTTTGGTAAGTAGGTTATTCCTCTAAATTAATAAGATTAGTAGATTTTTTATACAATTTTTTAGTGTCATGAAATAATATTTTAATTATATTTTTTAATTAAAAAGTTATTTCGAAATCTATAGAACTATTATTCACTCTCTTTCAATCTCTTCTTTTTAAAATGTAAATGCTCTCACTCTTCATTAATCATTCTTCCCCTCCTTTTGCTACTTACAATTTGCAAAAGGAGTCAACTATAGTGAAATATTTCATTTTACCCCTTATGTTCATAAATACATTTTCTCCAAAATTCCTTATCCAATCCCTTGTAGGTAAGATATCTCAATATGTTATTTGATTGCAACTACTCTAAATGAAGTTAGTGTGATATCAGAGGGTAGGCCTTACTTATATAGTATGAGGATTACTTTATAAAATAAGAGTACAAACTAACTATTAAAGCCATTGAGCCTACATTAGCATATGGAGAACCCTATATATTTATCTAATTTAGCAAAGATTCAAAAAATGTTGAAAGTAAAGATTAGTAGCAAAATCTCAGGGAATATTTAATTAGACAATTGACACATGCATATCAATGATGTTGCAGGGAGGTAATCTAAATGAGCCTTGCACCTTTGCAACATACATAAATAACCTATTGGCTTGAATAAGCACCGGTTGGCACACTTTCTTTTATTCCTTACTCAAGGGTTATGTAGAAGTTTTGCAAGAATTATGAAAAAAATAGATACTAATAAGGAGAAATGTTGTTAAAATACTACTATATTAGTTCAACAAAGTCGAAGGTATATACTATGAGGAATTGAAATTGTCAAATCTAAAAACTAGAATAAAAAATAAAAATACTTTATTGTGCCCTTAAAAAAATGCATCAACTTATATATGATCATGAGACTTAAGATGAAATATGTAATCAATATATGGTCTTGAGCCAACATCATAAACTACAATAGCTAGTAAAGCTAAGTCTTCGAAAGTAAGCCTAAAAAAGGAAAGAGACAACCAAACTTAATCGGTACTCTACAAAGTCAACAACCTAAAGTACCTTTTTTAGGATATCATATATAATTTGTATCGATTTGAGTGGGATGCCCTTTGCTTCAAGACATAAACAATAAATAACAACAACATTCTTTAGATAATAATGAGATATATTTCTAACGTGGTCATCAAATATAAATTGATTAAATATTATAAAAGTGGATTTTGGTTAACATTGTCAACGACCTTTTAACAAGCCATCAATTTCCTAGTACCATTAAAGCTCACTTTACACATAAGTATGTAATACAATTAATTTCAAGTAGGTCAATTCATGAAAAAATTCAATTCATAATTAACACAAAAACATATTAGAATTAAAATAAAATTTGTGTTGACTTTTACTATTTTATTGCATGTTGGAGTTAATGATTGTCACAATCTACTTCATAATTATTCTAACTGACATGCTACAAATTCAATTGCTTACCAATCATGGTAATCCTATATAGAAGGGAAAGTATGAACGTAGAAGAAACATAACATGATAATTAATATATTCATATAGTTTAAGAGAAAATTACCATTCTCGAAAGGTTGTCAAGTCTTTCACTTGATAAAAGAACAAAATAATAGAATTAATAATAAAACAAATTGCACATCCATGATAAAAAAATTTCTTCATTCCATAAATAACTTAAAAATTGCTAACAAATCGCTAAAAAGTTATAAGAAGTAACTAACAAACTATTTAACATTAATTAAATTAATAACCCTATTATAATAATGAAATGTAAAATGCATTATATAACTTAAATATTCTTAATAAATTAAAATTTTAAATTTATGTACATTTTACACACTCGATGAGCGCTAAGAGTAAGTCCAAAGCTTAGTTGGTTAGGTTAGAAAGTTAACTGATGGAAGTATCCAAATGCCTAATAAATTTAAAGCATAGTTTAAGTTGTTGAAAGATATCCAATCAGCATACACAGATAAAGAGCAAATCAAGCAAAGTTTGCCAACTCACCAAGGCTCCTCACACAAATATTAAAGCAACTCATTAGATCTCAACAAACTTAAGTGAATTAGAAGATTACTTTACTTAAATACTCTTATGTATAAATAACATTTATAATCTACATAAATATCTATCATATGATATCTAAGTTGATTTTATAATAAGCAGTATTTGAGTTTCTAATGCTTAATTGTAGCATTTCATATAGTATATTTCTCTACCCTAACCCGTAAATAAGGGGTTAGAGAGTTCAAACAATTATGCATGTCATATTTTTCTAGTAACCTTGGAAAATCCCAAAGCTTCCTTCTAGATTCTTTTCTATTTTTTATCCATTATTTTTATATAATTATGGTGTAGTCTATGAATAGATTTAAACCCAACATCCTTACAAGCACACATAGCACGGATACATGCTAAGGACCAAACATAAAATTTAGAATGTTAAGATGATAAGTTGAGCTCTATTAAAAAATTAAAAAATAAACTTTGATAATTATAGGCACCTCCATTAGATGGAGAAAATAAATAAAATGACCTAGAAGGTTTTGATGAGTATCTTTAGAAATAATCCACAAGTAAAAGCTTATAAAGATCGATCTTTAGATTTTTATCATTCAATGCTTACAGTAAAGCTCAAATGCATTGACTTTAGTGGTTCATATGACATATTTTCCAAATAGAATGATGAAATACATCAACCTAAAGGGTCAAGAGGCATGACTATATTTCCTTAAGAATTTATTAAGTTATAGCATCTAGAAAAGTTTAAGATTCCAAACTTGAATTACATGAGAAAAATGGATCCAATTTCACTATGTTTCTTATTTTGAGATGACAAATTCACTAAGGAACATTAACGATATAATAAGATGCTAACTAGTTTTTACAACCTTCAAGAATTATCCACTAAGGTGGTTGACCTATCTTTTGATCAAAACTATAAGTTTATTTATCGAGTTCAAGAGTTAATTTGTAACCTCATTTGTATGTACTAAAAAGGTTTAAAAATTATCAAGTTTTATTGGACATAAGGTAATAGAATGGCGAGCCCATAAAAAAATTCATATTTTTTTATTCTTGCAAGAGATGATTGAGACCTATGATTTTCAACTCACCATAGAACATGCCACACTTAAGAAAGGTATGAGAAAGGGAACATTTAGTTCTACATTTTTATATAATTACTAACAACTTTAGTTAAGACTTTTTAACTTGTTAATAATTAATAATCATAGTAAAGTGTACACTTCAACTTCAAGTCAATAATATAATTCAGTTTAATAGAAATATTTTTATGACTTCCAAAAACCATTAATGTCATCGTGGAAAGAAAGTTTTTAGTCAACCAAGAAGCCACATTACTAGCATTTCTAATAGCATCACCATCAATGACCATAATATAGAGAAGATGCCATAAAAGTAAAATAATAATAATAATAATAATAATAATAATAATAATAATAATAATAATAATAATAATAAACTTTTATGCTGAAAAATAAGGGGTAGCCATCAAAATAATAGAAAATTGATAAAATTTCTTGAAAAAGTAGATGCAAACTTATTATATTAGTAAAATTCCTTGAAAGAGATAATTGAGATATCTTAATATAGAAAAGTTTGTGTACATTTTAATGATAATTGCTTGATGACTTCAACCATATTTTCTAGCACACCCAATTTAACTCATCAATAATAAACCATTAAAAATGGTTCTTTTAAAGCCTAATCACTTAGAGAAACTATTAAAATAGTTAATGAATTTAGGTGCTTTAAAAACTTCTTGCATGTCAAGAATTACTAGGAAAAAAACAAATGTTAGTTGATTTTCTAGAAAAATTTAACTTGTATAATTTTGAAAGAAAAATTACCTAGAAGGATGATTTCTTTGGACTCTTTAAATTGATAACTTATTAGGATTTTAAGGCATCGGGGTAAGAATAATAGTGGGAGGAAAATAATAAAAGTAATCCTTACATAATAAAAATTTACTTCAAACTTATAAAATCAAATTAAGAATGAAGAATTCATTGCACTACTTCATTTTTTACTTAGAGTAGAAACTCATTATAAATCAAATGAATGGGTAATTCTAAACATGAGTTGAAGTTTTTCAAAAACTCTTATTTAAAGTTAAAACCAAAATTGATAGGTTCAAATACTTTAAATAGAATAAATCCATTTATAATAATATTAACTTTCTAACTTAATTTAAGCGATCAGAACTTAGTAAAAGCTATTGATAAAGTTTTTAAGGTATACACCATATAAAAAACTATATAATTAGGTTAAAAGAACGACTCATAGATGTTAGCAAAAATAATATAATCATGACAAATTTAAGTTCAAAAATTTATCAAATCAAGTATACTTGGTTTAAATACCGAATAAGCAAAGTTGTGAAAGTCACCAAGATAACTTAATTTAGCTTCAAACCTCTTTATCAAACTCAAAAAGCTTATGTGAAGTTGGCTAACTACTTCATAACCAAAAGGGGGTGAATTAGTGTGCTTTTAAAAGTTTCTTATAAAAATCAAATCAAATCTTTATTGTTCAGCAAGAGAGATACTTAATAGAATAAAACAAATGATTTAAATATAAAGAAAAGAGCAGCATAAAAAATAAAAGTTAAAAAAAAAGACATGAAGATTTATAAGGGTTCCAATAGACCTACGTCTACTCTCTAGAATTCTTCTAAAAATCCACAATCTTTCCTTCTTCATAACAAATGAAAGCGGAGAAGCGTCTCTCCTTAAAGGATAATTGAGAAACCTGACATTCAGCCCTCTTCAAGGGGAAAAAGGATGTCACGCCTTCTTTAAGATACAAAGAAAACTTCTTACAATAAAAATCTTAGACAAAATCTCAACTAAATCAAACTCTCAAGTTAAAGTACAAGACATAAAGCAAGGTGGATGAAAAGAATAACTAAAATAAAGGTGAAACTTTACCAACACAAGATCCTTTAGAGAAAAGAAAAAGAGAGAAATTTTCCAACTTTTCTCTTAAGCTAAATAGTCTTTCTTAAGCCTCCATTAAGATTTCTCACATTCAAGCACTTTGGTTAGGCTCCCTAAAGAGGGCATTTATATCGAGATAGCTATGCAAAAATTTTAAAAAAAATTAATTTCAAAGAAAATTAATCCAATCCTACTATACAATCCAACATTGTACAGTGTGATCAATTCATTTTACTAGGGCAAGGGACTTTAGAAAATAAGACTATCCAAATAGCTATCACTATTCATACTATATGAATAGTGATTATATAATACAAAAAGTATAAACTAAAAATTATATTCTCTATTTATTTTTCCTATACAAACCCATAATACAATATGAACATATTATGGAAAAAATCTTAATATTTGAATCCCACAAATCATAAATTAAAATAGGGTAGTTACCAAATAAGTTTGTACTGTATGATTTAAATTGTACTATATGATCAATCAAATTAGGCAAATTTGTAATTAATTGACTTAATATTGGCGGCTAAAATAATTAATAAAAGAATAATTATACAATACTATCATGATCGTATAATTGATTAGTTTAAATTTGGTAATTATGAGTTAATCAACTTATTTATGGCAACTTATTTATGAAATCAAAGCCATCAATCAACTCTAAATCCATCATTGAACTCTTCTCAACACCTAATTCAATCCAATTCAACCCAATCAACCCAGTTAGTCCACTTAACCCAAAGTGGCCTAAATGACCAAATTAATTCAAACTTCAATCCAACCCAAATTGGATTGAACCAACCTATCCAATCTTTTTTATAATGATTGGTGATCATCCTTGATTGACCAATTTCAATCAATTGGGTCGAACCAAACCAATTTGATCACTTGACCTAAGTTGACCTAATTAACTCATGGACCAAAATCAACCAATCTAAATCAATTGAAACCAATGATTCCTATTAACAATAAATTGACTACTAAACATGACTTCACCACCAAATTGGATCAAACCAAGCCAATTGGCCTCTTGACCAAGGTTGACCAAATTTGGCCTAAAGGGCCAAATTAAGTCAAATAAAACCCTAAACCCAAATGATTGAAATCAGTGCCTCTAATCAATCACAAATTGATTATTGAACATGATTCAACATCTAATTTGGTAAAACCAACTCAATTGACCCAATTGACCCATGTAGCCCAAATTGACCTAAAGGATCCAATTGAACCAAATTATTCCCAAATCCAAATTAATTCAAACCAACACCTACAATCATTCTGAAATGATCAATTGAACCTGAATCAACCCTCCACCCAAGCCAATTTAGTCAAATTGACCAAATTGTTCAACTTAGCTTATTTGAACCATATGAACCCATATGAGCCAAATCCAAATCCACTTCAAATTAAACCAAATCAATTGAACCAAAATATTCCAAATGATCATTTGAACTTACCCAAGCCACCAATTTAACCTAATTTGACCAATCGATAAACGTAACCCAAGTGAACCCAATTTGACCCATATGGGACAAATTGAGCCAAGCCCATCCAAACCTAACCAAACTTGGCATGACTCATCCTTGTGTCACCATTGGTCAACCCAAGTGGACCCAACCCATGGTGAACCCAGTTTGGGTCAAAACCCACGAACAACCCACCCAAATGGGATAAAATCCCCATTTGGATGGTCTCACCTACTCACCAACCCATGATAGCCACGCTTGGCTCATTTTGGACACTTGGACTACTGACCCAACATTACCCAAGGTTGTTGGGTTTAGCCTTGGATCATGAGAGGGTGAGCTTACCCTTAACCCACCATTGGTTCACTTGGGGGAGGAGGTACACTCCATGCCATCCCTTGCAGCTGCCTCAGCCTCCCAAGACCCTCCACCTTAGTAGTCCACTGACATCTCCGGCCACCTTCCCTGGCCAGATGACTGCCAAAGGCTGAGCCAATCTCAGTCCTCGATTCACTTGAAGAGAAGAGTATACTACTCCCCATCCATTCAAACTACAGAGAGAGCATCCTTAGGTGATTCCGAGCAATCCCGGAGCTTCTCCTTATCCCCTAGTGCACCCTATCTCCGGTGAGACCAAGCTCTATTTGAAACTAAGAACCCATCTGTCCAACCTCACCTAAACTCTACCAAATTTAAATTAACTCTTCCCACAATTTCCCCAAACTCTGAAGAGTCAAAATGAGTCGATTCCCAAATGATTTGATCATCAGAGACCACTCCAAGACCAACTCCGGTGAGCTTCACGGTAGCATTTGGTCCACAAATCTATAATGGGGAGGCAACTGAAGAGCTTCTCAACAGGGCTTCATCTCTTCAAGATGAAGCTACCTTAGATGATGGACCACCGGTCTTAGAGCTCTAGCGAGGTAATTTTGAAAAATTGTAAAAAATCCCCTAGGTGTTAGTCTTTTATGAATGATTTTGTGATTTCATGGGATTTTTACCATAGGATCTCCTTAGATCTCTTCCCCGCACATTTTGGAGTTGATCTCGACATCCCATGAGCTCTGACGAACTCAGATCAAGAGGCGGGAGGTGGACGGTGTCCATCTTCTGGCGCTCGGGAGACAAAGGATCATCTATCATCCATTTCACATGATTAAAATGAACATACATGATTTAATCTGTTAGAATTCTTAATTTAATATAATAGGAACCATGAGATTAATCTCTATTATTAGATCTGAGATCGAACGGTGAGGAAGAAACTACATCTGTCGTCACTGACTCAGCCACCATGAGAGACATTTTTAATAACCTATCCCATGGCACCATGTGGAAAGTGCTGCTGCATCAGCATCTGCATGGTGCCGATGGACTGAAAGGTTAATTAGCTAATTAAAATATGATTAATTATCCTAAACTTCAAAAATTCATAACTAATTGGGTAGAAAAATTAAAAAATATGAGTAAACCCATTTTGGAATTGGTAAATAGAGGAGAATTTAATAAAAATGATATCCTTAATGTTTGAATAGTGAACATTGCTTAATTAATATTTGAAGTTTAGACTAATTACCCAAATTAACTTTTAATTACTTGGCCAATTGTCCCTAAATTTAGTGGGTTACTTCTATGGGATGTCCTCTACCTCTCATAATTATCTTGAGATTTATTGGCCATATAATTTGGAGAATTTAAAATTTAAATATTAATTATCATCTTTAAGTAATTTAATAATTATTAAAAATGTTAAACATGTAAATTTTGAGTTATTAATAATGATTTATCACTGTAACCATGAAATGATAAGGGTGAATGATTAGGACCTCTTTCATAATTATTTTCTTAAATCCACTTCATTAGGAGGGTTAATTAATTCACAGCTTGATTAAGGGTTAATTAAGTAATTTAATGATAAAACTAAATCAAATTAATGATAGTTAAATCAGATAACTCAAATTGGATTCATGGGTTCCTCTTTATGTATTTAATAGCATAAAGAACCTTAAGGAACATATGGTTAACCCATGGGTGTGGGAAAGTCATATAAGTACTTAATTAGACCTTACCTTAATTTAATTAACTCTTAAACATGAGCCAAATTACATTAGGTCCTTCTAAGTGCATTGCAAATTTTAATTTCTCATATGCATATCATTGGAGGCTCATGATTAAGTAGTTAATTAAATTAAGGAAGCATAGGAAAGGGAAATTTAATGAATTGCTTAATGGTATAAACTTAATTAATCCATAAAATTCACTTAATTAATTTTTCTTAAACACATTAAGTCACTAATAAGGGATGTGGTTAAAACAATGAATATTAGCTCTCCCCTTTAAATTTAATAATTAAAATTCAAAAATTTAATTTCATAACAACTTTGGTTAACCTTAAATAATTTTATTCAACTTGATTGTCCTTAGGAATTGATGTGATTGAATGTATCATTTGGCAATTTTCAATTATTCCTTTTCAATCTTTATAAATTTGTATGTCATTTGATATCATGCATTCATGTTTTAAAATAAAAAAAATCAGTTGAATTCAATTATGTATATGTTGCATGTGTGCCTATTATAACTAATAAACATTAAAATTATTTTCAAAGTTTTAAATTAATAATGAAGATTTAAATTGATGTTGGCTATGAATATTCTACGTGATTTATATTCATTTATAGCTTAAACATGTTAAAGTATTATTTTATTTTCATGATTCTTGTGTATGTTAATATGTGTTTGAATGTTAGTACGTATATAGTTTGGACATCCTGGGAATATGAAACTTTAAGTAGCCCCAAGGAGGTCTTAAATTATCTCACTTCCCTAGTTTAAATAATGACACATACTTAATTTTATTCACATGTTTACATACATTGGAATTTGGATAAAGCTTTACTTTACATGAATAAATAAATTGTTAACATACAATCTTTGACATGATTTTATTCTCATGGCTATGTATACACTCATATGTACTTAAGATTGATAGTATATAGTCTGGACATCCCGAGAATACGAGGTTTTAAGCAGCCCAATGAAGTCTTAGATTACCTCACTTCCTTGATTTAATCAACGACACGTACTTACTTAAATCTTTAATATATGTGTATGTGTACTTAGCTAAAGAATGGAATTCCTCTTTTCTACTAAAAATATATGCATTCAAAATCATTTAAGTATGCCAAAAAATACATTGCATGTATAGGTATTTAACTTCAAAATCATATGCATGCTATTGATGATGAAAAGAGTAATATAATAATATCCATATGATAGTAATTCAATTTTAATAATCTTAAGATGCCTATCATGTTTGAATAGAATTCCTTAAAACTTAAATCTAGGATTAATAAAATATCTAATAAATCATTCACTAAAAGAAACAAAATCATAATAACATGCCTTTAAAAATGAACTTAGGATAGGGATGAAAGAGGGTCAAACCTCTTTCTTCTCTTTATAACCATTAGATGCTAAGTAAATATCAAATGAAGCAAAAAAATACAAATTAAAATTCACTAATCCTTTTAATAACTTGAAATGAAACCACCCTCTTTGTTTAACTTAAGCAATTCCCACACTTAGATGATCATAATCCTAAAGCGTAGTAAGACATACCACACTAAGCTTAAGCACACACATTAGAATGCTAAGTCACCACTTATAGATCTATGTTAGGATGGTATATGTTGTGATGTTATGTTTCTGTTTTGAAATGTAATGTTTTAGACTTGATGTTAGGATTACTTATGCGTAGACTGGATGTTAGGCCGCTATTAGCCTAACAATATTTTCTAGGGGGATTATGCTAAAGGGGTTGTTGAAATAAAAATAAATATAAATGCTTTTGTTTATAGGTTTCTTATACCCTTTACATAATCCACACTATGATAAGTGGGCTTAGATACTCATGTGTAGGGTGCTAAGTCTAAATTATAAAATATAACTGCTTGGGTTTGTATGGTTGATTTAGCTAACATCTATTTTATAAGTGTAGTTAGATTTTAATTTCCATAAATATGTAATTTTGCAATAGGACTTAGGAATAATGCTACAGGGTTTAGGATGAGTAGTGGCTAGAAGGAAAAGTCCTGGAAGGCCCTGTGAAGCCTTTAATCAAAACCAAATCAAAAGAAGGAAAGAAAAGATTAAAAATGAAGATCGCCCATAGAATCTAATTTCAATTGTAATTGTAATATTCTTTTGTAATCTGGGTTGTATAAGGGTAGAGCTCGGATACGCTTTTTTTTTTTGTACGACAGTGCTCGACTGCACCGACCTTTTATTCTTTCATGATAATTTATGAATATTTGATTGTGGTGTTTAAATTGCACAATAGAAATTACATGTTCTTCAAAGGTTTCTTAAACTTGATGTTTGAATGTGTGGCCTAAATGAGGTAGGCTCTTTAGGAAAAAATTCATTTTTCTACCCCCTACTAACTATTCATAACTAAATTTTAAAATAACTCATAACCTCACTTTAAAGCTTAGGCTATAATCAAGATAATTAAAAGATTTAGCAACCCCTTAGTTGAATGATGTATGTTCTAATATCATGCAAATCATATTATTTCATTCTTGCACGATAAGAGAATGCTTGACTTGTGAGGGCATCCCTTGTAGTGGATAACATCTCCTTCTGCTGATTTAGCCAATAACTATATTTCATCATATATTTAGGCATAATTGTCCCAAGTCTTTGTCAAAATGAATGTGTCAAAATGATATACAAATTTGTAGAAGTTTGCATTAGTCTAAGTCATGTCTTCATGCCAGTCATGATCTAGTCCCTTAAGGAGTGAGTTTAGGACTCTAGTCTCATTTCTAATTAAATAATAGTTCAACTATCTTGCATATATATAAGACTGGCTTACATGATTTTTAATCGTAGGACGTGTTAGTTGGCGGTCACTCCAGGCGATTTTAAGTCTAGAAGAGTTGGGATAGGTTTACCATCTATTGTAGAGGTAAACCATTATGTCCCATTTTTCGTTTAGATTTAGGTGGTGCTCTTAGCTTATGCTAAAGCATCCTAAATTTAGGATCCAATAATACTTGTTTCATTTAGGCTACGAGTATAATCCCACATCTCTTAGGTATTTCTATAATCTTATGTTGATGGATTATAAGCCTTAACATTCTAATAAAATTTCAATTCAAATTAATAAAAATCCTCTCTTTCAAATATATAAAACATTACCATAGGGTAGACTAGAGTGCTCACTAGGCTTCCTAGTATCATGAGTTCCCTTACTCATCTTCCTTTGGAATCTAAAAATAAGTCTTCCAAATTGAACTTTCCCACTTGAGTTCCTAAAAATACCCAATTATTTGATAGTCTAACTTTGAAATCTTTAGATATATTTATTGACTACTTTAATTAATAGTGTTCTTAGGAAATTTTTATTTCTTAAGATGTAATTCACTATGGAAGCTTGCTTCTATAAAGAACCTAGCATAAAATATACCTTGCTTTACTTTTCCATATAAAGTAAGGGAAAGATCTTTGTATATATGAAGACCCATATGCCTTAGTCCTTATCAGATGATTAGGTCCATTGTAGTGTGATATTTCCATCTTTCGAGATGATACATTATACCTTACTGCTATATCTGATCACTTCAATATGGTGTCCACCCGACTCCAAATTAAAGCACCATAGATTTTTATGGTGACTCCGCTGGAGATAGTTCCGCTCTCCATTTTTGGTAGTAAATCATTATTGCCAAGCATCGATAGTGGACTTATATTTTATATAAGTCTATGGCTATCCTTTTTTTTCCATTAGACACATTGCATATTTCAATCTTAAGCAAGGGTGGCCAACATCCTTTAAGCTTTAGGACCTCACTCCAAGTAGGTCTTAAAACTCTTATTGGACCTCCAATAAGTAAAAGAAATTAATCAAATAAATTATCCAAATAATAAATCAAATAAAATCAAGAACCTCTTACCACTAGCTTTGGTAAAGTAAGGTTCATCCAATATTCTTCAACATTCTAATGAAGTTCAAAAGAAAAACAAAAAATTCTTCTCCAAAAGTTTTAAATTTCTCCAACATACACAAGAACCCCATTTAACATAACCAAATTCAAAGTCAAAAATCAAATCAAACACAACAATCAAAAGTAGAAGTCTAATCTTATTCTCTTTTCTAATAATGAAGCAGAAACTCCAGCCCTCTTCTCTTTTCATGCAACTTAGCATCATGTCTTCCGGCAAGCTCATTTTTTCATTCGCATCTGGTGTGGATTTGGCCCTAAATCAGGCCATACTCACCTCTGCCCCTGTCATCAAGTTCGATCTTGGCTTTAAAAATTTCAAACTCACTTGTGAAGGGCCTTCCCTCACCACAATCAGTAGGGAGGAGGTGGCTGACAAAAAGCCATTTCTACAGTTTGACCTGCAATCATATTTTTTTTGATTCCCTCTTTGAAGAGGAAGGCTTTAGAGGTTCCCCTAACATAAGTGCTAGTTGTGTCTATTGTAGTTTCAATCATGACTAGTACTGTCTTTGCAGTTGCTCCAGCTTTGAAGGGGAAGTTTGTCTTAGCATTTGAGATAGTCTCCCCCATGTTTGAGATCAGTTCTAACTCACATCCTGTTCTACTACCCAAGACCCAGCGTCATAACAAGAACTAGAAAATTAAGAAGAATTACTAGCACATGGCTAAGGGGGTTGAGGAAGCCTCCCATGTGGTTGAGGAGGGATCCCCTCGTGAGACCTCTCCCCTTCTTGGTGACAGTAGGTTTCACCCCCTTTCAACTGTAAGGTTGAGGAGGACATTAAAAAGATTGTTGCATTACCCCCAATGATCTATAGAGTATGAGACACCATATAGGGAGAGGAGGAGGCCCTATACTGGTCTATTGTATGTGCTCAAAAGAGTTGGGAGAGCCCAAGGATTCTTAAAGTCTGCCACATTGCATGATTTGAGGAGAGTGATCCCTAGGAGTGTTAGGGATTAGATCTATGGAGAAAGGGCCATAGAGGCCTAGGTTGTAGCCCAAGCAGGCAAGAGGGACAAATGAAGGTTTGTTAGGCAATCTTCAGCTCTACTTTGATTGACCATTCTGATCTATCAGCTGATAGAGCTGATCATTCTAATGGGATAGTGCTTACCAGTTCCAGCCAAAAGAGGAGATCTCTAGTGGAGAGGTACCCAGTGTCACTCCCATTACACCACTCCACTCATCAACCACCATCACCCATTCATGTTCCACCATATGAGGATCTTACCAAGTTCCATAAGTATGCATCTGGAGAGAGAGCATCCCCCTTATTAATACGACTATGTCCTAAGGATCACACTTCATCTACTAGACCCATTGAGGTGAGGCTGAGCTCCCCCGCTCAACCTTCCATCACAATAGTGGAGAAGAAGGAGTGGTGACCTAATAGTGTCATTGTCGCTCCACCACCACAACTGAAGGAGAAGGAAGGAGGGGATACCGAGGTGACCCTTATGATTATTGAGTCAATTAGGGAGAACACTCTACCTGCCTAGAACATTCAATGCATTTCTTCTTCAGAGCTCATTCTAGTTGTGAGTCATCATTCAGCTTATGTCCCCATAATGCCTATTCATGTGGATGACTGATCTTTGCATGATATTTTGGAAGACTATCATGTCGCAGTGAGACAAATAGTCAAGGATGATCAATCTGACCAAGAGAAGGGTATGGTTGATTTCAACATCGATGAAGATGACCTGTTGGATGATATTACAAAAGTCGATATGGTAGATACCTGAGGATCCTTGCATAAGGAGTAGCCTAGCCAGGAAGGTGTTGTAGTTGAGAAAGGTGAGGCATCAAACTCAACTCAATGCCTCCTCCAATAAATCAAACTCAAAGATGACCAAATTGATAAGATGGAGAGAAGGTTAGAAGAGTTGATAGCAGTGGTCTTAGCCTTGTAGAACCAAGCCTTAGTTTCATAACCCACTCCTATGGAGGCCGATCAGCCTAAGCTAGTACACATCCTAGATCTTCTCAAGAGCACTCTTATGGATAAGGATGCCGGTAGTTTGCATAGGAAGGTGATTGATAGCACCTCCATGCATGAAAAAGAATATTAAGTAGATGGTTGAGTAGCAAGTGAAGGAAGCATTGGTTCAAGTCCAAGGGATGACATCAGTTTCAAATGCAGACCCTACTCGGAGGAATTTGATGTAGTTCAATACCCCAAGAATTTTGTGCCACCATCCATCAAGGTTTTGATGTTAGTGGGAAGCCAAGGCAACATATAGCACACTTCAGGGCTAGTTGTTGCAATGCCAGTGGTAGTGACGCATTACTCTTTCGGTAGTTTGTTAATAGCCATCAGGGGTCACATTTGATTGGTGTTAGCTAGCGGCAACTCCAGGCGGTTGTGAGTCTAAAAGAGTCTGGATGGGTTTACCCTCTCTTGTGGAGGTAAACCATTATGCCTCATTTTTTATTAGACTTAGGTCATGCTCTTAGCTTATGCTAAAGCATCCTAGATTTAGGATCTGAGGCTACTTGATTTCTTCGGGCTATGATTATAAGCCTTCACCTCTTAGGCATTTTCATATTCTTTTGTTAATGGATTATAAGCCCTAGCATTCTAATAAAATTTTTAACTCAAATTAAAATAAAGTTTCTCATTCAAATATATAAAATCTCATCATAGGATATATTGGAGTGTTCACTAGGCTTCCTAGTATCATAAGTGCTCCTTACTCATCTTCCTTAGGAATCTAAAAGTAAGTCTTGCAAATTGAACTTTCACACATGATTTCTTGAAAATACCCAATTCTTTGATAGTACAACTTTGAAATCTTTGGAGATATTTATTGACTACTTTAATTGAGAGTGTTCTTAGAAAATTCTCATTTCGTAGGATGTAATTAACTATGAAAGCCTGCTTCCATAGAGAACTAAAGAACCTGACATAAAATTAATCATGTTTTACTTTTCCATGTAAAGTAGGCAAAAGATCTCTAGTATATGCGAACACTCATATTTCTTAGGAGTCCTTATTAATTAATTAGGTTCATCGTAGGTGATGTTTTTATCTTTATAGATGGTACATCATACCTTAATGTCATATCCAATCACTTCAATTAAGTACCCCCTAAGATCTGCGTAGTGTCCACCCGACTTTAATTTAAAACACCACAAGCCTCATTTTAGGGTAGACTGGAGCATTTACTAGGCTTCCTAGTATCATGAGTGCTCCCTACTTGTCCTCCTTTAGAATCTAAAAATTGGGTTAGTTGGCTAACATTCTCTTACAATGAATCAAGTTATGCTGTAATGGCTAATTTGGTGACTTTAAACCTCTTGAAATTTAATGAAAAGAACTATATCTAAATTGAAAATAGTACTCACCTTTCTACAATTTTTTCTAACACTTTCACCTCACTATAAACAACTTTCCCACTAAATATACATCTATTGTTGTCAACCAAACTAAGATTTCTCGACCTAGTATCTTGTAAAATATGGAAAAATTACATAAAATTCTTTAAAAAATTAAAAATTATGGAATTACATTTATACACATTACCCAAACATACACTAGTGTTTCTAATAGCTATAGGTATTTTTTTTTTACTATATTGCAATTTTAAAGTGAAACAATATGCTCTAGTTAGATAGGTTCCAAACCTTGGCTAACATCTTTGTTTTCCTAATTCCTAACTATTGTTAAATTCAACCAAAGCTTATATATCATTTTTTAGACTTTTTAGGAAGAATTTAAAATCTTAATTGGCCTCATGTAGTAGACAAATCTTAGGATATTTAAAATTTTAATTAGATCATGAAGTTTTTGAGAGACTACACTTTGTTCAACTTTACAAGCTTAGAAGCAAGGAGAAAGTGTTTGCATATAGTCAAAATTGAATCCTAGCAAAGTAAATTCTTAAAATTTTATTTTGGATATATATCTTCTGTGATATTATAATTTTTTTCATTATAAAATGATTGTTAGAATGCAAGTGATAGGCAATTATATGGTTGTTTGTGTTCCTTCCAACAAGTTAACTTTACACACAAAACCTCGCCATTAACTTGTGAAGTTATTCATAAACCTAAATTACATTAGTATTACTAATGGCAAAGGAGTTCTAACCATTATGTCCTGACCTAGGGTGTAATCATTATCTGAAAAATAATGTTTTATTTTACAGGATTTTACTTTTACTTTTTCCAACATGCTTACCATTTCATGTTACTACATATTCTCTGAGGACTAAATTTTTTTCAATAATATTTGCATCATATTTCCTTATCCAAACCAAAAAGTGAACCTTATATTTTCAAGAAAAATATATTTTGTTCAAGCTAATTTATCTTTTTTATTTTCATTTCATAAGCATACCACCCAAGTCTTGAGGCTTAGATTAAATAGAAAATCTAGCTAGAATGGTTGCAATTAAGAACTAAGCTACCCATGTGAAAACTATGATCACAAATATATATATATATATATATATATATATATATATATATATATATATATATATATATATATATATATATATATATATATATATATATATATATATATATATATATATATATATATGGAATCATAAGTTGTTGACCTTGACCAACAAACATTAAGTGTACAATTTATAGAAAATTCAAAGAATGGCAGTCCATTTAAGAGTCATCATTTTAGGAACCCTTAAAGTAATGACAACCTTAACATCATGAACCCTTAAATGAATCAACCAAGAAGGTTAAGGTAGAAGACATAACCTATGATGGAGTTCATGAACCATAGAGATTTCTAGATTGGTTCACCTAAATAGATGTGCTTTCTTATTTATCTAAGATAGATAAATATCAGCAAAGTATATTTATAAAAATAAAAATTACAAACAATGCTAAACACTATTAGAATAATATTTTAGATAAGAATGAGGGAAAATTTAAGACATGCTTAATATATAGGAGATGAAAGTGATGCTTAGGGCCAAACATAACCATAAGGAATGATAAAAATAAATTTCATGAACAATCAATGACATTAAGATAAAAGAGCATATAGGTGGTTGATTACATGGATACTTTTGAAGATCTTGTAACAATGATTAAGTGCCTTGATCAATATTAACAATTATCCATTAAATTTATTATTGATCTTAATAGAGATATTAAAGTGAGATAGAACTTAAGATTCCCAAGAATTTAATAATGTATTTAACTATGTATAATAAAGTAACATCTATATTTAGATCTAAGAGTCAAATAGTTACCGACTAGCTTTTCACATATCATACCTAAAAGTCAACTGCTAGACCTAGCCTTTGGTCATTTAGTGTCCAAACCCATTAGACCATTATGTCTACATTAAAGAATGAGAAGGATATAGTGTATTTTAAGTGTCATAAATAAGGGCACATGTAAAATAATGTAAAAGAAATAATTTGTTCTTGTATGATAAAAAGATAAAGAGAAAGATGATAAAAAAAAGAGATTCATGATGATACACCATTAGTATATGAGAATATAAAGCATACCAAAGAAGACCAAGTGAGTGTCATATGATGTATGACTGTATATAGAGATGACAATTTAAAAAGAAATATTTTTTGTGCATGCCATGTATCAATATAAAAAGTGCAAATTAGTTATTGATGAAGCTAATGTAATAAATGTAATTTCAAGACACACACTTGTAAGGATAAAATTGAAATAAGAATCACATCCACTACGATTCTAAGTAGGCTAAATAACACTTCAACAGTCATTACATCTTGATGCTTAATTCCATATATTTTCAAGCATAATAAAAATACCTTATATAGCTAGTAGACAAACAAGAACCTACCATTTTCCATAAACATAATTTTGAGATTCAACCAAAAAAATGTAAAAAATAACATTATGAATTAAATTGATAATAATTTTAACCCCTACTATTAGGGTGAGAATTTTTTGACTTCACCCCCATGATATCTACATCACTTGATTATAAAGTTAAATAATTAGGATTCTAGAGTTTAATGTGAGAGTTTTTTTTTATCTAACATCTCTATATATCATGCAAATTATAGAAGTTATTACTAATTCAAATAAGCACCACATGTTGATTGTCTTTCAAACTGATTGATAGAGTATAAAAATTTCATTCATGAAGATCTACTAGATAAGTTTTCGCTCTTAATGAACATATAGCATGTCATAGTTATGATTCATGGTTCCCAAATATTTAATCTTTTACACTATAGAATAATCCCAACATAGTATAAAACAACAATAATAAACCTTTATCCCACTACGTAGGATTGGCTACATGAATATTTCTTCTCCACCATAACTTATTAAGTGTCAAATTCTAATTGGATGTCCTTCTTTGTTGGAGTGTCCCTTTGGAAATTTAAACAGGAGGGCAAAATTTTGTTGTTATAATTTTATATGATGATAAAGATGTTGGCGAGTTATAGTCACTTGAATGGCATTCCTGCAAGCCTTGGGTGAGGGTAACTTGGGGAATCACATGTATTGGATCCTTGATTTTTAGCATCTCTCTCTAAAATCTCATATTGAAGCACTTGAGAGATTAACCTGGTTCTTATCTCAACTTAAGAGAGTATGTGTTCTTTATGGGCTACTACATATTGACCAACATGAACATCTTGAACTAAGTGAAGGAAGTGAGCATTCTTAGAAGGTGACAAGAGAACCATCAAAGGGCAACTTCTTGATCATGGCAAAAAAATAATGGGTAAAGAACAAACAATACTTCATAGCATCACTTCAACTAATCAATCAGGTAAGCAACTCTTAATATGCCACATGATTAATCACATTCATTATTTCTAAATATGGAACCATATATAGTATCTTAAACTTCACAAGAGGCTAGGCTTCAACGATCTCCTTACAAAAGACATTCGTCAAGTGGAGCTTCTATCTTCTAGCTCACCTGGGTAGGGAGTAAACTCCCCATCATTGTTAGGATAATAGGTCTCATCCAAAAAATATCTAGAGGTTAGTACTTTAGTGCTTGAAGGCTATTTTCATCTGATTGAACCTAAGGAGCTCTATAGTGTATCCACCTTTGATACTATCTTAAGATCCCATTTTAACAATTAGATCATTTTTGTGATAGTCTCCTCCATCTATATAAGTTGTTTTCTAATTATAAATTCTTCCATATTTAGAAGAGCTTTTGCAATTAAATTGCTCTATCTCTCATAGTATTTGGTTTATAATTCATATCATCAATCCATGCTTGTCATACTTAACAGTATGCTAGATCTAAATCAATCTATGGAGATACCGGAACCCTATCAACAAGACCCATGAATTCTCAACAAGATTGTAAATAAAGTGGATGAAAAGGTGAAGAAATGAGGAGATGAAAAATGAGAAAAAGTTAAAAGCAAATATAAAATTTTTGAAGGATTTTAATCCTCACACCATGGGTGAGTGTCCCTTGAGGCATGTCTGGGTGAGTTCCATGGGGGGCTAGCTAGTTGAGGTATATCTCTTTTGTGGCATGGGTGAGTGACCCTTGAATTGAATGAGCGCCTTCAAAATTGGACAAGTTCTCTTTTAAATGGAGTAAGTGTCCCTAGATCTTGGTAAATGCTCCCTAAGACAAGAGTCCCTCGGGGTTGGGCAAGTATTCTATGGACTAGGCTAGTGCCTCCATGTTGGTCAAGTTCCTTTAAGTTAGGCTTCGAGCTCTCTGAGCTAGGCGAGGGATTCATGTGACTAGATCTTCAACAACTTTGTCTAACCTTCTTATCCTTAACCAAGATTGCATATTTGGACATACAATTTACAAAGTAGATATTATTATTTTGCAAAAATAAAAATAAAAAAATTCTTGTAAAAAAAATTCAATATCCCATGGACGCTTCATTTTTTCGATATTCTAGCTTCTAAGACAACATGCTCAAAATTATGATCCGCCACATGGATGACAGCGATCATTCTTATGCCATTTAATATATTTTAAAATTGGTGTGAGAACAACAGCATACTTAAATCTGTTCCATTTTCCTGTTAATTCTCTTTAATGCTAGAGTTATATATACAATAGCACATTTTTCATCATGCATTTTTCCCACATTCGTGAAAAGGAAACATTTGAATCGATAGTGTTGTTTCAGATAGCATGCTCCTAAATTTTGCATATAAAATAAACCTCAAATGTTGAACTAAACAGAAGATTTAGTTGACAAGGAAAACGATTCTCTTTATTTATTTTTTTATCCTATCACGAGGCAAATTTTATACGGACTCAGCACTCATCCAGGGTATGCGGAAGCCAACAATAAATCTTTAAACATTATTTCATGAAAACCTCAAAAAACGAAAATGTGGCGAATAAATTACCACGAACAAAACCTTCCATGTGTACCTGTAAGTTGGCCTCATTGGAAAATAATGCTCTTTCAGCGTATGAATGGCGCTCATACCGTTCAAGAATCTTCTCCATACTACAAAACAGAAAGAATAATCATGAGAATTTTCTTGGAATAAAAAATTATCATGATATCATTTAATTCAATCTTTGGTTTATATCTTCCCCAGTTTCATTTTTCTATTTACACTTCCCTGTAAACTCAAAATAAATTTCCCTCATATTTATGATACATTTTTCTGTGGCCTTAACTTCAGAGAATTTCTAGTTCTTTTGTTCAACATAAGTTGTTCTTGCTAAAAGTCTGTATAGTATCAATATTGATCAAATACAAAGCACAATACTCGGCCAAGGCACAAAAAATTTTCTCACCTTCAGCTAATAAAAAAACTCTTCTTATATTTGGCGCTCTTTAGTAACATGACAGGTCGCATATATTTAAACCAAGAAAAAAAATATTATTTCTGAAAGAGCACTACCTTCTACACTCATAAAGATCCCATTTATTATCCACTTGCTTATGCTTATGTGTTATATATAAGAGATATATTTGTGAAATTTCATATATAAGGTGGTAAGGTAACATAACATTTTTTTTTAACAATTGCCATTTAATTGGGTGGTATCGCCTTAAATATTAAAACGTGAGATCAAAGCTTTAAATATCACCATTAAATATATCTCTCCTTTCATCACAGTCTATATATATGCTGTGTGTTTGTACACACATCATAGAATATTTATTTAATTTTAATATAGAAAATTGATTTTATATGCCATAAGGTATTTATATTTAGATGAAATATGCCATAAAAATCATTTTGAACTAAAATATCCCAACCTTTGACCATGAATTGCTTATTTAAAGTTTATCTTGAATAACATAGATTTGAAGAAGATTCGAACTATGTTTCAGTAAAGCTCAGACCATATTAAAACTTATTAGAATGTTGGACGAACATATTCAAATGCATATTCAACAAAAAGTTGTTTTATGTTTAAACAATGCTCGAATCCTGTTTGAATATTATTCAAATAAGGGTTAGAATTGTATTAAAACTTGATTTAAGCATGTTTCAAATAGGGATCCAGTATAATTTAAGCATGGTTTGAATAAGATTTGAGCAAGTTCCTAACATTGGTCGAATATGGATCAAACATAATTCGGTTAAACTTCAAACAGGGTTCAAACAAGTTCGAACTTCATTTGAAAAAAGTTTACCTACTACAAACACAATATAGTGTATTGTTAACAATAGAATATAGGGGTTGATCCAAGTGAATACAGTCAAAGATTATAAAAAATATGACACGATAAAATTTAATTTTAATAGATATAATAAAATAAACATATCAAAAGGATTACAATTTAAAAAGATATAACACAACATCCAAAATACCAAAGATATAAATAGAGAAATAATATAAATGCACATAAATTGGATATATGAAATAATAAAAGTATAATAATAACAAAAAGTTCCTTCAACCATTTGTAGGAGGGCATGCGTTGGCTTGTAGTTTATTATACTTCCAATGCCTCTCTTACTTTCTCCTCAAAAATATTAGTGCTCATTTTCTTTATTTACAACTCTTATCAGGATAAGCTGAGTAAAAATGCATATAATAGACTTATAGAAGTTCTTCTCATCAATTCTATGGACCATCATAGGATGAACAATTTCCTATAATGAATAAGTTAATAGTTATAAAAAATCATCACATAAACAAAAATGATGATGCACATTTACATTCATATCCACCAATAATAAGAAATATTTCTAATAAACATCTATTATTCTTTTAACTCAACATCTTTGATACTATCTCTTTATGAAACTCTATATATTTTCTCCTTAACTTTAGAATGGAATTATAAGCTAAGAACCACAATACCATGGTATACCAAATTATGGTGCATGCGTTGAGGCATTCATCTTTAACAGTGGCCTCATGAAGCGCCTTATCCCTCTTTAACCCTTTTAGTTGCCTCTTTCATGACACATTAAGTCATGAGTATTGATAAAGTGATTAGTCATCATCAATCAATTTTTGTATCTCAATAAAAATATTATTATCATATCATTGTAAGGGTAAATCTGAAGTTAGAGAAGTTTTAAAGAAAATGAAATGTAGAAAAGCAGTTGGACCTGATGATATTACAGTAGAAGTGTGGAAATGTTTAGGAGATCAAGGAATTTCTTGGCTTACAAATCTTTTTAATGATATTTTAAAGATTAAAAAGATGTCAAATGAGTGGAGAAAGAGTTTGTTGGTTCCTATATTTAAGAATAAAGGTGATGCACAAGAGTGTGCAAATTATAAAGGAATTAAGTTAATGTGTCATACATTAAAATTATGGGAGAGAGTAATTAAGCATAGGTTACGATGTGATACAAAAGTTTCTCACAATCAATTTGGTTTCATGCTAGGTAGATCTACTATGGATGTTATACATTTGTTAAGAGGTTTGATGGAGAAGTATAGAGAAAGTAAGGAGGATCTACAAGAAGATGTTCTTTGGAGAGTTCTAGAAAAGAAAGGAGTTAATATTTTTTATATTCAAGTCATTAAGTATATATATACTAGAGCTGTTACTTGTGTCCAAACAAAATGAGGATTGACAAAATATTTTCCTATTTCAGTTGGATTACATCAAGGATCAGCTTTGAGCCCTTATCTTTTTTGCTTTAACTATGGATGTTCTTACTAGGCATTTACAAGAAGATGTACCTTGGTGTATGCTTTTTGCTGATGACATTCTTCTTGTTGATAAGATTAGAGAGGGAGTCCAAGAGAAACTTGAATTATGGAGGCCAACCTTAGAATTTAAAGGTTTTCGTTTAAGTATATCTAAGACTGGATATATGGAGTGTAATTTTAGTTGTAGAAGTTCTAGTTGTAGTGTTGTGACATTACGTGAACAAGTCATTAAAAAGAGTGAGCGATTCAGATATTTAGGCTCTATTATTCAAAATGATGGTGAAATAGATGGAGATATTATTAGTAGAATTCAAGTTGAATGGCTGAAGTGGAGGAATGCATCTGGCTTGTTGTGTGATATAAAAATATCCCTTAAACTTAAGAAAAATTTTTATAAGATGGTGGTAAGACCTGCAATGATTTATGATGTAGAATGTTGGCCAATAAAAGAGAAGAATAGAGCTAAGTTAAGTTTTAAATAGATGAGGATGCTTAGGTGGAAGAATGGCTTTAATCTTAGAGATAAAATGTGAAATGAGTATGTTCAAGAAAAAGTTGGAGTAGCTCTAGTGGCAGATAAGATTAAAGAGGGTCATCTTAGATAGTTTGGCCACATAAAGCGTCGGCTGTTCGATGACCCGATTAGGAGAGTAGATGCATTAAATTTTTCTTATGTTAAGAAAGGTGAGGTAGACCTAAAAAGACTTGGTTAAGATGTATAAAAAATGACTTTAGTATACTTGAATTAAATGAGAATTTGACAAATAATAAGATATAATGGAGAAGAAGGATTCATGTAGCCGACCCCACATAGTGGGATAAAGTCTTGTTGTTGTTGTTGTAATAAAAATATTATTGTATTTATGTGGATGAGGAGATCGACACTATCTACTAAGAAGTATAACCCAAGCTTTTGGACAGCACTCATCTCACCGCACTCCAAGAATGATATCCCCAAGTTTAAATTTTTGAAGTTAAGCTTATATAATGACCTACTCCTACTCATTTGATTGAATTCCTCCTTAGATGGGTACTCTTCAAATTTTATCCAAGTATCAACACAAATTTAGTTATGTTGAATGTTGTGTCATTTCCTTTAATGTAGAACATAATGATTTAGCCCTCACTCTCATTATCATCTACTATTTTCATCAATAACTAATAAATAAAGGTTTCAAAGAAAGTTCATAACACTTAAAGAACTAACTAAATAAAGGTCTCTTAAAATTAAAAATGAAATCATTAGCCTTGAATTAACTAGTATCTTTTTTTATCATACCCCTATATATATATATGACTAAAGCAAATATTTCCTCCCAATAAATATGACTAAAATAAATATCTACATATATCTAAAATAAAGTTCATATGTGTATGATGATTATCAAAGATAGAGAAAGTGCTAGAAAGAGAAAATGTCAAGTAGCTTTTTGTTTAAAATTTCCTCTCTATGAGAGGATTTTGAATTCAATTTCTATTTAAAAAATATTTTAAATAAAAATTTTTTTTGTATATTTCTCTAAAAATTAAATAATAGATTTAATTGATCTTTTAAAATATTATGAAATATATAAAACTAAATCCCAAAAGAGTGAGCACAAACTACCATCATTGAGTGGAAAAAAAATCACTAATGGTTATAAGTATCCTTTCACATTATTAATAGTTATACATCTATATTTAAGAGACTAAAAAAGTGGCTAAAAGGTTTATAGATACATGGTGAGAGGTTTAGAAGTGTATAGTGGTTAGTATACTAAAGATTAGTCCAAAATTGGCTTATTTTGGTGGATTTAGAAAACTAATTTAGGAAATGAGTTTTAAGTGAGATAAATGATGTAGAATGCATATTTATGGTTGATTACAATGATTATGTATAATATGGAGTGGCTGGTTGGGACTTGAAGTTTATGGGGGTGTTTTGGTGTGAATACCAAGACTAAGTCATAATTAACAAAGTAGAAGTGCTATTAAGTCAAATGAAGGTGTAGTCTTATAAAGAAAAGTTAAATTCTTAAAAGGGTGATTGGAAATGGTGTTAAGCAGGAATTGAATAAAAAAAAAGTTAACTTAGGTATTAGAGGTGAAAGAAAGAAAGTGATGTGGATAACTCTCACTCCTACCAAAATTACCATGATCTCAAACCAAAAGAATGAAGTGAAAGAATTTATAATTGCAAAAAGATAATATTTTTCATTTTAGCAATGGGGTATTTATAGCCATTATAATTATCATTTAAATAAAATAATTTAAAATATTGTGGAAATTTTTTATGCAAATATTAATTTTAGGTTTTTAGTTGCCTTATTATTTTATGTTATCCACTCATTCCATATGCTACTATTTTATATAGATATAACTACTTTACATTCCATACATATATACTTTGAATTAAAATTTACAAGATTTAAAATAAAACCATAAAAAGGGCCATGGTGGGATAGTGGGTGAAGCTGCCTTCTTCCTTGAATAAACTTTGGCTTTCATTGTAGATCTAGTAAATAGTCTTTGTAGGCCATTTTGTCATTCCCTTTTATCCACTCTAATAATTAGAGGTCATTATCTCATATAAACCTTCATGATCTATTGAATCATCTTCTTTGGGGCCAAATAAACTTTTCTTTAAAGAGTTAAAGTCAAGGTAGTCAACTATAAGTTTTAAATTGAGCTTTTTCTTAAATCTTTTTTTTATCCATGAACTATCCTTAATAGTTCATCTACTTTTTCCTCTAACTATATACTTATGCTCAGTGCTTTAATCTTTTGGTATACTATTGGTTATAATTGACTCCACATCTAAGAAGGTGAGTGGTGGAGGCACCTATAATTGATAGTCATTATCTTCCTCATGATGTTTGACTACATGTTTAGATGTTGATTAACTCTTTTAAATAATAAAATGTCTTTAATATTAAAAATTAGGCTAATAAACATGATAATAGGCATATCAAGATGATAGCCATTGGTTCTATGTTTTCTAATAAGTTTAAATGGACCATAAGCCCTAACATATAATTTTTTTATATTTATTAGAGAAGTATCTCTCTAAGAAAATCCTTACTAGCACATAATCACTTATATTATACACTTTACTATATCTATTTTAATTTATATTAGTTGCATATTTTATATAGCTCTTCTATATTTGTTCTCTCATCTCTGCATGAAGGCTTTAAAAATATCCATTATCTTCTACATGGTGTTAGACTACAAATCTAGATGTTGATTAACTCGTTTAAATAGTAAAATATCTCCAATGTTAGAAATCAAGCTAATAAACATGGAATAGGCAAATCAAGATGATAGACATTGGTTCCATGCTTTTTGATAAGTTTATATGGACCACAAGCCTTAGCATGTAGTTTCTTAAAATTATTAAGGAGTATCTCTCAGGATGAATCCTTATCAATACATAATCACTTATATTATACTCTTACTAGATCTATTTTAATTTATATTAGTTGCATACATTATACTATACTATATACTACACTACACTATACTATATACTATATTATATATTATACTATACTATATTATATTATATTATATATACTATACTATACTATACTATACTATACTATACTATACTATACTATATTATACTATGCTACACTATATACTACGCTATGCTATACTATACTATATCATACTATATTGTATTATATATTATACTATACTATACTATACTATATACCATATACCACAATAGGCTATACTATATACTACACTACACTATACTATATAATCTTCAATATTTGTTCTCTCACTTCAACATGAAAGCTTTAAAAATCTTTAATCATTGAATTCATGTGATGGTAGACCAACAATATCTATAAGCCTTTTAGGAGTGTACCCCTTATATAAAAATTGTGATATTATAAGCAAACATGGATGTAGATAGATGCATATCTGAACTACCTAAATACTTTCCTAATAAACTTTCCTAATAAACATCTAAAGAGGTTACTAACAATTCTATTCACCATTTCAATCTATCCATCTATTTATAATAAAAAAATAAATTATTCTCAAGTAGCTTTCATAGAGTTTTTCAAAATTAAGATACATACTTCACATCTGTATCAAATACAATGGTGGAAGGTAGGTCATGAAATCTGGCAAGATATTCAAGAACTAGTTTATCAATATGAGATGAATCATTAATTAGTCTTATTCCAACAAATGAAGTGGGCCATTTTTAAAAATCTATCCACCATTATTAAAATTTTGGAGGAGTATAGTGGTAAGAATAACAAAAATAGTCCAAATAAGGCTAATTTTGGTTTATTTATAAGATCAAATTAAGAAAATAATTTTGGTTGGGATAAATGGCTATAAATGCTTATTTATGGTTTGCTTACTATATTTGTATGGTATGGAGAGGATGGTTAGGATCAGTAGAGTTTATGGGAGAGTTTATGTGTAAATATCAAAACAAGGTCATGATAAAAAAAAAAGAAGTATTTAGTGGAATGCAGATATAGGCCTCAGAAAAGTTAAGAGTTTAAAAGATGGTTGGAAATTATGTTTAAAGTTTTGGTGAATATTAAACAAATTACCTTTGATATTGGAGGTGAAACAAATAAAGTGAAGTATATAATTATCAATCCCACCGAGGATTTCCTAAGGTTCAGCCACCAAGCTCTCAAACCTCAAGAATAAACTCAAACAATTTGTAATTTCCAAAAAAAAAATGAGATTTTTATTCTAGTAAGAGGGCCAATTTATAGCCATTATAATCATCATTCAAAATAAAAAACTTTTAAATATGGAGGGAAACTGGGTGGTAATATTTATGTAAGGCATTAAGTTGTCTTATTATTTTTATGACATCCATTATTTCATATGCTACTATTTTATGTAAATCTAACTACTGCACAATCCATAAATAAAATTTTCAAATCTAAAAATTCAAAGTTTTAAAATTTGAATTTCTAGAATAAAATTAAAAATTACATGATTTAAAATAAAACTATAAAGGAGGCCTTATTGTTAGTGGAAAATTCTTGAATTAATTGGCCTTTAGGCTGAGGTCTAGTAAATAATCTTCTTGGGATTTTTTTTATCTCTTTGATTCATTCTAATAATCTCTTGAGTGTTTTTTTATGGCTCGTATAAATTTTCATGATTTGATGCATCAATCATAATCAAGCATGAAGTGTAGAACTACACCCTATCAACTAGATGCCTTAGGCAAAGTTCATCTTAGTTCAGTCAAGGTAGCATTAATTCATATAGTCAATAATTTGCCCTTTATTACCAACTCTTTAATTTTTTTTGGTTGACAATCCACCTAGGTCGATCTACACTCTCTAAGTCAAAGCTCAACTAGATCAAACTGCCAAAATGTCAACAAAGCATTTCTCAATTAGTATTATTTATATTAATTATAAGCATAATTGATGAAGAAGATGTACTATACTAAGCTTTAACTTGAGTTTATAAATTATGGGCCTAAGGTTAAAATGCAATGATGAAAAAATCCATGAAATTTTTTGTACTAATATTCTTTAAGAGAGTAAAATTATAAAAGCTTCTCTCACTCTATGATTTCCTCACATTTTTCTCATATTCTTTTCCCTTCTCTCTCCTTTCACTCTTATAATGCCCAATGGTGTGTTGAGCATAGATCATGCTAAGAAATAAAAGAGAAGCACAATATGAAGCTGACATAGATAATCAAGAAGGTTCTATCAATATTAACAATAATAAACTTTTGTAATGGAAAGAAAACTGGCAAAATTTGTAAAAAAGAATAACAATAATGTTCCAACATGCATTAGAACACATTCTAAGAGTAACACAAATAGTAAAAAATTTTAAAAGTTTCATCTAACTTAGTTTTTAGATGAAGACTGTCATCAACAACTCATTGCCATTAACATTTGATAGGATGAATCTTATTTCCCAAATTAGAAAGAAGTGGACTCATTCGATTACCGACAGAGAGAAAGAAAAGAGAGGAATAGGGGGACAATTCTAAAATGTATTCTTTAGAGACATCAAGAAGGTTAGGCCCTCTACAAAATTCAAAATTCCACTCTAGGAATCATTAAGTGAAAGTTTAATCAAGTGAATCATATGGCATATTTTTAGAGTTGGTAGTCTCCTTGTTAATATATCATTGATGCTTTAGTGTTTATTATTCTTTACAATATTTAAAAAAATTTCACTTAAGTGATTCACTCACCTACCACTGAGTTAGTGCCTATTTTGTTGAATTCAAGGGGATGCTTTTGACCTAGTTTGCTAGTATAGCCATCAAAAATTTTGAAGGCTAAACTATCAATTAGGTAAAAACTAAGTGAGTTGATAATGAGCCTTATCATATGATTCAAAAGAGTGATGGTAAAAGTTAAAGATTTAAAACCATATATAGTTTAAGTTGCATAATCATAAGGCTTACGAGAAGGTCCATATCAATATGCAATGAACTTGCAACAACCAATAACCTTCATCGAGATGTTGGGACACAATAAAAGCCACAATAATGTTAAGGAGTGGAATTATGAACACAATTCATCAAGAAATAGAGAAAGGGATAACTTCAAAACATGATTTTTGTTAATTTGTTACATAGAAGAAGTCTACTGATTAAGTACAGAGATTGATAAGCTAAAAGAGGATAAACTCATTCACTTGAGTGGTGTGAGTGAATTAAAGAAAGGTCGAGCAAGGGAAGAATGAAGAGTTATAGATATTTATTTGCTAATAATTAATAATGGTGTTGATTAAAGTTAGATCAATTAGAGTGAGCAGTTATGGTGAAAGCTTTACCCAAGAAGCCTAGGAAGGTAATGTAAAGCTTGGAGAGGTTAGATTTTTGTGGAGCTAATGCTTTAAGCACTAAATTGGTTAGTAAATATTATAATTCCATCTAACTTAGTTACTACTTATAGTTGAAAACTCTTCCCAGGAGACCTAGGGAGATAATGTAAGGCTTGGAGAGATTATATTTTTTATGGAGTTTATGTTTGAAGCACTAAATGGATCAACAAATATAATAATTTCATCTAAGTTGAAAAAATTAAGTTCCACTACACAATTTTATTGTAAACAATTAAGACAAATTTAGGTCTTAAGACCACTTAAGACTATTATAGAAATGCATCTAGATGATTTTTGAAGATTTTCAAGAGTTTTGAAGCTACATAAGTAACTTTTTTATATTTGTTAAAGTGATTAGATCCTAAATATCCAAAATCTAGCTAAATAGACAAAGTAGGGTTTTAGGCTTTAGTGGACTAGATTTAAGGGAGTGAAAGGCACAAAAATCACTTGAAGAATGTTAATGGATCTTTATTAATAGGATCAATTATTTCTCAAAATTTGTAAAGATTTGTAAGGCGTATTAAAGTTCAATGGAACAAGATGATGTCTTAGCTAACAACATTCATAATAAAATTTTAGTGTAGTTTATGGAGATTTGGTGTGGTAATTAATTTTTTTAGATAAAGGATAGATGAGAATAAGAAACCACAATAAATAACCACAAACATATGCATATAAGTTGAAATCACTCACCAAAGTAATTTGCATGAAAGATCTCCCTAGCACTTTTTTGGATTGACCTACCACCAAGCCTCAAATAAAAGAATTCCTCTATAATTTTTTTCAGTCAAAACTCAACAAATGTTTTCATTCCATAGAAATTGCAATATATTATAGGTTCATACAAGATAGATTTAAAATTTCAAATAAAAAAGGGTGAAGGTAAGAGAGGGAGGAACCATCTTACACTTGTAATTAGCAAAAACTACTCTAGTATAACCACCAAAACCACTCCATTTTTTTTGGCTAACCATAAATTAATGAAATTATAATTACTTAATAAAAATAAATATATTTTTAATAATTTAATTAAGTCTTCCAACATATTTGAAAACCAAAATTTCAGTATTTAAAATTAAAAATTCAAACTTTTAAACTATAATAATTAACATACATGTACATAACAAGTACATAGTTTTACTATTGAAGTACACATAATTAAAATATAATTTAAATAAATTTAATTTTTAAGTTAAGATTTTCATTCTAATTTTAGTGATTGGACCTCTTGCTTTACATAATCTTTTCTTTCTTGATCTCTTGTAGTGGGGTCTTTTTTCCTTGCATTGGCACCTTGCGCCTCAACAAATAGTTACTTCATTGATAGTGTCGAAGGTCAAACTTATTGAGTCATTCAAAATAAAGATTTCTTCAAGAGATCAATTCTAATGAGAGCTGGTGCACACCTCAAGGGCCTGTAAGAAGTATCGCGCATACCATTGGGATCACAATCATGATTTGGAAGGTTTGTCACTTGAGAAACCTAATCAAGAAGCTCATCAAAGCATAAATGTTAAAGCATTTGGCTCGAATAAGTCAAATAATACAAGATCAGTGAAAGCATAAAAGGAGGAGAGCATAAACGAGCCTATCCTACCACAGGTTATACACATCACTAGGTTGTGCTGACAAATCCATGGATGAGTTAGAGAAGAAGATTCTTGTCAGACTAGCCTCAAGCGACTTTAATTAGAATAGTTATGTTTTATAAGAACAACACAAGCATAAACGTCTGAGATGCTAGCAATCACATTGAAAGAGTTAAACAAACCTCTAGATGGTAACCCTTATAATGATGTTATTGTTGTAAATGCCTTGATAGCCTACTATTAGATCAGTGAAATTCTATTGGAAACTAAAAAGTTGGAGAATATTATATTCTAAAATATCTATGACAAGATGAACTTAGCCGCATCACACTTAAAGTGAACCTCCATATTTTTTGTGGCTTCTCAAGAGAAAGGAAGAAGATGAAAGTAGTTATCACCTTGTTGATCACATAAAGTGAAGATGAAAGATAATTTATTTCGATGTTTGACATAATAATTGATGTGCTAATTACATGTAATGCAATACTCGATCAACTTCTAGTAAACACATATCAAGCACTGTTCTCAACATACCACACGATGGTAAAATTTTGAGGAGACCAAATAATCATAATAAGAGGGGATTTATTACAATAAAGGGTGTGCTATCCTATATCCATAAACAATGTCTAATAAGAGGCCCAATGACTCAAGGATAATAGAGAGACTAGACCGGAAATTGGTAGTTGTGGAGGAAGTCTTAGCTATTAAGAACATAATGGAACCCACATTTAGTATCAAAAATATGTCTCTATCCAACATTAATCCTCACACAAGCTACAGCTAAGATCAAGTCTGTGGCCATTTACAACATGGGGAATGGACCTAATCATCTAGTTACCTCCAACAAAACATAAAAGAAGTTCATTATAGTCATGATTGATTATTTAAAAATAAATTAAAGTGAAAGCATTTTCAATGTCTACAATGGAGGTATTTTTTAACTTTATTTGGAATTATATTATTTATTAAAATAGGCTTTATATGGTGATCATCACTAACAACAATCCACAATTCTCTGATAAAAAGGTTACTAATTGTTTTCCAAAGCCAAGGCATTTGACTTAAGTTTGCTTGAGTTTATCACCCAAAAATGAATGGATACGTAGAAGGGAAAAAAAGTAATTACAAACTTGTTGAGCAAAAAATAAAAGGTGCCAAATGAAAATGAGTTGAATTGTAATAATCAAAATTTTGACATTACGAACTCCGTTAATAGAAACTAAGCAGACTCAAGGTGCAAAGACCATGCTACCAATGGAGTATAATTTGCAATGTTAAGGAGTAGTTATTTCATCCAACTACCAAGAATTAAATCTAATGAGTGGAAGGGTGTAAATGAAGATGAGATGAAAATGATGCTTGAATTATTAGAGGAACTCAAATTCTAATCATCAATGAAGCAACATGAAGTCAAGAGAAGGGTTGCAAAGTATATCATCTCAAACTTTAACCAAAAAAGTCTTCTAAGTAGGTGATATGATCTTAGAGAAACTAGATGTTGCAACTCATCAAAATGAATTAGGCAAGCTGGATTCCACTTTGCAAGGTATATACATAGTTAGCAAGTAGGTCAGTCTTGAACCATACAAACTACAAAACTATGCTAGAAAAAAAATATATTAAGGTCATGGAGTGGAGATGACATCAAAATACTTTGCCAATAAGCAACTCTTCCTTTCTTTCTTATTATTATAATTTCATTTTTTTACAAAAAAGTTAGGTCAACTAGTAAATTCTTTAGTGATATTTTGGCAAGTTAATTTAAAATTTAATATATGATAAAATACTTTCAAACATAATTTATGGAGTTATAATTTCGTAAAGATAAATAATTAGAGAATTGAGTAGTGCTAAGTAGACAAGCATTCATGGAATTGAAGTAATTTACTAAATAGACAAACACTTAAGGAAGCTCATTATGAAAATAAATATTTTATTAAATGAACAATCAAAAGTGATGACCGAAATCAATAAACTAGAAAATGGCCAAGTTTGAGTAAAAGATCATAAACAACATTAGGCAACCTCTTTCCTTATTATCATGATAAGAAAAAGTAAAGAGAATGTGAACTAGCTTGATTTTATAATCATGGTGATCTTGACTCAAGAAAAAGCATAAAATTACTCCACATAGGAATGCCAAGACTTTTAAGAAAAAGATTAATAAGCGAACCCTAGCCCTCAAGAAGATGGACAATCAACACTTAGTGTAAATGCCACTACTATTTTACTAAGAGATTATTAGAGAAAAATGTCATACTTAATGAAATGATAACAACAATGTTAGCTACATTAATCCTTCTTTCTCATAATAAATATTAAATTCTCATTTAATTTTAATGAACTAAGGTCATTTTTTATACATCTAACCATGTCTTTTTTAGGTCTACCTTTATATTTCTTAACATAAGGCGAATCTAATACGTCTACTCTCTTAACTGGCTCATCAGACAGCTGGTGCATTATGTGGACAAACATTTTAAGGAGACTCTCTCTAATCCTATCTACCATTGGAGCTACTTTAGCCTTTTCACAAATATATTCATTTCACATTTTATCTATAAGAGTAAATCCACTAATCCACTTTAGTATCCTCACTGCAACACTTAACTTAATTTTCTTTTAACATAATGTATTAAAGGATTTATGTCATCATTTTTTCGACAAGTTTTACACTAGTTGTGGACTACCTAAAGCAACCCACCACTTTTCATATCTAGGACTTGGGACCTGACAAAGGCAGTGTTATACTTAATGAAATGAATAAGAAGAAAAATAATGAATGTATGTTACCAACAAAATCTCAATTGAAACTAACCATAACTATGTATTTGCCTTTTAGGTCCTCAACAAATGGAATTCAACAAGTACAAAAGTCAAAGCTTCTCTTCTTTATATATCCATTTAAACACAAGTAAAGCCATAAAATTTGACTCCCCCTTTATGATAATGAATTTGTATTGAGCAAAGAGAGTATGTTTTCATGACAAATCCAAATGGTGATGACAGCCAAGTTTGTGTAAAGGAGTGGCCCATATAAGGTGATGACTTATTTTAAGGATATATATTTATATACATACATATATAGAAAGAGGAAGAAAATTGAGTAATGCATAGAACAGCCTAAAGATAAATGAATGCTCATGCCTTTCAACATTAGCTATGCTTAAAATTTGCCAAAAGACTAAACATTTCCATTCATAAAAGTGCTCATAAAGCATTGAAAGACCCAATAAAGTATGTTTCAACTCTTCAATATGAAGATAGCCACTTCACAAAATTTAGCATCCAAAATCTTTCAATTGTATTTTTCCTTAATCATGCATTTGCTATATTAAATTTTGGTAATTAATATTATATGAATGAATGTTCATCATGGTTTATGTATGTTATGGTTACTACACCACACACTCAATAGTTTGTCATTAAGTATTCACTATATTGTATGTTCGATATATGTCATAATATGAGAATTACAACCCATCACTTCATGAAATGTTTCCTTACAAGTATAAGAAAAGGAAAGAAAATTTAAGTACAAAAAAATAAAAAATTGCATTCCTTGTTGATGGTGATGTCCTTGTCATCTTCCTCCTAATTTTTCTCACTAGAGCTTCACTCTTGATTAATGATTAGAAGGTTTAGATATCGTCATGGACGGGAGGCAAGACCTTCTTCTCAAAAAAAAAATTTTATCTTATCTAAACAAAACCTAATTGCATCCATTAACTTTGAAGTTAGTAAATATTTGCAATTGGCAATCTAAGTCAAGATCTTAAAAAATTCTTCTCCAATCTTAAAATCCTTTTTGCTACTCCACTAAAACTTGATCTTCACCTTGAGCTCAATGATATGCACTTAAGATTTCTCAAATTCTTGTTTACTTCTCTTAGACATGGTGATCTCCCCTTCAAGTTAGTGCCTTGATTACTAACATGATGTGGAACCTTGTCTTGTTTGAACATTAGTTCAGTGAAGAGTTGTGTGATTTAATCATCAACACCAGCATATGCAATGAGCTGAATGTGAATGAACTAAATTCGTGAGAACTTTTTCAAGAAGAATGATTATTGGTCTAGCCTATGAAGCAACCTTATCCAATTGTGCAAGGTACTTTTCCTTGATCAAAAAATTGAAAATTCATCCACAAGAATAGGTTTTCTAATGGAAGTTATTCAAGGATGTCATATCCACTAATGTATGGCTTCATAAAGAGGCCTTATGGATACTCAAATGTTCTTATAGGGATGCCTAAGTATGGAAGACCATACACACCTTACTATTAACTGCTTATTACTTGCAGTCGTATTAGATAAATTGGATAAGTGGGGATTCATTACCCTAAGATTTAGCTCATTTAATTATGGAGTTAGGGAGTTCTCCCACATCATGCCTATCAAAGTTACTTTAACTTGCATCAATGAGCACACCATGTACTAGTACTAAAGTGCTAGGAATGCCAATAAGCATGGAAGACAACATGGTACTCTCAAAATTCTTACTTCCACCATACTTGAAGCCCTTACTCATAGCTATGTTTTTTTAAATAGCAAACCCCTGGGTGCTAGCCATCCCATTAGATTGTTTAACTATATTTTTTTCAATAGCGAAGCACTGGGTGCTTATTACTTCCACCATACTTTAACCTCCTTTTCATCTTCTTCTTCTTCTTTGTATTTGATGAGTCTAGGTTGGTCCTCAACGCTCTCTTCATCTATGTCCTGAGAGAAACTCCACATCAAAATCTTCTTCTTCATTATCAATGAAGAGAATAGAAGAGAAATGTAGCTTATGCTTCACCCTCGCCATAGGTCTCTTCTACTAATTTGAGCCTTTAGCCCTTTCTCCTTTCTTCACATCTTTCTCTAAACGAGAAACCTCATAAGTATAAGCTACAATAAAAATACATAGAAAATAAATTTAGGAAACTCAACAAAATAATGTAATATAATTAAAATGTGTACTAATGGGTGAACACACAATAAAGATAATAAGTTGAAGCAAGTGGTAACCTTCAAGCTGAGGTAATGCAATTGGAAAAAAAAAAAAAAGACATGTAATCTTCTTGTGGAGAGTAAATAGATGGGCTCTACTTCTTGAGAATGGAACTTCCTTCATAGAGATCAACCAAGTGTTCATAACAAAGAAAAATCGAACCTTTCAATTATTAATATTATTCTCCTAGCTCAACATTCTAGTGTAGTTGTAGGAAAACCTCACAAAGTCTCCCAATATAGCTTAGCTATAAAGAGATGATAAAATAACAAATGAGACCATGAGATGTTGTTCTCTTTATATAATGGACTAAGGACATGATGCTTATAAACAAGTTTAGCATCACCTAAACCAGGACAACCCCATAGAAGTTGAATATATCAATAAGCTCTTTGTGGATGGGAAAGCATACCCTTTGATGAAATTAGCCATAACAGCAACAAATTTTATTCTTGTCCTAATGTTGGCCACACTCTCCCATGTAACTATAAAGCATGTTAGAGTCATCAAGATGCACTTCAGCTGGAGTGTGTTCCTATTTAAGGTTGACATCTTCGATGAATGAGAATGGAGCTAATCAAGAAGTGCTTGTAACACTTCTTAAGGGATCCCATTATAAATTGTAGTATGAAAGCAAAGGAAATGTTAGGATTAAAGACAAGATGACACATGGAGAGAAAACAGTGAGATGGAGAGTCCAAGGGTCATATGATAGAAATTTTGGAGCTTAACCTTGAAAGGCATATATATAGATTTGTTCTTTGCTCCTCTAATTGAGATAGACCATGTTGCATGTAGTAGATGTCTTTTCAAGTTCTATGAAATTTGAATATAAAATACATATCAAGATATTTATCATCATTACTTAGATTTTGCAATATGAAAAAATAAATAAATAAATGTGTTATCACACCATCACATCATATAAAAGAATTGTTTAAAAACTTAAAATTTCATTAGAAAAAATAATGAGTATAATTCAATACTACACTAGGGGAATATTATTCAACCCCCTAAAAGAAACAAAGAATTAAGAAGAAATATAAGGTAAGTTTATGAGGAAACTTCACACAAGATCTTCTTATTCTCCATTAGGATTGTCAGTAGCAACTAATTGGTTTGATATAGTGGATTCTGCATATCTCTAGTTGGCGAACACTTACGTATTAAGAGCGGTGATCTTCTTGTGAAGACTCTTGGTCATCTCAGCATGTAAGCTTTTCAATTTGGGCACTTCGTTCATTAAGTTAGACCACTCCTAATCAAACTCATATTTATTACTACTAGAAACGGTCAACCTCAAAACATTAATCTCAACATTTATCACTTCAAAAAGGAAATCCTTAATAAGCAAACTAGAAGTTGATGTGTGGACATCCGAAGAAGTTTCTCTCAATGTTGGAATAGTAATCTTCCAAGTATGGTTACCCAAGCTACTCAACATACATTGTTCTTAGATAGAAACACTCAATATATTGATTTGGGGAGCTTATTAAGCTTAAACTTTAATAGAAATAAAAAAGTTTTATTTAAATAATTTTAAAAATTATTATTAAGCAAATATTCAATCCAAAAAGAGAAAGGAGCCATACTCTCAATGATACCCTCTGCATATTTGGTGTCGTACTCTTTAATGTTTGTAATTCTACTGGAAGTAGGTCAAATTCTTCCACAATACTATTAGCAACAAGTAGAGAAGACTCAATCTTAAAAAAAGTAATGACTTAAGCTACCTTAATCTAACCTTTCTTAACAAGAACATTAATATCTAGGAGAACAACTGAATTTGTAGGATGAGTCTCACCTAGTAACTCACTTATTGATAAAGGAACAACATGAGAAATTGATCACTCTAATCTATGAACAAAAATTGGAAAGCACAATTGAACTCACAAAATCAATTGCAATATTCTTCTTAGATAATAGTTCTGCAAAAGCAAAAATATACATAATAGGAATGACTACATCGGTAGTAGAGGCAAGTTAGTCCATAGGTGCTTTAACCTCTGCACAGGAGCACTCTCTATCCTCACTTTTTCTTCACTATTTCTTCTCTGAACTTGATGATAGGGATATCAAACCTTACTTATAGGCTCAAGATGGCATCACTCAACATCAAATATGACGCCTTAGACAAAGATCCTCTTAGCATGACAAGGTAGTATGAATTCATCCAGTCAGCATTACGCCCATTAGTACCAACTCTTTGGATTGGCAAGTTGGCAATCTGCCTAAGGCAATTAGTACTCTTAATATTGGTGGATCGACCAAACTCAATTACCAAAAGGTCCATAGAAGATCACTCTTTTATTGTCATTGCTATCATTAATTGTAAAGATAATTGATAAATATGACATAACATATATAATATCAATTGAAGCCTACAAATAAAGCGAAAGTTAAAATGCAATAATAAAATTCATGTAATTCTATGTATCAAAATTTTTTGAAGTAATTAAAATTTTAAAGCTTCTCTCTCAAAGATTTTCTTTCATTTTCTTATCATTTTTTTTTCTTGTAATGCTTTTGAAATTAATTCACTGTAATTTCACGAATAATTTAAAACCAACAAGCAGGTTCATCCCTAATCTCAGGGTAGCGTTAAATGAGAGGTAGTGCGTCCAAACATAAAAGATAACCAAATGTCCTTCAGTTTTTACAACTAAATAATAAAAGTAAATTAAATTTGTACAGCTCAAAAATAAGAGAATTGTTCTTGGCTATGGCGCGTCGTAGTAGATATTTATCATATATTTTTGTTGCGTGCTAGAGAATTTTATTCTGGTAGATGTGAGATCTTCGTCGTAGCCCAAAAATTATCCAACACACAAGCAGGGGATATGAACACAGGGTTTATACGTGGAAAACCCATTAAGGGAAAACCACGGCCTTGCGGTTTGTAGAACTTTCACTATGTGTTCAAAGATACAAGTCCTTGCTTCTCGTTAGTTGGAGAAGAAGGTGTTTACAGAGCAAACAATATTAGTGTAGAAAATACAATATCCAAACTCCAACCCAAGGGAGAAGTTTCTAAAAGCGGCGAACCGATCTTGTGAGCAACCCCTTAATCTTGGGAGAAAGGAGAACGGTCTTTTCTAGTCCCCTGGGGTGATCTCCTGGCGAGCTCTCTCGATCTTGAGCACTTCTTGGTGTGCCTTGGTGATAGATCGTCGGCCAAGAGGTCGACCTGGTTCTCGAGCTCTGGTCTTTAAATCAGATTTCGGTTTCCTCTAAGGTGAGAATGAAGCTCTATTTATAGATTTTCGGGAGTGGCAGGCCTTGTAAATACGTGGAAAACTCCAACCACTCCCATCGGACGACCCTGATCCCCCCGATCGGGTGTATTTTGATGCGCCTTAATGATGTCGAATTGGGTGATCTTGGATTCGTTGGATTCCTCTTGACGGCCGCTTCGACCACTATAAATATGTCGGGTGACCATTTGGCGGATCGGGATCTATTTTCATGTTCGATAGTTTGATCCGATCGACAGTCTGATCGACTACGCTGATGTTCTTATGTTCATCGGTGCGCCATTTTGACCGTAAGTTTCAACGGTGATTAGATCGAAGCATTTCAAAATGCCTTGAGATTCTGCTTGATCGGGTATGTTCCACAGAGGCCAAAGCGTGAAGAATTTTATTCCGGTAGATGCGATCTTCGTCAGCCCAAAAAATTATCCAACAAGCGGAGATATGAACACGGGGTTTATACGGAAAACCCGTTAAGGAAAACCACTGCCCGTTAGAACTTTCACTATGTGTCAAAGATACAAGTCCTCGCTTCGTTAGTTGGAGAAGAAGGTGTTTCTGAGAAACAATATTAGAGTGTAAAAAAACATCTGAACTCCAACCCAAGGAGAAGTTTCAAAAGCGGCGAATCGATCTTGGGAGCAACCCTTTAATCTTGGAGAAAGGAGCGAAGGGTCTTTCTAGTCCCTGATCTCCTGGCGAGCTCGACCGACTATGGGCTACACTGATAGGATGATAGTTTGGCGTTAAGGTCGACGGTGGTTCTGAGCTCTCGATCTTTAAATCGATTTGGCCTCTAAGGTGAGAATGAAACTCTATTTATAGATTTTCTGAGTGGCGAGCCTCAGAATACGTGGAAAACTCCAACCACTCCCATCTGACGGCCAGTCCCCGATCGACGCGTATTTTGACGATCCCAGGTGCCTTAACGATGTAATGGGTGATCTTGGATTCGTTGGATTCGCCTCGACGAAGCCGCCGATCCGACTATAAATATGTCGGTGACCATTTCATGGATCGGATCCATTTTCACGCCCGATAGTTTGATCCGTCGATTCGATCTCGACTACGCGATGTCATGCTCGTCTCATCGACGGCCATTTTGTAAGCCTAAAATCGCGATTAGATCAAGATTTAAAACGCCAGATTCGTCTTGATCGACATTAATTTTCTGAGGATGTATCAATTTTCAAGACAACATGAAAGTTCTAATGAATTCAGTTTTCATCTCATTTCAAGTAAATTATGTACTTTTTAACGAATTAAGCCAAAACTTATTGCTTTCGTAGTTGTTCTTTTCGTTTACTTATTTAGTGGACGGCACTGCTCGTGGAAAAGCTAAAGAATAAAATGATGTACGAGGTTGGCGGACCCGTGACCCGGGCGTACGTGCATGCTGAGATATTATTAAGTCAGAATTTTAATAATATTATATTATATAATGAATATAATATATATATATATATATATATATTATTTATTATATGATATAATATTATTAAAGTCATGAAGAGCCGCGCTCGAATTTCGAGCCCGTTACCAATAATCTATATTAAGTCGTTGGGTTAATTTCGTTATAAATGCATTATATTTTTTTGTTATACTTGTATTTATAAATATCTAATAAGTTAATTTTGTGAATTAACAATTTAATTGTATTTATTTTCTTTTATACAGCTACTATAATTGCACGGGGTTCACACGAAACCCTCGAGTTCACGTGACCCAATCGATACTCGAATTAATGGCAGAGTCAAAGCAAACTGCTCGCAAGTCTGCCGGCGGCATGGGCCATGGCCCCATGGAAACATAGGCAGAGAGGAAGTCGGCGCTGGCAACCCCATCGTAGGTAGATCGTGAAGTACCAGAAGAGCACGGAGCTCCTTCTCCGCATACAAGATTCCCTGCCAGCGTTTGTCCCTGAAATTGCACAGGCTTCGTGACGGATCTCCCATTCCAGAGTTCCGCCCGCCGCTCTTCAGGTGGCTGCAGAGATTTTCCTTCTCGTTCTCTTTTAAGAATAACAATCTCTGCGCTATTCTTACGAAGTGAGTTACTATTATGCCAATGGTTATCTATCTTGCTAGACGGAACCCTTTGAGAAGACTTGAGTGGTGGTTGTTTGAATTCTGGGTATCTACTCTTGCGACTCTATAATAGTATTTACCTTCTCGTTTCCTTAGTTGGAATTTCTTTTATGTTCTTAAGTTGTTTTTCTCGTTCTGGAGTCTGGACTGAGTGCAATTTATATGGAATCGAATGCTTGGACGGTGATACGGTAAAAGAAAACAAAGGGATTAATGGGCCATGAGAAACAGTATTTGTGCTATTCACGCCCAAATTCATTTTATAATACACAGTACAACTAATCTAAATCCAAAGCAACAGTCTACGAATCTCTCCACTTAAAATTAGCAACAGTAATAGCACGTAATTGTTTTCCCTCAATACAATCTTGTCAAGTAATTTTTGTTTTAATATGCCTATAATTATTAAGTCATATCTAAATACTTTTGAAAACCATGCTTAAGCTCTAATTCCCTGCTGTACAATGAAAATGGAGACTGAAGATGTATGGACCTTTGAAGGCCATTGCATAGTATTAAAATCTTCAGAGAGAAACTGAAATTAATGGTGACCATCAATTAGGTGAAGCTTCACAATTTATAAGCAGCAACTGGATATAGAGGGTAGCAGGGAAGTGTAGTCACCGATCAAGGGAGCCATTCAAAGTAGCAAACAAAATCTTTTCATTGATTTCATAAGATCTAGTAAAATATCATAATTACTTTTTCTTCTAACTCGTGTATTATTACTAGTATAAATAAAGTCTTAGGAAAAATAATTTGGCATCCTACATGAGAAAGAATAGGAATAGAAGGGGCCGGCTTTCACATCACAACAGCAAGAATCTGATGTGTGTCCTACTCATAGGAATGAAGAAGTTTATAGTAGTCTTATTTATTGGCTTCCGCCTTTCTCACCTGAATCTATCCTATATAGGCATCAACTACATTTTTTTATGTTGCCATCTCCATTAAGTAGAATAAGTGTAAACATTTTTTGTTAAAATTATAATTCTAAATTATCTCAGTGCATGAATAGAAATAGTAATATCCACTTTCAAAGGTTAATGGAACTATTTGAACAACACACAATTGTCGACTTAGGTGGATCTAATTGAATCGCATAAATTAATATATCTTTTATTTCCACCTTCGATTTCTTGCTCTCTTCTTCATGTTAGTTTGTAATAGAAGTTTATTATTGTTTGAACAACTAGTACAAAGTTTTTGTTTAATAAGCTTTTGTATCTTTGCATGGAAAATGTGAGGATTAGAATTAACAAGTTTAATTATAGAAACTTCAACTTCTTGATGATGCAAAATAAATGATTATATGTACCAAAGAATGTTCTATTAATCACCAAAGAGATTAAAGCATAGTCAATTGATCAAGAAGAGTACGAGCTATAAACTATTGTCCATCTATCCCTTGATATAAATGTTGGTTTCAGCATCTTAAACTAAACCAGTACAACATGCAACATAATGATTATCTCTAAAACAATATAATAATCCGGCATAATTAATAAGGTATATATAATGAAATTTTTTTAATGTCAAGATGTTAGAAATAGCTCAAGCACATTAATCTTAAGATAACTAAACATTCTGAGTGTCATTGTTGATGATATGATTCATTCTTTAGCATTGTTTTTGCTTGCATGAAAGCTAGAATAACTTTTAGTAGTTTTATCATCTACCATAAAACATAATAATATTAAATATCTTCATTATTATTGACACTATGTAGAAGAGAAAGGCATATCATATTTTATTTTGAATGTTTATAAAAGGCGTAGTTTCTCAAAACCAATGCAACAACAAAAAGAGATAGAGGTCTAACTCTTATTGTCAAAAAAATCAATTCAAATATTATTGAAGTTAATCTCAAGATTGATTGTGTAGATGTAAATAATATGAAAGTTTGACCAAATAGTAAAAAATTATGAAGAAAAAGTATTAAATATGTCAAAAGAAGATATATTGAATGCTATCATGAAGGTTATCTAAGATGCATTATACTTAGTGTAGATATTCTAATGAAAACATTGATATAAACATAAGTGCTTTTCAACCTTCTTTCAACTAAGATACCATTATGAATAAACATATAGATAATTATTGCAAAAATTTTCTCGTTGATGATTTGCTATTGAATATCATGATTGTTGGTATACTACTAATAATAAATGTCAAAACTTAAATGTTGATAATAGTTAAACACATTGCCAACTTGAGGGGAAACTAAGTCTCTATCAAATAGCAAGTATAAAATTGTCATCATGCTATTTTTAATGTTAATACTTCAAAAGTTATTAAAGGTACTTTAGTGAGTGGGTGAGATAACAAGACAAATAGTCCCTAACCATCATTAACGTAAAAATAATATGAGCCTCCACTAGTATAAAACTAAATTTTGCTATATGTCATTAACTACTAAGATCTTAAAAAAGTTTCTAATGATTCTCTAAATTAAGACAAGTTCTCAAATATAAATCTATTGAATTCACATATTTAAAAATTAAATTTAAAAAATGAAAAATGAGCTAGTTCCTCTAAATAGGGTTGTCAATAAAGCTCGTTGTTCAAACAACTCATGTCCAAATTGTTAAGCTGCTTTTATTATTAACTAAACAAAACACTAACAAACATTTCAAGCGATTTATAAAGCAAACGAACAATTTTGTTTGATCGTGTTCCTCGATTCTCGAAATAAAATTTATATTATATTATACAAGACGGCTAGTGGTTAAAGCTTTTGTTATGCAAAAAAGATTGGCTGTTTGAATCCCCTCTTACTGATTTTTTGATTATCAGATTGAATCATTTCGAACATGAGCCAAACACGAACAAAGCAATTTTCAAACGAGCCGAACATGAACAGTAAAATTCCGAGCCATTTCGAACACGAGCCGAATACGAACAAAACAATTTTCAAACAAGTCGAACACAAACAAGATTCGGCTCGCTCAAGCTCGGCTCATTTACACCCCTACCTCTAAAGCTAGTAGCGAATTATAAACTAAAGGGTTCGATGTATTTAAACTTGTGTATCATGTTTATTTCTTCCAATGATAAGATTATTTTATTATGCTACTCTCACAAATGTTAACACCATAATTAAATGAGTTTATTTCATCATTAACAAATTTGATATTTTCATAATATTTTAAGTGAAAAGGACTTGTAAATAATAAAAATAAAAATATCCAAATGTATTGGATCAAAAATAATGGAGAGTATGACATTATAGAATTGAAAAACTACCACTTAGTTTATATAAACTATATTAATAGAATGATAAATGAATTAATATTAAATATCATCATTATTTCCAACATCATATGCTAAAACCAACAAATGCAATGATGAGTTAACTTGATGAGTAATAATTTATCATTGATTTCATAAGAAAAATGTTATAACTTGAATTTTAATTTAAACTTTAAATTTTAAAATCTAAATTTTAGAAGTTGAATTTATATATAACTTATTTTGCTTATGTTTAGGACTATAGGTTTGATTTTCCACCTATTAGGGCTAGCCAAACATCTTTTATATGTTGAATTTCAAATTGTTCCTAAAAAGGGGAGTTGGTTAGAATGATTTTAGGAAGTCACTCCTTTGTAACCTTTGGATTGTGTGTATCTTTCATCATAATCTTTTCTTGAATTTTTAGCTTGATAAGAATGATTTGTAACTCTTTAGAAAGCTACTTATTTGACATAAATGAGCTTATATTTTTATCATAAAATTTTGAGTGTTGAAGTTCTCTTGAAGGTTAATTGGGTACATGGTTGATGTTATGAGGTTGCTTTGGTGTTTTTATAATAATTGTACAAATATATAATCTTTATCTAAATACCATTATCTATTATATATTTATCAGTTGCACTTATTCAAATATTTTATATCTTACAAAGGCCAAAAGCCTACATATACTCCAACCCTGATAGAACTCACAAATCTTGTTAGTTACCTTATGTGATCAAACAATAAATAAATAAATCATAACTTCTTATCTATATATCAAATTGGCCTATAATCACTTCTATTAGTTAGCAAGATCTTAAAATTTTCGTCCGAAAGTCTTTTTTTTCTACCAAAGTAAACTAATTTTGAAACGTATTCGCTTGTGATCGTGAATTACATTTAATTATTCATGGTAGTGTATTTGTGCGATTTTTGTTAATCATTAAGAGATAGTTTTAAAGGCTTTTCACTTGAATTGTAGCCATTTCAAAATTGATTTGGTATATTATTTATGCTTATTTATTATTATTATAAGAGATAAGTAAAAACAAATATTTTAAGGGATATTCTTTCACTTTGGTTCTTAAATTTAATTTAGCTATTTATATAATTATATTTATGTTACTCAAGGCAATTCATTATCTATCTTGAAATATATCTTTGATCCTTAGGATAATAGGCATTAAATCCTCTTCCAAATAGATGTAACATGCAATTTAGAAAGAAGTTTTTTATTTGTTATAAGAATACTTATCTTTTTATGTTCAATACTAAGCACTTAAAAATTAATACCTTTGAACTAATTCGAGATGAAAACTTTACATTACATCTCGAAATGGTAGCCTAACAAATAGTTTATCTCTAACTAAAAGGATGATGCACAACTTAACTTGAAAATGAATGACTTACTCACACATTTAGACACTTCTATTAATGTTCTTGCACTACAATCTTGGATGCCTCTTTAGATATAACCATCTTATTTTTTTTAGTATGCCGTGATAATGTTTCAATAAATATTTATATTAATGTCAATCTTATACTATATGATATATTTTTAGATGATCCAACATGTGATTTTATCCTTCTTAATAAGATGGGCATTTATGTACCTCGAGACACACAAACTATTATGATTTTTCTTTAGTCACTTTACCTAATATATATATCATTTGAAGATTCTTATTGTATAGCTTTTCCCAAATGATCGACACTCAATTGTAGATCACAATAATAGGCTATCAAAGCTTGGCCTTTTCATTATCTTTTTGCCACCATGTCTTGAAAATACATCATTAAACAGGTATTTCTTTTCGAAAATCATATAGATAGTTGTTCTTCATCATCAATTACATGCTAACATATTAGCTTTACTCTTCTTTAAATGCCATTCATGTAAATGTATTACGTTAGGATGACAATGATAGTGATAAATATTAAATAGCTACATATTAAAGATAATCATCATCTGAGTATGCTAGAATTGGTCTTGATGAATCTCAATTTCTTATCAAGGCTTATGACATGTTTAACAAGTGCACTAAATTACATGATTATTATTTGACTTTGTTTTTCTTTTTTCATATATTGTAATCTTTTTTTAGTTCAATACTTTTTTACACATTATCATTTGAAGTTTACTTCTATAATCATATTTGTGCTTAACAAATCAAGTTTGTAGGAGCATTGATCTTTCAAGTATAAGATAATTGATATAAAACATGCTTAGTAACATCAAAAAAACATAAGCTAGAGCCCATTAAGTGCTTTGAGGAATAAGTGTTTGAAAAATAAATAATTAAAAATTAATGTGAAATGTTGTAACTTAAACTTTAATTAAAAGTTTGAATTAAATAATTTAAACTTTATTCTATGAATTTTAAATTTATAACTTATTTTACATTGATTTAATGAATTTAATTTTAGCTTTCCTTCTATTTAGATCCAAACAATCATACTTTTTTTATGTTAAATATTTTCGAGAACATCGAGTATTATACAGTTGACTCTATGATTTTTCATCTTCCACGATATATTTTTCCACTTTTGTATTTTATTTTTGCTCTAGTTTCCCTCAACATCATATTATATAAGTTATTTAATTTTGGCTCATTAGCTTTAAAGAAGGTCCTCATTCTATTTTATAAAATAAATTAGAACATCTACTACTACATTTTGATAAAAAGAAATCTTTCTAAAAAGCTAAACTAATCAATGTCTTTCTCTACCTACCATTTATCCTCTTCCTGCAACATCACCAACATTTTAGCCGTCATCCAAAATAGCATTGATCTTAAGAAAATTTAATTACACTCACTGCCTCATCATGAAAACCATAGAAAAATAAAATAATTGAAAGTATGAGTAAAATTATCAATAAACATGCAAAAAGCGGAGATTCCCAATAGGTCTTCTCAAAGCCTATTTAAATTGATGCAATAAATGTAATAATATAGTTAATCAATTGAGGATTATGAACTGAACATTAATTTTGTTTTCTGAAGAAGACGGGATCGAAATAAGATATTTTATATATTTTTAATTTGGTATCTTTTTTATTTTTTTGATTTATTTAACCTAAAATATAATGCATATAAAATTTTCAGAAAGAATGTACAGAATTTTGATAAAATTAGAAGCTTGATATTTAAGGCATACTTAAAGAGATTTTATGGTTGTACATAATGGGTGATTCCTGCTAAAATCAGAAAATTGTGGGACTTAGTTAGATATATATCTTAAATTTTATACCATGCTATTTAAATATATATGCTTCTTAAGTATGAGATCACAGAATTTTTAAATTAAGCTAAATAACGAAGCATATAGCATATAATATAAGATGCTATTTAAAATTATCTTAATAACTATATTACAGAAAAAATTTTATTAACCAAGAGAGAAGAAATTACTAATGCAGTAGAAGCAATTTGTAAATAGACAATTTGATTCATGTAATTTAAATTTGTAATAAGAGCAATTTTTAAAACATTTGAATAGTGTTGAATTTTTTTTTAAAATATCGAATAAATATTATGATTGATATTTATTCAAATTAAATTAATGTTAACTAAAGAGAAAAATTACCAGCAGACACATCAAACCAAAAAATGATAGATGCTCTTAAATATCAATGGATTTAGTTTAGAAAAATTGCAGACGATATGCCATGTCATAGTAGAAATATTTTTGACACAAATTGCTATATTGGCTAACTAAGATGATACACAGTCATAATTTGATGTATATCAAGATAAATATTTTTAATAATATACTTAATATTATAATACATTTCCTTGTAAATCAAAAGTAATAATCAATGCTAGATTAGGGTATCAATGTGGATTGATGGGTTAGGTTGAAGTTTGACACAAATTGTTAGCTTAATAATGTTTGAAATGAACCCAACCTATATAATATTTGACCCAAACTCACCACAAACTCTTATAACCTGAATTCAACTGATCTAAATCTTATTTATATTAAATATGCAACCATTTATGATAATGCAACTCAATTATCTCAAATATGACTTATGTGACCTAAGTATACCTAGCCGAATTTGCCTAACCCATATCTGAATAGTAATTTAGTTACATTGAGTTTGTTTTGAAATATTTTGGTCAAACAAAACTTAAATAATAATCAACACTATAATTTTAACTCAAATTCAGCCCATTCAATACTCAAGTCAAATCAAACATTTTTTTTTTTTTTTGAGTTAGGTTTAGGTTGGGTTGTTAGATCTTGTCATTTTTTGAGTACCCTAGTGCTAGATTAGACATATAAAAAAATTCTGGATGCCCTTCTTTATGTTTAATTGTGAGTGGTATAAATAATCTGATGTCATTATATTTCTTTTGTTAGAAAAACAAAAAAAATATATTTATATATGATAATATAAAATTCTGTATATGATTATCCATTAAATTTAGGATGACTTGCAGAAAAAAAAGGTATTTAATTTTAAACTAAATGAAAATGGATTATTATCATATATTCATGCATAATTTACCACTTATAGTATTTTGTAGTTAAATTTTGAAGGAAGTTTTAAGATTTAGAGGCTATTTGAATGACAGAGAAATGCATTATAAAAGGAATTTAATGTAGAATGAATATAGGGTATTTGAAATAATTGATGATTATTTGAACAGATGTAAATCAAATTAAAGAATTTATTTTTCGGTATTTGATTTGAGTAAAAGTAAAATTAATATAAATCTCAAAATTGGTTGCCTCTCAGAGGAAATGATGATTGATGGAGGACGATGACAATGATAGAAAACAATGGGTAGTCTTGGTAGGGGAAACTAGGGTTGATGGTAGCCGACGAAGAGTGGCAGAGCAATGACAAAACTTTTATACCGACTGATGTAAATTCTTTTCACTAGATTGAACTAAAGGGTGAAAAAATAATTCATTGAAATTTTATATTACATTCTTTTTTCAACCAACTAAATACCAAAATATTTTTCCTAGCATTTGGAATGTAATGCATTCCTTTTTCAGCCAACCAAATATCCCCTTAGTAATAGAAATAATTCATTTCTCTCTCTCTCTCTCTCTCTCTCTCTCTCTCTCTCTCTCTCTCTCTTCTTATATATATATATATATATATAAAATTGGATCAGTACATAGTGATAATTTTACCATCATATTATTGGCTCAATGGAATACGTATCTATTTACTTAGAATATGCAAAGAATTGATGGTTATAATCATTACAAATGGTTGCATTAATTAATTTGAAGGTATAATTTTAAATAACCTTTTAATTAAACATTTGGATATTTTTTAGTGAACTATTTTTGTAAATTCAGCATAAGAAAGCCTTTCAAAAATAAATAAATACAATAATAACAAGCCTTTATCACCCTACGTGGCATTGGCTACATGAATCCTTCTCCATTGTGTCTTATTAAGTGTTAAATTCTCATTTAATTTGAATAAAATATGATCATATTTTATACTACCTAACCAAGTCTTCTTAGGTCCATCTCTAACTTTCTTAACATATGTCAAATCTAATACTTCTACTCACTGAATTAGGTCATCAGATGACTAGCATTTTATGTGACCAAACAATCTAAAATAACTCTCTAATCTTATTTTTCATTCGAGATACTCCAATTTTTTCATGTATATATTCATTTGGCATTTTGTCTCTTAGTATAAAACCACTCATCCACCTTAGCATCCTCATCTCTACAACACAAATAAAATTAAATTGTTGCAATGAGTGCTATATTTAGTCAAATATATGTTTGCATTTTAGCTTTATGTATTTCAAAAAGGTTATTACATCGAAGTCATAAATTTGGGTACTGAGAAGGGATAATGGAAATAAATCCAACGGTTACAAAATGTAGTTTAATTTTTAAAAAATCTTGGAAGCCTTTGCATCAATAAGGACGCATCAAATATTTGGTAGAAAAGACAAAACGTTGGACAAGTACATTTTATTCTTAGCTGTGAGGAAGTCACACCATTTGTGTTTGTCCCTATTTAATAATTATAAGACTATGTTTTTTATTTTAACTAATAACAAGTTTGATAAGTGTTTAAAATAATAAAAAAAAAGTTTGATAAGTGTTTGATTTACTTTCATATATAAGTTTCTACTTGAAGAAAATGAGTCTTTTATACTTGTTAAATAAACTCAATAACTTTACAATACAATTTCTCCATCTAAATCAAGAAAAGATTACTGGACTTGTTTAACATTTGACAACATAAGTAATTTTCAAACACATCACATTGATATTAAGGGGCTTGTTCGGTTGCCTGAAAAAGAAATGCAGTGTAAAAAGAATGTAATGTATTTGGATTGTTTTACGTTGTTTGGTTAAGAGTTTTATAAATTCATGAGTTTATTTTTTTCTGTTTGGTTAAATAAATGTAATGTAAAGTATTTTGAAAATTTAAAGACTACTACCGATAGAGCGGCTGTGACAAGCGGGCAAAATGGAGGGTGGTGAGTGGGTACGGCCATGGCAGCGGCGTGCATCAACACTACTAAGATATATTTGGAATTCGCCCAAATTTTAACTATCTGGTGAATTCCAAATGCATTATATCACTTTAAAATTTTACTTTACATCGTACCAAGCACCAAAAAATCTAAAACCCCTACATTTACTTTACTTCACTTCACTTTTGTTTCCAACCAAACAACCTCTAAAGAAATTATAAATGAAATAAGATTTCTTGGACGTAGATATAGATTAAAATAGTGTGTTTATATGCCCATTAAGATTCATGATGTAGGCAATATACAACCAAAGGATGTTTAAGTAGTAAATAATAATCATAAGATGACGAAGATAAGAAAAAGGCAAAGGGATTAAATCTAGGAGCACTTGCAATGGCAATTAATGTCATAGTGCTATAAATTTATATTTGATCAAAGCATTACTACAATTCGGTGCATCTCTTGAAATAAATTTATTTGTTGTATAAACTTATTTATTCATTATAATTTTCCATTATATTTCTATTAATAAAACATTATCATTTAATATACTATAATACAAATATTTAATCTTAATATGTAAATTATAAATATAGTTGATGGTGGTTGGTAGCTTTTTTGTGAGATTAAAACCATTAAAAGACCTTGGATCTTTAGTTTAATATTTGCATATATATATATATATATATATATATATATATATATATATATATATATATATTAGTTTTGGTAGTATGATGAGGGATTTAGGATGGTATAATGATGGGAATATCTGGACTAGTCCAACCCAATTTGAGTTAATTTGTTTTATCGCTTTAAGGAATTGACTTTAAGTGAGGTTGATGACTGAAAATAATTGTCAGTGGTTAGTTTAGGATGTACATTTATGATTTGGAGTGAATAGTTTGGATTGGTAAAATTCATGAGGATGTTTAGGTGTAAGACCAAGACTTTATCATAACTAATAATGTAGAAGTATTATTGAGTGAAATGAAGGTGTAGGCTTATGAAGGTAAGGTGAATGCTTAGTGGATGGCTGGAAATGATGTTAAGAGGCAGGAGAAATGTTAAATCAAGTTATCTTGGGTATTGGAGGCCAAAAAAACACAATGATGTTGGATAACTAGCACTTTCATTAAGGATTATCAAAGTTTGGCTACTAAGCTCTCAAATCACAAGAATAAACTCAAATAATTTGTAATTGATAAAATATGATCTTTCATTCTAGAAAAAGGGCAACTTATATTTAATACAATCCTTCTCCAAAAATATATATTTTTTTCAAACTATGAAAGAAAAGATGGGAGGAAACATTAATGTGAGCTAATAAGCTATCTTATTATTTTAAACCATCGAATTATTTCACGTGCTACTATTTTACATAGACTAAACTACTCTATATATCATACATAAATGCTTTGAATTTCAAATTCATTATTTCAAACTTAGAGTTTCTAGAAAAATATAAAAAAAAATATATGATTAGAAAAAAAAAATGAAAGCATAACATGTGTCTTAGTGTGCTAGTGGGTTAAGCATCCTTAGTTCTTGAATTAACTTGGGATTTAGCTTGAAATCTAGTAAATGATCTTCGTAGGCTTTTTTGTTAATATTTTCTTGAGTGTTTTTACATGGTTCATATATATCTTTATGATGTGCTAATCATTTTTCTCTAGCTCAAATGAACTCTTCCCAATAGAATTAAAATCAAGGTAATTAATTATAAGTTCTAGATCGAGCTTTTCTAAATTCTCTCTTATTTGTCAAGTATTATCAATTGGTAGTCTGTCTTTTCATCTTATTAGAAATATATCTTCAGTGTTATGATCTTTTTAGTACCTCATAGGTTATGATAGACTCCACATCTAAGAATGTGGGTGGTGGAGACAACCACAATTGATAGGCATTACCTCCCACAAAGATGTTAGATTGCATATTTGGATGTAACTTAACTCATTTAAATAATAAAATATCTTCAATATTAAAAATTAGGCTAATAAACATATCAAATAAAAATCAAGATGGTAAGCATTGATTTCAAGTTTATTAATAATTTTAAATAGACTATAAGTCCTAGAATGTAATTTCTTATATTTAATGGAGGAGCATCTCTTAGGGTGAATTCTTACTAATACATAATCATCTATATTATACTCTTTGGTAGATCAATTTTAATTTACTTTAGTTGCATATTTTATATTGCTCTTTTCTATTTGTTCTCTCATCTCAACATAAATGCATAAAAATCATTAACAATTGAGAATACAACATCAAAGAATGCATGTGATGGTATATCAGTAATATTTATTGATTTTTTAAGAGTGTAATCATGAATTAACTTGAATGATGTTTTCTTGGTAAATTTAAATTTTGTAATATTATAAGCAAACTCAAATATAAGTATATCCAAATTCTAATCACCTAAATTATTTTCTAGTAAACATTTAAGGAGGTTATCAAGCATCCTATTCATTACTTCAAAATGTCCATCAATTTATGGGTGAAAGGTAAAGAAGAATTTTAATTTATAGAATCAAATAGTTTTTATAAATGTTTTTCAAAATAGATTACGAACTTCAAATCCCTATAAAATATAATGGGGAAGGGAGGTCATGTAATCAAGTAATGCCTTTTAAAAATATTTTAGCAATATGATCAATCATTATTATTACTACTATTTATGAAGTGAGTCAGTTTGAAAAATCTATTTATTATCATGAAAATGCTATCTTGTCTGCTTTTATTCATAAGAATACACAAAATAAAGTCCATGGATAGATCCTCCTAAGGTCTATAAAAAACTAAAGGTGTTGTGTATGGTCTAAATATTTATGTAATTAGCTTGTCTACATGTCATATATTTAGCCACTACTCTTTAAACATCTCTCTTTGGTTGTAGCCAATGAAAATGATTTTCCATCAGATTAATAGTTTTATCTTTTGTTAAGTGTCTTGCGATCCTCCTAAAATATAGTTTAAAAATTAAATATTATGTTAATGAAGACCTTATAATATAAAATTATTTGCCTCTATATAGGTAACCATTTATAATTAAAAGGGACTTACTAAAGATAAGAGTCGATTCTTCTACTCTTAAAATATTAAATGAAAATCTAGGCATAGCATAAGTCTTGCTTAGTGCTACTGGATTCACGGATTTTAAATTTTGGGAAACTAATCACCACAAAAGCTTAGCCTATCTTATGATTTTACCAAATTGTATCACTTAAGTTCTTGGCAACAAGTCTTACTTAATGCTACTAACTTCAGGGCTGAACTTATTGATGTATTTTATATTGATAATGTTATGATAGATTATAAATACATATTGAGAATTTTTTCTTTATACATATTTATGATAAAAAATGAATCAAAGTGTTATGAATTAATTCATGACCTATTTTGGTTCAAAATCATACTCCATACTTCCTCTTTCTATTTAATTCTTGAGACCTATCGTTGCTGAAATCCCTACCTCACCCTTCATCCTTGTTGATCATCATTCTCTAATTTTTCTTTATCTTCATTCCTCCAATTATTTTCTTCACTCTCATAATCTCCCTCCCTTGATCTTTCTCTTGAACAAGATTTCACCCTCTCTCTTCATTCCCTTTTTTGATTAGTTCATATAGCAAGTGTAAATATTTATTTGCATTTGCACACATAAGAGTTGGAAAAGGATTAATAATGCTTCTTGGGTGATAATAAATTTGGAAGAAAAAACTCAAGTGAAATAATGTAATTATTATATATATAACGAATAAGTTATCACTTTCTTAATTTATTAAGCCAATCCTAATTTTAATATTATATAGTTTGAATTTGTAATGTGTTGAGAAGACTCCTCTAATCATTTATCAAAATAAACTTCTCCCTATAATTACATGTTGACTTGTGAACATAAGCTGATTGGTGATTGGAGAGGATAGATTGTCGGGAGTCGAGTCTCATGATTGTGTAGTATCTACACCATCATCATATATAAAAAGCAATATGCCATCATAACCACAAAAATATATGAGAGATAGGAGCTAGGTTGGTATGTAAGCTACAAAAGTCTATGACTAAATGAAAGTTATACACACGAGCAATGTAATATGATAGAGACACTCTTTGATGATAGCTACCCTTACTACCATATAGGCATGGAGACACAAGAGCTGAGGATAATGGATAGAAAGGATAGGATGGGGGTGTCAAGAGATTTGAGTAGGAGAGACAATGAATATTTACAATTATTAAATTTATTTGTGAACATGTGCATGTTCATGAATATTTGTGTAAATGTATGCTTATTTGTTAAACTTATTTATTTTCAAATGCCCTCAACACATTTTGTTCATTTCTTAAATTTATTTTATAGTTAATATTTTCAATTAAATTATTCAATTGTATAATAGTTTTAAATATAATAACTATATTCAAAGACCTCATATTCCTTTTTTATACAGCATCTATGTTGATATTTCAATTATCTCTAATGTAAGTCGGCAATCCACGCTTTTGCCGCCCCCTGAATATACAACCATATGCGGAAGTGCCCCCAATAATTTTAGTGAAAAGCACAAAAAAATGTACGTCGTAACCTCGACCACATAAATATAATAGCATCACGTCACATATTTATATAAGATTTATCACGTCGGTCGTATATTTCCTAAGAAGCAAAATGATGCACGCCTATTGCACTGCTTATCAGCTTAAAAAAAGAAAATAAAATTTCAAAAAACATAAAAAAACGGAGATTCCTTTATGTGATAGACGTATGTTTTCTAGTTACTCATGAAACCTAGCTTTAACGAAAATACGTAATTTATCAGTGTTGCAAACATCTTGAATAGAATTTCGTGTGCGCGGCTCAGTAATTAGTGTTTTATTTGATTATTTTATAATAAAATTAAGATAACACAAACTTCTACTAATAACATTAAAAAAAAGAAGTTTTTTTTTTATAAAAAAAAGTTTTAAACTAAGCTCAACATAAAGATAGGAAAATTGCATTGTGGGCATCATACATATTTGAATCACTCATACTCTCCTACCACCCAAAACCAACCTGCAACCCATCTTCTGAGTAACATGCTCGTTTTATGGAGAAGACTAGGTGGTGTACATAACCTTACTGGGAAGAAGACGGTACACTTAGCTATATAAAGAAGAAAAAAGAGAAAAAAAAGGGAAGCTATATATGTAGCTCGTTTGGAGTACGTACGCTTTATAGTTTTTATAATCTGGAGATTGTCCCAAAACAAACGGGGGAAGGAACATACAATATTTTACTTGTAGAAAAATATTCTACAAGATTGTGCTCAAGTTATTTGTAATTTGTATCTGATAAGATTAAGATTATATGATAAAACAGATAAATGCATTTTATCTGAGTAGAATGTTAATGAATTATATATTCAAGCAGGATGAAGGAAAAAGAAAAAGAAATATTAAAGTAAACAGAACTTAAAATATTTAACCATGGAACTCGAACAAGAAGAAAAACGAAATATATATAGGCCATAAAAAAATGAGTCCATATCAAATTGCTAATTTGCCATCAGAAGAATAAAAAACGAATATCTATATATATATATATATATATATATATATATATATATATAGGCAAGAGAACACGAGAGGGGAACTGCACTGTACGTACGGTGATCTAGGTAAGAGGATAGTTAACATAAGCCCGTGGTGGCCTTTAGCCTAACGTGGGGTAGTTACCCCACCAGAACCCTTAAACGGCGCTAGCTGACTCGCACTCGCGAGTCCTTTCGCCTCCCATGATCCTATCAATTGTAGTTCCAATAATAGGAAAAAGGTGGTTTCGAAGAAAAAAAAAAAGGGCAAAAACACCCAAAATTAAGAATGAAATAAAGTTTTATTTACTAATTGTAGAAATATCTGTTTCCTGTTCAGGGTCGAATCAAATGATTTCCCAAAAGGAAAATTTTCATAAAAAAAAATACTAATAATTGATGGTGTGATTTGTCTTAATCAATAATATTAATTCTGAACAGTATCAACTTAAAAATTAGTGTAAGAACTTTTCTTAATTCTATAGATTTAATTTTGAGAAAAATATTTTGATTTTGGATAATATTTTCATGTCTCAATTTACGAAAAAATCAGAAGATTTCTTTTAATTTGTGATTCTTAGGGGCATTATAGTATTACTCTTCATCTTCCTCCATTTCCCTAAAGCTTTCTTGTTCCAACTGAAACTCCGAGAAGGATACATCTTCATGTTTCACCTTCTTACTCTCAAGTTTAAAAAGAAAACAAAGTTATTAGAAGCAAACTACATTAAGGACCCGAGCTCGCTTAGGAATTCGACTGAAAGCTGGAAAATATAGCACTTTTTCATTGATCGGTTTCATCTTCAGGTGCCCGCTTTTACGTTGAAGGAGACAAAAATAGATAAAACACACCAAACAAATGGAGAAAGGATTACCCTCCAATTCTTCTCGAACACAATCGTAAACAATACACAGAAAACAAAGGAAATTGATCTAAATTAAGCTAGAAAAAAAACCAAAAATCGAACTCGTTTAAGTGTTCGAGCCACATCTACTTCACTAAATCTACCTCAACCAATCCATTCAGATCAGACTATCAACGCCAGGCCCATATATAAAGACATAGAACAAGTCAATCAGAAAACTTCCAAAAAATTCGCCGATAAACTGATCGGAAGACCAGGAATGGGAAAGAAATACCTGGCTTCGGTGGAATACTCATAGAGTTTTCCCTTGTTAGAAAACACGATTAGAGCGACCTCAGCGTCGCAGAGCACCGATATCTCGTGCGCCTTCTTAAGCAACCCCGATCTTCGCTTAGAGAAAGTCACCTGCCGGTTAATTTTATTCTCAATTCGCTTCAACTGAACCCTCCCTCTTCCCATTGTACTTTCTCTATTGACACTGAAACCCTAATGTTGCCGATCTGCTAGAAGAAGGGAGTAGAGGTGGGAGCGGCGTTTGATGAGAGAGTGGACGGAGGTCTGAGTTTGATTTGATATGGGGGTCGATGGGGTGGTTTTAGAAAACCGGAGTGGTTTTGAGTGGCTCGCTGTCAAGATACCATTGGTTGGGACCACGAGCCGTTACGTCTGGCCTCTTCACCTCGTACGGGAACTCCATGAAATTTGACGGCGGGATGCAGGTAATTTTTTTTTGTTTTTTTTGGAAAAAAGAGTATGGGAAATCGAAAAAAAAAAAGAATAATGATTCTGAGAAACTCTAATATTAAAATTGTTTTGAGACAGTTATTGTAATATTAAATTAGATTTAAAAATTATAATGTTTTTCATATTAAAAAGTAATTTACATATTTTTATATATTTATATATTTAACATCTAAAATTTAAATTTTTTTTACTTATCTAACATTTTAACAAACTTAAAAAGAACAATTCCACTTTAAAAAAAAGTAATGATAGTGCTATTTTTATGTGATTTTAAATTTGAGATATGATATGTTATGTAATTTAAAAAAAAAAAATTAAATTATTGATTTTTATATGACAATGCCTCAATCTTTAAAATCACATAAAATATCACTATCACCATCATTAGTGTTTTTAAAGTAAAATACACTTTTTTATAGTATCATAATTTATTAGATGAGTAAAAATTAAAATTTAGATATTAGATATGTAAATGCATGTAATATTTGAGTAACCTTCCTAAAAAATTAGAGTAGATCATATTGTAAGCACATGATTACTTGGTGTGCCACGTGGCTCCATGTGGTTGAAGTTAATTAGCCACATGGTAACTTGCATTAACCTTTTTAATAAAAAATAGCTTAGTTTAAATTTAATTTTAATTTGAAGAATTAAAAGAGAAAAAAATAAAATTTAATCCATATTTACTTGAATTACATTAAATATTTTTTTGAATCTTTCTTTTAACTATAAAAAATATTTGAGATTAGTTAGTTTGTTGCAAAAATCTAAGTCGACCAAAATTTTTTAATATCTTTAAAAAATAAAGATAATAATGTCAAAAATATTTGTAAATTTTTAGATTATGTTCTATTTGATAAGATGAATATAATTTTAGCAAAATTAATTTTTTTATAAGTATCAAAGTCCATATTATAAGAAAATTATTGTATATAAGATAATTTTTTTTAAAAAAATATTTTATGTCTATGTTTGCTTTTTTACTATATGTTTTATTTTTATTTTTTGTATCCTTTAATTTACACTTTATTTTGTAAGATCATTGGCATAAAATTATTCATAACTTAAGCAATAATATCATCCATCACAATGAACTTATAAAACATAGAAGAAATATAAAACATAGAAGAAATCTCATCTAAAATAATACAAACAATAAATACTCGAACACACTATAATGGATATAAAACTCACAAAGAATACAATATAGAATAATAACATGATGTTTATTGTCTATATTACACTAGTGTTTGTGATGCCTTCTTGATGGTATCACGTTTATCCTTGGTCTATAATGTTTAGGCATGTGTATTTGTTATTTTCAATAATGATGGTGCCATCCTTCATCCTCCTCTTGGTTTATGTGATCTGGTTTAGACATATGACTAGTTTGTGCTATAAAATATAGCTTTGATTTGACCTTTTATTTTGGAGATTTCTTAGCTTAATTATTAGCATTTAACTTAAGAAATTTGGCTAACTTATTTTTCTAATAATTACATCACATCACCTATGATTTGACCTTTTATTTTGGAGATTTCTTAGCTCTCTGAGCTATAAAAAGATCTGAGCATAAAAGGATTTTGATTCCAAATTCATCCATTGAGAGATGTAGGACCTTCTTTTAGGCAAGTGGGAAGTAAGGATAAATCAGGTGGGACAAAGTGAATAGAAAAGTAAAATAAATGCATAAGAAAATATCAAAAAATTTACTTAGAGAATAAAAGTACAAACAGTAGGTCAGAGTATAAGTGCCTCTCCCGCTATCACTTTCTAAGAAAGAGTAAAACAACACAAAAGTGAAAAAGTTCCCCGCCTCCTCGAGAATCTCATATTTTATATGACTAAAGGGTAGCTACATAAGGAAAGAACATATTGTTTATGTCGATTAGATAAGAAGGGACTCATCCATGATCTGATGAGTAGGTGAGTAATATATCCTGAGTGATGAGTTCTCAAGTGTGGACATTAGCTCTAGTGGGGCAAGTTATTTGATCTGAGTGTTTGGCTGCATTGTCACCCGTTTGTGGGCAAGTTCCATATATGAAACAAGTTCCTTGATATTGGTAGCTTGATTAAGACGGTCTTCTTGTTCTCATGCTTAGAGAGAATCCTTATGACTGAGTGAATCACTTGTTTGAATTCCGCTTCTAAATACTTATTTTGTTCAAGCGTACTCTATATGTATATATATTTAGCTCTCCGATTCTTTTGCACCTTGTAAAGGTGAAATGCAAAAAACAAGAGAAAAATATAAGCATATATTAATTATTAGCATTTAATTCAAACATTTTTACTAAAAAGTTTTTTTTTTTATATTTACATCAAATCATATTTGATTTGACCTTTTCCTTTAAAATTTTTTCCATGCTCTAGGCTATAAAATGGATCCAAGCCTAAAAGGAATTTGAATTAAGGTTTTCCAAGGAGTGATGGACCTTTTTTTTAAGCATGCAAAAAATACGGCTAGATTAGGTGGGATAAAGTGAATAGAAAAGTAAAATAGATTGTGTAAGAAAATGCTAAAAAATTTACTATGTTAGAGAATAAAAGTACAAACACGAGGTTATAGTAGAGGAATCTCTCTCTCTCTCTCTCTCTCTCTCTAAGAAAGAGTTAAAAAGACTAGAAGTGAATCTATTCACTAAGTCCTTGAGAGTCCCCCTTTTATAGGACCATGAAGTAGTTACATAAGAAAAGTACACATCAGCTCTATGTGGAGAAAATTTGTGATACTACATAGATTTTAAAAATTTCTTATTTGGATGATCAAATGTGTTAATAAGGAATAAATATAGTATCTCAAAAGATAATATATTATCTTATTATGCATTTGATCATATTTAATAAAAGATCCTAAAGCTAATAGGTCTTTAGTGTACTAGAGAGTTTTTCCCTAAACTACATGGGAGGTAGAATAGTATTTATTTTAAACTCAGTTCATGGTTCTCTATAAGGGAAAGCCCTTATAGTTAATTACATCTTAGGAATGGAGGGCATCTTATATTTGTATGAGTTTTTTTAGTGAAGATGTCCTCCATTCCTAAGATTCTATTTTATATTTTTTTAGGAATGGAGGACATCTTATATATGTACTATTATGAAGAGTAAAAGTCTAATGAAAGACTCAAAATGGTTGACTGTTGATGAGCAACCTACAATATTTTTGTTAATTTTATCACAGAATGAGCACTTACGAGTTATGGCTGAACGATTTTAACATTCATTAGAAAATATAAGGAGCCAACTCAAAATATAATATGTGCATGCGGCTTCGATTTGAAGTTTACTTATGTACTATATGGCTATTAGGGGACAACAAAAATGCTAGAATCTTTTTAGAATGTATTTTAAATCCCCAGCTAAACTTTCCTATGCCACTAGAAGGTATGTTAACTTTAATTTTTTATTAATATATATTTTTAAAATTATTAAATGATAATTTTATTTTTTATTAACTAATATTTTTTTGAAATGGGAAAATATTTTTTAGTTGATTTTGGGTATGCCAACATGCCAAGTTTCTTGTCACCATATAGAGAATTAAGATATCATCTTCGTGATTATCATGAGAGAACTCAACCTCAAAGACAAGAGACATTTTTCTTTAAGAATTATTATTGAGTGATGTTTTGGAGTTTTAAAAGCTAGATTTTCAAATTTGTTTTTTAAAAGTGCCTCCTTATGATTTACACACATAATGCTATATTGTAACTACTTATTATTCAATACATAATTTTATAAGATCACAATCTAGATCATATAGATTATTTGATATGTATGAAAATGAAAATTTTATTGTTGATATCAAAGGAAGGTCTACATTAACTGGTATATCGCACAATACTGTTGTGGTCAATATTACTCAATCTCAATTACAGTATATGACTCTTTTTTGTGATCATATTGCAAGAGAACTATAGAGTCATACACATAATAAAGTTTAGTTATTAATTATCTTATTTTATTTATCTAGATGTTTAGAGTTATCAAACTATTATAATAATATAATATGCAATTTTTTTATATTGATTTTATGACAAATTGTATATTTATTTTCTAATTTAATTAATAATTATTTTATTTATTTGTGCTATTGACTATATTAATTTATTGAAGATTGGTTTAAATTTTATGGTAATAGTCAATTTGTTTTTGCTCAATCTTATTTTGGAGTGTAATAATCAACCTTATCATTCTATTTTTTCAATTAAAAGTTTTGAAAAATGATAAAACCAAACATGTTTTTTTGTTTTCCATTTTTTTTAAAAAAAAAAAAAGAATAGCAAACACATTTTTATTTTTTGCTAAAAAAATGAAAGAAAAAATTGAAAAAAAAAAGAAATAGGAAGTGATCCCAAATGACACCTTAGGTTTTCATCAAATTGCATATCCATAATTATTTCATTAGGCCCTATTGCATAATTAATTGAATTTCCTAACTTCAAAGGTTTAAAAAATTTTCTTAAAGTGTTTTGATGTTAATTGCAATATTCCAACATGATTTCATGAATTTTTAAAATTTTTTATGATTTTATGATTTAAAATTTCTTGTTAATTGACCTAGGGAATTGAAAATTCAATAACTTCCACTTCAGAGGTCAATTAGCCTTGAAAGTTTATGGAAAATGGGATTCTTTGCCAATTTGATTTCTCTAAAATTTAATTTTGATTAGATGTATAATTTGGGCTTAATTAAGATTTTAATTATTTTACTAAAACTTAAATTAAGCCTATGTTAGATAAAATTAATTAGGGATTTCAATTTTCCTATATTTCTCTATGGAAGATGAATTCATAGATTTAATCTTTTTGGGAATTGGGTTGATTATTATGATTTTTTTTAAGTTTAAGTTGATTATGTAGATTAATTAAATCAATTAAATGCCAAATTAGATCATTTTATGATTTATTATGTTTTAGAGAACTTTAATGATGTATTTAAGTTCATTATGATCTATTATAATGTTTTGAATTATTTCCCTAAGTTTCTTAATTTATTTGATTTATATTTAATTTGTTATTTAAATTATGGCTTAGGATTAAAGAATTCATATATTTATATTTATTCTTCAATAAATTATGAAAAATTTGCTTAATGTGTATCTTAACCTTAGTTTCAATTCACCAAAGTTTCAAAACAATTTGAATATTGGTTTTAAAATAATTCAAGTTTGATTATTTTTATTTAAACTCAAATTAACCCAAAATTACCTTATAGACATTGAGGCTTTTTGGTTTAATGGATTCCTTTCATTGAGAGGAATCCATAGAACTTTAAATCACAATTTTTTAGTGTGTATTTTATTTTTTTACAATTTTTTAATTTTTTTTGGTAATTTTAAGTAATTATTTAATCTGAAAAAATTTGAGAATTTCTAGTTTTAACGAGCGGTGCTATGCAGTGTTGACATGGCACTTTACGTACGGTGGTGTCCGATTTCTCCATGTGGATCCCCTATCATTTTGATGACGCACGCGGTTTTGATTCAGGTCGTGTGATCGAAGATTAGACTGCTCAGATCAGCTCGCAGATTCCTATAAGGATAAAAATTGTAATGTGTGACTAAATCAAGACCTTCTATTCCTAACAGAAGAAAGGGGTGACATAGATAGTTTCTCCTTCAATAGCTGTGACAGTTGTGAGCTGTTGATTAATTCAAAGTGATTTTCAATTATTCATCCAGCAAAATCTCCCGAATTCATTTGCAAAGCCATCATTGATCAAATAGAAGGCATCTATATGGTTTGATCTCCATTGAGATCAAATCCATTTTGAAAATCTCCAAAACTAAAAGCTTAGAAGGTTCGTTTAATGACATACCTTATTGGTAGCGATCTTCGGACGAGGTGTTAATTCGATTAGCTTTGTGGTGTCCTGGGGAGGTTGTAGGAAGAAGGAATTGAATTCTATCCTCATGGATCTACCTATGGATCAAGCTTGGCCTATTTCTAGTTAGCTTTGGTTGTTCTCTGGCTTCTTGATGATGAGGGGATTGGGATTGTGTGCACTCGAATTCATTTGGCTCAAGGAGGATGGAGGAATGCTCAATTAGGCATGATATGATTTCTCTATTCTTTTTCCATTAGAGGCCGAGAACCTCTTTATGCCATTTGATTTTTCTTAGTCGACTAGGGTGATTGTCCCTCTTGGAGGCTATCTCCAAGGGGTGGTTAATTGATTGAGAAGAGTCCAAAGCTATGACAATGAGGTGGGAGGAAGAATCAAAGAAGGTATCATGGGTTGGGGAGAGATTTGTTAGCACATCACTCCTCATCTCTCCATGTAGAATTCCATTATTTTGGTTGCATTTGAACCTTCATAAACTTCATGATTTTGGCTACTATTCATCCTAAACTCACTTTAGAATGTATTTAAGTGAGTTAGGACAGGATTAGTGTAGGCTTTAAGGTCAAATCCCCACCTTTCATGCATTTGGGTTTGAATTAATTCAAATGTATTTCTTTGATTAATTGTTATTAAGTTTGGTTTCAATTATATTTAATTCATGCTACATTATGTTTTAATTTGATTATTTACCCTAGGTTTTGAGTTGAATTTGCATTTCATTTCAATTTAGCCCATTTAGGCTTAAATGGGTTAAGTTGATTTCAATTTGGTGGTTAAAATGACCCATTTGGCTTAATTGAATTTTATTTAGAATCTAATCATGTTTAATTACATATATGGAGTAATTTAGAATGACTAACTTCAATTAGTTAATTACCATCTGAAATGATTTCATTTGGTAAAATTTTGGTGGGTTGACATTTGACTTGGTGGGACACACAAAAGTCAAACCTTTTGCCAAAAGGGTTGACCATTTTTTGACCTTGATTTGGATATGGATTCATTCATGCTCATTTCATGGTTTCATTCTTTTCATTTAACTTGATTTGGATTTATTTTGATTTAATTTGAATTTCTTAGGTTTGTGTGCTTTTTTAGCTTAAATAAGGTAATTGGGTTCAATTCCCTAAATTAAACCTTAATCTAAGCCTAGTTAAATTTAGATTTCAAATAGCATAAGTTTTGATTTAGGTTTGAGATTTGGGTTGAATCTACCTGAACCCATTAGGCTAGATTAAACCCCAGGAAGGATGCATTAGTCACTAGGTGTAATGTCCAAAGTGTCTAATTAACCTCATCCAAAATGAGATCAACAATATACCCTCAATATGTGTAGATAAAACTGAAATCCTTACTACAACATAAGCTTGAAGAAGGTGTTCAAATTTGATTTTAAATTATAAATTTTAATTTTTGATTTTGATTTTATATTTGCATTTTAGATTTGATTGTGAAAGATAAGCATAAACATGGCTAAGTTTGTTTTAATTTGGAATGATTTATTCTTAGGAACTTAAATTCACTAAGTTTTACGAAGAAGAGGGATGTCATTAGGAAAAGATTCAATGAAGAATTTAATACTAACACAACCATTATAGTTAGAGAAGCTGCCTTCAAGTGACTTATTCTCATCTTGAATATAATAGATTTGGATTTTATAGGTTTTTGATGGCCAAACTAAGAAGAAAGCACAGAGACTCATATCTTCTTAAGTATGATTGGCCAAGGGGATAACGTTGATGACTAGTCAACCTAAGGGGTTCTTATTGGTTTTCAGTGACTAGCCTAAGAAGAAAGTATGGAGACTCACATTTTCTTAGGTGAAACTAGCCAAGGGGATCATTTTAATGACTAACCAACCTAAGGAAGGATCTATAAATAGATCCTGAAGATATTTTTTTCCTAGAAAGGATGCTTAATGCGAGACTTATTCCTATTTAGCCAAATATTAAAAACAGGCCTTCAATGTCTTAATTTCTTCTTGAATAGCTATAATGAGGAAGAGAGGGGTCTTCATGACTTAATCCTAACCTAAATAACCTATTTAACAAGAAAGGGTCTTAATCACTTTATCTTAGCTTCCCTTTCAAAAAAGGATCCCTACTAAGAGACCTATTTATTTCTAATTTGCTATTAAGAAGGGACCTTTAATGGCTTAATCCAATCTAAATAGCTTAGGATGAGGAAATGGGCCTTTGATGACTTAATATTAAACCTCCAAAATTTTTTTTGACTAATAGGATATGGGTCTTAATCAATAAATCCTAATCTAAGTAGCTTGTATGATAGGGAAAGGGGTCATGGTGACTTTATTCTAACCTTATCATTTTTAAAAAGATGCCTACTGTGAGACTTACTCCTATGTGATTAGATATTAAGATGGGGGATTCAATGGAATAATCCAACTTAGATAGCTAAAGAAGAGAAAAGGGGTCTTCATGACTCAGTCCAATCCTCAAAAGTTTGGCTAATAGGAAAGGGGTCTTCATGAGTTGTTCCTAACCTAAGTAGCTTATTTGACAAGAAAAGACTCTTAATGACTTTATTTAAACTTGCCATTTGAAAGGATGCCTTCTATGTGACTTACACCTAACTTGTAGGGATGGTGCACAAAGGCTTGCTCCATACCCAAGATATATAGGAAGGGTGTCATGAAGGGCTTGCTCCTAACCTATATGAAACTAGGAATGGTGCCATGAAAGGCTTGCTCCAATCCTATGGGGGATGGTGCAAAAAGGCTTACTCCATGTGAGTCACTATAGAAAATTAATTTATACTTTTATAATGACAAGATACAATTCTCAATGTAGCAAAAAATAAAGTATAGAATAGTAAAGAGAGGTAATAGACACATAATTTTTATATGATTCGGTCAAACCCCAAAATTGACATACATCCACGCCTAGCCATCTTTGACTAGGAATCCACTACATGTTAAATAGCTTGCAAACTATACTCTCCTATAATGGGTCGAAGTTAACTCCTACATAACATGTACTTTCCTAAAAAGGGGCAAGTATAACCCCAATAAAAATTTTACTACACGAAAAAAAAATAAATTGATAAATTTTGATAAAATATATCTTTCACAAATATACCAAGCTATCTAATTAAAAAAGTGATCTCATAACTTATAAATGATCACTTTACAAGTTACAATTTTGATAAGATAGAATACTCACTTAATTTTGTTAAGAAATAATAAAATAAATATCTTAAAGTGAGCTTACTAAGATATCTATGTTATTACAACTTGTAGACCTATATAAAAATGATTTCAAAATAAATTCACAATAGTTTATTATATAATAAAATAAATTTCATCAAGAAATTTTAAGTTTAAGAGAAATTATAACTAGTATGTATATAATAGTGTAAGAATGATTAACTCTCCACTAAACATCTTATTTCTTAATTATTAAACAAAAAATAGCAAGCTTTACTAAATTTTAGCAAGATAAATTTATTTAAATAAAGTATATTAGTTAAAATAAAATGATTTAAAGTAATGCAAAATAATGCTTTAAATTAGTGCTAATGATCACAAAATACTTAAATAAAATTAATATATGATAGATCTAAGTAAACTAGATATGCTTTTAATTAAAAAAAAGATCTAGCAAATATGAAAGTATTTTTAGCACAATAAATTACTTTTAAATTCTTAAAATATACTTCTAAAATAAATCTAAGAATAAATAATCTTTCAAATAAGACTAATGAATAAATATTGCAAAAAATCAAAAAAAATTTGTAAGAAGATAAAATTTTTAGCAAGATGAAATAAATCCTACAAACTCTCACAAGAGTTTTTCACAAAAAAAAAAAAAGATTGAAGAAACTTTGATGTAAAAAACTTAAACTTTAATGTCCATAACCTAATCCACCAAAATGTAAAAAAATTAAAAGAACAAATAGATGGTGAAATTAGTATGAACAACTAAAGTAGATCAAACTCAAGTAATTTGATAAAGCTTGCTTAGTTGAAGATGTTGAAGCTTCGAAATCAAGGATTTGATCTTGCAATATTTGGAGAATACTTGGATGAAAAATCTAAGAAGTTTTCTCTTAGATTTGCTAGAGATTTTGAATTTGAATGAGCAACCCTTTTATGAAGAGAATGAGGGATATTTATAAGCAAGAATGTCATTTTGAATTATTTCAAAGAAATATATTATTCTAACATCCTTTTATCAAATAATAATGCAATATTCTACAAAAATATGATTTAAATTAAAAAAATATTTAATTTAAATAGCCAAAACATGGAAAGTCACATGGATAAGTAAAAAATAATTAAATATAGCTCTTAATATATTCAAAACATGTAGCATGCATTCATTATTAAAGCCATCTAATATTTGAAAAATCATAATAAATTCAATTTTAATCAAATATGGTTCATGCAACCTATGAAATTAAAGGAACAAATCCAAGGAATCCATTGATCAACACCTATACCAACACTCCACACCATAATAAACTATCATATACTGGACAATAAACCCAACCTAAACTCTATCCAAGTTGAAGAACAACAACATATACACCAACCATTTCAATCCCTGACAGAAACTCTATATAATATGATGGACATCTTACAACTGCAACAACACAACCAATCCACTGCAAAGACCCAGAATAATGACATTCTATTCATACCACAGCTAATCACCATATCGTCAATAGAAGCTACATTCAAGACTTTGTCCAATATGTAGAATAGCATCAAGCAGCAACAACCCCTCCATTCTGTAGCAGAATTCCTATATCTTTCGAGGGACAAATATCTGCTACATGAAACCACCTAAATCCCTATAGAAACTTTGAATAGCATCCATTTGAACAAGACTAGGAACTTGCAAAAGACACCCATAACCAACTCCCTCCTCATAATCAGTTGAACTATTATGATATCCTTAATTCAGCTATCGTTGATGGCACACATTCAAGAATAAGAATAAGGTGCATAAAGGCTCAAAAAAATTGAAACATCTTCTTGCTAAAATAAATCAAAATATTGAAGATTATAATTGACAAGAAGGTACTTCTAGGAATCCCACTAGAAGTAATAGTACTCTTAGATGAATAACCTCTTGATATGGAACATTAGAAGCATTGATAAGACCAATGCCTCTAACAAACTTAAAAGCCTTATTAGATCCCACTGTCTTGATTTATTTGTCATACTTGAGCCTCTTGTTTAAAGCCACAACCTACAAAAAATCAATAGACGCTTCCTTAATTTCACCATCATTTCCACTTCCAACAACAAAATTTGGCACTTCTATAAACCAAGATACCATATCCAGAAACTCATTGACTCACACCATTTCCTTCACTTCCACTTATAGGATTCTAACTTCAGTTTCTTTGCCATTATCATTTATCATTCTTGTAACCTTCAATAGAGATTGGAACTTTGGGAGAATATGAAACAAATTAGTTTGCAAACTAAAGACCTTTGGCTTGTTGGAGGTGATCTCAACATGATCTCAAGCCCAGCTAAAAAAAAGGGAGGTAGAAAACCAAACCTGCTAATTATCTCAGAATTTACTGAATGCATAGAAGAGGTTAACCTTTTTTATATTAGCTTCAAAGGCAAACCTTCCACTTGGAAAAGAGGGAGAACCTTGGAAAGATTGGATAGAGTCCTCTTAAATGGCACTCTTTATTCTAGAATTTGAAAGTTCTTCATCTTGCTATAATTGCTTCATATGACTCTCATTTATTGGCTAGCTTCAATTTCACCTCCTAACCAAAGCAAACCCTTTTAGATTCCTCAAAATGTGGACTTCCCACCCAGACTTTATCCAATGCATTACTAGACTTTGCTAGGGTGGTGAAAAAAATAACCCTTGGCTTCACCTTTGGATCCTTCATAAAAATGTTACTCATGGGATAAAAATGTGGAATAAGAAGATTTTCAAAAACATCCACCATTAGGTCAAAACAATTGAAGAGATGATAGACAAGCTTGAACAAGAGATTTTTGACATGAAAGATAGTTATACCTCTACTCTTGAAGACCAACTAAATAATCTTCATCTTAAGCTCCAACACTTCATCAACGGAGAAAAAAGACTAGTTAGATAGAAAGCAACTATTCAAAACTTCTTATAGGGGGATAGAAACTCTAAATTATTTCATGCTTGCATAAAAAAGAAGAGAAGAAAAATGGGCAAACAAAATAAAAAATAATGATGGTAATTGGATCACTCACCAAGAGAGTATTATGGAGAAGTTTTTTAGCTTCTTCTCCAAAAACTGTAGTCACCCCGATAATCAACCTTGGCCTCCTCTCATTAATAGTATTTTTTTTACTTTGAAAAAGTATCTATCAACAATGATGAACTTACCTCTACCCCCAATGAGGAAGAGATGTGGAATGCACTTAAATCTATAAATGGATATAAAATAGCTGGTCCTGATGGTTTTACTATTCTTTTTTATCAGAAAGCTTGGAAAGTCGTAAAAGTTGAAGTAATCAAAGCCATTCAAACTTTTTTCACTGACCTGAGCTACCATAAATATTTCACCACTTTGACCATCATATTGATTCCTAAGGGGAAAGTTTACCACACTTGGGACAAGTTCAGACCTATTTGCCTAATACTTGTTGTCAACAAACTTATTAGCAAAATTATTACCATCAGACTTCAAAAGATCCTCCCAACCCTCATCTCCCCAAACCAAACTACCTTCATCAAAGGGAGAAATATTACTAAAAACATCCTTCTAACTTAAGAGCTGACCAAAGACATTGAAAAAAATGTAGAGGAGGCAATGTGTTGATTAAGATTGATATAAAGAAAGCATTTGACACTATTAGCTTGGATTTCCCTCTCAACTCCTTGAAAGTGAGAGGCTTTTCAAACAAATTTTGCCTGATTATTAAAACCCTCCTCTCCAATAACCACTACAAAATTCTTCTCATTGGCCAAGGTAGTGGCCTCTTCAAAGCAGCCAAAGGTGTTAAACAAGGTGAGCCTCTATCCCTCATACTCATTATTTTGGCTTTGGACATCCTCTTTAGAGAACTAAATAAAATCTCTTCCTTAAACGAGAAAAAAAAATACCACTCTACTGGAAATATCAACATCTCTCATTTGGCCTTTGTAGATGACCTCACCCTCTTCAGCAATGGAATTAAAAGATAAATCAACACATAGTAGGAAACCTTCAAGGATTTCATAACCCTCTCCGGTATGTCTTTAAATATCAAAGAATGTCTCTTTGTTAAAGGGAAGAAATTCAACAAATCTAAAATTAGATGGATCATTGAGAGAACTAGTTTCACTCACACAAAGCTCCCCTCCCTTACCTTAGAATCAAGTTTTACAAAGGAAAAGCCACATCAGCTATTTTTTATGATCTAATTGACAAAATTCAACATAGAATCAACTCTTAGGAGAACTCCTTTCTCTTTTTTGGTGGAAGAATTACCACTGCCAAAAGCATCCTCAACTCAATTCCTTTGTATACTACCCAAGTCCAACACATTCCAAAATTGATCCATAGGAGAATTGTAAAAATGCTTAATAAATTTATATGGAGTCACAACCACAAGTCCACCCATTGGACCAACTGGAAAAACTTTTGTAAGCCAGTCACTAAAGGTGGCTTGGGTTTCAAAACTATTGAAGAAAATATCAAAGCTAACATATGCAAATTATGGATAAAACTTAGGGAGAACAAATCACTATGCACCTAATACATGTTAGAAAAATAATGTAAAGACTCTTATTCAATGACAACAATAACAAACCCAACTGATTCAGCCAGTTGGAGGAGTTTGCTACAACACAGGGAAGAAGTCAAGACCTCATCTTTTGGAACTTGGGAGATGGATTCATTGACATCTGGAATGACCATTAGTTTGGGGAGGAACCCCTCTTTTTGGAATTTACTGATTCCAGGCCCCTTCAAGCTTGCTCCATTAAAAATTTCTAGTCGAATGCTGATTGGGATATGCAAAAACTACAAGCTATTCTTTCTCCCTAAATTTGTAGCAAATTCTGCAGCATGCATATTAACCTTGAAAGAAAAGACACACTGATTATCAAGAGAATTTTCATACACAACTCAATTCACAAGATCCTCCTTTTAATTTGTGGAAAGACACCAACTTTGTACCTTGGGGGAAAGCTATTTGGAACCCAAATATCAGACCCTCAATAGTCTTCTTTGATTGGAGATTCTTTCACCACTTCCTTCCCCTTGATGATATCCTCAAACTCAAAGATTTTAAACTTCCCTCAATATGCCATCTATGCAAGGAAGAAGAAGAAGATATTCTTCATACCTTCATCCATTGCAAATTCAGCAAAACATTATGGAACATTTTTTTTTGAACAAACAAATGACCATAATGGTGATGGTCTCTTCAACTTGGTTCAACTATTGGAAAAATCAAATAAAGCAAGATACAAGCATCCCTACAAAACTTTCAATGTAATCCTTATCATCCTTTGGTTCATTTGTACTACTAAAAATGATATCGAGCATAATACTTCCAACATTAATAATGAATCCATTGTCTCAAGATCAAATCCCACTTCCAACTAATGGAAAGAAGAAAAGCACTGAGCCAAAAAAACAAGTACGTGAATACAACCAACTATAAACTGCTAACCTAAAATCTTGTCTTCTTGAAGAAACCAAACCAAGAACACATCAAAATTAATATAGATGGCAGCTTCAATACAAAAACTAGTAATGCTGGAATCGGTGGCATCTTCAGTAACAATAAATGTGACTGATCTACTTCTACTCCATGCTTTATACTGCCCTTTCAACACTTCATGTTGAAATTATAACACTTCATTTTTCTCTCCAACATCAAATCTTCTCATCCTCCAAACACCTTGACAAAGAGCTGAGCTTACTTGTACATAGTGACAAGCTAGGCCTCTCATACATTAGAACAAAATACTTGTAACCACCCTCTTTTCTTTCCATCTTTTGGACTACTGTAATCTTCTAGTAATCAATAATTTTTTTCCTTTTTATGCAAAAAAATAAATCCCTTAATCTTGCATAATGAATAACATTTAATTAAGCTTTGAAGTTTTAATTAATTACCTTAATTAAGCCTTAATTACTTGGCTAATTGGAAGGAGATTTTGTTTGATTATTTCTTGAGATGTTCTCTACCTCCAATAATTTTTCTGGGTCAATTTGCTAAGTGGATCAAGAGAGCTTATTTTTCAAATCTTAATCACTTATTTTAAGCATGTGATAATTATTAAAAATCAAGAAAATTATGAGATTAATTAGGGATGTTTAATTAACTATAAAAATAGTAAGGGTACCTAAAGAAAAATAATTAGGACTTCTAATCCTATTTATTCTTTTAAAGTCATCCCTAAGGGTATTTAATTAATTAATTAAATGTTTTAGTTAAATTAGGGAATAAATAATCATTGTAATTAATTTAGTTGATCAAAATTTAATTAAAATTTATCTTAATTTAATTAATCATATGAATTCTTTCATTGTTGATTTTATCTTCAATTATTTTATCATAATTTGTAGGCTATTGATTAATAGTTAATCAAATTGAGAAGCTTCTTTGGGAGGGAATTTGAATGGTTAAAGAATGGAATGAAATTTAATTAAATCATAAAATTCACTTAGGGTTCCTTTAAAATTCTTAATGAACAAAGAAGGGTAAGGGTAAACGAAATCACTTAACATTTTTCTTAGGTTTAAATAACTCAAAAACTCAAACTTAAATCTAATCAATTTAAGGAGGTGTAGGATACTCATAATGGTATACTATGTCCTTAGGAATTAATGAATCTGAAGGTGATGGTTAGTGAAGTTTCAATTACTTTACCTTGTGCATTCATCATGTATGTGTCATGCATTTATGTATTCGAAATCATATAAGGAAATTACATCAATTGTATGCATTTGAATAAAGTATAGTGGTTATCATCACTAATAAATCTCAAAGTTATTTTTCTAAGCAATAAAAGAACTATATGAAGAAGTTGTATTAATTGCATGCATTTGAACTAAGAAGTGTGACTATTATGACTATTAAATTTTAAATTATTTTTTATAAAAATGAATATGAGTTAAATTTTGATTTGATCTTTCACATGTATGAATCATAGCTCATAAAGGTATATAGTATAGACATCTAGGGTACATGAGACTTTAAGTAGTCCTAAGGGGGTTTTTGATTACCTCATTTTCCAGGTTCAACAGTGGCACATACCTTATGATTTGTAATGAGTTATGTGATAGTGGCAAATCATTGTCATTATTTAAATGTAAAGTAATTTTTTTATGATTCATCTTTATGTTCTTACATGTGCATGTACGCTTTTTCATTAGCATGTATATAGTCTAGACATTCTGAGAACATGAGACTTTAAGTAGTCCCAAGGCAGTCTTTGATTATCTTACTTCCCTAGTTCAACAACGATGCACATTTGTAATATTCATTGTATACATACATACATATGTTAACATAAACTTAAAAATGCATAAATAAAAAAAAGGGAAAAGGGCATCTCTTTCAAAATGTAATCCATGCATCATGTAACCCCAACCCATGCTATTCAACTAATTATCTAATTAATATCTACTCATACATGCATTGATTATAATATGGTTAGTTAGGATGCATGCACATGTTAAAAAGCATAGTATTCTTTTATTAGACTCACCTTGGATGCATTAATCTTAAGTTAACTTGCATCCTTCAAGATGAATATCCAAAACTAAGTCTAAACATGAAAGAAATTATAAAGTCTTAAAGTTATGAATCAAACCTTTTAGATCAAACCTAATGGTAAGGATGAGAGGAAGTTTTTTCCTTCTACTCTTCTCTTTATAATTTTGTAATTTCTACCCAACACAATGAAATCAAATTTGCATCTAAAATTTATCCTAAGAAAATAATCATGTAAAGAATAATCATCCTTAATTGTTAATTTGAAGATCCAATACTAGAAAAATTTAGAATTTAGTGCCAACAAAGACATGCCTCACTAAGCCTTACACACACTTTAGAATAATAGGTCACAAACCATATTCTTGAGATAAGATGATGTTTATTTTGGTGGTATGATGTTTTGTTTTATGATGTAATATTTTAGACTGTATGTTAGCATTGTTTGTGCATAGTCTGGATATTAGGATGACATTAGACTAATTATAATTTTCATAGGGGATTGTGCTTAAAGGACTGTTGTAGTAATAAAAAAATTAATGCTTCTTACTTGCAAGGGTTGTGATCCATTAGGATAGGTGGGCTTGGTTACCTAAGGGTAGGGTGCTAAGTCGAAATGCATGAAATATAATTTCTTGGTATGTATGTATGTTAAGCAGACTATTATTTTGTAGTTGTAGTTAGACTTTCATTTATGTAAAATGTAATTTTCACAATTTGACTAGGATTAGTGCTATGGGATTTAGGATGAGTAGTGGCCAAAAGACAAAAACTTGGGAGGCCTTGTGAAGCCTAGAGTATTCAAATCCAAGAAGTGAAGAATGGAAGTCCCTCATAGCATTTTGTTTTCTTTTATTGTAATTTTTTATTATAATTTGAGTTGTATAAGGGTAGAGCTTGACAACTCAATTTCTTTTCTTTTATGGGGAGTATGGTGGTACTTGGCTGCATCGACCTTTTATTCTTTTATAAAATGAATGTTTGATTATTGTGTTTACTTGGATTGTGCAATAAAAATCGCATGTTTTTCGTAGGTTTCTTAAAGTTTGTATGTTTTGATGGGTGGCCTTGATGCATTAGGCTTTTTAAGAGAAATTAATTTTTCTATCACCACTTAACAATTTTATCTAAAACTTAAGTAATTCATAACCTCATTTTAAAGCCTAGAATAAGAATTAAGAAATAAAAGATTTATTAACCTCTTAGCTAAATATTTATATATTATAACACCATGCATGCATATTATTTTACTCTTGAAAATAAAAGATCTCCACTCTTGCATGATAAGGGATATGCTTGACATATGTGGTCAGTTTGTTATAGTGGAGAACACCCCTTCTATCTGATTTAGCCCATAATCTACTTTCAGCATGCATTTAGACATGAACTCTCTCAAGCCCGAGTCCAAAATGATATGTCAAAAATTATATAAAAATATGTAAATTTTATTGCATTAGTTTAGGTTATAACTTGCACACCAATCATGATCTAGTCTCTTAAAAAGTGAGTTTAAGACTTTAGATTCATTCCTACTTAATAACAACCTACCTATCTTGCATTTAGATATGACTAGTCCACATGATTTTAAAATTCATAGGAGGTGTTAATTTGTAGCCACTCCAGGCAGTTGTAAGTTAACAAGAGTCATGATTGGTCCACTTTCCCTAGTAAAAGTGAACCAATATATCCCATTACCTCGAGTAGAATTAAGTTGAGTCCTTAGCTTGTGCTAGAGCACCCTAGATATAATTTTTGAGGCATCTTGTTTCTCTTTTTTATGAGTATAAGTCTTTATCTCTTAAGAATTTTCACAATATTGTGTTGTTGGAATCTAAGCCATAGCATTCTAATAAAGATTCAAATCAAATAAATAATTTTCTATCTTTCAATGATATATAGTTTTACTATAGGGTAGATTAAAGCACTCGATAAGCTTCTTAGTATAATTTATTCTTCTTACTTATTCTCATTTGAAATTTGCTAAGAACTCTTTGTATTTTAGCTCTTTTCGATTGCTTTCCAAAATGACCAATTCTTTGATTATCTACCTTTAAAATCTTTGGAGATGTTTGTTGACTAAATTAATTGAGAGTGTTCTTAGGAAATTCTTATTACCTAGGATGTAATTAACTATGGAAGCTTTCTTCCATAAGGAACTAAAGAATTTGGCATAAAGTAAACCCTACTTTACTTATCTATGTAAAGTAGGGGAGAGATCTCTGGTATATATGTACTCATTTATCTTAGATGTCCTTATTAGGTGATTGAGTCGATTGTAAGATGATATTTGTCTCTACAGACAACTCTAAATTAAAACACCAATGAATTTTTTGGCAAATCCATTGGGGATAGTTCCTTTCTCTATCTTTAGTAGTCAACTAATGTCTTCAAATATCTATAATGGAATTATATTTTAATTTAATTCCCATGACTACCCTTCATTCCATTGGATTCCATGCCCATTTCAACCTTGGGTAAGTTAGGTGTTGCAAATAATTCTTTGGTTATAGAACCTCTCTCTAGTAGGTTATAGAACCTCTATTGGGTCCCACATTAAGTGAAGCTAAAAATAATCATACATAAATAAATCATGCAATCTCAAAACCAACAAATCAATGAACATATTGTCTTTCTCAAAATTGACAAATTCAGGTTTACTAATCATTACAAATTCACTTGGACTCACTTCGTTAGTGCAGTTCAAAGAAAAAATCTCTCTCCTAAAATAAAATCTCTCCAAATCATGAACCCTATCCATCATAACTAAAATTTTTGGATAAGGGTTCAAATTTAAATTCAATCAAAGAAGAAAGAAAAATCAAGTATGCTAACCGATTACTAGTTTTTTAAAATAGAAATACAATCCTAGTCTTATTTTTTCTTTCTCCCTGGGTGTGGATTTAGCCATGGATTAGGGCCTGCTCACCTCTACATTTATCATCAAGTTTGGCAGGGGTATTGAGTACTTTAAGATCACTTGTGATGGCCCTATCTTCAGCACTATTAGTATAGAAGATGTGGCTGATAAGAAGTCACTTTTACATTTTGGCTTGCAGTATAATACTGAGTTCCCCTCTTTGAAGAGGAAGGCCATACATGTTCCCCTTCCATGAGTACCAGCTTTGTCCATGACTAGAGTAGTTAGGACTAGCACTACCTCTTAGGCAACCTCAACCTCCAAGAAAAGAAAGTTATTACATTGGAGGTTGTCCCATCAAAATTTGAGGTTGATGTTTGCTCCCACCATGTCCCATTTACCAGGACTCAGTGTCACAACAAGAACCAAAAGATCAAGAGGTCCATGAGCGAATTGATAAGTAAGTTAAGTAAGCCTCCCATTTAGCCGATGATGATTTCCCTTGTGAGGACTCTCCCCATGGAGGTAGTAGGTTTCTCCCTCTTTTAGTTGTAGAGGGAGAGGAGGAAGCCAAAAGGACAACTATATCCCGCCCCTCGACCCTTTGAGTATCAGACACCATATATGGAGAGGAGGAGACCCAATTCTGGTTTGAGGTATATGCTCAGGAGAGTAGGGAGAGTCCATAGATGATATGACTCTGCCATGATTTATGATTTAAGATAAGTCATCCCTAGGATCATTAGGGATCAGATCCATAGAGGGATGGTCATAGAGGCCAAGGCAGCAGCCTAAGTGGGTAAGAGAGATAGAAGGAGGTTCATTAAGTAGTTGGCCTCAACTTTGGTAGATCACCACCCCAGCCATTAAGTTGATTAATTCAGTCATTCTACTAGCATAGTTTTCACTAGTTTTGACCAGAGGTGGAGGCCCTTAGTGGATGTGCAGTTGATGCCACCACCATTACATAGCTCCATTCACTGTCCACTATCACCTATACATTTGAAGTCCCCACAAAATACTAAAAGTTCACATAAGGGAAGAAAACTCCACCATGGTGATATGTTTGTAGCCTAAGAGACACACTAATGATGTAAGGTCGAGCTCTCCTATTCAGCCTTCCACATCATTAGTAGAGAAGAAGATGTGGCAGCCTAAGAGTGTTGCCATTACCATATCAACCTAGCTGGGTGAATAGAAAGTTGAAGAAGAGAAGAGGGATGAAGAGAAGGTCCCCATGCTAGTTGAGCCAATTATGGTTAGTACCTCCTCAGCCCAGGATATTCAACATACCCATCCTTCAGGAGATCACATGGTAGAGGATCATCACTCAGGATACATACCTATAGATCCCAAAAATATAGATGTTCACTCTTTTGAGGAGATCTTAGCAAAATATAAGGTGGTCTTCAAAGACATGGAGAGGGAAAAAAGTGATGAAGAGAAGGTTGACTTTGACATAGAGGAAGATAATAATTTAGATGAACCAGCAAAGTTACACATGGTTGAGACTAGAATCTCTTCTAACATCATAACACTAAAGTACATGGAGCTGTAGTTGAGGAGGGTGATGCATCAAACTCAACCCAGTGATTGTTACACTAGTTGAAGCAAAAGAATGATCAAATAGATCATATGGAGAGGAGAATGGAGGAGCTTATGTTAGTTATCTTAGCAATCCAAAGTTAGATACTAGCACCCCATCCTATCCCTTTGGATATTGATAGGCTTGAGTTAGCACATATTGTAGACTAATAGAAAAAAATACCACTACATTATAAGAAGATATTGACATCCTTCACAAGAAGGGTATAGATAGGATGACTATTTAGGAGAGGTACATTAAACAGATGGTGGAATAATAAGTGAAGGAGGCATTGACATAATCATAAGGGGCCTCATTAGTTCCAAAGGATATACCTTACTTAAAGGAATTTGATGTAGTTCAATACCACAAGGGTTTTGTGCCACCATCCTTCAAGATATTTGATGACAGTACCCTAAGAAAATATTGCACACTTTATGGAGCTATGAAGAAATGCCTGAATTAACTTATGAAGTTGAAATTTATAAGCTAGCAATATAGCTTGATGTTATTATTATCAAGCAAGCTCCTAAATGCAAGTGATTATATATTGAGAAATAGGTCATTTCAAAAGTAAAGAAATTGATTAATGTTAGTTCTATGAGGTAAGAAAAATATCTCACCTGGTTAACCAATGTTATTCTACTCAAGAAGAAGAATGACCAAATCCATACATACATCAATTTTAGAAATCTTAATAAAGCATATCCTAAAGATGAATTTTTATTTCCTATACCAGAGTTAATGGTGGACATTACCTCATCTCATACTACCTTCTCATTTATGGGCGGCTCATCTGGTTACAACCAAATTAACATGGCTATTGAAGATGAAATGAATACTACAATTAGAACCCTAATCAAAATTTACTTATACAAGGTCATGCATTTTGGCCATCAAAATGTTGGAGCCACTGGTCAGTGGGCCATGACTTGGATCTTCAATGAACTCATCCATCACCAAGTTGAATGTTATGTCAATAATTTCATAGTCAAAAGTAAAGAAAATGAGAACCACCTACTATACTTGAGAGTAGTTTTTAAGTGGTTAAGATAATACAACCTCAAGATGAAACCTCTGAAGTGTGTATTTGGGGTAACTTTAACGAAGTTTCTTGGGTTTTTTGTGCAGCATAGTGAGATTGAAATTAAACCCAAGAAGATCAAAGTGATATTAGAAATGTCACCCCCTAAAAGTCTAAGTCTACTCAGAACATTCCAAGGGAGGTTGGCATATCTAAGATGCTTCATATCCAACCTATCAAGCAAATGCCAACCAGTCTCAATACAGATTAAGAAGGATGCTTAATAAAAGTAGGATGATAAGAGCTAGTGAGCATTTGAGAGCATTAAGCGATATCTCATGACGCCACCAATTTTAGCTACCCATATCCCAGGAAAACCCCTCATACTATACACTACTACATTACATGGTTCCCTTGATGCTTCATTAGCTCAAGCTAATGATGATGGAAAAGAAAACATACTCTACTATTTAAGTCATCATATAATCTTTACAGAGGCGAATTATCCACCAATTGAGAAGCATTGCCTAGCTTTACTCTTCGCCATTAAAAGGTTATGACATTATATGCTCTCTTATAAAGTGAACTTGAAATTTAGAGTCAATCCACTATAATACCTCATGACATTGTTGATGATATTTGGATGGTTAGCATAACAGTCCATGATATTATCGCAGTTTGATATAACTTTCCTCCTCCTATGTTCCATAAAAGGATAAGCGCTCACAGATTTCCTAGCGGCACACCCTCTTCCCATAGAATCCCCCTTAAATGATGACCTCCTAGATGAACATATCATGAGTTTAAGGAATGAAGGTGGCTGTTGATGAGAGAGGTATTTTGATGGTGTAACTTTTTCTTAAAGGGAGAAGAACCATAATATACACTCCCAGGAAAGCGGGGGTAAGAATAGTTCACTTAACGCTAGCCCACGACATGATGAGGTTCACATATCACCTATCTAAACCTTACACCAACAACAAAGCTGAATATAAAGCCTTGATCATCAGTCTGGAGTTAACTGTCTCCTTGGCCATTCAAAGCATCAACATATTTTTGGATTTATAATTAGTGGTTAACCAAATTATTGGGTCCTACAAAGTTCTCAAATGCAAATACTATCACTACCATAAATATACCATGAAGTTATTGCCCTAATTCCAAGAGGTAATCATCTATAAGATTCTTTGAGGGGAGAATGCCATAGCTGATTTCCTAGCTCAGCTCACTAAAGAATTGGCATGTCCAAAAGATGAATTCATATCAATAAGGATTCATAATCACCAAGTCCTTTTATTTATTTATACTGAACTCATTGATAAGCATACCCTTGAAGAGGAGATTGTCGTTTCTAAAAAGGATGAAAAATTATATAGGAGGGAACGTTTCATTGACTATCTAAATGAAGGAAAACTACCTCAAAAGAGATCTCAAGCCCAATAAGTCAAACAAAGGGCACTCTCTTATGCCCTTGTTGATGAAACTTTGTATCGATGGTCTTTTGATCATGTGGTTATGCTATTTAGGTAAAAATGAAGCCCATAAATCATGGCTGAGATACACTCAGGACTTTGCAGAGCCCACTAATTTGACCCCAAGATGAAAGCCAAAATGAAAAGACTTGGATACTACTAGCCAACAATGATTACCAATTGCATGGAAGTGGCCAAGCACTTCCATCAGTGTTAGGTGCATGGAGTGGTCCTATATCAACCACCCAACATTTTACACTTGAATGTAATTTTATGGCCATTCGAGTTCTAAGAGATGATATAGTCAGTCTGATTGATCCTCCTTCATCGAAAGTTTATCGCTTCATATTAGTAGCTATAGACTACTTCTCTAAGTGGGCAGAAATAATCCCATTAAGGTAAGTCAAGGATCACCATGTCTTTCAGTTCTTCAGGAACTATATCATATATAGATTTAGTGTACCTCATCGAATCATATTTTATAACAATATTGCATTCAAGAGTACAGAGATCAATAACTTTGCTAGAAGACTCAATATAGATCGGAGGTACTCTACCATCTACTACCCTCAGGCAAATGAGTTAGTAGAAGCTTTCAATAGAACTCTCATTTAGATCTTGAAGAAGACTCTCGATGACAACAAGTGGAAGTGGCACGAGCAATTAGTTGAAGCCTTGTGGGCTTACCCTAGTATATATAGAACTCTGACACAGTCCACCCCCTTTCCCTTACTATATGGGTCCGAAGATGTTCTCCCTTTGGAAGTTCAACTCCCATCACTAAGGATAGTTACGAGTAGCAAAATCACAACCGAGAAGAATGCTAAGCCTTGGTTGGAGGAACTCAAAGGTCTCGAGGAAAGACGCCTACGGGCATGTCAAAACCTCAAGTTATATAAAGATAAAATAGTTCAAGCTCACAATAAATTGGTCCACCCAAGAGCTTTTTGAGTTGCAGAGCTTATTTTAGTTATAAAGAGATCAATTATAGCTCGTTATAAGATGGGAGACAAGTTTGAACCAACATAAGAAGGCCTATAGAGGTGGATCATACCAATTGATCAACCATAAAGGTGAATGTCTGATGCTTCCAATCAATGAACTTTACCTAAAAAAATATTATTCATGATTATGTTCAAAATAAAATATCATCAATAAAATATTTGCTTCAATAAAAAAGAATTACCTCTTTAAAAAAGATTATTTTATCTAATTTTAAACACTTAGGAATATTTCATGTCTCTTGGTGCTTCAGGATATGTGTAAGAGAACCTGAGTGACATCCTTTTCCTAGTTTGCACAAAATAAACTCAAAACCACTTGCAAACATAAAACAAACAAACATAAATATAATTGCTTTTGGCTACATCAGGTTAAGATAAGACCACCAGTAGCTCTTGCTTAGTAGTCACTCGAGGTTGGGTTCTATCGACTACTTAGCTAGTGAGTCACCCCAGTGGTTACCCTTATTTAAAAGGCTGTGAGTCTCTGGGTTTTCTTCCTAGCTTGATCATTGCAAACTGATGGGCACCTTGTCAGTTTGATATTTCCTATTGCATAACTAATAGGCTATCTCAATGATGGATCATGCTTAAGAAGATGTGAGTTCCTAAGCTTTCTTGTTGAGCTAGCCATCATGCACTAACTAGGTCTGAATATATATATATATATATATATTCGAGGATTATGGTAAGACCCCCCAATGGCTTCTCTTCCTCTTGACTACTTCGAGCTTGGGTCTAGTCCTCCTTTATGATTTCCCACTTGGTAGTCAGCCTAGATCAGATAGTTGATGTCTAGCCGATGATAGATTGTCCTAATGATCAGTTCTGCGTAAGAAGATGTGAGTCATTAATGATTTCTTCCTAGATTGATTATTGCAAACTAGCGAGCACTTAGGTTGTCTGGTGTTTGCTTCAGTGATAACAACCCACTTAGTGGATAATTCTGTTAAGGTAGATGTGACCCCATGCTATTTCCATGAATTAGCCTCTGTATACCTATAGGATTTATATGTTTAGGGACCATTAAGACCCCTAAAGGAACCTTTCTCTATGGGCATTCTATTTGGATTACATCATCATGACCCCATCTAGACATGCCCCAAGTTACAACCGAATTGGACAGTTCTCCTTTCCTAGTAGCCACCCTTTTGTTTACATAGTGCCATTCTGTGGATGTACAAACTATCCTTTTAGGTTAGTAAATCTAAGACAGGTCAATGCCCTTAAGGCTCCTACTTAGTGTGGCCCATCATAAACCAAGAAGGTCCACACTAAACAAGCAAATTAACATAAACAAAATATCTTGTGGATTAGGATAAGACCCTCAATGCCTCATCTTCCTGAGAGGGCATCCTATTTTCTTGGGCAATGTCAGCATAACTCCTGCAAGATTGACTTTGACCACATCAAGTTGAGGTAAGACCCTAAGTGGTTCTGACTTAATAGTCACTCTGTTCAGGTTCGGCTTGTTGCATAATTAGCAGGTCACCCCGATGGTTGGTTTTGCTCTAGTAGATGTAAGTCCCTAAGCTTTCTTTATAGTTAATCGTCTCAAATTGATGGGTAACCATTAGGTTTGATAGTCTCTACTATACAAACAATAGACTATTCCTTTGAGTTAGTAAATCTAAAGTAAGTCTAAGCTTTTGTATTTCTTCCTTAGGGTGATTCATCGTAAATCAACTTGGTAGATTTTCTCATGTCCTTGAGGCCCCTTTCCTGAGTGACTATTTTATGTTTTGACAAAGCTGTTATGGCACCTCTCCTAGTAGTTTCCCCTTTAGGTTAGGTAGCATCATTTTGTAGATAAGCGGTCAACTCCTTCAGGTTAGTAAACCTAAGGTAGGTCTAGCTCTCGTAGCCCCTTCTTAGTGTGTCCCATCCTAAACTAATGGGGTCTGCACTCATTCAAGAAACTAATATAAAATCAAAACCTGTTCAAATAAGCAAGATCAAACAAAATTAATCAACATAAATAAATTAAATCAATCCCATATTCAATCAAATCTCATTAATTCCTAATAAATTCTCATTCATTCTCTTGGCATGAATTAATCTACAATCTAACCAAATTCATGTGCAATTCCCAGTGGATCCCTTATTGTACCTTTTGCATGAAGCCTATTCTCAACAAATCTAATAAAATCTACTTAATCTTTCTTTCATGCCCCCAACATAAAAATTAGTAAATCAACTAGATTAAATATTAATGCGAGCTTTGGTGAGTTTTGAATTATGAACCTCTCTAAACCCTTAATCAACTTTAAGTGTCCCAGATGCTCACCCCAGAACCTTTGACATCTAGAATGAGTGCAATCATCTCTCACTTGTCACTTTTTAGACCTTTTTTTTAGCTTCGTCAATGCAATAAGTGTGGTGTGCCTTGTCAGTTACACCACACCTATTGGGGGACCCTTTACTAACCTTAGTTTTGGAGTGAGGTTGACTACTTTCTTCTTAGACCTAGGACCATCAAGGCACTAAGACTTCCCTATAACAAAGACACTCTTAGTAGTTATGAGAACACTAACTCGAGGACTAGAGACTCAGATGGTTCAACTCTAGGGCTAGATCCCGGCTTAGGATAGGTAGAACACTGCCTACCTTGAACCCAACCACATCTTAGATTATACCAATGGACCCAAACTAAATATGATTGTCAATCATAACCTCAAACCAAATCCAATTTGATCTAGGCTCAACATGATTTATCATTGTTCAATTGGGTTAGGTAACCGAGCTAACTCAACTTAGCTCTTTTGGATTCAAGAAGCCCAAACCCAAAAATCAATTCAACTCTAATCAAAACCGCATTAAGTTGAATTCTTATTAATCTTAATTAAGCTTACAAAAGCCTTAACTTTAATCCAATTAGACCAAAACCAAATGGACTTGGCCCTTCACCCAAATTAGCTTATTCGAACTCCATAGGGTTATAACCTGATTCAAGCCAAATTAAATTGATCTAAACCTCATGATTGCTCCAAAGTATCTAACCAACCATTCCAATTCATTTCAGCTTATTGGGCCAAATTGACTCAAGTTGACCCATTTGACCTAAAGATGGAAAATGGGCTATAACCAAGTCTAACCCAAATTGATTGTGATCAAAGTCATCAATTAACTCCAAATTCATCATTGAACATGTTTCAACCTTCACACTCCCAATTCAACCCAATCAACCCAATTGGTTCACTTTACTCAATTGGTACTAAATGACCAATTTGATTGAAACTTCAATCCAACCCAAATTGGATTAAATCAACTCATCCAATCTCCTCCATAATAATTATTGATCATCTTTGATTACCCTAGTGCAATCAATTGGATCAAACCTAGCCAATTTGCCCACTTAACATAAGCTGACCCAATTTAACTTAAAGGGCCAAATTGGGTCAACTCTCATTTCAATCTATATTGACTGCAACCAATACCTATAATTAATCATAAATTGATTATTAAACACCCTACAATCATCAATTAAAGCCAATTTAACTAAGCCAACCCAATTGACCTATTTAGCCTAATTTGACTTAAAAAATTAAATTGAACTAAAACTCATTCTAATCTAAATCAATTCAAACCAGCACCTACAATCATTCACAAATGATCAATCGAACATAGGCCAACCCTTCATTCAACCCAATTTGACTAAATTGGTCAACTTGACCCATTTGGCCTAAATGAACCCATATGAACCAAACCAAAATCTACTCCAAATTGAGTCAAACCAATTGCACCAATCTTATGTGCCCTCTTGACCTATTTGGTCAATTGGTCAACCTAACCCAATTGAACCCAAATTGACCTATATGGGTCAAATTGAGCCAAACCCAATGAAACTAAGTCCATACCCAACCAAATTTGCCATGACTCATCTTTATGTCCTTATTAACCAGGCCAAATGGGCCCAACCCAATGTGAACTCGGTTTAACTATGTAGAGAAAATTTGTGACACTACATAGAGTTTAGGAATTTCTTATTTGGATGATCAAATGTGTCAATAAGGAAGAAACATATTATCTTGGGAGATAAACATGTTAACCTATAATTGATTCAATCATTTAATAAAAGACTCCTAAGGTTAATGGATCTTTTATGTTTCATAGATTTTTCCCCTGAACTACATGGAAGGTAGAATAGGATTTATTTTAAACTGGATGCATGGTTCCTTATAGAGGCAAGCCCCAATTACATCTTAAGAAGGGTCTCTTCCTAAGAATTCTCTCGATTAAAGAAATTACTTATTATTTCTAAGGATTTCAAAGTTAGTTTTCAAAGGATTAATTTTTGGAATTTTTAATTGGGAATGGTTCAAATTTGAGAGAGTTATTTTGGAGGCCAAATGAGATGAAGTAGGAAATGCTTATTGATACTGGGATGCTTAGTAGGCATTTCAAGTATCTTATAATTGGGCTTTAACTTTAGGGATATTATTTAGATTTTGATTTGACATTTTCTCAAAAGTCTAGGACTTAGATAATAGCAGCACAAGACTGTAGAAATGCATAGGGTTGAAAATTTATTTAGATTTTGAGTTGACATTTTCTCAAAAGTTTAGGACTTAGATAATAGCAGCACAAGACTGTAGAAATGCATAGGGTTGAAAATTTATTCTTGAAAAAGATTCTTCAGAGCCTAGGCATTTCAACTTATTATTTAGATTTTGAGTTGACATTTTCTCAAAAGTCTAGGACTTAGATAATAGCAGCACAAGACTGTAGAAATGCATAGGGTTGAAAATTTATTCTTGAAAAAGATTCTTCAGAGCCTAGTCTATTGATGTTTCTGATACATGTAAGATGCTTGACCTCATTTTATTTTAGGAATTATCAGCCATTCCTCTCACTTGAGGAGGACTAACCTATCCCTGACTCTTCTAGACTTACAACTCACCTGGACGGGCTACTAGCTAACATTACCTAAGCGCATTTTAAATTCAAGATGCTAAGTCTCATGAATGTAAGATGGTTGGCCTGTTATATTTTTAAGAAAGGAATCTATGAACCTTAACTTACTCCCAAATCTCTAGAATCATGTAGGGTATGAAATTTATCTATCTAATACACATTTTTAGATTCTAAATGTTTTTGATTCAAGATTTATTTGAGATCTTGGGTATGCATTTTTATTTCTAATGTCATGCAAATAGAAATATTTATAGGCCAAATCAATAATAAAAGCCAGACTTCCCCAAGAAACTAGTCATCCTCACAAGTCAGATGCCCCTTATGTGTAATGGGTAAAGTTACCCAATTCAAGGATTGGAGTAATATGATTTCATGTTTCAAGACCTAATTAATTTCTTATTAATTTTATTCCTAAGGCTTTAGTTTACATGAAGTTTAAATATTATTTTATTTTTATTTCAGTTGTTTAGATTTAAGTTGGGTATAAAATTTATTTTTTTCTATGAGCCTATTTGTCCAGGCTGTCAATCATAGGAAACCACAACACAGAAAGAAACCTAGAAAACCAAGTTGATTCTATTGCACACCCAAAATAAATCAAGCCAATTTAATTTAAGAAAAAAGGCCAATCGGCCGTATCATCAGAAGGAAAAGGAAAAAGTAAAATAGCCTATAGCTACAAGTCTAGATCTATGGATCTTCTTTCCAGGAAAATCTCTTTCTTCAGGGACATCCATTGGGCTTCAAAGGGGACCACTGCACCTATCGTCTAGTAGGGTCAGCTCTTACCAATCCTAAACCCCATAGATCCTAACCTAATTCCAACCTCAAATTTACATTTTGATTTCAAAATTAATTATAAGCCATACAAAACAAATGTCATCAAAATACAAACAACACATAGCAGTTATATTTTATAAACATATAGGCCTTGCATTAGCTTATCACCAAGCCCACCCTATGGCTATGCTCAAGGACTTAAGCACACCTGCAAGAAAATAACAATTTTAATTTATTTATGATAGAAATCCTTTCTAGCATAGCACCTATACAAGATAATGTTAGATCTAAATGGAACGTCCTATCATCTAGTCTAACAGGCAACCAATCCTAGACATTTAGTATAAAATAGTACACCTCCAAGACATGTGAATCACATCATATCACAACACATCACAAGGAATCTTAAAGAATCATAGAATGACCTATCCTAGGTCTACGATTCATGGCCTAATGATATAGTGTGTGAAGAACATGGTTTGTGTGGTAAGCCTTTACTAGGCCTTTTTAGTTTAAGTTTCAATTTGGAGTTTGAGTTTGTTTGAATTTTACCTTTGGGTGGTTTCATTTCAAATAATTTAGTGATTTGTTTTCATTTTTAGGTTCATTTTATTTGGTTAAAATAATGTTTACATTTTTAAGAATGAAGAGTAGATTATATCCCACTCTAGGGTGGAATCTATTTTATTCAACATCCTAACTCCTAATAGAATGAAATCCTCATCCTAAAGGTAAGTATCTTAATTAATCCTTATAGTTTCATTTAAATGATTTAGGTTTGAATTTAACTTGGTTTGGATTTTGGATTGATTCTTTTCTTTGAAAATTTGATCTTCCATTTTATTTCTTTTATTTTTGGTTTGACTTTCATTCTTGATTTAGTTTATTCTTTTTATTTAATTTGGTTTGAATTATTTCATTTAATTTGACTTATTTCATTTGATTTACATTATAATTTTGGATTAAGGTATGTTTATTTCACTTAATTTGATTAATGCTAACCTAAGGCATTTAGGTTAATGTTTAATTCATTCTTAGTTTATTATCCAATTGTGTATTAAGATTGCATTTGTTTGATTAAGAGTTAATTAACTTAGGATTTAATTGTGTCTTAATATGTTTTATCATATTCCATAGCCCTTAAATATAGAAAATGATTAAGTTCTTTGACTTAGGATGTTTGGAGAACTATCCTAAGTATTTCTAATGTTTGATTAAGATTAGTTCATGTTATTTCATGATTTAATGAATTTGTGGATTTTCTTATTCATTATTTGATTCATATTGACCTAGAGATTTGGAAATTCAACAATTCCCAATCCAAATATTAATTGAGTTTGAAATTTCTATGGAAATTGGGGTTCCATGCCAATTTCTTATTTCTAAAGTTTCAGCTTGATAAGATTTATAATTAAGGTGTAATTAATGTTTTAATTATTTTATTAAACCCCAACTTAAGCCTAATTTAATGAACATTATTTAGGGATGTCATTTTTCATGGATCTCTCTAAAAGATGTTTTCGAAGAGTATTCATTCATAATTTTTGAACATTTGGTTGATTTATTATGATTTAATTAATTGTTGGTTATTTATTTGAATTATTTAATTTTATTAATTAATTAATTAAGTTAATTTGTGATTTACTAAGCTCCAATGTGTTCCATTGGTGTTTTGATGTTCATTAGAGTTTATTTAGTTGATTTAAGGTTATTTAATCCAATTTCATGAGTTAATTCATTTTATATTAATTTCTTAAATTAAAATGGAGGTTTAGGATTTGAAATTTTATTTCTCATGAATTACATTGCAATAATTCATGAAAAGGTTTTCTAAGGTATGTTTTAACATCAATTTTAGCTCCCCAAAGTTTTATTTCATTTGGATTAGTGGTTTGTGATTACTTAAGATTTAATTGATTTCAATTAAAGTCAAACTAAGGTTAAAATACCCAAAATTAATTGTTTATTTTAATTTTAATGGATTCTTATCATCAAGATGAATCCATAGAGCCCAAGTTTGCTTTTTTTATTTATATTTATTTTTCTATGAATTTTTAAAATTTTTATAATTTTTAATTTATTTTAAATTAATTTTATTGGTGTATTTAGCCCTTTTCTAATCACAGGCTAATGTGGCATCGTCATGGCATCGTCGCCATATGGCACAACATGAGTGGGCCATGCAAATCTCGTGTACCATCTACATCAAAAGTGGTGTCACGCGGGATGATCCTCGATCGTCCGATTGATGATCAGAAGGTCCCTATTGATCCATGACATTCTTAAGTGGCTTAAATCAGATTGTCCGATTAAGTCATGGTCATTCATTTCTAATAAAAGGATTGAGCAGTGGAGATCAGATCCCGCGATTCGTCGATGAGAGATGGACACCATCTGCCATTTTCACCCAATTTTCTGTTATCATCGATGATTTTCACCACAATTTTGATTTCCAAATGATTAGTGGTCGATTTGCAACCCATCCATACAATTTGATCCACTTTGGGATCAATTTCCTTTCGTAAAGGACCATATTCGATAGCCTAAAGAGGTGGAGGTGGAGTGCACCTCAATTCTGGCAATCACTGGCGATGTGATAGACTCCATTAAATTCCTTTCAATGTGACGAAGGTGTGGATGAAGTTTGACAGCTCACCTCCCTATGGATTGCTCCCTAGACCAACACTGAATTGATTTTTTGATGATGTTGATCATTTTTTGGCTCGCCAGCAGCAAGGGGTTGAGGTGTCGATTCATTTGAGGTCGCCTCAACCTCTAGAATGTATTGGAGCCTTCAATTTGATGAGAAAATCTCTGCCTTGGATTTCACCATGAATGAAGCTCAGTTTCTATCCGTTCAATGGCGAGCCAGTGGAGAGAGGTCAGAGGAAGGATCACCTCCTTCATCTCTTGCCTTGGTGGACATTTTGAAATGAAAAGAGGGAGGGAATTGGCTCTCCCTCCCCTCTTTCCATAATTGGCAGAGAGCTTGCTTTTAGACCATCTAGGCGGCCAAAATCTATCCACCGGCGGTGGAAAGGCCAGCCAAGGGGTGGCTTCAACTCCACTTGGCCTTATCAACATTCTTGGATGATCACATGGAAGAGAAGATGGCTTCTACCTTGCTTTCTTTGCTTGCCCGAGCCATGTCTTCTTTAATTCTTCTTCTTCCTTTTCCCTTGGCTTCTCCTTGGAGGATGCCAAGTATTTTTTTGGCTTTTTGGAATGATGGCTTTTAATTCAGCCTTTGGAATTATTGTTCCAAGAGGTGGTCAAAGTCCTTAACTACTTGGATAAATTCAAGTCATTATCATGATGGAAAGGGGGTGGAGTCTTCTCTTGGTCAAAAATTTCCACTCCCTCCTTCAGTTTGATTTTTTTCTTTTCTTTTGGCTTTAGGCATCGTTTATTAAAACCATTAGATTAATAAGTGGCTGCTTACATCAAACTTAATATGAATTTAAGTTCAAGTTTAAACCCATTTGACTTTGTTTGGAACTTTGAATCCAAACCAAGCATTTGGGTTCAAAGTTCTTGGTTTTAATTTAATTCTTTTTAATTTTGGATTCAATTATTATGAATTTGTGATTGATTAAGTTTTGATTTGATTAATTCATTTAAAATTGAATTAATTTTGAATTTCATTTCATTTTAACCCATTTAAACCTACATGGGTTAAGTTTTATTCCAATTGGGGTCAAATGACCAATTTTACTCAATTGGATTGTGTTTGGACTCCAATCATGCTTGATCACACATGTGAGATGATTTGAAGTGATTGATTTCATTTAATTTCAATTAGATTTCAATTTAAACCCATTTGACCCAAAGTGGACTTAATGGGTTAAGTTTGAGTTTCATTTGGGTCAAATGATCAATTTGACCAAATTAGAACCAATGATGGGTTAAATTGTGTTTGATTATCATTTTCAAATGATTTTGAAAAATCAAATTGAGTTGATTTTAATTTGATTTTGGTTTGAACCCAATGGGACCAGTTTAGGTTCATTTAGACTAAGTGGTGTAATTAACCCAATTAAAGGCTAAATGGATTTGAATATATTTAGATTCTTGATTAATCATATTTATTTGGTTATTTAGGACATTTAGAATGATTAAATTTGGTCAAATTCTTGGTGGGACCCACCTAAAGTCAAACCTATGCCAAATGGGCTTACTAGATTTGACTTTGATTTGGTTTTGGATTCTTTCCTTTTATTTTAATTTGATTTTAATTTTATTTATTTGGATTTGATCCAAATTTAGAATTTTGGATTGAGTCCACCTACGCTAATTAGGTTAGCTCAAACCCAAGGATGATTCCTTAGGTCACTAGGTATAGTGTCCTAAGCATTGAATTAAGAGATTCCTATTTTGAGATTAGTACATCCTAATTATTAATTTTAGAATGATATTAATATCATCCAAAAATTATGTCAACAAGCCTAAACCAAGTGAACCAAGGGTTTGAAATAATACAAAAATCTAAAATAGGAATGTCCACCCCACCCTTTGGCATAGGCAGCTAGCTACCTTAGTAGGCCTTGAGCTCCTCCATGCTGACTAGACCTGACCCAAAGCTGTTGGGCTCAAGGATTGATTAAATTGAGGTCCCTCTCACCTTGGCTACCTCTTGGTTCAGCCAAAGCGACTTGTTTCTCTCACCATTGGCCACAAAACTCTCATAGGCACTAGGAGACTACCACCTCATAAGTTCTATGCCATTTCCGACCACCTCTGCTGGTCAGCCGCCTGCCAATGAGTTGAACCAACCTCTTTGATAGGTTCACATTGTGAGAAGGGTATACACCTATTTCCCCATCCAAAATGAACACAACCTTCATGAGAGCAATCCCCAAGCTTCCCCGTAGCTCCCCGTGCACCACATCGTCGGTGAGACCAACTCAAAGGCCAAATTGAACCACCACTTTATCTAACCTCACCCAAACTCCACCAAATCCTAATTAACTCTTCCCACACCTTCCTCCTACTTTGGTGAACTAAAATAAATATATTCCCAATCGATTCAAGCATCGGAAGGCATCCCAAGACCAACTCTGGCAAGCTTCACGATAGTGTTCGGTCCAAAGAACACTTAGCAGGGAGGTAACTCATGGTCTTCCTAGTAGGATTTTTCTCTTCAAGATAAAGCTACCTCAGTTAGTGAACGAATGATCTTTAGCCTAAGTGAGTTAATTTTCTAGCCAACCATAGTTTAGTCTTTAGGAGTTGGTCTTTTTGAAGAACATTTGCATTTCATGTGAATTCCAGTATAGGATCCTCTTAGAATCATCCCTTTGATCATTTTGGAGTCGAATTAGACATTAAACAAGCTTTTTCAAGCTTAGACTGAGTGACAAAAGGTAGATGATGTTCATCTTCCATCATGAGAGGATGACATATCATCGGCTGTCCACTCCACGTGATTAGAATGGATGGTCGTGATAAATCGTGCTAGATTTTTTAAAAAATTTCCCATTAAAATAATGGGATTAATCTCCACCATCCAATCTATGATTGGATGGCTAAGATAAAAGCACATTCACTACTACTGAGTTAGCAGCCACATCAGATGATTTAAGTAACCGATCCTATGGTGTCACGTGGAAAGTGCTGCCACATTAGCCGCCACGTGGCTCCGACTGTGTAAATGGATTAATTAGTGTGAAGATGTGATTTAATTAATCAAAACTTTTAAAAATCATAACTAATTATAGAAAAATAAAAAAATACCAATAAACCCATTTTAGAAAGCTTAAAGAAAGTACAACAACTATAATAATAAGCCTTTATCCCACTATGTGGGGTTAGCTACATGAATCCTTCTTCTCCATTGTATCCTATTATGTGTCTAATTCTCATTTAATTCAAGTATACTAAAGTCATTTTTTATACATCTTAACCAAGTCTTTTTAGGTCTACCTCTACCTTTCTTAACATAAGGCAAATCTAATGCATCTACTCTCCTAACCGACTCATCAGACGGCCGATGTTTTATGTGGACAAATCATCTAAGGCAACTCTCTCTAATCTTATCTGCCATTGGAGATACTCCAACTTTTTCCCGAACATACTCATTTCATATTTTATCTCTAAGAGTAAAGACACTCATCCACCTGAGCATCCTTATCTCTGTAACACTTAACTTAGTCTTATGCTTCTTCTTTATTGGCTAACATTGCACCATAAATCCTTGCAGGTCTTACCACTATCTTATAAAATTTTCCCTTAAATTTAAGCGCTACTTTTCTATCACACAATAGGCTAGATGCATTTTTCCACTTCAACCATCCAACTTGAATTCTACTAATAATATCTACATCTATTTCACCATCATATTGAACAATAGAGCCTAGATATCTAAATCGTTTACTCTTTTTAATGACTTGTTCACCTAATGTCACAACACTACCACTAGAATTTCTACAACTAAAATTACACTCCATATATTCAATTTTAGATCTACTAAAATGAGAACCTTTAGACTCTATGGTTGACCTTCATAATTCATGTTTCTCTTGGACTCCCTCTCTAGTCTTATCAATAAGAAGAATATCATCATCAAATGGCATGCACTAAGGTACATCATCCTGTAATGTCTAGTAAGAACATCCATAACTAAATAAAAAAAGATAAGGGCTTAAAGCTAATCCTTGATGTAATCGAACTGAAATAGGAAAATATTTTGCCAATCCTCCTTATATTTGGACACAAGTAATAGCTCTAGTATACATATCCTTAATGACTTAAATATAACCAATATTAACTCCTTTCTTTCCTAGAACTCACCAAAGAACATCTCTTAAAACTTTATCATAAGCTTTCTATAAATCAACAAATATCATATGTAGATCCTCCTTACTTTCTCTATACTTCTCCATCAAACCTTTTAGAAAATGGATAGCATCCATAATAGATCTACTTGGCATGAAACCAAACTAATTGTGAGAAACTTTTATATAACATCATAACTTATGCTTAATTACTCTCTCTCATAATTTTAATGCATGAAATATTAACTTAATTCCTCTATAATTTGCACACTCTTGTGTATCACCTTTATTATTAAATATAGGAACCAACAAACTCTTTCTCCACTCATCTGACATCCATGTAGTCTTAAAAAGCTTAAAGAAAGTAGAATCTAGAACAAATAAATCCTTTTAATCTTGTGAAGTGAACAATTTTTAATTAAGCTTTGAAGTTTTAATTAATTACCTTACTTGCTAATTGGCCTAAGATTTTATTTGATTATTTCTTGGGAAGACCTCTACATCTCATAATTTTCTTGTGATGACCTCTGTGTCACATAATTTTCTTGGGACAATTTCCCAAGTGGATTAAGAGAGATATTTTTCAAATCTTAATCACTATTTTATGCAAGTGATAATTATTAAAATTAAAGAAAATTACTAGACTAATTAAGGATATTTAATTAATTAGAAAAATAATAAGGGTAGTCAAAGAAAAATAATTGGGACTTTTGATCCTATTTTTCTTCCAAAGTAATCCCCTAGGGTATTTAATGATTTAATAAAATGGTTTTGTTAAATTAAAGAATAAATATCCTTTGTAATTAATTTAGTTGATCAAAATTCTTTATTTAATCTCCTTATGTGCTAAGGTAACGTAAGGATCTCTTGATTAAATCAAGATTCTCCATTACCATGGAGAATTTTGAAATAATTAATTAATTTGATTTTATTCTTAATTTAATTAATCATTAGTCATGGACCTAATTGCATTAGAACTTTTGATCATTACTGATTTTATCTTCCATTTGTTTCAAAATATTTTGTAGGACCTTGTTTAATAATAAATCAAATTAAAGTGCTTCTTCAAAATGGATTTTGAATGGTTAAAAAATAGAATGAAATTTAATTAAGTCATAAAAAATCACTTAGGGTTCCTTTAAACTTCTTAATAAACTAAGAAGGGTAAGGGTAATCCAAATCACTTAAGATTTTTTGTAGGTTTAAATAACTCAAAACTCAAACTTAAATCTAATCAATTTAAGAAGGTGTAGGATATTCATAATGGTATACTATGTCCTTAGGAATTAATGAATCTTGAGATGATGGTTAGTGAAGTTTCAATTACTTTACTTAGAGCATTCATCTTGTATGTGTTTATATATTCATGTCATTAAAATCATATAAATAAATTGCATCAATTGTATGCATATGAATAAAGTGTAGTGGTTATTATCACTAATAAATCTTAAAGTTATTTTTCTTAAGCAATAAAAGAATTATATGAAGAAGTTGTATTAATTTCAAGCATTTGAACTAAGAAGTGTGGCTATTATCACTATTTAATTTTAAATTATTTTGTATACAAATGAATATGAGTTGGAATTTTGATTTTGATCTTTCACATGTATGAATCTTAGCTCATAAAGGTATATAGTCTGGACATCCCGAGAACATGAGACTTTAAGTTGTCCCAAGGGGGCCTTTGGTTGCCTCACTTCCCTGGTTCAATAATGGCACGCACCTTGTAATTTGTGATGAGTTATGTGATAGTGACAAATCATTATAATTATTTAAATGTAAAGTAATTTTTCTAAGATTCATCTTTATGTTCTTACATGTGCATGTACACTTTTGTATTAGCATGCATTTAGTCTAGACATCTTGGGAACACGAGACTTTTAGTAGTCCCAAAGGAGTCTTTGATTATCTCACTTTCGTGGTTCAACAATGACATGTACTTGTAAATATTCATTGTATACATACATACATGTGTTAAAATAAAGTTGAAAATGCATAAATAGAAAAAGGGGAAAAGGACATCTCTTTCAAAATGTAATACATGCATCATGTAACCCCAACATATGCTATTCAACTAATGATCTTATTAATATCTATCATGAATGTATTGATTATAATATTCTTAGTTAGGATTCATGCACATGTTTAAAGTAACAATATTCTTTTATTAGACTCACCTTGGATTCATTAATCTTAGGTTAACTTATATCTTTCAAAAAGAATTTCCAAAGCTAAGTCCAAACATGAAAGGAATTATAAAGTCTAAAAGTAATGAATCCTACCTTTTAGATCAAACTAATGGTAAAGATGAGAGGAAGTTTCTTCTTATGCTCTTCTCTTTATAATTTTGTAATTTAAATTTATCTTAAGTTAATAATCATCCTTAATGGGTAATTTGAAGATCCAACACTAGAAAAATTTACAATCTAATGCCAACAAAGACATACTTCACTAAGCCTTACACATGCTTTAGAATAATAGGCCATGAACCCTATTCTTAAGTTAGGATGATGTTTATTATGGTGGAGTGATGTTTTGTTTTATGATTTAATATTTTAGACTTTATGTTAGGATTACTTATGCATAGTCTAGATGTTAGGACAACATTAGACTAATGATATTTTCCACGGGGGATTGTGCTTAAGGGATCATTGTAGTAATAAAAATATGTTGATCTTACTTTTAGAGTGAGGATTGATCACTCCCATCCTAGGTCTAGCATTTTTCTAGACACTTAGGTATTTTTAATGCTAGGATACTTCTAGTATTTAAGAAAACACTAAACCCAGGTCCGGAGGCTTGTAGGGCATGATAATAGGCCTAGAGCTTACCCTAGGACAAGTAGGCCACACCCATCCTAAGGCCTAAACTTACACTCATACCCATCAATTCATTTAAACCCAAACTTATATGATTGAAACCAAACCAACCCAAACTCATTTCAATTCAATTTATCATGATTGAATTTGATTTCCAATCCAAGCTCTAAGCCAAATTACCTTGAATCTTAACCCAAGTTAACCCACTTCAATCCTATAACTGCATTAAAACCAATTTAAGCAAACCAAACTCAATTTAATTCTCTCAATCATTCAAAATATCTAATGGAATATTTCAAACAATTTCAACACTTGCAATCAAGCTAATTAAATCCATTAGACTTAAGTAACCCAAGTTAGTGGATTTGACTTAAATGGTTCAAATGAGCCAAAACCCAATCAAACCCAAATTAATTGCAGTCAGAGCCACCAATCAACTTCAAATTCATTATTGAATATATTCTAACCATCTAAAGCCTCAGTTGGTCCAAATTAACTTGACCAAACCATTTAACCCAAAGTGACCTATAGGGCCAAATTTGACCAAATCATGTTAAGATAAATCAATTACAATCAATGACTCTCATTAACAATAATTTGAATATTGAAAAAGATTCAACCACCAATTGAAGCCAATTTAACCTAACCAAGCCAAATTGGCCACTTGACCCAAATTGTCCCAATTTGACCTAGAGGGCCAAATTGAGCCAAATCTAATCCCAATCCAAATTTATTATAACTAATGCTTCTAACCAATCACTAATTAGATATTGGACATGATCCGACCTTCAATTGGACCCAATTTGGTCAACCTAACCCAATTGACCTACTTAGCCTAATTTGACCTAAAGGGTCAAATTGAACAAAATCTCTCCCTAATGCAAATCAATTCAAATCAACTCTTCCAATAAACCATTAATGATCAATTTAACATGAACCTGACCCATGTTCAAGCTAATTTGGCCAATTTGGTTAAATTGGTCAACTTGATCCATTTGACCCAAACTGAACCATATGAATCAAATTCAAATCTAATCTAAATTGAACCAAACTAATTACACTAACTCATTCCAAATGACCAACTAAACTTGGAAAAACTTTCATTTTGACCCAATTTGGTGAAAATTGTCAACTTAGCCCAATTGAACCCATTTTACCTACATGAATCAAATTGAGACAAACCCAACTAAACCAAGTCTAAATGGTAGTTTGTCGTGTGGTTCAGGAAATTCCAAAATTTTAATTCAAATTGCCCTCTTTAAATGATTTAATAATTATTAAAATTAATGAATAGTAAATTTAATTAATTAATGTAAATATTGGGGTAACTTGGGAATTAATTAGGTCTCCTTCCCTAATTGCTTCCAATTATTTCTTCTTGAAGGACTTAATTAATATGTTTAATAATTAAGGGTAAATTAAGGAAAATTAATAATGAAATGTAAATGAAATCAATTTAAGTGACTCAAATGCAACCCATTAATCCTTTTGTGTATAATAATATATAAAGTCATTAAAGAAATTATGATTTTCCTATTGGTGTGAGAAAATCATAAGAGTATTTATCTTAAATCTTTTTCTTTTTTAATTTAATTAATTCTTAAGCATGAGTCTAATTGCATTAGATCTATTTAGGGGCATTGCAAATTTTATTTTTCCAAAGCATATCATTGAAGGTTAATGTTTATGTGATTAATTAAATTAAAGAAGCTTGGGATGGGTGATCAAATTGATATAATTAATAAATTGCACTTAATTAATGCATAAAATTCATTTAATTTCCTCCATTGAGCATATTAAATAACCAACATGGGATGGGGTAAATTCTAACTATTGCTTTCTCCTCTTTAGGTTTCAACAACTTGAATATTAAAATTAAACATTAAAGGATGTTTATCAAACTTGATTGTCCTTAGATTCAAATGAAATCAAGTATGTTGTGTGGGGATATTCAATTACTTCCTTTCAATTATCATAAATGTACATACCATATGCTTCATGTATTCATGTTTTAAAGTTAAAAGAATATGATTGCAATTAAATTGCATGAGTTGGACAAACATTATTATAAGGTGTGGCTATTATCATTAGTAAATCTCAAACTATTTTGAAACTATATGTTAGTTAAGAATTAAATAATTTGAAGACGAAATTAATGCTTATTTTAAATAATTAATTATATGAAATAAAATTTTCATTTACTCATAATCAAAAATGATAATTACTGGTTTTACTCCTATGTTCATACTTATGTAATCATTTATTTGAATTGGCAAGTATATAGTCTGGACATCCTGGGAATATGAGAATTTAAGTAGTCCCAAGGAGGTCTTAGTCTAACTTCCCTAGTTTAACAATGGAATGTACTTGCTCAATTTCATTTATGTGCGTGCATATATTAGAACGTAAAGTGAAACCCTTATATTTTTTTGCCATTAAGCTTTACATAAGTAAAAGATATTTATACACAACCTATTCATGATTTTATTTCTATGTTTATGTATATACTTATGTGTATTGATTTGGCAAGTTTATAGTCTAGACATCCCAAAAACATAAGGCTTTAAGTAGCCCCAAGATGGTCTTAGATGATCTCACTTTTCTAGTTTAACAATGACATGTACTTGCTTAAATTACTTATACAAGCTTGCATATGCTTAAATATAAGAAGAAATCCATTTTTCTATCAAATCCATGCATCAACATTCATTAAGTGTGCAAAAGTATGAGTACATTACATGTATATATACTAAATCAAATATTAAAGAAACTAAAAAAGAAAGAATGTGGTTTTATTAATAATGAAAGGAAGTAGTAAAGTATTATTTATGTGATGGTGACTCAATTTCATTGGTCTTTAGATGCATCTCATGTTTGGATAAGATTCATTAAGATTAATTTAAACTTAGGCTAACTAAAACTCATGAATGGTCTATTAAGAAAGTTAAAGCAATGATGATCTACCTTTAGAAATAAACTTAGGCTAGAGATGAAAGATTTAAGTCTCTTTCTTCTCTTCATAATGATTAGATCTTAAACAAGAAGTCAATAAAATAAAAATCCATTAGTTAAACCTCAATCAAGTTACTAAACCCTTAATTGGTAATTTAAACAATCCTAAATTATAGATAATCTTAATTCTAAAGTCTAATCAAGACATAATACACTAAGCCTTAGCACACACATTAGAATACTAAGTCATCGATCTTATTATTAAGTTAGGCCAGTGTACGTTTTGGTGATATATTTTATTTTATGAAATTTAGACTAGATGTTAGGATTGTTTGTGCATAGACTGGATGCTAGGTCATTATTAGCCTAATAATATTTTATGTAGAGGATTGTACTTGAGGGACCACTATAATAATAAATGAATATAAAATACTTTTACTTATAGGTTTTGCTTATGTCCCTAAGAATAATCCAATTAGGGTAGGGGGCATGGTTATCTAAGTGCAGGGTGTTAAGTCCAAATATGTGAAATATAACTAGTTATTTTATATGTTTGTCTAGCTAATATCTATTTCACAGGTGTAGTTAGATTTTATTTTTTATAAAGACGTAATTTTTGTAATAGGATTATGATTAGTTCTATGGGGTTTAGGATGAGTAGTGACTAGAAGGAAAAGACCTGGGAGGCCCTATGAAGTCTAGAGCAAGCTAATCCAAAGAGGAAAAGAAGAACAAGAATTGAAGACCCTAGTAGTGTTATTTTATTTGTAAGATTTAATAATATTCCAGGTTATATAAGGGTAGAGCTCAGTTACCCAATTTTTTTTCTTTTTTAGAGTAAACGGTGGTACCCAACTACATCAGCCTTTCTATTATTTTAATGAACTTTAAATTTTTTATTATCATATTTAGATTGTGCAATTAAAATGACATTTTTTTTCATAAGTTTCTTAAAGTATGGATGTTTGATGTGTGGCCTAGATACAATATGCTATCTAAAATAAAATTAAGTTTTTCTACCCTATTAATAACACATAACTAAAATCAAGTCAACTCATAACCTCATCTTAAAGCCTACGTTCATAAACAAGATAATACAAGATTTAGAAACCCCTTAATTGAATGGTTGCATGTTATAACAACATGCATATCAAATTATTTTAATCTTAAAAATAGAGGATCTCCACTCTTGCATAATAGGGGACAAGCATGACCTTTGAGAGTAGCCCCTGATAGTAGAGAACACCTCTTTTCACTGATTTAGCCCACAACTTAATTTAATCATGCATTTAGGCAAAATTATCCCAAGCTTTAGTCCAAATTAATGTGTAAAAATGATCCAAAAACTTGTAAATTTTTAATATTAGTCTAAGTCATGTTTGCATATAAAATATTATTTAGACTCTTATAGAGTGAGTTTAAGATTCTAGCTTCCTTTCTAATTAAATAGTAGCCTAACTATCTTATATCTACATAAGACTGGCCTACATGATTTTAAAGCGTAGGAGGTGTTAACTAGTAGCCACTCCATGCAATTATAAGTTTAGAAGAGTCAAGATATGTTTACTCTTTCTTGTGGAGATAAACCACTATATTCTATTCCCCTGAGTAGAATTAGGTCGAGCTCTTAGCATATGCTAGAGCACTCTTGATCTAGGTTCTGAGGTGACTTGTTTCTCTTTTGCTATGACTATAATTCCTCATTTCTTAGGCATCTCCACATTCTTGTGTTGTTGGGTTATAAGTCCTAGCACTCTAATAACATTTTAACTTAAACAAAAATAAGTTTTCCTCTTCAAAAATATAAAGCCTCATCATAGGGTAGTAGGTTGGAGCATTCACTAGGCTTTTTAGTATCTTAGATGCTCCCTACTTATCTTCTTATGGAATATGTAAATAAGTCTTTCTATTTAAACTGTTCCATTAGATTTCTAATAACAACTAATTATTTGATAGCCTATCCTTGAAATCTTTGGAGATATTTATTAACTACTTTAATCGAGAGTGTTCTCAAGAAACTTCTATTTCCTAAGATATCATTACCTATGGGGGCTTGCCTCCATAGGGAACTAAAGAAATTGACTCAAAATAAACCCTGCTCAACTTTATCCATATAAAGTAGGGGAAAGATCTTTGGTATATATGAAGACCCATCTAGCTTAAAAGTCCTTATTGGGTGATTTAATCCTTTATAGGGTGTTGTTTCTATCTTTTGAGATAGTACACCATAGATCAATGTCACACTCGCTCACTTAAATAAGTATCACTTAAGATCTACATGGTGTCTCTAAGACTCCAAATTAAAACACCACAAAATATAAATGCTTATTGCTTGTTGGTGTTTTTAAGTCTATAAGAATGATCCATCAGGACAGGTGGGCTTGGTTACCCGAAGGTAAGGTGCTAAGTCCAAATATATAAAATATAACTACATGGTTTGTATGTTTGTTAAGCTGACTACTATTTTCCAAGTGTAGTTAGATTTTTATTTACATAAAATGTAATTTTTGTAATAGGACCAGGATTAGTGCTATAGGATTTAGGATGAGCAGTGGCTAGAAGGCAAAGACCTAGGAGGCCCTATAAAGCCTATAGTATTTTGATCAAAGAAGTGAAGATGAAGAAGAATTGAAGGCCCCCATAGCTTTCTTTTTTTATTGTAATTTTAGTTGTGATGCAAGCTATATAAGGGTAGAGCTTGCTACCTAATTTCTTTTCTTTTTCAGGGTTTATAGCGATACCTGGCTACACTGATCTTTTATTCTTTTGCAAAATGTTTGTTTGACTTTTGAGTTTAGTAGGATTATGCAATAGAAATGACATACTTTTCTTAGGTTTCTTAAAGTGTGTATATTTGATGTGTGTCCTGGTTGCATTAGGCTCTTTAGGAGAAATTAATTTTTCTATCGCTACTTAATAATTTTAACTAAAACTTAAACAATTTATAACCTCATTTTAAAGCTTAGAATAATAATTAAGAAATTAAAGATTTAGTAACCCTTTAGCTAAATGTTGTTATGTTATAACACCATGCATGCATATTATTTCACTCTTAATAATATGAGATTTCCACTCTTAAAAATAGCAGATTTCAACTCTTACATGATAGGGGACAAACATGACCTATGAGGGTAGTTTCTTATAATGGAGAACACCCATTCTATCTAATTTAGCCAATAATCTAATTTCATCATGCATTTAGACATGAACTCACCCAAGCCTGAGTCCTAAATGATGAGTCAAAAATAAAATAAAAATATGTAAGTTTTATTGTATTAGTTTTGGTCATAACTTGCACATCACTCATGATTTAGTATTATAGAGAGTGGGTTTAGGACTTTAGATTCATTCCTAATTAATAACAACCTGTCTATCTTGCATTTACATAAGATTGGCCCACATGGTTTTAAAAATTGTAGGAGGTGTTAGTTGGCAGCCACTCCAGGCGAATGTAAGTCCATAAGAGTCGGGATTGGTCCACTCTCCCTATTATAAGTGAACCAACATATCCCATTACCTTGAGTAGAATTAAGTCAAACCCTTAGCTTATACTAGATCACCTTAGATATAGATTCTGAAGCATCTTATTTCTCTTGTGCTACAGGTATATGTCCTCACCTCTTAGGCATTTTTACAATCTTGTGTTGTTAGAATCTAAGCCATAGCATTCTAATAAAGTTTCAACTCAAATAAATAATTTTACATCTTTAGAAAAGATAAAACCTTACTATATGGTAGATTTAAGCACTCACCAGGCTTCCTAGTATTATGTGTGCTTCCTACATATTCTCCTTTGGAATCTACTAAGAACTCTTTCTATTTGAGCTCTTCCCGATTGCTTTCAAAAATGACTAATTGTTTGATTATCTACCTTTAAAATATTTGGAGACATTAGTTGACTACTTTAATCAAGAGTGTTCTTAGAAAATTCTTATTACCTAGTTGTAATTAACTATGAAAGCATTTTTTCATAGGGTATTAAAGAACCTAGCATAAAATAAGCTTTAGTTTACCTATCCATGTAAAGTATGAGAAAGATCCCTAGTATATATGTAGACCTATGTGCCTTAGGAGTCTTTATTTGATAATTGAGTCCATTATAAGATGATGTTTCTATCTTTCAAGATAGTACATCATTCCTTAATTTCATACTAGATTAATTCAATAAATACTTCCAAGATTTGTGTTGTGTCCTTATAAATAATTCTAAATAAAAACATCGCAGTCTGAATCACTCGATTTCAATTGCAAAACCATCAAGACATAATTTGGAAGGCATCCATATGGCTTGATCTCACTCATGATCAAATTTGTTTCAAAAAGACCAACATCGAATGCTAGAGTGGTCAACTTGAACTCATACCTCATCGATGACATTCTCTGATGGTGGAAACTATTCAATCAACTTCATTTGGATGCGATGAGACTTTCGGTGCAAGGATCAAATCGAAATGCCTCACCATCGATTATTTAATAGGCCAAGCTCCAACCATTTTCTAGTAACTTTGATTAAAGTCTAGCTTGCCGGTGGTGTTGGGATCGGGGAAAGGTTAGATTCTTCTAAATTTTTCTTGAGGAATGTGTGCATGTCCTTAAGAAAGAGAAAGGCTCTCTCCTTTCTTTCCATGGTTGGATGAAAGAATTATGTAGAGGGAGGTCTACCTTTGTTGGCCATGGTGATTTCCACCTTTGGAGGCTAGCACCAAGGGGTGGTTAACTAATAGAGGTCATTCAAAAATAAATGAGATGAGGATTGAAGGAGAGGATGCAAATTAGGTAGAATTTGTTTGTATATTTGACCTTACCCTTCCATAGCATATTCCCTCTATTTGTATGGACTTAAATATTTTATATTATTTTAAATTTGGCTGCTAATCACTCTAAACTCATCTTAGGGTGAGCTTAAATACATTCTTATTTGATTAATTTGGGTTTACGTTCAAATATCCCCATTTGGTCCATTTGCATTTGGTTTGATTTAGGCTAGGCTAATCATGACCAATGCTCATCATTTGTTAATTTCGATTGATAATTAACCATCCAAATCAAATTTGAGATGATTTGGATTAGTTAACTTTAACTTCATTTATTTGAGGTTGAATTTAAATTTAAAACCCACATTGACCCTAAAGTGGGTTTAATGGGTTAACATGGATTTGATTAGGACAAATGACCATATTAGTCAAATTAGACCCAACAATCGATTGAATTATGCTTAATGATGAATTTAGATATTCAATTTGGATTGATTTCAATTTAATTTGAGTTTGAGTTCAATAAGATACATTTAGGCCAATTTAGATTAAATGATCTAATTAACCAAATCAAGGCCTTATAAATTAAAATTTCTTTGGATTTAAGCTTAAACATGTTCATTTTAACATTTCAAACTTTTGGAATAATTTAATTTGGTCAACTTATGGTGGGTTGACCTTTGAGTTGGTGGGACCCACATAAAGTCAACTCTATGTCCAATGGTTGACATTCATTTGACTTTTATTTAGATTTAATTCCATTCATATTAATGTAATGATTTCATGCTTTTTATTTGAATTTTCTTTGATTTTATTTGAATTTCTTTGGGTTCAAGTGATTTTGAGCTTAAGTAAGGTAGTTGGGTTAATCATACTAATTACGTTAGCCTAAGTTCAATAAGATTTAATTTTCAATTGGAATGTGTTTGTGTCAATTATTTATTTAAATTGTGGGGTGTGGGGAAGGGGATGATTTGGATCTATCTAATCTCATTAATTAGGTCAAAACCTAGAAGAATTCACTAGGTCACTAAGTATAGTGTCCTAAGTGCTTAATTAGGAGGCTTCTAATCTCGGATTAGGTGTTCCTAATTTTTGGTTTAGAGATGATGTTAACCTTATCTAAAAATGAGGTCAACATCGTGTAATATAAATTACTTTCCTTTCTTAAAGAAATAATTATTATATTTGAAATTGAAGCCTTTATGCTTGGGGTGCCTTTCAGACTTGTCTACACAATACAATAATTCTTGGAACATATTAATCATACCTATGGGTAGATATGGAGCCATGTAATCATCGATGTTCCTCTTGAGGAGTTCTACTACATGCTTTTCTGTGAGCTGCTGATAACATTTCCTGGTTAGATTCCTCCATCTTGTAATGAATTTTGGAATACTTGTGTCTTTCCTTCTTTTTCTAAAATGTGATATGCTATCATTTACTTTCTTGGTTGCACATGCAAATATCTTGATGAAGAGTGTTTCCAATTTGGTGAAGGGGCCTTGGTAATACCATCAGCTTCTTGATAATCATTTAATGTAACTTGGTAGTATTTTGTATGCCCCTAGTTTTAGATATTGGGTTGATCATCTCTAGAGGAGTCCTTGGAGGTATTTGTTGCATTGTAGTTGCTATGAGGTTAAGTTGACCAAATAGCTCTTTCATTAGCTCGTTCCTCTCATCGAGATGGTTGTTAAGCTAGCTAATTTCTCAGTCTCTTCTTTAGATTTTATAACCCATTATAATTATAACCTTATGTTGACCTCATTTTTAGAATGAGCTCTCAACCCCTCCATCTTAGACATAGGAATTATCTTAGACTTTAAGAGTTCCTTAGTCTTAAGACACATCTAGTGATTAGGTGGACACTCAACCTAGCCCTAGAGACTTAGAAGAGTTAGACATAGGAATAGGTCATGCCTTAGGGGTGTTAGGAAAATTTTCCTACCCTTAGCTTGAACCATTCCTCACATTCCTTCCTTCAAGTCAAACTCCAAATAAATCTTATTGGATTTTCTCCAAACTTCAATCAACTCAATGTGATTGAAATCCATGATTGAAATCCATGATCAAAATCTATGAATGAAATTCCTAAGTCCAAATTTTGTCTAAGTCCTTAATCCGCTCTTAAGGACTTAGCCAAAATCATGATCTAGACTAATTCAAATCCTTGAGATTTTCTCATAATTCATTTATATTCACATATATAAATGAAATATAAATACAAATTAGTTAAATCAAACTCTAAATCTAAAATTTTCCTAAGTCTTTTAAATTCTTTTTAAAGGACTTAACCTAAATCATGATCAAATTAATTCAAACTCATGTGATTTTCTCATAATTTATTTATATTCTCATTTATATTCACATATATAAATGAAATATAAATACGAACAAACCAAATTTAAAAAAAAAAGTTAAACTTCAAACTCCAAAATTTTCCTAAGTCCTTTAAAATTCCCTTTTAATGGACTTAGCCTAAATCATGACCAAATCACTTCAAATCCTTGAAATTTTCTCATGATCAATTTATATCCTCATTTATATTCACATATATAAATGAAATATAAATTCAAACAATCAAAACCAATTCCAAAAATCAAACTCAAACCCACTCAAAATCCAATATAAGCCTTTCAAGTCAAAATCTTGAACTTAGCCAAATCAACTTCAAATCAAGCCAAACTCTTGATTTTCTTTCATGATTCAATCAACCCTACAATCATGAATCCAAATATAAATACAAACTTCAATCACCAAGTCAAAATTTTCAAAAATCAAACCATAAATCCTTTCATGTTCACCCTTTGAATATGAAATTGTCAAATAAATCAAAAGCCATTTGACTTCAAACCACTTGTAAATGGATTTATATTTCAATCATGCATCCATTTACAAGTTCAATCAAACTCAAATCAAGCTTTGACCAAACCATTTCATCCACTTAGGCTCACTTGACCCAAAGTGACATAACGTATGCATATGAGCCAAATTCTAATCCTAGCCAAATTAGATTGAACCAAACTCACATATCCCTCTCATCATGATCAATAATCATCATGAGATGATCAATCAACTAAATTGGGTCAAATCAAGTCAAACCTAAGGGTTGATGAAGTCAACACTTAGCCTAAAATGAAACTTAACATAGACAAAATCTACCATAGGCCAAATTGATTAAAACCATTGATCTAAGTTCATTCATGGCCTATGATTGAACTTGACCAAGTCAACATTTGAGCCTAACCTAGCCTAATTGGCCACCTGACCCAACTTGACCAAAAAAGTCAAAATATGTCAAAACTTGATATAAGCCAAATTGATTGAAACCATTGGGTCAAGTTCATTCCAAATCACTTGTTGAACTTGACCAAAGCCTTAATTGGCAACCTAGACCTAACCTAGCCCAATTGACCTTAGACCCAACTTGACCTAAAGGGGACATGTTGAGCCAAATTTGAACTTAACCAAAATTAATTATAAACAAAGATACCAATCCACTCCATATGACTAACCAAACCTAAACCTACCCTTGAACAAACTCAAATAAGTCAAATGGGTCAAATAAGTCAACTTGACCCATTTGACCTAAATGAAGTCATATGAGCCAAATTAAAAACTAAACCAAATTGAACCAAACCAAAGCCTCCAAAACATTTCAAATGGTCATATGAACTTGTCCCAACCCTTGGTTTGACCCAATTTGACCAATTGGTCAACTTGACCCAAGTTAACCCATTTTTGACCTAAATGGGTCAACATGAGCCAAACCTTATCAAATGAATTCCAAATCCATGAAACTTGGCCAAACCTAGTTTCTCCACATACCCAACATATCCAAATTGACAAATCAGCAAAAAGACCATTCTACCCCTAAGCCATAGAACAAATTATGGACTAATCCATGAGTAATTTGGTCATGGCCTTTTCATATCAACTTGATGCCTTCCTAATAGCTCAAGTGGACCCAATGAAGAGTGGTGCACCTAACCCAATGGGTTTGGGTCAGCCCAAATAGACCCAAGGCCAAACCTGACCCCTAGCTCAAATTGGCCATTTCAAAATCCTCCTTCCACTCAATTTGATCCACATGGGAGGTTAGCAATCCACTCAAGACCTCAAACTGACCATGTGCCAACTCCAAAAAGCCTAAACAACCCCTCCCATATGGTCAATTGGATCAAAATGCTGGCTCGCCGATATAGGGAGATATACTCCCCGTAATTCAATTTGAAATGATCATTCCCACATTCGATTGAAGCCTAGTGAGTGTTAGGAAAGATCAGAGAGCCATCTTATGCTTTCTAAGATGGATTTGAATCTTAGCTTTCTCAATTTTCTTCAAGAGAAAATAGGGGAGCTCACTTCGATCCTCAACTTCCTCTATACTCAAATCCACTTCAATTCCTCTTGCACATTCCATCAGGGAAGCAAGTCGAGTGCACCCAAGCTCTTATTTGAGTTCCCAAAATAAGGAATGGTGGAATTGGATCAAATATGCAATCAAGGTGAAGTGGTGTTGGTTAATATAGAGATCCACTCAACCCCAATCCTTGAAACTTTCAACAGGGCATCATCTTCACCAAACGAAGCTACCTCATCGATCTTAAGCACCGATGATCACCTCCGATGAGGTATGAAATTTTCTGACCACTTAGCTTAGGAGGTGTTGGTCTTTTCTTAAAGCAATTTTCATGTCATGAGAAATCCACTGTTGGGTAGACTTCTCATTAGCTTTAGATGGTGTGGGTAAAGCCTCATTCCAATCCGAGCTCAATCGAGCTCGGATCTTCCCTTAGATCATGGATTGCCTCTGTTGATTCTCAGAGAAGAATTTGGGTGATCCTGGTTGTCCATCCATGCATTTTGGATGGACAGCGATGATTAATCCCACATTTTAGAATTAATTTATACCTTTAGAAACAGATGGATGATCGCTGGCCATCTAATCCTTGATCGAATGACAGGGATCAAACTGCATCCCGCCACCGCACCGCCATTCGGATGTGACACTTAAGTGATTAGCTCACGGTGTGACTCGTGTAAAGTGTGGTGATCGCCGCCGCCACTTGTGCTGTGACCTGATGAGATTAGTTAGGGATTTAATTAAATTTAATTAATCTCCTAACCTTCAAAAATTCATATCTCCTTCAATAAAATGCAAAAAAATATGAAGTAAAATTCTATGGAAAGATAATTCATCCTAGAATATTTTAAAAATAATTTCAATTGATTTTAAGTTATGTTTTTTTTTTTTTCTGATTTGGAGTTTTATTAAAAATATCATTTCACTAATGACTCCTTAATTAATTTTTTGATTAATCCCAAACTTCTTGGGTATGTTTTAGGGGATGACCTCTACCTCCCCTAATTTTTTTGGGATTCATTTAAGGCTTAATTAGGGCAATTGCAAATGTGTTTCCTAATGACTCCCTTAACTAAGGATAATTAAGGTTGGATTAGTATTTTAATCTATTATTAAGGTTGATTATAGTTAGATCCAGTGAATAAGAGGCTTAGGGAATAATTTTGGGGTATTTCTCCTAAGCTATTCTCTAAACCCCCTTTTTTTTCCATAATCCTCTCTTAATTAAGAGTTAATTCATTAATTATCCCCTTAATTAATTTCTAAAAATTCTAAAATTCATCTAGAATTTAATTAATCTACTTTGGGTAGATGCTTAGGTGTTTAAGAGCCTAAGTTCAATTAAGGAAATCAAAAGCCAATTCATATGTGTGAAATGATGTTTTGAAATTAGATAAGATAAACCTCCTTAGCTCAATTAACTATTAATCATGAGCCAAATTGCATTAGGCCCTTTTCTTCTTAGGTGCATTGCAAGTTTAAAATTCCTTGTGAGTTTTTATGTCATCTCATTGACTCATAACTATTTGGTTAACTATGATAAGGTGGTGTAGGTAAGGGTTAATTAACTTGCTTAATTCATACCTTAACCTAATCAATATCTTAAAATGAATCTAATCATCTAAAAATTAAACAATAATATCAAACACATGTGGGAATGGGTTAGGAACAACAAACTCAATCCATATTTTCAAATTAAATCAAACTTAAAACTAAACCAAAAATCACATTGAATAAACTTTGATTTATTTTAAGCCTTCTTATTTCATAAGAATGCCTTTAGGATTTAATTAAAGTGAATGACTTTACAAGCTTTCATTATTTTGATTCTTTCCCCAACATGTTAAATTTGTATGTCATGTGGTTTCATGCGTTCATATTTTTCAAAATCAAATTCAAAAAAATAAAATTGTTTACTTTATGTTAAATTTGCATGTGTTGGCTAAGGCAGAAATATGAATGGATGTTATCATTACTAAATTCAAATTATTTTCAAAACCTATAAATCAATTATCAAATCTGAAAATGTGCTACTTATATTTTAATTATAAGTTTGCATGTGAAGAAAATATAAGGATGTGCTTAGCATATGTTTCCCTTCTCATTTATGTTAGTATAGTTTTGAATAGGAGTTGGTAAGATGTATGGTTCATTTGAAAATAACCTAAAAAAATTACCTAATTTCCATATCCTATTCATTTCTATGCTATCACTGAAGAAGGGTTACTTATGCTTGTACACATAAATGGCATAAATAAAATGAATCAATTAATACAACTTTTGCAGTCTTTCTTTCCAATTTATTTCTTTTATACACATGTTTATATTTAAGGAAAGTGGTATATTAGTCTGGACAACCCCAAGATTGCGAGGCTTTAAATAGCCCTAAGTAGGTCTTGTACCTTACGACCTGGTTAATGAAAATTGGATAAGAAACCCTTTTCTACTTAATGAAAATCATGCATCTTAAACTTCTAAATTTCCTTAAAAAATTACTTAGCATGCATCATAAAGTGTGTTAAATATTCTAATTTGTATGTATAAATATGCTTAGTATTTATTCATATACATGTTATACATGTTGGGAAAGAAATGAAGAAATGTATGTTTTGTGAATTTAGTTTATTTTATTTACTCTTAAAATGACTTTCTTTTTAAATAGGTTTGTTTAGAGTTCATCTAAACTTAGGATTAATTAAAAGACTTAATCAAAATATTTACTAAATAAAACTAAAAATGTGAATCTATTATAGAAAATACTTAGGTTAGGGAGGGAAAGAGAAGTTCTCTTCTCTTTCCCTCTCTTTATAACATAGTAATTAATTTTAGGATTCACTTGAACCTAATCAAAATATGAAATAAAATAAACTAAAAACCATTAAACAACTTAAATGAAACCCTCCTCTAAGTTGAACATGCTTCACACTTAGAAAATTCTAATTTAAAGCCATAGCTAAGCATACCACACAAACCTTCAAAGTACACACGTTAGCCTAAGTCACCACTTTTAGCTTTCGGTTAGAGTGGTGCATGGTTTGATACTTGTTTTGTTTTATGATATATATTTTAGACTGGATGTTAGGATGTATGCTCATAGAATGAATGGTAGGGTGATCTTAGTCTAATCATTATTTTCTACAAGGGATTGTGCTTAAGGGGCATTATCATAAATAAAATTATAAATGCTTTTGCTTGTAGGTGCTTATACCCCTAAGCATAATCCAATAGGCCAGGTGGACTTAGTCATCCATGTGTGAGGTGATTAGTTAAGTATACATGCTTGGGATTTGTGTAGTTTGCTTTAGCTAATCTCTATTTTGCTGGTTTTAGTTAGATTTTCATTCTTTTCCTTTTCATGTAAATTTGTGCAATTAAGATTTTGGAATGATTGTTATGGGGATTAGGATGAACATTGGTCATAAGATCCTATCTTATGCACCATGTGAAGTCTTGTAGCATCTACCTTCCAACCATCCAAAAGAAGGAACCAAAGAAGAAAGAAGAAAAGAAGAAGAAAGAAGAAAGAAGAAAAGAAGAAAGAAGAAATAAAGCTTGAAGACCCCCATAACAATGAATTCCTTGCTTAATTGTAATTTAATTCATTTGTAATCTGGGTTGTATAAGGGTAGAGCTCGGTTACCCAATTTATTATTTTTAAGTTTGTGCAGTTGGGCCCAAACACAACGGCCTTTTACTCTTTTTGCGATTAGCTTTATAAATTGATTGATGGTTTGTTTAGCTTGTACATTAAGTGACATATTTTCCTAGTTTCTTCCTTGCTTTATGTATGGCCTAGATGTGGATTAGGCACTTTAATAAAAAATTAATCTTTTACAAAACTTAACAACTCAAAACTAAAAATAAAGAATTCCTAACCTCACCTAAAGCTTAGGTTTAAAATCAAGATAAAAGAATTAGCAACCCCTTAGTTGGATGAGTATTTATTTTATAATATCTTGCACAAATGTATCTTATTTCACTCTTGATCGGAGGGCTTCCACCTTTACTAGAGAAACTTGGCTTGACCTTTGAGATCCATGATGGAAACACCTCCTACCTTCTTGTTGATTTTGGCCAATAACTTTATTTCTCATGCATCAGGCATATGAATCCTATTAGCTTGAGTCAAAATATTTGTCCAAAATAAAAATAAAATTAAATTTGAATTGCATTAAATTTAGTTCATTTGAAGCATGTCCTTACATGATCTAGTCTCTTTAGGGAGTGAGTTTAAGGACTTAGTCTCTTTCTAAATAAATAACAGCCTAGCTATCTTGCATAAGCATAAAGACTTGTCTACATATATTTAAAATTGTTAAAGGAGTTAGTTGGTGGCCACCACCAGGCAGATGTAAGTCCAAGCAGTTGGGTGGTTTATCCTCTCTTATGGCGGCAAACCAAATACCCATTTTTGCCTTAGATTTAGGTTGTGCTTTCGGCCCTCGCCAAAGCTCCCTAGATTTAGATTCTGAGGTTGCTTCTCCCCTTTGTGGGCCATAAGCATAATTTCTCACCTCTTAGGCATTTTCTTAAGCTTGTGTTAAGGAATTATAAGTCCTAAATTTCTAATGAATGATGCAACTCAAATAAACAAAATCAATTTTAAAAATATAAATCCCAACTATAGGATAGTTTGAGATGCTGGCTAGGTTTCCTAGCATCATGGGCATCTCCTACTTATCTTTCTTTTGGCTTCGATAATAACTCCCTCTCTTTGATCAATCCCATTTGATCTTTAAAAATAAACCAATTGATTGATAGTTCTTTCATATTTGAAATCTTTGGAGATAATGATCATTTACCTTAATTGAGAGTATTCTTAAGAGATTTCATCCCTTAGGATGTAATTAACTATGGAGGCTTACCCATGTAAGGAACTTAATGAACTCGATTTTAAATAAACCTTGCTTTAATTTTTCATGTAAAGTAGGGGAAGAATCTCTGGTACATATGCAGACCCATCATCCTTAGGAGTCCTTATTGAGGTGATTAGGTCCATTAAAGGGTAGTGACTTCTATCTCTCATGATAGTATACTATTTCCTTGATGACATACCCGATCACCTAAATAAGAAAATCTGTAGGTCTGTGTGGCATCCCAAAAAATATATATTTTTATATTCTTGCCTCTTGCATCCATAGATTTGAAGGCGACTCTATAGAAATTTTCCTAACCAATAGATTTTCTTAGCGACTCCACTAGGGATGGTTCCACTCTCCATATTTGGTAAATGATCATTGTTTTCAAGTATCGATAGTGGGTCTGTACTTTGGTATGAATCTGAGACTATCTTTCCTTCCGCTGGCACTTAGCTTATTTCATTCTTATGTTGAGTTAGCCAACATCTTTAGGTTTTAGGACCTCACTCCGTGTTGGTCGTAAAACTCCCGTTGGGTTCTCCAATGGGTAAAAATGAAAAGATCTAAATAAAAAGAAAACATTTAAAGACTTCCTCCTTATCATTCCTATGATAAGAAAAGGTTCATTTTAAAATAATAAAGAGAAAATAAATTTTCCATAAGAAAAATTACCTTTCACAAAGCACCCCTTTTCAAAAATGCACTTAATAAAATATTTTCCACAAAATTTTCTTTAATCACCCTCATTTAACAATTCTCATAATTGTTACATGTAGGAATTTTGAAGAATAAAACTAATAATCTTTTTTCCAAAAGAACAAATGAACATCTTCCTTCAATTCACTTTGATGAAGATTTCATTTTCAAAATAAAATGAACAATCATCTTTCCAAAAAACACAAACCAAAAATAAAGTTTTCAAAAAGCACAAATGAACCTTTCCATTTAATATATTCACACATATTGAATGGAAGTTTCATTTTCAAATAAAATTAAATTTTTCAAAAGCACATATGAACATCTTCATTTAATATAGTCAAATTTATTAAATGAAGATTTCATTTCCAACTAAAAATAACATCCTTTGGAAATCCCACTTAAACATATCCCATATATGATTAGGTTGAAATTCCCTCTTTAAAAAAAAGCAATAATCACACACAAAATAAAAAATTTCACATTTCAAAAATAAGATTGATTCCCATTCCTACATACCCAAATTTGTTGAATGGGAATCCTCTTTTCAAAAATTAAACCTTAAACAATCATACTTTCAAAATTCTAAACACATTTGGGACTTCATTTAACAAACCCAAATTTGTTAAATGAAGTCTCCAAATCCAAAATCCAAAACTTTTTAAAACACATTTTGGAACTTCATTTAACATACCCAAATTTGTTAAGTGAAGTCTCCAAATCCAAAATCCAAAATTTTGCAAAACACATTTTGGAACTTCATTTAGCATACTCAAATTTACTAAATGAAGTTCCAAATTCAAAAATCAAAATTTTCAAACACATTTTGGAACCTCATTTAGGATGCTCAAATTTGGTAAGTGAAGTCTCCAAATTCAAAACTCAAAATTTTCAAATACATTTTGGAACCTCATTTATCTTACTCAAATTTGCTAAGTGAAGTCTCCAAATTCAAAACTCAAAAATTTTCAAATACATTTTAGAACCTCATTTAGCATACACAAATTTGCTAAGTGAAGTCTCAAAATAAAAAAATCAAAAAAATTTAAAACATGTTTGAAACTTCATTTAGCATACTCAAATTTGCTAAGAGAAGTATCCAAAGTCAAAACCAAAAAAATCTTCAAGCACCCTTGGAACTTTTTTCCTTAGCATACCAAATTTGCTAAGGAAGAGTTTCCATTGTCGAACACAACAAAATTTTAAACACCCTTATGGAATTTCATTTAGCATAACCAAATTTGCTAAGTGAAATTTCTGTTTCACAAAACTAAGTGGGACTTCATCTTTAGCATACCAAATTTTGCTAAAGATAAGTCTCCACTTTCAATCAAATAAAAAAAAATGAAACACTTTAGGATTTCTTTAGCATGCCTAAATTTTTTAAGGATCCTACTTTTTCAAAATTAAAACATCAAAATAAAAATGAAACACCTAGGATTTTCTTAGCATACCTAAATTTGCTAAGAATCCTATTTTCAAAAACCAAACAAAATACACTTGGATTCTTCACTTGGCAAACCTAAATTTGCTTAGTGGGAATTCCAAATTTCCAAAATCAAAACAAAAAATCATAAAAAGAAATAATCACTTTCTCAAACACTTCACTTAGCATACCCAAAATTGCTAAGTAAGTAGAGTTCCAAAAATCATCAAACAAAAGCAAAATCAATTGACCCTTACTTTAACATACCCAAATTTGTTAAAGGAAAGAATCCTCAAATTAAAAATTCAAATTCAAACAAACATGAACCTGATAATATCCTTCTCAAAATATTTGAATCCCTCTTTCAACATACCTAAATTTGTTGAAGTTGGATTCATATTCAAAATTCCTCTTTCAATCAAATTCTTAAATTTATTTGAACCCCACTTAACACTTTCAAGTTGTTGGATGTGGGTTCAAATTTTTAATTCAAATTCAAAAGATTTACAAAGATAGATATCTGATACAAACTCATTCCCTATTGCAGATTCTTACACTCAATTACAGTACAGAGACAACTCAATTTTTCAGTCTTTTATAATTACTCTAAAATGACCGGTTCATAGAAATTCATTTTTACCTTCCCTCATGGTATGGATTTATCTTTGGACTAAGCTAACTTCCCCCGACTGGATCATACACATGTAATCCACTTTGATAAGGGATTTGAAGGAGCGAGGATTACTTGTGATGGCACTCCCCTCACTACAGTCCTTAGGTCCACGGTGACCGGGCAAAATCCGGTTGTCAGGATTGATTTACCCTCTGACTCTAATGTCACCTCGCTGAAGAGGAAAGTGGTGGCAATCCTATAGGCTTCAGCAGATAGAACCAGCGCATTTCAGTAGTAGTGCCTCTAGTTTCAAGATGCCTAGTGGTTTCTCGTGCTACCCCAAAGGAGAGCTAGAAACCCTCTTCTCTGTACCCTCTAAGGGTAAGGCTCCCCTAGTCTCAAGGCTTGCCTCCCCTACTTTTGAGTATGGGTCTAGCTCTCACTCCTCCCATCCTACTAGGACACAACATAGGAATAAGAACCATATGGTCAAGCGGTACCACACCAGGATCGCTTGGGAGATAGAGGCAGCAGCCCGCCCGTTCAGCTGTTGAGGAGTTCCCCATTATTACTTCACCACTAGTTATAACAAACTAGTTCCATCCTCTCTTTGGGTTAGATAGAAAGGATGTTAGGAGGATTTTCTCATCACCTCTCCATTGGTGTAGTATCAACCAATAGTTACCAGGAGTAGGAGGTCATATGCCAGCCTTTGATCTATCTTATGCCAGGTAGGCGGAGCTTATAAACGCTCAAAGTCTGGAGCTCAGTTTGATCTTCGATCCATCATCCCACATTATGGGGAAGCATATCCACTAGGAGAGGGCCTGAGAGGCCCATACAACTCATATCACTAGTAGGGAGAGATGAAGGTTCAGTCACCAGTCGGTAGCCTCTGCGCTTGTTGATTTTCTAGCTCGGTGCACTACCCACGTCGACTATACTGACAGTATCCTTCTTATTGGGACTAGTCATCATAGGAGGGTAGTTCATGTGCATAGAGAGTTGATGGTGTCTCCACCCCACCGCTCTACCCATCGTCCACCATCACCATTCTAGGTTACAACATCTCCTACTCTAGTAAAGCCATGAAGGCCATATTCAAGGAGAAGCGCACCCTGTTGGTGATCTGACTACGGCTGAGGGATCCTACCCCTTCTACACCACCCATTATAGTGAGGCTGAGTTCTCCTGCTTGAACTTCTACCTTAGTGGTGGTGCGAAAGGAGTGGAGAATCTGAAGCATCGTGGTTGTTCCTTCACCAACTCTGCACATATAGCAGAATGTGGAGATGATGATAGTTATTTCAGAGATTGTAGATGATAGTCCAGCTGCACCAATGATAGTGGAACATCCTAGGCTTATTACCCCTCTCATAGCTAGTGGTAGTCAGGAGTGTCATTCATCTAGTGAGTACAGTCCACATAAGATTGACTCTCTAGTGACAAGAGACCTGCCTCTCGGTGCAAGTGAACATCAATCGCCTCATTATTTGTACCTACTCAGATGGATCATTCTTTAGATGAGTTAGTGAAACATTATTTCATGGAAAAGAAGGAGATTTTGGGGTTCTACTAGTCAGATGAAGGGAAAGTCAGCTTCGATCCCAATGAAGTTGACTTTTGGGAGACTCAGTTAGAGTCTGCATGGTATACACTAGAGGATTTCTACTTAGGGAACAACAAGCCATGGAAGGTGATGAGGTTAATCAAGAAGACACCGCAACATCAACCTAGCACCTTTGACATCAGCTGAGGTAGAAGGATGAGCAGATTGAGAGGATGGCACAACAACTAGAGGACTTGTTAGCACTAATTTCAGTGCTTTAGAAATAAGCCCCATTAGTTCATCCTACTACAGTCGACATCAGTCAACCTGAGTTAGTGCATGTCTTGAACCTAAGCAAGACTCTACCTCCCATTGAGCAAGGTAGCACTAGCATCTATAGGAAGGTAGTGGAAAGTACCTCCATACAAGAAAATGACATAAAATCTATGGTTGAGCAGCAAGTGAAGAAAGCTTTGGGTGAAGCCTGGGGAGGATCATTGGTTCTAAAGGGTAGACCCTACCCAAAGGAATTTGATGCTATCCAATATCCCAAAGGGTTTTATGCCTCATTCCTTAACCCAAGGAAGCACATAGCACACTTCAGGGCCAGTTATTGCAATGCAAGTGACAGAGATGCTTTGCTTTTTTGCCTCTTCGTTAGTAGCCTAGTGGGTATTTCTTTCGATTGGTATACTGAACTACCCAATAGTTTAGTAAAGATATTTGCTGAGTTAGAGCAACTCTTCATCAAGAGGTTTGGAGCTCAGCAAAAGGTTACTGTAGGTGATCTCATTGTAGCACAACAGCACCCCGGTGAGTCCCTTGTTGATTATATTCTCCGATGGCATAACCTGAGTATGAAGTGTGAACCTCAGCCATCTAAACAACATGCCATTGAGATTTCTTTGAATAATATCCATGGCTCAATCACCTTCATGCTTAAGGGCTTCACTATCAAGACATTTGAGAATCTAATCAACAAGGATGCTAGTCTACAAGGAGAGGTCAAACAATTGCCTTTTCAAGATTAGTTGCCTAAGTAGAAGCTACAGAAGGTCTATGAGAAGAAGCAGGCGGTAGTAGTAGTGAGGGGAAAGCCACTAGAGATCAGTCGAGAGACCATGACCTCAGCCTTCACCTCCTTTTCCACCATCGAGGTAGCCTACTCCAAGCTCTCACGGCCAACATACCGCCTCCTCTACCACCAGCAGTAGCATGCTTATCCACCGCCAGGTATCTATGGTCCACCTACTCTTTTAGATAAGTTAAAAAAACTTTATTCTTTTAAGAGGGAGGTAATCAGAAAGATCTTTAAGAATCTCTTAAAGAAACTTAATTTTTAGGTACCCGAGCCTGGGAGACCAGAGGAAGTAGAAAAAAGTTATGATCTAAACTTTTTCCCTTACCACTAAATACTAGGCCATATTTTGGAGGATTGCTCACATTTAAGGATTAGCTTTAACACAGTTTCAAGATTGGTGTTGTAGTTATCCCAAAGGAATACCTTGTGGAACAACCTTCCTGTTCCATTAGGGTAATCCTTGGGGATACATGTGATCTTACCAAAACCAAAGAAGGTTGGGATATTTTTCTATCCAAAACATCTAAGAAGATTATCCAGAAGATTAAGAAGCTTTCCTTGTAGGTGTCTTAGTCAGCTCAAACCACCAACTTCAAGGAAGGTTTGCAAGTTGCTAGTGCCAACTCTAGGAAAGGGAGCTCAGCGGTAGATAGCGGCGACATGTGTCGCCAGGATAGCCCTTTAGCACAACCATACGTCTCAGCCTCCGACTATGGTTGTAGCTTCCACACTGATGACTTCTTCCATTTCAGCTAGCTTTTCTCTTGTATATGTGGATTAGGGCATCAAATCCCTTACCCCACTCACTTTACTTGATTTCTATTTTGTTCCTCCAAATAATTCCAAGAAATTGAAGATAAAGCAAGTTTGAATTACATGTGTCACTTCTGATGGGTTATGTTCTTCTATTCTTAATGATAACTCTACAAGTCAAAATAATTATAACAATTTCGATCTTCCTTTTTTTGATTTAGAGTTGGACTTTCCAACTCTAAATACTATGAGTTCACCTCTTGAGATAGACTTGGAATCATCCGATTCTGAGGGTCCCATAGGAGAAGTTGTAGGTGAGCCTGATGTGCAAGTAGAACCTTCCATTACCCTGCCATAAGAGATCATCGAAGTCAACCTCTGTAGTGGCAAGGTTCTACCTCCTAGGGTAGTACCTCAAGATAGAGGAAAATAAGTCATTGGTACAGAAGATCGAGAAGCCCTTCCACAAGATGCACCACCCTTGGATACGCTTGTGGAGGACCATCCAAAGATGGACTACAATGTCCTTTCTCATCTAAGAAAGGTTCCATCTAAGCTAAACATTTATGATGCCCTTGTCTTATCCAAAGAGATGAGGGAATCACTAATCAAGGCTCTCCTTTATCCTGAAATATGCTTAGCTCAGCTGACCGCTATAGGTGAGGAAGCAAATTATGAAAAAAAAGCTCAAGGGATCAGCTTCACAGATGAAGACCTACTTCTGGGGGACTTGGAGCACAACCATCCCCTCTACATCATAGTTGACATGGACAGGTTTAGACTCGCCAGAGTTCTCATAGATTCAAGTGCATCAGTGAGCATTATGAGTCTAAAGACCCTTGCCTATTTGAGGATCAACATCTCCACACTCTGAGGAGATCAGATGATGTTGAGATGATTCAATGATCAAGGTGAGTGGGCTTTAGGTTCTATAGTGTTACCTTTGGAGATAGGTAACTGGAAGACTAAAGCAGAGTTCTACATCATCGATTTGAATACTTCAATCACTACTTTGCTTGGTAGGCCTTGGATACATCTGAATAAGATCATTCCATCCTCCCTTCATCAGTACATCAAGTTTAGAAAAAAGGGAATTGAATACCGTGTCAACAAAGATGAAAAGCTATTTTCAGTTAGAGAGGTTGAGATTTATGAGGATGCAACCTACCATCTTTCTCAAAACACCCTTTCTAGCGGACTTCGACAAAATTCAAATGCAAACACAAAAGAAAAAGAAAATGAAGCAAAAGAAAAATAAAAGTCCAAGTGAACAAGAAAGGGGAATTCAAGAAGAAATAAATCTGCATATCACATTCCACCCATATTTCATTTCATCATATGGACATGTGGGTAGGATAGCTTAACCTCCACCAAGCAGAGCCAGAGCTAGAAATAGAGGTAGTTCTAGAGGTGGGGGACCCCCTAGTTGGCCATCAACCAATGGCGGTCATGTTCCACTTCATAGGAGTACCCCTACTATTCACATAGACTTGGAATCTAGCTTGAAGGATGAGTCTAATGTGATTAGTATACCAACCAACCCCTCTCAGCGGGTTCTATTGGAGGTGACTTTCGATCCAGATAGAGACGATGATCAGGCCTCCAAACATAGCAAAGTATTTGAATATGGTTTATGTGAAACTATAATGCAGCAGTCAAGAACCTTTGCTCTTATCTCACTTACATCTTAGAAAGTTGAAGGTTTAGTAGTTAAGAAAGTATTTAAGTCTTCCAGTGACATGAAGTAGAAGAAGTTCTTTTTGGGATCATCATCCTCAAGCCCTGAAGTTGATGTAGAGCTTAAGGAGGATACTTTAAAGAATTAATGGAATTACCACTTGACTTTTACTCATCTTGTGTTTATAATCTTGTATAGAAAGGTTTAGTTCCTCATACATGGTCCAAGCACAGGTCAGAGTACTTCAAGATGCTATGGAACAAGACAGGTAGGGAAGCATAATCAAGAGTAGGACTAGGTTTTGGTACAGTGGGTCCAGTCAATGATGAAGATTACAACTTAGTTGTTACTAACCATTTGGAGTCTGATAGGTTCTTCTCACACACCCCCATCTCTTATGAAAATGTGTATTTAGAAACCTCAAATGATCCAAATGGTCTCCAAGTCAAAGAGGCACCACCATAATTTGAAGAGGAGATTCATTCAACAATTGACAAGCTTAAAGAAATTAGCCTCAGAACCGAAGAAAATCCATGCCCGACATACATCAGTTCGTTGCTGAATGAAGAAGAAACCACTGACTTAGTTAGGCTATTGACCATGTTTAAGGACTGCTTTGCATGGAGTTATGAAGAAATGCCCTAATTTTTCCGTAGCGATCGCTTCATAATAGATCCGTTACCCTATTAAGCAAGCTCCTAGATGGATGTGATTAGAAATCAAACAACAGGTCATTTCTGAAGTCAAGAAACTGATTGATGTTAGTTTTATCAGGGAAAAAAATATCCTACCTAGTTAGCTAGTGTGATCTTAGTTAAGAAGAAGAATGGCCAAATTCACATATGCGTCAATTTTAGGGACTTAAATAAAGCATGTCCTAAGGATGAGTTTCCTCTTCCAATACCATAATTAATGGTGGACATTGCCTCATCTCATGCAGTCTTTTCTTTCGTGGATGAGTCATCTGACTATAACCAAATTAAGATGTCTCCTGAAGATGAAAGAAATACTATTTTTCAAACCCTGATTAGAATCTTTTGTTATAAGGTCATGCCTTTCAGTCTTAAAAATGCTGGTGCTACATACCAATAGGCCATGACTCTAATATTCAATGAATTCATCCACCATCAGGTTGAGTGCTACATTGATGATCTAGTAGTCAAGAGCAGAGAATAGGAAGACCACATTTTTGACTTGAGAGTATTTTTTGAATGGTTAAGATAATATAACCTCAAAATAAATCCCCTGAAGTGTGCATTTGGAGTAGCTTCAGGGAAATTCTTTGGGTTTGTTGTTCGACACTGGGGAATAGAAATAGATCCTGAAAAGATCAAAGAAATCTTAGAAATGTCACCTTCTAAGAGTTTAACCAAACTTAGATCCTTTCAAGGATGGCTGGCATATCTAAGATGCTTTATCTCAAACCAATCAAGGAGATGCTTTATTTCAAAAAGGATGCCAAGTTCAAGTGGGATGACAAGTGCTAGCATGCTTTCAAAAATATCAAGCAGTATTTGGTGAAGCCTCCAATTCTAGTAGCCCTTATCCTAGGCAGGCCACTCATCCTCTACACTACTGCATTGGATGACTCTCTCGGTGCTCTGTTGGCCCAAGCCAATGATGAAGGGAAGGAGAGCGCTCTATACTACCTCATCCGTAGTCTAATTCTCATTGAAGCGAACTACCCACCTATTAAGAAACATTGCCTAGCTTTGATCTTTGCTTCCTAAAAGCTACGACATTATGTGCTTTCTCATAAAGTGAACTTGATCTCTAAAACAAATCCACTGTAGTATCTCATGACACGGCCAATGTTATCCAGATGTTTGGCATATTGGTCCATAATTCTCTCACAGTTTGATATCACATTCATACCCCTTCGTGCTATAAAAACATAAGCACAAGCGGATTTCTTAGAAGCACACCTACTTCCTACTGATTCTCCCCTTAGTGACGATCTCCCCGATGAACAAATTGTGAACTTTGGGGAGGCTGACAACCACTGATGGGAGATATATTCTAATGGTGCTACTTCTTTTCTTAAAGGTGAAGCACCACAATCTATTCTCCCAGGAAAGGCAGGGATAGGAATAGTTCTTCTAACTCCAAACTACGATATAATGAGATTCTCATAATATCTTTCCAAGCCCTGCACCACCAACAAAGCCGAGTATGAGAATTTGATTGTTGGTTTAGAGTTATCCATCACTATTAGTGTCAAGAGCATCAACATCTTTGGGAATTCTCTGTTAGTCATCAACCACATTGTCAGCTCCTACCAGGTTCTCAAACCCAAGCTTCGTCATTACTACGAGTATACCATGAAGCTGTTGGCCCAAATTCCCGAAGTCACCATCTATAAGGTTCCCCGGGTAGAGAACACAGTAGCAGATTCCTTGGCCAAACTTGTCAAAGAATTGGCATGTCTGAAAGATGAGTCCATTTCAATAAGGGTCCAAAATAGATAAGTCATATCCCTTATTGATGCTGAACTCATCGAGAGACTTTCTCTTTAAGGGGAGGTTATCATTGCCAAAATAGACAAGGAGCTAGATTGGAGGCAACCGTTCATAGATTATTTGAACACCGGGAAACTATCTTAAGAAAAGTCACAAGCCCATCAGGTGAAACAGAGCGGTCTCTCCTACGTTCTTGTTAATGGTACCCTGTACCATAGGTCCTTTGACCAAATATGGTTATGTTGTTTGGACAAACACGAAACCCTTAGCATTGTAATCGAGGTACATTCAAATTTATTCTGAGCACATCAATCCAGTCCAAAGATGAAGATGAAGATCAAGGCACTTGGATATTACTAGCCTTTAATGACTACAAACTGTATGGATGTAGCTAGGAAATGCCATCAGTGTCAGGTACACGGTGTGTTCCTCCACCAACCTCCCAAAATTCTACACCCTACCTTAGCCTGATGGTCATTTGAGTGTTGGAGTATTGACATTGTTGGTCCGATCGATCCTCATTTTTCCAAGGGGCATCGGTTCATCTTAGCTGACACCGACTATTTTTCCAAGTGGGCAGAAGCCATCCCACTCAAAGATGTCATAACTCAGCATGTGCTTCAGTTTTTTAGGAACCATATCGTATATAGGTTCGGGGTACCTCGATGAATTATATCTGATAATGGTACTGTACTCAAAAGCATAAAGATCAACAGCTTCGCTAAAAGACTCGATATAGATTGGAGATATTCCACCATCTACTACCCCAAAGTTAATGGCTTAGCAGAAGCATTCAACAAAACTCTCATCTAGATACTAAAGAAGACTCTTGATAATAATAAATGATTATGGAATGAGCAGTTGGTTGAATCCTTGTGGGACTACCGCACCACATACCGAACTCCAACTCAATCTACCCTATTTTCCTTAGTGTATGGATCTGAAGATGTTCTACCTTTAGAAGTTTAGCTCTTATCACTAAGGATAGCATTGGGTAGCAATATCACTTTAGAGTATAATGCAAAGTTGCAGTTAGAAGAGCTCAAAGGTTTGGAGGAGAGTTGCCTACGGGTATGCCATAACCTCAAGTTGTACAAGGCCAAAATGATTCAAGCTCACAACAAGCTGGTCTGCCCTAGGTCTTTCTGAGTAGAAGAACTTATGTTAGTCCTAAGGAGACCAATTGTTGCCTATCAAAAGATGGGAGGCAAGTTTGAACCCACTTGGGAAGGCCCCTATGTCATAGAGAAGGCATACCAAGGAGGATCTTATCAGCTTATTGATTGTGAAGAGAAACACCCGATGCTTCCAATTAACGGGCTCTATATAAAGAAATATTAACCATGAAACAAATCATGTTTGAAAAACAATCATTAATAAAATAATAAAAATTTGATTCCATTCATCAAATCTTCTCTTCTTTCGAAGCGTTGTTTGCTAGTCTTGCGAATCCACTGTGACGTGTCTAGGGTAGGTGTAAGAGTCCCCCAGTGGCATCCTATCCCTATTTCACAACACAAACACAATCTCATGATGCTTTTAGAATAGGTGTAAGAGAACCTGAGAGGCATCCTATTTCGATTAGCATAACTAAGTTAGGTGTGAGGGAACCCAAGTAGCATCCTTTCTTAGTGGGAATTCCTAGTTGCCATATGTGGCATCATTTCATCAAAACCCCTAGTGTGTTTAAGGTAGGTGCAAGAGACCCCTAGAGGCATCCCATTCCTTTTAACACCTGCACAATAACAAACACAAATCTTTTATCTTGAGCTATTTTCATGTGGGAGCAAACTCCCTATGATACTCACTTATTAGCTACTTTAGGTCGGGTATACATGCTACCTCGCTAGTTTGTCCCCCTAGTGGTCATTTTTCTAGAAGATGTGAGTCTCCATGCTTCCTTCCTCACTTGATCATTACAAAAAATGAGCACCTTGTTAGTACGATAGTCTTCACTGCCCAGCCAGTAAGCTATCTCATATTGACTTTGCTTAAGAAGATGTGAGTCCCTGAGCATTCTTCTTAAACTAGCCATCATGCTCTAACTAGGTCGAGTATATTTGATGTTTAGGATAAGTCCCCCAGAGGCTCCTTTTCTCTCGACTACGTTTGAGTTGATATAAGTCCCCAAGTGTCATTCACTCAGAAGTCACTCTAGGATGGATAGCAACTATCGAGCCAAAGGCAGACTATCCTAGTTAATTTTGCTATAGGAGGATGTGAGTCTTCGAGCTTTCTTCCTAGGCTGATTATTGCAAACCGACAAGCACCTTAGGTTGGTTGATATTCACTATGCTGATAGTGACTTACCCAGTGGGTACACCACTCTTGGGAAATATGAGTCCCTGAGCTTTCTCCATGAGTTGGACACCGAATACTTATTAGATATATGACTAGCCATCTCATCTTCTCCAGGGTGTTGGATTAAGCCCTTAGTGGCCCCATCCCTTACGAGCACTCTAATTAGATCAAGTCCTTTGCGACCCCATCTAGACACTACCCGAGTTACTCTTGGATTGGACAACCCCTCATTTCCTAGTAGACACCCATATGGTTGGAGAATTTGTTCAACATATGCACAAACTCTCCCTTGGTTCAATAAATTTGAGATAGGTCTAGGTTGATATAAGCTTCTTCTCTATTTGATTCCTCGCAAACTAATAGGGTCCACAATAAAACAAACAAAATTATTTTGCTTGTGGATTAGGAATTCAAGCCCCCAAAGGGCCCTTTTTCCAAGCAGGCATCCTATCTTTAGGGCAATGTTAGCAGAACTCCCTATAGGAATTGCCTGACTACTTGAGTTGAGATAAATCCATAGGTCGATACTCACTCCATAGTCACCCTTAGGTCAGGTTCAATATGTTTTTGCCTTAAATAGGTTACCTCGGTAGTCATTCTGCTTTGGAAGATATAAGACAATGATGCATTCTTTCTAGCATGATTATCGCAAATCGATGGACAACCTTAGGTCGGGTTCAATTCATTGCCCAAAGCAACTAATAACCCCAGTGGTCTTTTCTAGTGGAAGATGTGAGTCCCCAAGCTTTCTTCCTTTCAATTGATCATTGTAAACTGAAAGGCACTCCTTTGGTCGAATAGTTTTACCATCGGTCAAGAAGCTACTCCCTTTAGTTCAGTGAATCTAAGATAGGTCTAGGCTGATATGAGCTCCTTCTAAGTGTGATCCATCGCAAACTTATGGAATCTATCAAAATAAACAAATCTAAAAAAATGAAACTATTCTTGACTATCTTTGAGTTGATTTACATCCCCAGTGGCATTCACTCAATAATCAGCCCTAGGTTGGGTTCAATCTGTTGCCTTGCCAATAGATTACCCCAGCAACTGGTCCCTACTTTGGAGGTTATAAGTCTACTACATTTTCTTCCTAGTATAGCTACTACATACCAAAAGGCATATCTTTGGTTGGCTAGTCCTACTATGTGTTTAGTAGATTACCCCTTTGGATTGGTAAATTTGTGTTAGGTCTTGGCCTCCATGGCTCCTACTCAGTGTGATCCATCACAAACTAACAGGGTTCATCTCTAAAATACAAACCTAACAAAATTGAAACAAATTCAGCCCTCTTCACCATTGGAATTTAAACAAATCTTTTCTCCTCAGTGAGACTCAAATCAAATCGAACCTCTCATCCCTTTCTGGATGACTTGAACCTGCTTCCCTAGTGGAAGGTTCACATTCTATCCCTTAGTGGATTCCTCCATCTCTCTTATGTCTTGGGCATAAGTAGAGCCATACTGCACTAAGATCTAGATTCTTTCTACTCCTTAGGTTAGGGTTAGATTGTTTCTATTAGTGCTTGTGATCTTTCGATGTTGTTAATCATTTTGGTCAACACCAATACGTGCGGTGTTTCTTGTCAGTCACACTACACCTATTAGGCACCCTTTGTTGATCTATCTTTAGAATGAGCTCTCAACCCCTCTATCTTAGACGCAAGACTTCTCTTAGACTTCAAGAGTTATTTAGTCTTAAGACACATCTAGTGATTAAGCGGGCACTCAACCTAGCCCTATAGACTTAGAAGAGTTAGCCACAGGAATAGGTCATGCCTTAGGGGTGTTAGGAAAATTTGCCTACCCTTAGCTTGATCCATTCCTCACTTTCCTTCCTTCAAGTCAAACTCCAAATCAATCTAATTGGATTTTCTCCAAACTCCAATCAACTCCATATGGTTGAAATCCATGATTGAAATCCATGATCAAAATCCATGAATGAAATTCCTAAGTCCAAATTTTGCTTAAGTCCTTAATCCTCTCTTAAGGACTTAGCCAAAATCATGATCTAGACCAATTCAAACCCTTGAGATTTTCTCATAATTCATTTATATTCTCATTTATATTCACATATATAAATGAAATATAAATATACATCAATCAAATCAAATTCTCAAATCAAACTCCAAATCTAAAATTTTCCTACATCTTTTAAATTCCTTTTAAAGGGTTTAACCTAAATCATGATCAAATCAGTTCAAATTCATGGGATTTTCTCATAATTCATATATATTCTCATTTATATTCACATAGATAAATGAAATATAAATATAAATAATCAAACCAAATTCAAAAAAAATTCAAGCTTCAAACTCCAAAATTTTCCTAAATCCTTTAAAATTCCCTTTTAGTGGACTTAACCTAAATCATGACCAAATCACTTCAAATCCTTGAAATTTTCTCATGATCAATTTATATCCACATTTATATTCACATATATAAATGAAATATGAATTCAAATAATCAAAACCAATTCCAAAAATTAAACTCAAACCCACTCAAAATCCAATCTAAGCCTTTCATGTCAAAATCTCGAACTTAGCAAATCAACTTAAAATCAAGCCAAACTTTTGATTTTCCTTCATGATTCAATCAACCCTATAGTCATGAATCCAAATTTAAATATAAACTTCAATCACCAAATCAAAAATTAATTCAAAAATCAAACCCTAAATCCTTTCATGTTCACCCTTTGAATATGAAATTGTCAAATAAATCAAATCCATTTGACTTCAAACAACTTGTAAATAGATTTATATTTCAATTATAAGTCCATATACAAGCTCAATCAAACTCAAATTAAGCTTTGACCAAGCCATTTGACCCACTTAGGCTCACTTGACCCAAAGTGACCTAAAGTATCCATATGAGCCAAATTATAATCTTAGCCAATTTGGATTAAACCAAACTCACCAATGCTTCTCATTATGATCAACAATCATCATGGGATGATCATCAACTAAATTGGGTCAATCCAAGTCAAACCTAAGGGTTTACCAAGTCAACACTTAGCCCAAAATGAAACCTAACATAGCCAAAATCTACCATAGGCCAAATTGATTGAAACCATTGATCTAAATTCATTCATGACCTATGTTTGAACTTGACTAAGTTAACATTTGAGCCTAACATATCCCAATTGGCCACTTGACCCAACTTGACCTAAAAAGTCAAAATGTGTCAAAACTTGATCTAAGCCAATTTGATTGAAACCCTTGGGTCAAGTTCATTCCAAATCACTTATTGAACATGACCAAAGCCTCAATTAACTAGACCTAGCCCAATTGTTGTAGACCCAACTTGACTTAAAAAGGAGTCATGTTTAACCAAATTTGAACTTAACAAAAATTGATTGAAAACAAATATACCAATCCACTCTATATGACTAACCAAACCTAAAACTACCCTTGACCTAGCTCAAATAGGTCAAATGGGTCAAGTTAACCAAATAGGTTAACTTGACCCATTTGACCTAAATGAAGTCATATGAGCCAAATTCAAAACTGAACCAAATTGAATGAAACCAAAGCCACCAAAATATTTCAAATGGTCATATGAACTTGACCCAACCCATGGTTTGACCCAATTTAGCCAATTGGTCAACTTGACCCAAGTTGACCCATTTTTGACCTAAATGGGTCAACATGAGCCAAACCTTATCAAATGAATTCCAAATATCATGAAACTTGGCCAAACCTAGTTTTACAACATACCAAACATATCCAAATTAACAAAACAACAAAATAACCATTCTACCCCTAGGCCATAGAACAAATTATGGACTAATCCAGGGGTAATTTGGTCATGCCCTCTTCATATCAACTTGATGCCTTCATAATAGCTCAAGTGGACCTAATGAATAGTGGTGCACCCAACCTAATGGGTTTGGGTCAGCCCAAATGGTCCCAAGGCCAAACCCGACCCCCTAGCTCAAATTGACCATTTCAAAATCCTCTTTCCACTCAATTTGATGCACATGGGAGGTCAGCAATCCACTCAGACATCGAACTGACCATGTGCCAACACCAAACAGCCTAAACAACCCCTCCCATGTGGTCAATTAGATCAAAATGGTAAGCTAAGGCTCGATCGTCCGATTGCCATAGGGGGAGATATACTCCCCCTAATTCAATTTGAAATGATCATTCCCACATTTGATTGAAGCCTAGTGAGTGTTAGGAAAGATCAGAGAGCCATCCTAAGCTTTCTAAGAAGGATTTAAATCTTAGCTTTTTTGATTTTCTTCAAGAGAAGATAAGGGAGTTCACTTCAATCTTCAACTTCCTCAATACTCAAATCCACTTCAATTCCTCTTGCACACTACCTCAGGGGATCAAGTCGAGTGCATCCAAGCTCTCATTCGAGTTCCCAAAGTAAGGAGAGGTAAAATTGGATCAAAGATGCAAGCAAGCTAAAGTGGTGTTGGTCCATAGAGAGATCCACTTAAACCCAAGGCTTGAAACTTTCAACAAGGCTTCATCTCCATCAGATGAAGCTACCTCATCGAGCTCGAGCCTCGGTGATCACCTCCGATGAGGTATAAAATTTTCTGACCATTTAGCTTAGGAGGTGTTGGTCTTTTGTGAAAGTAATTTTCATGTCATGAGAAATCCACTATTGGATAGACTTCTCATTAGCTTTAGATGGTGTGGGTAAAGTCTCATTCCAATCTGAGCTCAATCAAGCTAGGATCTTCCCTTAGATCATGGATGACCTCTGTTAAATCTCAGGGAAGAACTTGGGTGATCCTGGTCATCCATCCACATATTTTGGATGGATGGCCACGATTAATCCCATGTTTTAGAATTAATTTATCCCTTTAGAAACTGCAGTAGATCCTTGGCTGTCCGATCCTTAACCAAACGATAGTGATCAAATCGCATACTGCCACCGCACTGCCATCCGGATGTGATGCTTAAGTGATTAGCTCATGGCGCGATGCATGTAAAGCGCACTGACCGCCGCCGTCCTGTGTCCGCGTTGTGAGCTAATGGGATTAGTTAGGGATTTAATTAAATTTAATTAATCTACTAACCTTCAAAAATTCATATCTCCTTCAATAAAATTCAAAAAAATATGAGGTAAAATTTTATGGAAAGATAATTCAACCTAGAATATTTTAAAAATGGTTTCAATGGATTTTGAATTGTCCTTTTCTCTAATTTTAGGTTTTATTGGAAATATCATTTTACTAATTACTCCTTAATTAATTCTCTGATTAATTCCAAACTTCTTGGGTATGTTTTAGTAGATGACCTCTACCTCCCCAAATTTTCTTTGGATTTATTTAAGGCTTAATTGGGGGAATTGAAAATGTGTTTCCTAATTAGTCCCTTAACTTAATTAAGAATATTTAAGGTTGGATTAGTGTTTCAATCCATTATTAAGGTTGATTAAGGTTAGATCTAGTGATAGGAGGCTTAGAAAATAATTTTAGGGTATTTTCCCTAAGCTATTCCCTAAACCTCCTTTTTGTTTCCTTAATCATCTCTTAATTATGGGTTAATTCATTAATTACACCCTTAATTAATTTATAAAAATTTTAAAAATCTTCCAAAACTTAACTAATCTACTTTGGGTAGATGCTTAGGTGTTCGAGAGCCGAAGTTCAATTAAGAAAATCAAAACACAATTCATATGTGTGAAAGGATGTTTAAAATTACTTAAGCTAACCCCCCTTAGCTCAATTAACTATTAATCATGAGCCAAATTGCATTATGCCCTTTTCTTCCTAGGTGCATTGTAAGTTTAAAATTCCTTGTGAGTTTTTGTGTCATCTCATTGGCTCATAATTATTTGGTTAACTATGCTAAGGTGGTGTAGGTAAGGGTTAATTAACTTGCTTAATTCATAACTTATCCTAATCAATATCTTAAAATGAATATAATTATCTAAAAATTAATCAAAAATATCAAGCACATGTGGGAATGGGTTAGGAACAACAAACTTAATCCATATTTTCAAAATTAAATCAAACTTAAAACTAAACCAAAAATCACATTGAATAAACTTTGATTTATTTTAAGCCTTTTATTTCATAAGAATGTCTTTAGGATTTAATTAAAGTGAATGTGTTTGCATGCTTTCATTGCTTTGATTCTTTCCACAACATGTTAAATTTGTATTCATGTGGTTTCATGCATTCATATTTTTTAAAATCAAATTCAAAAAAATGAAATTGTTTACTTTATGTCAAATTTGCATATGTTGGCAAGGTAGAAATATGAATGGTTATTATCACTACAAAATTCAAATTATTTTCAAAACCTATAAATCAATTATCAAATCCGAAAGTGTGCTTCTTATATTTTAATTATAACCTTGCATGTGAAGAAAATATAAGGATGTGTTTAGCATATGTTTCCCTTCTCTTTTATGTTAGTGTAGTTTTGAATAGGAGTTGGTAAGATGTATGGTTCATTTGAAAAGAACCTAACATTTACCTAATTCCATATCCTATTCATTTCTATGATATCACTTAAGAAGGGTTACCTATGCCTATACACATAAATGGCATAAACAAAATGAATCAATTAATACAACTTTTGCAATCTTTCTTTCCAATTTATTTCTTTTATACACATGTTTGTATTTAAGAAAAGTGGTATATTAGTCTGGACAACCCAGAGGTTGTCAGACTTTAAGTAACCCTAAGTAGGTCTTGTACTTTACACCTCTGGTTAACAATGGCATTGTACTCACTTATGCCTTTCTTACTTTCATGTGTGCATGTAAAAATTGGATAAGAAATCCTTTTTTACTTAATGAAAATCATGCTTCTTAAACTTCTAAATTTTCTTAAACAAATTACTTAGCATGCATCATAAAGTGTGTTAAATACTCTCATTTGTATGTATAGATTTACTTAGGATTTATTCATATGCATGTTATACATGTTGGGAAAAAAATGAAGTGATGTATATCTCTAGTTCATTTTATTTACTCTTAACCTCATCAAGTTGAATCCATTGAGCTTTTATTTATATTTTTCTAAATTTTCTTTGATTTTATATGAATTGTTGAAGTTTTCTGAATTTTTTTTAATTAATTAATCTATTTTTAACAGTTTTCAACAATTTTTAATTGACGGGTCCCGCACACTTTAGCTAAATCGAGAGAAATTAGTTTTGGATCTTCCGATTGGAGATCGAACGGTACCTGGTGATCCCGCGGTTCCGCAAGATCAAGATGCATGTCGCACGTGAGTTGATCCCGCGAGACGATCCTAGGCCGTTCGATCATGGATCAGACGGTCCAAATCATTCTCGTGATTCTAAAGGGATTTAATTAAATTAACAGCCTAGATCTAGACCGTTTGTTTCTTTTAAAAGAAACGGACTGTCTGGATTTCGTCTCCCTCAAGCCATGCGGGAGCCATGGAACATCCAACTTATTTTGTTAATATCTTTTGATATACTTAACCAAATTGGATAATGTAAAGTGATACATGATCGTTGAAAGATCCTCTTTCAATCCATATGGCTTTATCTCACTAGAGAACATGCCTTGTATGGATATGACCATGGCTAAAAGCTTTGAAGAAAAGGGGGGTTTAATAATGGCGTACCTTGATTTAGGGGATCTAAAAGGCTGGAATCAATTGAAGTAGCTTTGATTCTTCATGAGAAAGGCTTGCTTCAAAGGAATTGAGAGAATTCCTTGTGGTTTGATCACTAGCCCAAGCTTTGGATCCAAATTTCAGTTTTGATGGTTCCACTGGTTGAGAGCAGTTGGAGGAAAGGGGAGGTTTCATTTTTGCTTCCGTTTTGGTGTGGGATGGTGTATGAGAGCTTATTATTTTTTTTGGAAGTGTGTATATCTTCTATTTTTTATGCCTGGCCGAAACCTCATATATCATTTTTATTATTATTATTTTTTTTTCTTGGAGAAGCCAACTCTCTCTTGAAGGCATCCATCACTTGAAGGCTGCCATCCTTTTAAGAGGTGGGGATAATTTTTTTTCCTTCTCTTTTTCCATTTTTTGTTTCTCACCTTTTTTGTCATTTTTTTATTTAATTTTATTAATTTGTTAATTAGAAACGTTAGTGGTGGGCTGAGGTGGTGCACCTTGAGTAGTTGTAGGTAGGGAGTGGGATGGAAAGGCCTGAGGTAGAGTGTACCCCATCCTACAAGTGTTTCAATGGGGTGGCTTGGATTAGCTCACCTCCACTTGGTTCATTGATGACACAATCAACTTTTGGTCAAGTGTGCTAGTTGTCCTTAAGTCTAATTTGAGCTTAGAGTGGCTGCCAAGGGTTGGAGAATGGGTTTGACCATCCAAATGGGGCCTTTGTCCCATTTGGAGGGGTTTACCCAATGTGTTTTTGCCTAATTTTGGTCTAAGGTGGGTTGGGTTTGATTTTGGCTGACCCATGGTGACCCAAGGATGGGTCATGCCAAGTTTGGTTTGGTTTGGGCTTGGTTTGAATGAGTTAGGCTCTATTTGACCCATGTAGGTTAAATTGAGTTCATTTGGGTTAGGTTGAACAATTGGTCAAATTGAATGTTTTGTTTAGTTCAAATGATAATTTAGGATTTTTTGGTTAAATATATTTAGTTTAATTTGAAGTGGATTTGAATTTGACTCATATGGGTCAAATGGGCTAAGTTGATCAATTTGGTCAACTTGGCCAAATTGGCCAAGGTGATGGGTTGGTTTAGATTCAAGTGATGATTTGAGAATGATTATATGTGTTGGTTAGAGTTAATTTATATTTGAGATTGATTTAGATCAATTTGACTCTTTAGGTCAATTGGGCTAAATGGGTCAATTGGGTTGGTTTGGTCAAATTGAGTTCAATTGAAGGTAGTATCATGTTCAACAATAAATTTATGATGGATTTGAGCTGTTGGTTTCAATAAACTTGATTTAGGATTTTATTTGGCCCAATTTGGCCCTTAGATCAAATTAGGTTAACTAGGGTCAAGTGACCAAGTTGGGTTTTGTTTGATCCAATAGATGGTCAAATCATATTCAATATTCAGTTTATGATTGATTGAAGGTATTGGTTTCAATCAATGGAGTTTGGTTCATTCTAATTTATATAGGCTAATTAGGTCAACTTGGGTCAAGTGATTAAATTAGATTAGTTTAACCTAATTGATTGCAATTGGACAATCAAGACTGATCAATAATAATTATAGAAGGCATTGACTTGGCTAGATTGGACTTTGGATCAAATGGGTCCTTGAGGTCACCTTGGGGTCAAGTGGACCAAATGGGTCAATTTGAGTTGGATTAAGTTAAATTAAGTTGAATTGAGTTTGATAATTATTTAGGATTGATTGGTTGCTTTGATTGCAATTGATTTGCATTCAATTGGATTTTGGCTCATATGGACCCTTTAGGTCAAATGGGCTATCTTAGGTTGATTGAATTGACTTGGTTTAATTGGTTTGATTGAAAGGTTTAGAAGTGTTCCAAATGGAGGTTTGAATGGTTGGAGTTCTTTCGTGTAGTTCAATTAGATTTGATTTAATTGAAGGAACTTAGGGTTGAGTCCATAGGATTAGATGGATTAAGATGGGATTAAGATGGATTTGAGTTGAAATCATTTTAGCTTGGAGCTTGGATATGAAATGGGATTTAATTGGGGTTGATTGCATTGGTTTGAGGTTGGATTTACATGAGTGGATAGGCATAAGTTTTGGTTTGGGTCATAGGATAGGTAGGTTTTCTTGGTCCCAAGGTATAGCCTAAACTTACGGTACACCTTCCTAAGTCTCTAGGCTTGGGTTTAGTGTTATCTAAATCACTACAAGTGTCTTATGACTAAGAAGATCCTAGTGTCTAGAAGACTCCTAAGTCTAAGGAAGGATGAGTTAATTCTCACTCCAAAGTGAGGTCAATAAAAGGATCCCCAATAGGTGTGGTATAACTGACAAGGCACATCGCACGTATTAGTGTTGATCAAGGCAATCAACATCATCCAAAATGATTAGAAGCATAAAGGATGGCCATCCATATCCCAAATGAAGAGATAGTTGGAACCATGAATCTGAACGTGATACAATCTTCTATCATGCCCAGGGCATGAGAGAGAGATTAGTTAAATTGGTTTAATTCATGAAGAATTGGTTTCATGTCAAGGACACGAAGGGGGATCTATTGTGGATACACACATAAGCTTGATTGGATAAAGAATGATTTATTCCAAGGGAATAAAAGGGGGAGATCCACTGGGGATTGAAATTTAATTGGATTTATTTGATTCAATTTGATTTGATTTTTGCCTGGGGTATAGAAGGAAATCCACTATGAATTGAGATTTGATTGAATTTGTTAGTTTAATTTGATTTAACTGATTTAGAAAAGAGGGATCCAATAGGGATATAAGTTTGGTTGAGTTTGTTGATTTGTGTCAATTCGAATTCGCTGGAGAAGTAGATTTGAATTTGTTCGATTTAGTTTGATCAATTTATTGTTGAGTGATTTTGAGTTTGATTGATTTAATTTTGTTGGTTGGTTTAATTTGAATATAGTTTTTTTTAATTTGTGATTTTATTTGATTGATTTAACTTGGACCCTGATGGGTTGTGATGGACCACACTAAGAGGTGGTTTTGTAAGCCTGGACCTTCCTTAGATTTAACAATCCAAATGGGTAGTCTACCAGCCAAAGAGTAGAGACTATCCAACCTAAGTTTTGCCCATCAATTTGTAATGAGTGTGCTAAGAAGAAAGCTCAGGGACTCACATCTTTCAAAGTAGAATCAACTATTGGGGTGACCTGTTGATGCCTCAACAAGTCAAGCCAGACTTACAGTGACTACTAATTGAATGCCTCTTATCTCAACTCGAGAGTAGTCATGGCAATTTCTATAGGGAGTTTTGCTGACACTACCCAAAAGATAGGATGCCTACTTGGGAAGAGGTGCCTTTGGGGTTCTTATCCTAATCCACAAGAGATTTCTTTTTATTTTGTTTGTTTGTTTAGTGCAGACCGGGTTGGTTTGTGAGGAGCCATATTAAGAAAGAGCCACAGGGGATTTGTCCTATCTCAGATTTACTAGCTTAAGGGATAGTCTGTACATCCAAAGTACAAAACTTCCAACCACATGAGTGGCTACTAGGAAAGGGGAACTTTCCAATCAGGTAGTAACCTAAGTCATATCTCGATGGAGTCATGAAGACATAGTATAAATAGAATACCCATAGGGAAGGTGTCTCTAAGGGTCTTACCCTAATCCCTGAAATATAAAGCCTATAAGTATACGATGTATGACTCAGAGAGAAAGCATGGGGACTCACATCTACCTGAGCGATGTTATCCACTGGGTGGGTTGCTATCAATAAGGAAAACACTAGCTGACCTAAGATGCCCATCATTTTGCAATGGTCAATCTAGAAAGAAAGCATCAAAGACTCACATCTTTCTAAGAGAAACTGATCATCGGGATAGTCTATCATCAGCTAGACAGCTACTTTCTTACTTATAGTGACAACGAAGTGAGGAGTCACAAAGGATTGAACGTAAGCCTGAAGTAGCCAGGAGGAAGAGGACCCACTGGGGGATTTAACTTAATGCTCAGATATAAACTCAGACTCAATTAGTGTATAGTGACTAGTTCAAGAAGAAAGCTCATGGACTCACATCTTCTTAAACAAAGCCAACATCAAGGTAGCTTATTGGTCATGAAATAAGGCATACCACATTGACAAGGTGTTCATCAATTCACAGTGGTTAAGCTAGGAGGAAAGCACGAGCACTTACATTCTCCTAAGCAGGAAAGGCCACTAGGGAGATACACTAGCTAGGTTGGGGATCAAAATTGACCTTGAGCAGCTACTGAGCGAGGGCTGCTAGGGCACTTCTCACAACTCAAGGTTGCATGGAATAAATGGATTTGTGTTAGATTTATTTATGTTTGTGTGCAATTTTATGTTTTTGTTATTTTTATGAAGGATAGGGTGCCGCCAAGGCTCTCTTATATCTACCCTAAATGCAGCACAAAATTCAGTTAATGGAAAGCTTTCAATTTGAAATAGAATTTTATTAATGAAAAATTATTTAGGACATTGTTTACGTATAGTATTTCTTTAGATAAAGCCCATTAATAGGAAGCATCGGGCATTCTCCTTTGTGGTTGATGAGTTAATAAGATCCACCTTAGTAAGCCATTTCTATGGCCAAAGGGCCCTCCCGAGTGGGCTCAAACTTGCCTCCCATCTTACAACGGGCAATAATTGGTCTCCTTAGGACTAAAACAAGCTCTCGTACTTGAAATCTCTAGAGCGGACCAACTTATCATGAGCTTGAACCATCTTTGCTTTGTATAACTCGAGGTTCTAGCATGCTTGTAAGCATCTCTCTTCCAAACCTTCGAGCTCTTTTAACCGCAGGTTGGCATTCTGTTCGATTGTGATTTTGCCACCCATAACTATTTTTAGTGATGAGAGTTGGACTTCTAATGGTAGAACGACTTCAGGCCCATACACTAAGGAGAATGGGGTAGATTGAGTTGGAGTTTTGTAAGTAGTAGGGTAAGGCCAGAAAGCTTCAACTAACTGCTCATACCATTATAACTTGTTATCATCAAGCATCTACTTGAGTATTTGAATAAGAGTTTTGTTGAAGGTTTCTGCTAAACTGTTCACTTGTGGGTAGTAGATGGTAGAGTATCTCCAATCTATGTTGTGTCTATGAGCAAAGTTATTGATTTTGGTGCTCTTGAAAATGGTACAATTATCTGATATGATTTGGCGAGGTAGCCCAAATCTATATATGATATAGTTCCTAACGAATTGGAGCATATGCAGAGCTTTGACCTCCCTAAGAGGAATCACCTCTACTGACTTGGAAAAGTAGTCTGTAGCTGTAAGGATTAAATCGGTGAACTTTAGATGAAGGAGGATCAATCAGATCTATTATGTCAGTGCCTGAACACTCAAATGGCCATGAGGCCAAGGTTGGATGTAAAATGTTAGGCGGCTGATGTAGGACCACTCCATGTACTTGACACTGGTGACAATGCCTTGCTACGTCCATGCAATCTATGATCATCATTGCTAATAATATCCAAGTCTCTTGATTTTGTCTTTCATCTTGGACCATACTGATGAGCTCTGCATAATCCTAATTATATCTCAATCATGATCTTACAGGCGTTGTGCTTATCTCGATCGAAGGAAGGTCGGTATAGAACATCATCTAATATGGCATAGAAGAGTGTCATTTGCTTCACTTGATGTGCTTGTGACTTCTCTTAAGGTAGTTTGCCTTTGTTTAGGTAATCAATGAATGGTTGCCTTCAATCCAGTTCTTCATCCTTTGTAATATAACCTCAGGATGTTTAAAAGCATGTCTTGAGAATCTTAAATTATGGCTTGGAATAGCTAGCAACTCCATGGTATACTGTGATAGTAAGACCTTGTAAGACCTTGACCAAGTGATCGATTGACAATTAGCGAATCCCCGCTGATATTGGGATGCCTAGCAAAATGGATAACTTCAGACCGACGATCAAAGCCTCATATTCGGCTTTATTGTTGGTGCAAGGATCAGATAGATTATATAAGAATCTCATTATATCACGATCTAGTGTTAGGAAAACTATTCCTACCCCTTCCTTGCCTGAAAAAGAAGATTGTGGTTCTTCTCCTCTTTAAGAGGAAGCCGCACCATCAAAATACATCTCTCAATGGAGAAAACTTGTATCCCCTAAGTTCATGACTTATTCATTGGGGAGATCATCATAAAGCACAGAATCTACAAGAAGTGGGTGTACTATTAAGAAATTTGTGAGTGCTTGTCATTTCATCGCACGGAGGGGTACGAATGTGATATTAAACTATGATAATATCATGGACCATCATGCGAACCAACTAGATAGAGTCGATCATGTCATGAGATATTATAGAGGATTGATTCTAGAAATCAAGTTCACTTTATACGAAAGCATATAATGTCATAGCTTTTGGGCTACAAAGATTAAAGCTAGGCAATGCTTTTTAATGGGTGGATAATTTGCTTCAGTAAGTATCAGACGATGACTGAGATAGTAGAGTGCATTCTCTTTCCCTTCAACATTAGCTTTGGCCAACAAAGCTCCAAGGGAGTCATCCAATGCAGTAGTGTAGAGTATCAAAGGTTTGCCCAAGATAGAGGTAGCTAGAATTGGCATCATCATAAGGTACTATTTAATGCTCTCAAAGGCATGCTGACACTTATCATCCCACTTGAACTCTGCATCCTTCTTGAGTAGTGCTGAAAATCATTGGCATCTGCCTGATAAGTTAGACAAGATAAATAAGCTAACCTGCCTTGGAATGATCTGAGCTTGGTTAAACTTTTAGGTGGTGGCATTTCCAATATCACTTTAGTTTTCTCTTGGTCGATTTCAATTCCATGGTGTCAGATAATGAACCCAAGAAGCTTCTCTGAACATACTCTCTATGCACACTTCAGAGTGTTTATTTTGAGGTTGTATTTCCTTAATCGCTCGAAAACTACTCTCAAGTCAAAGAGATGGTCTTTTTTCTTTGCCTTTGTTCACAAGATCATCGATGTAGCATTCAACTTAGTGGTGAATGAGTTCATCAAAGATTCAAGTCATGGCCCACTGGTATGTGACACCAGTATTTTTAAGGTATAAAGACATGACCTTATAGTAATATATACCGATCGGGGTTCTGAAAGTAGTGTTTCTTCAATCTTCAGGTGCCATCTTTTTTGGTTATATCTAGATGAACCATCTGATGAAGAGAAGACTACATGAGATGAGGAAATGTCCACCATCAATTCTAGTATTATTAATAGAAATTATTCTTTTAAACATGGCTTATTAAGATACCTAAAATCGATGCATATACAAATTTGGTGATTCTTCTTCTTAACTAGGATGATGTTAGCCAACCAGGTGAGGTATTTTTCCTCCTAGATGAAACCAGCATTGATCAATTTTTTTACTTTAAAAATGACATGCTGTTCAATGTCTAATTGCATGCGTCTAGGAGCTTGCTTAATAGGGTTAGCATCAGGCTATATCGCTCTCTTATGGACCAATATGTCAGAAGCTAATCTAGGCATTTCTTCATAACTCCATGAAAAGTAATCCTTAAACTTAGTGACCCGCCTAACTAAGTCATTAATTTTAGTTTCATTCAATAAGGAACTGATGTATGTCAGGCATGGGTTGTCTTCAGTCCCCAAGTTGATTTCTTTGAGTTCATCAATGGTTGATTTGATTTCTTCTTTGAATTTTGGAGGTGCATCTTTCACTTGGAAATCATCTAGACTATCTGAAGTTTTTAAGCACACCACTTCATATGAGCTGATGTGGTTTGAAAAGAACCTTTCAGATTCCAAATGATTGGTGATGACTAAGCAGTAGTAGTCATCATCCACTAGATCTACTATGCCAAAGCTTAGTCCAAGTCTTGATTAAGAGTTCTTTGATTTGTTGCTCCATAGACTTTCAAAGTATTTTCAGTTGTGCTTAAACCCTGTATGTGGAATTAAACCTTTCTTTGCTAAATTATGAACATAGGGCGAGTACCAATCAAATGATAATTCAATTAATTCTTTATATGAATCATCCTCAAGTTCTACATCAAGTTCTTGACTTGACAATGCTACTCCTGAATAGAACCTCTAAATATTTGTGCTTATACATGCTTTGGGAGATTCCTTAACTACCAAACCCTCAACTTTTTGTGAGAAAAGTGGGTTATAGCTAAGGTTTTTTTCTTATGCCTGATAGTTTCACATAAGGAAGACTTGGATATAGTTATACTTTTCTTAGGGACCCAATCTTCATTATTGTGTAGCTCGAGGGTCACTTCTAATGGGATCTACTATCGAGAAGAGCTGGTTGGTGTGCTAACTACTTAAGACTCATCCTCTGAACTAGATTCTAAGTCTATGTAGATAACGGGTGTACTCTTGGAAGCTGGAATGAATCTCTTAGTGGATGGTAAGTATGGAGGCCTTCCACCCCTAGGACTCCTTCTAGACTTGCCTCTTTCTCATCTTGGTAGAGATCGAGTCATCTTCCCCACTTGGTCGAATAGAGTAATGAACTGTGGGTGGAATTTAATCTCGGGCTCTACTTCCTCCCTAAGGCCTTCTTCTCATTCCCTTTTTTTCACTTTCTTTTTCTTTTTCTTTTATTTCTTTATTTTTCTTTATTTTTTATTTTAACTAAGGTCCCGAGAGAAAACATTTTGTTTTCTTGTGGAGATAGTAGGCTCCATCCTCATGTATCCTGACCTCATGAACTACTAATGGTTTGAGATCTCCTTTGACATAGTATTCGATTATACCTTTTAAGAACTTTATGTACTGATGTAGAGAGCATGGAACCATATTATTCTCATATATCCATGGTCTCCTAAGAAAAGCATTAAAAAATGTGTCCAAATCTATTATGTGAAACTTGGCTTCTGTCTTCTAATCATGTATCTCCAATGGTGACACTATAGAGCCTAAGGCTCTCTTACCTTGTTCGTTGAATCCTTTCAACATCATCCTCTCCGCTTGGAGTTTATAGATGTCGATCCTCAAGGAGATAAGGGTTCTTACACTCATAATAATCAATAATTCTCTTTAATCAACTGAAATTCTAGATAGCCTAAATCTACTAACATCCACTATAATGTAGAGGGGATGATTATGCGCAATTATCCCTTGAAGTAGGTCTTTATCCATGAATGTAACTCCTAGGACTTCTTCTGAGAAATGTGCCTCCTCTTGAGTAGTAGTCAACTGAACTAAGCATATTTCTCGATCAAGCAAATCTTTGATTAATGACTCCCTAATGTTTTTGTATAAGATAAGGGCATCATATATGCTTAACTTAGCAGGAAACTTTCTAAGGTCTGTGAGGATGTTATAATCAACTTTGGGCTGGTCCTCCATAAGCATATGCATAGGTGAAGCATCTGATGGATGGGTTATCTTCTTACTAGAACCAATGACCTATTGGTACTACCCTTTGAGGTAGAACTTTGCCACTACGGAGGTTGACTTCAGTGGCTTCTTGAAATGAGAGGTTTGTGAAAAGTTCTACCTATTCATCAGGTATACCTACAGCTTCTCCTAAAAGATCATTGGAGTCAAATGACTCCAAATCAATCTCAGGAGGTGAACTCTGATGATTCAGCAAAGGGAAATCCATTTCAAAATCAGAGTGGGATTGATCAAAATTATTTGAGTTGTTATTATTTTGACTTGGAGAGCTTTCTATAAAAATAAAATCACTAAGATCATCAAAAGTGGAAAACATGAAAGTCAAATCAGTCTTCTTTATTGATTTATTTAATTTTGGCAGTGGTACATGGTATAAATCAAGTAAAGTAAGCAGTATGATGGGTTTGGGGCCCTCATCTATTGATACAATGCTCCTTTTGGAGGTGAAGGATGGTAGATATGGTAGTTATAACTATGGAAGGAGTAGTGATGGACTTAGATGGTGATTGCACTATGGATCTATCCTGGGCAAGCAAATGCTGATGCTGTTGCTGCATGGCTTCCACCCTCCTTGAGTTGTCCCTCACTACTAGAAGCCCTTGCATGATGTTGGAGGTCTGAGCTGAGTCAAACACTTGTAGAGAAGGTTTCTTGATTTTAGAAATTATTTTCTTAGAGGTACGATATAAAGAAATATCCTAACCTTCTTTGGTCTTAAGAGGATCAGATGTATCCCTAAAGATTACTTTGACAAAACTAGAGGGTTATTCTGCTAAGTACTCTTTAGGGATAACTATAGCTTCTGACTTGTAGTTGCACTGAAGCTATTCCTTAAAAGTGAAACAATCCTCTAAGACATGTCCTAGCATGTTGTGGTAGGGGCAGCAGTTAGGATCATCACTCATGCCCTCTTCCTCCGACTTTCTAGGCTCAGGTAGCTAAAAATCAAGCTTCATAAGAAGATTCTTAAAGATCTTCTTGATTACCTCCATCTTGAATGAGTATAATTTATTGAGTTTGTCAATAAGAGTAGGTGGAAAGTAGCTACATGGAGGTGGATACTCATACCACTGCTCTGTAAGCTGCTGTGGTGGTGGTGGCATTGTGGCAGTTGAGGTAGAGTAATAGGAGGTGGTAGTGGAGGCTACTGGACTCTAGGTCTCTCAAACTATGCTCTCACTGGCTGCTTCTTCATGTCAACTGCCACTATAATCCCTGGCTTCTTCTCAAATACCTTTTGAGGCTTGGGCTTGGATGACTGGTCTGAGAAGGGTAACTGTATGGCTTCCTCTTGTAGGTTAGCTGCATTGCTGATTAACTTCTTAAATATCTTGATGGTAACACCGTTGAGCATGAAGGTGATCGGGCCAAGCATATTCTTGAGTAGAATCTCAATGGCATGCTGCTCTTGCAGCTGTGCTTCACATTTCATGCTTAAGTTGTGTTATCTAAAAATATAATCAACAAGGGACTTGTTAGGCTTTTGCTTCTCTGCAATGAGGTCACTTATAGTTACCCTTTATCGAGCTCCTACAAATCTCTTGATGAAGAGATGCTCTAACTCTGCAAAGAAATTCATTAAATTGTTGGGCAGTTTATTGTACCAATCAAATGCTACCCCTGAAAGGCTACTGATAAACTACTGAAGGAGTAATGCATCACTATCACCGGTGTTGCAAAACCCGGCTCAGAAATATGCTATGTGTTGCCTTGGGTTCCCACTATCATCCAAAACCTTCAAGGATGGTGACACATAACCTTTGGGGTATTGCTATATCAAATTCTTCTAAGTAGGGTCTACCCATTGGAAAAGATGAGCTCCCTTGGGCTTGCGCCAATGCTTCCTTCACTTACTGCTCCACCATTTGTTTAATGTCTTTTTCATGCATGGAGGTGCTATCAGTGACCTTCCTATCCAAACTGTTAGTGCCATCATCCATGGGAGTGCACTTGGGATGATCTAGGGTATGTACTAGCTCAGGAAGATTAACCTCCATAGGGGAAGGTTGTGAAATTGGGGCTTAGTTCTACAAGGTTAGGACCACTTCCATCAACTCCTCCATTCTTCACTCCATTCTATCAATCTGATTATATTTCTATTTAATTTTTGGAGGAGACCTTGAGTTGAGTCTGATGCCTCACCTTCCTCAACTACAATGCCTTCCTAGCTTGGTTGTTCCCTCTATAAGGATTCTCGGGTATCTACCATGTGGACTTCTGCTATGTCATCCAACATGTCATCCTCTTTGTAATTGTAATCAATCATAGGGGTAATTGATCAGACTGATCATCGCTGACTATCTATCTCATCGTGGCATGACAGTCCTCCAAAATATTAATCAAAGATTGGTCATCCACCCAATTTGGTGCTACTGGAGCATATGCTAAATGGTGATTAACCACTAGATTGAACTCTACAGAAGCGATGCACTGAATGCTCTAAATAAACAGAGTGCTAACTCTAACTGACTCAATAATAGGGTTCATCTCAGTATCCCCTCCTTCCTTCTCCTCCAACTGCGATGGTGGAGTGACCATGACACTCTTAGGCCGCCATTCTTTCTTCACCACCATTGGGATGGAAGGTCGGGGGAGCTCAGCCTCACCTCAATGGGTGAGGTAGATGAAATGGGGTCCTTGGGACGTATCCGTATCGCCAAGGGAGAACCTCTCTCTGGATGTGGGGTTATGAAACTTGGTGGGGACTCCATATGGTAGGACATGAACTAGTGAAGGTGGTCGGTAAGTAGAGGTGTAATGAGGGTGACATCGGCTGCCACTTTGCCAGAGATCTCCTCCTATAGCTAGAACCTATGAGTACTATCTTGTCTGAATGATTGGCTATGTTATCCTGTCGATTAGAATGATCAATCAAAGTAGAGGTTGTCGACTGCCTAGCAAACCTCTTCCTGTCCCTCTTGCCCGCTCGGGCAGTAACTTTGGCTCTAGTGGCCCTTTCTCAGTGACTTTGATCCCTAACACTCCTAAATATCAACATCCTCAATCATGTAAGGTGTCAGACTCTGAGTGTCCATGAGCTCTCCCAACTTTCTTGAGCACGAACCGTAAACCAACATAGTGTCTCCTCCTCTCCCTAGCTGGTGTCTCATACTCTACAGATGGTGGGGGTAATGCAGCTATCTTTATGTAGTCCTCCTCTCCCTCTAATGCTAAGAGGGGGTGAAACATACTGCCACAAGAAGGGGAGAGGTCTCATGATGGGAACCCTCCTCAGCCATATTGGAGGCTTCCTCTACCTCCTTCACCACATGCTCGTAATGTCTTTTAATTTTTCTGTTCTTATTACATCATTAAGTTTTAGTCAATGGAGCTGGACAGGAACTAGAACCGACCTCAAACATGAGGGACACTATCTTAGAAGCTAAGATAGTCTTCCCCTTTAGGGCAAGGGAAATTATAGAGGTAGTATTAGCCTAGGCTAAACTGGCACAACTACCAAGGGAACCTCTAGAGCCTTCCTCTTCAAAGAGAGGAACTCAGAATCAGAGTGTAGATGAAACTGTAGAAGTAGCTTCTTGTCTACCACCACCTCTCTGCTAACTATGGTGAGAGCAGGTCTCTCGCATGTGACCTTGAAATGCTCAAATCCATGGTCGAACTTGATGACGGGGGTGGTGGTGAGTATGACCTAATATAGGGCCAAATCCATACCAAAAGTGAAAGAGAAGATCAACTTTTTGGATGACATGGTGGAAGACTGACTGAAGGAAGAAAAGAGAAGAGACAGGGTTGGGATCTCTATTGCACTGTTGAAAAGAGAACATGAATAGACTTTATTGTTGTTGACTTCTAATTTTTTTTAATTGGAAGACTCATTTAAGAAATTTATTTATGCTAAATGGGGTTCATTGGTATGTTGAAAAGATCTTGAAAACTTTGGAGAAGAGACTATTTCTTTTGATTGTTGTTGTTTGATTGATTTTGATTTTGAATGGGAACCCTCATTTAACAATTTTGATTATGCTAAATGGGGCTTGTTTGCTTACTGGATAAGTCTAGAATTTTGAGAAAGATTTTTTTTGCTTTTGCTTTGGACTTCATTAGAATTTTGGAGAATGTTAGATGAACCTTGCTTTACCAAGCTAGTGGTAAGAGGTTTTTTTTTTATTTTGTTTGGTTTATATTTTGGATGAATTATTTGATTTTCTCTTACCTATTTAGGGTCCAATAAGGGTTTTAAGACCTACTTGGAGTGAGGTCCTAAAAACTAAAGGATATTGGCCACCCTTGCCTAAGAGTAAAATAAGTAAAGTATCAAATGAAAAGAAAGATATCCTTTGGCTTATATAAAATATAAGTCCACTATCGATGCTTGGAGATAATCATTGACTACTAAAGTTGGAGAGAGGAACTCTCCCCAGCAGGGTCACCAGAAAAATCTGTGGTGTTTTATTTTGGATGTCGGGCGGACACCACGTAGATCTTAGGGGGCACTTATTGATGTGATTGGGTATGATATTAAGGTATATTGTACTATCTTGAAAGAGAAATATTACCCTAGAATGGACCTAATCAACTAATAAGGACACCAAAGTAGATGGGTCTTCATATATAGTAGAGATATTTTCCCTACATTACATGGAAAGGTAAAACATAGTTTATTTTATGCTGAACTCTTTAGTTTCCTATGGAAGCAAGCTTCCATAGTTAATTACATCCTAGGAAATGGGAAATTCCTAAGAATACTCTCCATTAAAGCAGTTAATCATATCTCCAAAAATTTCAAGGTTAAACTATTAATGAATTGGTCATTTTTAGAAAAATTAAGTGGGAAAGTTTAATTTGGATAGACTTATTTTGGGATTCCAAAGGAAGATAAGTAGGGAGTACTCATGATACTAAGAAGCCTAGTGGACACTCAAATCTATCATATGGTGAGGCTTTATGTGTTTGAAAGAGAGAGTTTGTTTAATTTGAGTTAGAATTTTATTAGAATGTTAGAGCTTACAATTCATCAATACAAGATTGTTGAAATACTTAAGAAGTGAGAATTTACACTCATAGCTCGATCAAAATGAGCAACTTTGAATCTTAAATCTAGGGAGCTTTAGCACAAGATAGAATCATGATCTAAATCTACACGAAAAGGGGGACATAAGGGTTTACCTCCATAAGAGATGATAAACCCATCTAACTCTTTTGGACTTACAACCACTTGGAGTGGCCGCTAGCTGACACCTCTTATGCTTCAAAACTGTGTAGACCGATCATATAAAATTGCAAGATAGCTATTTAAATAGAAAGAGATTAGAGTCCTAAACTCACTCCCTAAGAGACCAGATCATGATTGGTATGAATTAATGATTTAGACTAAATGCAAAGTTTATAAATTTTATGTCATTTTAACACTTTTATTTGGAAAAAAGCTAGGGAAAATTATGCCTAAATGCATGATGAAATAGAGTTATTGGCCAAATCAAAGAGGGGAGCTATTCACCTCCATGAGTGGATCCTTTCAATGGTCAGGCATTCCTTATATTGTAAGAATGGATACCCCCTCTATTCAGGAGTGAAATAAGATGATATGCATGATGTTAGACATTGAACATTTAGCTAAGGGTTTGCTAAATATTATAATTATCTTAATTATATCCTAAGCTTTTATGTTGAAGTTGTGAGTTACTTTAAATTTTTAGTTATGAGTTACTAATTGGTATAGAAAAATTATTTTTTCCTTAATGACTACCGCATCCAGGCCACACATTCAAATTTCAACCTTTAAGAAACCTAAAAAAAATCATGTTGTGCTATTGTGTAATCTAAACACAAAAATAATCATTCATAAATTTCATAAAATAATAAGAGGTCTGTGCGACTGGGTATCACCGTATACCTCAGAAAAAAGAAAATTTGAGTAGTCGAGCTCTACCCTTATACAACCTAGATTATAAAAGAATATTATAATTGAAATTGAATAGATACTATGGGATCTTCATTCTTTTATCCTTTCTTTATTTCTTCATTTTATTTTATTTATTTTAAGGCTTCATAGGGCCTCCCAAGACTTTGGCTTCTAGCCATTGCTCATCTTAAACCCCATAGCACTAATCCTAATTCCTACTACAAAATTACATAGTTATGAAAAAGTAAAATCTAACTACACCTGCAAAATAAAATATTAGCTAAACATACGTACATCCCAAGTAGTTATATTATATAATTTATACTTAGTACCCTACACATGAGTAACTAAGCCCACCTATCCTAACTTGGATCATGCTTAGATGCATAAGAAACATGCAAGAAAAAGCATTTATATTTAATTTTAGCAGTCCTATTAGCATAATCCCCTACAAAAAATAGCATTAGCCTAAGAATGGTCTAACATCCAGGCTACAAACAACAACCCTAACATCCATTCTAAAACATTACAATATAAAACAAAACAAAACATCATTACATACACCATCTTAACCTAAAGCTAGAAGTGGTGACTTAACATTTTAATGTATGTGCTTAGGCTTAATGTGGTATGTTTTAGCTAGGCTATAGAATTTCAATTAGCTAATGAATTATTTAAGTAAAACATGAAGGTGGTTTCATTTCAAGTTACTTAAAGAATTGGTAGCTTTTAATTTGTATTTTCTTTTATTTCATTTGATATTTACTTCGCATCTAGCATTGTAAAGAGATGAATGAGGCTTAACCTCTTTCATCGCCACCTTAAGTTATTTTCTAAAGCATATTATTATGACTTGATTTCTTTTAATGAATAATTTATTGAATGTTTTATATTAATCCTCTTTTTGGGTTAATCTTAAAGAATCCTATTCAACATGAAAGGCATCCTGAGATTAATGTGGTTGAATTACTATTACATGAAAAATATTGCACCATTCCTTTTCACCATTAATAGTATACATATGATTTAGGACTTAACATACCTATACATGCAATGTATTTTTGGCACACTTAAATGATTATAAATGTACATATTTTGGTAGAAAAGAAGGATGTTCATTCTTTAGTTAAATACACATACATGTATTAAAATTTTAAGCAAGTACGTGCCATTGTTTAAACCAAGAAAGTGAGATAATCTAAGACCACCTTAGGGCTACTTAAATTCTCATATTCTTGAGATGTCCAGACTATATACTTGTTATCTTAAATATATATGAATGTACACATAACCTTTGAATGAAAATCAAGCAAAAACTTATGTTTTAGTGGATCATTTACACATATAAAGTAAAGTTCTATCCAAATTCTAGTACAAGTACACATAGGAATGAAATTAAAATAAGTGCATGCCTTTGTTAACCCTAGAAGTAAGGTAATCTAAGATCTTCGTGGAGCTACTTAAAGCCTCGTATTCCCAGGATGTCCAGATTATGTACTTATTATCATTCAAACATATGTAAACCCATACATGAATCAAGATGATAGAATAAAACTTTAACATGTTTAGGTTATAAGCACATGTAAATCCAACATAATATGTATAGCTAATGTTAATTTAACTCTTCATTTATAATTTTGAAATTAGCTTTGAAATTTATTAGTGATACTAGCCACACATATAATGAGATCACTATACATACATAAGCATATTCATTTGATTATTTGATTTCAAAACATGAATGGATGATATAAATGGCATACAAATTTATAATGTTAGAAATAGGATAATTAAACAATCCTACATAATTAATTCAACTATATTAATTCATAAGGACAAACAAGTTGAATAAAATCATTTATGGAAACCAAAGCTTCTTATGTGGTTTAATTTTAAATTTGAACAGTTAAACTCAAAGAGTGGAAATAACATTTTTTATTTTTACCCCATCCCATGTTGATGATTTAATATGTTTAAGGGAAAATAATTAAGTTGATTTTATGAATTTTTTACGTTTGAATTATTAGGAAATTCATTTAATTACCCTTTCCTATGCTTCTTTGATTTAATCAATCATTTAATTACAAGCTTCGAGTGATATGCAAATGAGAAATTAAACTTGCATTGCACTTAGGGTCCTAATGCAATAAAGCTCATAATTAAGTATTAATTAAATTAAAGATTCTAATTAAGTACTTATATGATTTCCTCACACCCATAGGTTAATCATAATTTATTCAAGAGTCTTTATGCTATTGAATACATAAAGAGTAACCAACAAATTCAAATTAAATTACCTGATATAATTATAATTTTAGTTTGATTTACTTTTATCATTAATTACTTAATTAACTCCTTAATTAAATTATGCATTAATTACCCTCCTTAATGAAATGAGTTTAGGAAAGTAATTAGGAAAGATACCTCGCTAAAGCTCAAGAGCGGTGGTCAATGATTGAGATAGCTTCATCTAGAAGAGACGAAGCCCTGTTGAGAAGGTCACGAGTTACCTCCCTGTAAGTGGCTCTCTGGACCAAACACCATCACTAAGCTCACTGGAGTTGCTCTAAGAGTGGTCTCAAGTGCTTAAATCAATTGGGAAATGATTCATTTTGCCTCGCCAAAGGTTGGGGAAAGTGTGGGAGAAGTTAATTTGGATTTGGTGGAGTTTAGGTGAGGTTGGATAGAGAGAGGGCTCTTTTTCACTCAGGTTTGATCTTGCCAGTGATGGGAAGCTCAAGAGATGTTAGGAAAGCTCTAGGATGCTCATCTCAACTCAGCTCTGTGTGTGTTTGAAATGGGATGGGGAGGAGTATACCCTCTTCCCTGAGGGATCTTACTGCTGGGATTTTCTTAGTTTTAATAGTCGTTCGACTGGGATAGGTGGCCGGAGACATCACTGGTGGGCTGAGGTGGTGTGCCTTGAGTGACTGAAGGTAGGGAGTGGGCAGGTAATGGTTGAGGTGGTGTGTACCACCTCCTTCAAGATCTCCAATGGGGTGGCTGGGGTTAGCTCACCTCCACCCAACTCATGGCTGACCCTATCAACTTTCGGTCAGGTGAGCTAGTGGTCTTCATGTCCAATTTGAGCTTAAGGTGGTTGCCAAGGGTTGGAGAGTGGGTTTGACCATCCAAAAAGGAATTTTGTCCCATTTGTAGGGGTTTACTTGATGGGGGTTTAGCTTAATTTGGGTCCAAGGTGTATTGGGCTTGATTTGGACTGAACCATGGTGACCCAAGGATGGGTCATGCTAAGTTTGGTTGGATTTGGACTTGATTTGAATGGGTTTGGCTCAATATGACCCATGTAGGTCAAATTGGGTTGATTTGAGTTAGGTTGACCAATTGATCAAATTGGATCAAATTGAAGATTTGGTTTAGTTCAAATGATCATTTGGGATGATTTGGTTTAATTTGAAGTGGATTTGAATTTGACTCATATGGGTCAAATGGGCTAGGTTGACCAATTTGGTCAAATTGGCCAAGTTGGCTTAGGTGATTGTTGGTTTAGGTTCAAGTGATGATTTTAGAATGATTGTAGGTGTTAGTTTGAGTTAATTTAGATTTCAGAATGATTTAGATCAGTTTGATCTTTTAGCATAATTTGGGCTAAATGGGTCAATTGGTTTGCTTTGGTCAAATTGAGTTCAATTGAAGGTTGGATCATGTTCAACAATCAATTTGTGATGGATTTGAGCCATTGGTTTTAATCAATTTGATTTAGGAATTGATTTGGCCTAATTTAGCCCTTTAGATCAAATTGGGTTAACTTGGGTCAGGAGACTAAGTTGGGATTGGTTAGATCCAATTGATGGTCAAATCATATTCAGTATTCAATTTATGATTGATTGAAGGCATTTTTTTTTCAATCAATTGAGTTTGGAATGAAGTTTGGTTCATTTTGATTCATATAGGCTAATTGGGTCAACTTGGGTCAAGTGATCAAATTTGCTTAGTTTGACCCAATTGATTATAATCGAATAATCAAGGGTGATCAACAAAAATTATAGAAGGCATTAAATGGTTTGGTTCAATCCAATTTGGGTTGGATTGAACTTTGAATCAAATGGGTCTTTTAGGCCACCTTGGGTCAAGTGAACCAAACGTTCAATTTGAATTGGATTGAGTTGAATTAGGTTGAATTGAGTATAATAATTGATTTAGGATTAATTGGTAGCTTTGATTATTATTTATTTAAATTTAATTGGATTTTAGCTCATATGAGTCAAATGGGCTACCTTAGGTTGATTGAATTGACTTGCTTCAATTGGTTTGATTGTAGGTTTTGGAAGAGTTTGAAATGGAGGTTTGAATGGTTGGAGTGCTTTTGTGAAGTTCAATTAGATTTGATTTAATTGAAGGAGCTTATGGTTGAGTCCATAGGATTGGATCATGGGATTAAGATGGGTTTGAGTTCAAATCATTTTGTATTGGAGCTTGGATATGAAATGGGATTCAATTGTGGTTGATTGCATTTGTTTGAGTTTGGATTTGCATGAGTGGATAAGCATAGATTTTGGTTTGGGTCATAGGATAGGTAGATTCTCTTGGTCCTAAGATATAACCTAAACCTACGATACACCTTCTTAAGTCTCTAGGCTTGGGATTAACATTCATCTAATCACTAGAAGGGTACTATGACTAAGGAGATTTTAGTATCTAGAAGACTCCTAAGTCTAAGGAAGGGTGAGTCAATCCTCACTCCAAAAGTGAGGTCAAAAAGGTTCTTGATGATTTGGGTTCTTTTGATGTTCTTCCTCATTTTGTTATTCGAGTATCACATTTTTAATTCATAAAGTGTATAAACCATGCCAACAACTTTGACTTCCATGCGATCCATATCTTCATTATTTTGGAATAGTAGGATTTATTGTTCTTCATTGATTGAGAAATCCTCCTCTTCCTAGAAGAGTTAATTATTTGCCTCATCATCCATTGGCTGATTCTTTTCACACTGGCATTTCTAGTTGATGATAGGAGATTCAGTTCCATTATCATTTGATGGGGCTAGCTCATTTTGAGTTGTCTCATCCTTGTTGACTTGGGACTCTTTAGGTACCCAAACTAATTAGGACCTTTATGTGGTAGATCTTTAAAAAAACATCCTAGATGTCACACCATGGTGTTCGTTGGATGGATGATATTCCCTTTTTTGTGGGGGTTATTAGGACCTTCCAATAACTGGCCACCTAGTACTTTTGTACTTAAAGGCTCATTATTTGTGTTATCAAACCATTAAATCCCTAGGCCTTGAGTTCTACTCAAGGTGGGCACTATATTTTTTAATATTCCCACATCTTTTAATGTAGAGATTTGTTGGGTTGATGACCTAGCTCACCATGTTCTTAATTCTTCTTTGAAAGTTTATATTTTTAGCAGCCATAGAACTTTATAAATTTTGGAGGAGACGGTCTCCTCTTTTTGTGATTGATTTTGTGATTTGAGATGTTTAAGTTCATCCTAAAAAGGCTTTTTATAGCTCCTTTAGAGCTATTCCTCTTGCTCCATCAAAGTGGTTTGAAGTTATTATTGGTGGGTATGTTTGCTTCCACCAATGGTTCATATTGCTATTCAGGATGAACGATCAATCTGGCAGTTCTATGATTTGCATTATACTTTCTCCTATCTCTCCTTAATATTTTAGTGCCCAAGGAAGATGCTTTGTGGTCATTACTGCATGGAGTAAAAGTAGTATCTTGTGGGATAGTAAGCTCCCTTGATGCTCTGCTAAGTGGATTGATGATGATAGACTTCATCTTAGGCTTAACAGTCATCTTATCCTTAGAAGGCATTATCAAAATTTCCTTTAACAGTCTATCAAAAATAGAACTTCTTATTGAGGTTAAAGCTTTAGGTTTAGGCTCATTATGAATGACCACATTTGGCCTCCTCCTTTGTTGAATTCCTAGGGCATTCCAGTGCTCTTAATGATAGGCTCAATTATAAGTCCAGCATGTAGAAATTGGATGACCTCATAAATTATTCTGAACTAGTGACTACCTCCAACAGAATTAGCATTGATTACATCCTGGAGAATCTAATAGTGAACCCCTCTCCTAACTTGATAGTCATCATGTTTATGAAATTTATCATTGGAGGTTTTGAACTTAGTTGTAGATTTAAACTCTTAAAAGAATATAACCCAATATTTAAGTTTATGATGAAACCACATATTTTAAATTTTCTAGCTAGAGATGGAGCAAGCAGTAATCCCCATGGGAGTTATTAGAAATCTATAAGCTTAGACAAAATATCCTTCTAGAAACTCTTCATCATCTTTATTGGGATGCGTAAGAGTATATTTTTTATGAGGCAGATTGATATACATTCAACCAAATTTACCCTAATATTATGTTAGGGTTTATATAGATATGTGCTCTACTTCCTATGAATGCAAGCAGTCATAATTAATCACCCTGTTACCACAGCAAAAGAGCACTCTCGATTAAGGTTTGAAAAAAAAAAGTTTTTGATATAAATTGGTGTTTAATGGTGAGGTGTGGATAACCATCTAAAAGAAATAGAAGGGTAGTCCCAATCAAGATCCCATGGTTTTGTCATCTGGGGATTACATTGTTCTAGTTTATCGACACCAAAGGGCTAGCCGTAATGTTCAAGGAGTCTAATTAGCTACCATGGGTTGCCTAATCTTATAAATCTAGAGTAGACCAGAGGTTTAATGCAGGAGTTGTTTAGTAAATTAAGGGTAAACTTAATTTATAATGTTATCTAATAATTCAATGAAATTTGGTTTGCAAACACATGTAGGGCACACATTTATTTGAATGCCATTAGGGTGCTCGGATGATGAGCATATGAGTTAGACTTACATCCCTTTAGAATTTCATTATTTGTAGGGAGGTTCTCATGGTGAACATAGGACAAGAATTACATCTATGCGAAAGCTAGTTTATTTTAGGAGTTCATATAAGTAACATATAGATTGGACTTACATCCCTTTGGAATACTATTGTTGATTTTGATTATTTGCATGACGAACATATGGGTTGGACTTACATCCCTTTGGAATGTCATATTTATAGAATATTTGCATGTTGAATGAGTAGATTGAACATAAATCCCTTAGGAGTGCTACATTTATTTAGATATTCACAAGATGAAAATTAATTTGTGTTTCTAGGAGAGCAGCACTTTGGAGTTGAAAATATGGCACCTAGGCAACATGGCACTTTGGACTTGAATAACTAACATAGTAGTATTACAAGCCAGGAATTCATATCTTAAAAACTCGAGGGTTCGGTGCCTCAGTGCGAAAAAGCCAATGTTGTAGGGATTAGATGGCCTAAGATTGGAATAAGGTGATTAGGTTGATTAGTTGACCGGTGTTTAGGCACTATTGATTCCGCACCACAGTGGTTGTCAAAGGTCAATTTAGAAAGGCTGATAGACGGATAGGAACTTTTATAAAAAGAAATAAATATTTTAACCAGCACTGTGACATTGTGTCAGAGCGTCATAGCGCTACATGAATGTGAATTCGGTCTTGCTATCTGAATGGCTTACAAAATTAATTATTATAAATATAATAAATATGCCTTTTTGACAAACAATGTGATTGTTCGGTACATTGACCAGTGCCCCAATGCTGCATGCTCAACATTATGGTGCTAGTCCTACTGTTAGATGCATGCCTAAGGTTCAAGATTTTTGAGGACTCAAGGCCTTGATGTTGGAAACATAGTGCCTTGGCTCTATATTATTAATGCTTAGGTTTTAACAATTTTGGAGAAATTTAAAAGTTTTACAGCATAACGTCTTAATAATGCTAGGTTTCATGATTTTTAGTGCAAAACACTTACTTATTCTGGATTCATGATCAACGGAGTGAGGATTTTGTTTCATATTGGATCTAAGTTTGATGGTGGAATAGATTTTAAGATTTAGCACATCAAGGATGAAAAAATAGTGCTACAATGCTCTTCTAAAGAAGTGTATCCTGAGAGAGTAATGTTTTGGCATTAGCGCTACATGTATGACATTAATCAAAAATATTAGCACTGCGCCGCTAAATTTTTGGTGCCTCAGTGCTACGAGGAGGAGCCTCAAAAATACCTTTCATGAGGGGTCAGCGCCTCAGTGCTGCAGAATGAGAACCCCATTTTTAATTGATTTCTTAAAGAATTCAACAATTTGTATAAAATTCAACATCATAATAATTTAGTAATGCTAGATTATACAATATTTTAGTGTAAGAAGCACTGTTATCCCTTATTACAAATTTAAGATCAATGGAGGAAGAATTTCTTTCTTGTTCTGGAACTAAGTTTGATGGCGAAGGACTTTAAACATCAATTCTTTAGTAGACAACTATTTAGGGTGATTTGCATTTCTAGATTCTATAAGTCGGTGACAATGCTTAAGGACTATGATTTAAGTATTGCACTTGGTGTATATATTATAAACTAAGTTAGATTTTTAGATATGAAGTATATCAAGATACTAAACTTGTTTGGCAACACTATAATAATTGGAGTATGAGGAGGAAATTGTAGTTGTTCATGTTGTTTTGTAAAAAAAATATATGCTTGAAGTATGTTAGGCTGTACCATTGAATAGGGTAGAAACATCCTTAAATTAAGTAGAAAGAAGTTAATAATGAACATCTGAATAACAAAGGGTGCACATTATATTAGAAGGTGAGTTAATAACATGTTTTAAGAGAAACCACTGCAAGGTCTATGAAAAATGAAGTCTGAAAGATATAAAAATATAAAATGAATGATAAATAGCTTAATGAATATAGGTCTAATATTTTGATAAGCATCGAGTGTTAACCTCTTCTGGTGATGGAAGTCATCAATACGTACTGGAACTATAGAAGTTGGAGCTAAAATAAGTATATAATTATCATTATATATTCTACACTCGTTTCTCTAAAATGGCCATATAGAGTAAACTAGTGTAAGATTGAATATGATACCACTAATGTGTTGATATTGATCAATAATGCTATGAGTAATCAAATCAATTTTAAAAGTAACTTGATGCAAAGAGATCTTTACCCCCCATTAAAGGGCTTATTGATAACACTCCTATTTATTATATGAAAATAAAAATATTATGACTTAAGAAATATAAAATAATTAAAAAGTAAGGTATAATAAAAATAGCAAAGACAAAAACTTTAACACATAAGGTGTACATATAAGACATCAATTTACATAGAAGTGATTGAAAAAATAAAAATATCTTAAGAAGGATTAAAATGGGTAAACTCAACTGCTATATATAAAAATAGCTTACTAACACTAGAGTGAAAATTATAGTAAGAAGAAGAAGTCAATGTTCAAGGTTAAAGAGTGGTTCATGGAAGTATAAATAATGACACAATCAACTCTCAAGTAAGAAAGAAGAGACTAAACCTTAAAATAGTTGCCTTTTTTAGTATTAATAAAAAAAATGGTGATGATATTAAGGTGTTCTTATACAGAAGTTTTATATGAGGAGATAGAGAAAAGCTTTATTAAATAAAACATATTTAAAGTAATATAAATATTTTTCAGAAGTTCTATCATTCGGATTTAGTCAAGTAGAGAATTTTGGTTGATCAATCACTTAAAGTAAGCTACTAGGATTAATTACACGTAAAGAAACCTCTACAAGATACTTTATATTAGTGATAACATGCATATCCCTTAATTTTTGTAAGTGAATATCAAGAAACAATATTATTCGATGATTATTATCTTAATAGCATAATGTAAGCTTCAAATCTTATCAATCCACGTTATATATGTCAAATTATCATAACTAAGTGAGATGAATATCTCTCCATATAAAAAATCCATGTTATATTTATCATTAAAGAAATAAAATTTTAAAAATGAGAAAATTTTACCCAAATAAGTGAATGGTAATGGAAGAAATCTAGGAAAATATATGGATAATATAGTTTATATTTTGTATATCAATTATAGTAGCATATCAAACTTGAGATCACTTAACCATGAAGGTAGTAAACCTTGCTCAACAATAAGATGCTTTTGCATGCAAATATCAATTACATATATTAGAGTTAGTCTCATGACCTCATTTTGAAAAACAAATTTCAGATTTTTCAAAAGATGAGTTCTTGGTAATAGATTGAAAAGAAATGTAAGAATTGTAATCTCTAAAAGCATCGGGACAATGTATTAAAAGAAGTGATTATTATAACACAATTATAAAAAATTAGAACTATTCAAGTAGGTTTACAATCCTGATTGAGTTAAGATTGCTATTATTTAATGGGCTTTGATTCTTATGCATATCAATTAAAACTATGTTGATAATAGAGTGTGTATCCCAAAGAGTCTGATATGGAATACTAGTTATATTTCTTTTAATTAGGGAAAACCTCTATATGCATAAAGGCTTACATATGTTATGAATGTAAATTAGCATTTAGGATTTTTAATAACTTGTTAACTATCCTTTATACTTCATTCAAGAGATATAAAGAGAATATATATTAACTAAAATTTATCTAATTAGAGCAAAAGTTTGAAATAATTTATTTCTAAATTAAATTTTAAGTTAATTATATATTTTTAAAGTTAGTGATAGGGTCTCATTTTAAGAGCCTATTGTAAATATAAGATTCCCAAAAAAATTGCATACAATAAAAAAAGAACTACATTTCTTAAATTTATAAAGAATTATATTAATAGATAATTTTTTTTGTGATGGCAATAAAAGAATAAAATAAAGGACCTTATAATTTGGAAACTACAACACATACCTACTAAGTAAAATAAAAAACAATTGGTTTACAAATATAGCCTAAAACATTTGAATCTAAATAATAAAGAAGAGTTAATTAGGGTATAATCATAAGTATGTCCTTACCTTCACATCCTTGTCACTTAATTCATTTTATACATAGTTTTGTTAGTGCTAGTGTAATGTTGCATCTTTCTAGGTGCTCATACTACTATTTGGAAAAATTTGTAATAGGAGTGATCTTAAATTGATCTGAAAAATATAATTAATTAAGAAGCTTTTTTATACTGCATTTTACATATTATGTTCTCTAAACTAAAAATTGCATTAAAATATTTATATTGGAAATATTAGAAGCCAAATATGTTTTATTGTATGGAAAATATCTAAAATTGAGAAATATTTTTGGACTATAATGGTTGGGCAAGTATTCTTACAACATGATGTAACCACTATAAAATAATAAAGAGTAATGCCCATTTATTTAACTTTAAAGAGAATATCTCAATCCTAACAAAAATAATAGCCAAATCATATTATGCACCAAACAAGTAGCACATAAATCCCAATTAAACAAAAAAATTCTAAGCGATGTATCCAAAGGATCCTTGAATAAAATATCAACCAAAAGTCACTTAGTCTTATGATAGGATACTAGGGCCATATAAGATCACTTAGGATGGGCCATAATGTTAAAATATCATAGGGATTGGCCAAGTGAAATGCATTGGGTTTAGGTATGGTGGGCTAATTTTATAGTTTTGTGTTGACCTAAGTATGACTTAGGGTTGAACTAAAAATTGAAATGATCTACAACATGTAGGAACTAAAGAGGGGAGTTTTAAAGTCAAGGTTTTGGTCTAGTGCTAAGGTAAAATTATTTTATCCAAGGGTTTGAGTATTTAAATCAATAGGGTCTATAAGGATAGCTTAAGTAAAATTATTCTTGTTTTTTTTTGCATTTCTTAGCATTTTTAAGGTTTTTGATTGTGACTAAAGCACAATAGCAATAATTATAGGCTAGCTAATCCTATGAAGAGGGAAATTTGCCATATTCCTATAATTAGTTAAAAATGTGTTATAAATGAGTGTAAATTTACTTTGGGTTGATTTAAATTTGAATCCTTGAGGTTTTCCTAAATATTATGTGTATTATATAATTAAACTACTAAACCTTAAGATTAGATTTGAGTTCAGTAAAGTCACTTTATGACCAATGGGTTCAAAAGATTAAGTCTTGTACAAGGGTCTACTTAGGGTTTGTTATGGGTAACCATTAGGCCCTAGAATTTTAAGATTTGACTGTTAGGACACTTAACAAGACAATGATCCCTCTAAATAACTCCTAAAATAGTCTATAACAATTTAAGGCTAAGTGAGATGAAGTCTAAGTTTAGGATATCTAACACTTTTATTGTCTATTATTTAATGTTCTTATTTAGGAGAATTTACAAGAGAGGCTCTAGGCTAAGGCAAAGGCCACCTCAAAATAATGCTCAATAGAAATATACAAAATATAAAAGTAATGATAATTAATAAAAAAACATGAAAAGAATTATAAAAATTAAAAGATAGTATGAGGACAATATTAATGTGTACAAAAACATAAAATACTTTTCTCTTGCCGATGCTATCCATTTAGCCACACCAATTTCTTACTTTATGCCTTATCTTTTAGTACTATCACATTCTTTACTACAACTTAGAACTTTATATATTTTGTTGAAAACTATCATATTATTAAATTAGGTCAATTTTCATAATTTTTGTCAATTAATCTTTTGTATAAATTTTTTTTCTTTCAATTAGATAATTGATCAAAAGTTTTGAGGTCAAACAAGCTAAATCATATGACAAATTTTGATTTATAGAATGAATTTTTCAGTACAATAATTATTTTCAAAAATATTAAGATATGCAAATATAAAATGAGCAGTTTTATTTAACACAATTATTATTATTTTGACTAGTTTTAAAGAATATTTTAAAATAACTATTAAATATAATTAAATTATTTACAATGATTAAAATAATTTATAAGCTTATTCAGGCTACAATGTGAGCCTTCAAGTGTTCAATCTAAAGCAAATGGTATTACTAACATTTAAAACTAATTTAATTGGAAGAAAGAAAGTGGTATGAAAAAAAAAATTCTTTGTTAAATCCTGGACTGTCAGTGGTCTCACACCATCTGAACAAAAACTATAAAAAAAAGAGATAAAGAACACATGAAGAGAAAAAATGGAGAGAAACTCATCGAATCAAAGTCTTTGAATTAAGAGCCAAAAGGTTAAAAAAATCATTTTACTTATGGGGACCCACCCCTGAGCGATACATGATTGATTACATGAATTTGTAATGTACAATGAAATGAATCTACTCGTGTAGTCGACTAAGTCATATAGTTAGTTATGTGGAGTGCTCCATATAGTTATGTTGGTTGCAACATGTTAAATTGAAGCCGTATTTTTTTTATATATTTTGAGTGAATTAGGTATCTTATCTTGAACCTAATTGAAGATATTGAGCTTTATCATGAACTCAATTCAAAGACCATTTGATTTTACATTATCCGCATCATGTCATGATAAAGATAGATATAAGTTTAAGCTCTTATAACATTAATTTACTTAATCGAAATATAATATATATATATATATATATATATATATATATATATATATATATATATATATATATATATATATATATATATATATATATATATATATATATATATATATATATATATATATATATATATATGTGTGTGTGTGTGTGTGTGTGTGTGTGTGTGTGTGTGGTGTTCAAAAATGTGATGAGGGATACCACACAAATCTTAAGGGATACTTATTAAAATGATCAAGTACAACATCAAGGAATGATATACTACTTTAAGAGATAGAGATATCACCCTATAATGGACTTAATCATCTAATAAGGACTCATATGATTGATAGGTCTTTGTATACCAGAGACATTTCTCCTACTTCACATTGATGAGGTAAACCAAAGTTTATTTTAAATTGGGTTTCTAAGCTCTTTATAGGGGCAAGCCCTTTATAGATAATTACATTAGAAGGTGTGAATCTCTTAAGAATACTCTTGATTAAAGTGATTGGCTGACATCTCTATGGATATCAAAGCTTGGTATTAAAGGTATGGTGATTTTGAATATCAAGTTGGAGGAGTTCAAATGGGAAGAGTTCTTAACAAATTCCAAAAGAGAATGAGTAGAAAGCATTCATGATAATAAGAAACCTAGTGAATGCTTTAATCTATCCTATAGTGAGGCTTTATATTTTTGAAGGAAAGAAATTATTTTTATATGAGTTGAAATTTTATTAGAAAGTTAGGACTTAGATTCCAACAACACGAGATTGTGAAAGTGCCTAAGAGGTGAAATCTTATGCTAGTAGTAAAGGAGGAACAAACAGCTTATGAATCCACATCTAAAATGTTTTACCACTAAAGAGAAATATCCAATCCTGACTCTTCTAGACTTATAACCACCTAGAGTGTCTGCCAACTAACACCTCATATGATTTAAAACTATGTTGTCTAGTCTTATGTAAATGCAAGATAGCTATGCTAATATTAATTAAGAAATAATCAAGAGTCCTAAACTAACTCCCTAGGAGACTAGTCATAACTATTATGAAAGTTATGACTTAAACTAATGAAAAAAAATTTACAAGTTTTATTTCATTTTGACTCATTAATTTTGGACTTAGGCTTAGGATAATTTATGTTTACATGCATGATGTAAATTGGAAATGGGTAAAATCAGGGGAAGGGTTGTTCTCCACTACAAAAGACTTCTCTCAAAATCCAAGCCTTATCTCTTATCATGCAAGAGTGGAGATTCTCTATTACAAGAGTGAAATAATATGCATGGATGATGTTAAGACATGCAACCATTCAACTAAGAGATTGCTAAATCTTTTATTTCTTACTTAGAAATCTTAGGCTTTATGGTGAGGTTATAAGTTAGTTAAAATTTTAATTAAAGTTATTAGTTGGGATAGAAAGATTAATTTTTTCATAAAGAGCCTTTTGCATCTAGGCCACACATCAAACATTCACATTTAAAAAAAAACTATAAAAATTATTCCATTTCTATTACATAATCAATGTAAAATAATAACCAAATATTAATCACGTAAAATAATAAAAGGTCAGTGCAACCACGTACCACCGTACACCTAAAAAAAGAAATTGGCTAGTTGAGCTTTAAAATTATACAGCCCGGATTATAATTTATAATGAAAATAGAGCTGTGGGGGTCTTTAATCTTAGTCTTCATCTTCACTTCATGGATTGAGCACTCCAAGCATCACAAGGCCTCCAAAGTTTAAGCCTTCTATCCACTACTCATCCTATACCCCATAGCCCTAATCGCAATCCTACTATAAAAATTATATTTTTATGAAATAAAAAATCTAACTACACTTGCAAAAAATAGAGGTCAACTTAACATACATTCACACTAAATAGTTATATTTCACACATTGGGGCTTAGCACCCTACGTTTGCTCATCAAGCCCACATGTTATAGTGGATTATGCTTAAGGACTAAAGTAGCACCTACAAATAAAGTTACTTATAATTTTCATTATTAAAATAGTCCCTTAAGCACAATCCCTTGCAGAAGGCCTCATTAGTCTAATAAATAACACCTTACCATCCAGATTAATGCAAAAATAATCCTAACATCCAATCTAAAAGATTACATCACAAAATAAAACATCAATCCATTATAACAAAGCACCTGCTTAACCTAAAACTATGATTGGTGACTTAGCATTCTAGTGTATGTGCTATGGCTTAGTGTGGTATAAAAAAAATTAGGCTTTGATGTTTAAACTTAGCTAATGATGAATGATTAAATTTCTCATTAAATGATGGCCATCTTTTAAATGATTAATGGTTTAAGATGAATTTTAAACCTGGCACTTAATTTATTTATTTTTATTATTTTTTGTTTCATTTAAACTTAGAATTTTGAAGAGAGAAAGGAAGAGTGAGACCACTTTAATCCCTAACCATAGGTCAAATCTAAAGATGGATTTTATGACTTTTAATCACCTTAATAAAGTATTATAACATTTTTCATTAAACTATGTGTTTAAATTTGGCTTAAGTGATTTTATCTAAATATGAAAGACATCTTAAGATTAATAAACCAAATCATGGCTAATTTAATGATTTTTCTTACCTTGCTTCATCATCCCATAATATTTATTTAAGTATATAACATACTTAATTGAACAAGTATATTTAATGAATACATGTATATATTTTATTAGATTATTCAACACTTAATGCATGAATGAATTAATATATTTTCATTAATAATTAATATATGAGATATGATGCATGAATTTTGTAGAAAAAATGATTTAATTATACCTTATACATATACATAGACATTAGTATATTGAATTTATATAATTACATACCATTGTTGAACCAGGAATGTGAGGTAATCAGAGATGAACTTGGGACTACTTAAAGTCTTGTGCTCTCAAGATGTATACACTATATACTTGTTAATTCACATACATATGCATACATATATAAGAATAAGGATGAAATTCTAAAAAATTTTAAGTTACATTATATATATATATATATACATTATATATATATATATATACCATATAACATATTTGGAGTTATTAATTCTTAAGGTTATTCACATGAAGAAAAACACCATTAAGTCAAATAGGATTTATTAAGGGTTGATTTTTAAAATTTAAACCATTTAATCTAATGAAAGAAAATTATTAAAGTTATCACTTGACTCATCTCTATTCATTAAGTGATTCAAAGGTGGTTTAGATTATTGTCATGAATTAATTAAGGTTAATTAATTATTTGATCAATTAAGCCTAAAAGAGCTCATAAATTCAATTAAGCCCTAAGTATAAGCCCAAAAAGTATGAAAATTTTACTAAAAATGTATAAACATGAAATAAACTTGTAGTAAAAATTATAATACAATTGGACTTATAATTAGGAATTAATTAAAGAAATGGTGAAAACCCAAAATCATTAATTACACTTAAAATACCCCAAACTAATTAGAGATTTTGATTTCATTGAAAATATCTCTATTATCTAAGCACAAAGAGGGCTTGGTTAAAATATTTAAAGGTTTACACTAATTATTATGAATTTTCTAAGTTTTAGGGTAATTAATAACTTAATTAATTAAATAAATGTTCTTTAGAGTGATTTTGAGAAATATTCAAGACCAGAGGTTCTAATTAATTTCTTTGATCACCCTTACTATTTCAATAGATAATTGGACTTCCATAATTAATTTCATAATTTCTCTTGATTTTAATAATTTATTAAATGCATAAAATAATTAATTTAGATTTTAAAATTTGGATCTCCCAAATTACTTAGCAAATTAACTTGAAATAATTATAAGAGAGAAAGGTCATCTCATAAGACAATCACACCAAATTTCAAACTAAATTGACAAGTGATTAAAGCTCAATTGCACTAATTACATGAAACTTCAAACTCTAATTAATCTTTGAACAATTGACAAAATTTAGGGCTTTTATTTTTTTTAGATTCTCCTTTTTCTAAGATTTCCATAGAGGGTTTATTTAAATTTTTTTTAGATTTATTTACAATTATTTATAATTTTTTTCTAAAAGTTTTACATAAGTAAAGTAACTAATTAATTTTTCTATAAACCCTAATTGAATTATTTTTGTGATTTAGTGTGACCAAGAGGGTCTAATTAATTTTTTAAGATCTCTAATATTTATTAAAGTGATTTAAATTATTTTGATGAATTTTCATAATTTCTATAATTTTTAATTAATTAATTATTTAAAATTAGTCAATTGACTTATAAAATTGATAACTCTTAAACTAGAAGGTTATTAACTTGAAATTTTTATGATAGATAGAAAATATCATTAAGTGTCTTTTTAAAAATTTTTAACTTGATTGGTTTAGTATTTTTAGAGTAATTGGAAAAATAGAAATTTGACTAAAACTCAAATTACTCTTAAAATATATAGCCAAATTTAGGAATTTTGGGTTCATTGGATTCCTCTTAAATGGAAAAATCCATAAAGCTCTTATTTGCATTTTTTGGGTTCATTATTTTTTTTATGATTTTTTAAGTTTTGGGTTAGATCTACCGGAATAAATCAAAAATGGGATCTAATCATAGTCGTCCATTCCATTTAACTAAGATAGATGGCTCGGATGTTATATCTCCCATGGGAAACAGACCAAATAAGGTTAGATGGATGATCTTAGCTAGAAGTCACTTGATTTCACATTGGGGAGTGTCAAAATGAAAAGTGCAATATGGATCTAAAAGAACATTCCTAAAATCATATCACTTCTGAACAAACATGAAGACCTATAACTTTCCTAATTTTTTTAAAGATTACCTCACTCAAGCTAATGTTGAGTGGGTTTCTTGCGGTGAACTTGGTCATTGCCTTAAGTTAAAGCTCCTATATGATCCTCCTCCTTTTCCTCCTCGTAGATTTTCCTTGCCACTGACCACCATCATATTTTGCTGGAGTATACTTGATTTGGTATTTTCATGAGTGAAAAAGGTGGGAGATGGGCTGCTCTTAATTCTTGGGAGATGGAGGTGTTAAATGCAAAAAGTGAGAACTTTTTCCTCTTTTCTCCCCCTTCTCCCTATATGGCCAAAAATCATAATAAAAAAAGTTATATGGTAGTGTGACTATTGATGGGGTGGCATCTAGCATTCATTATTATGAGTGGTTGGGTTATTCAAAAATCACTCCAACCTAAAACATGGAGTAATGAGAGGGGATGTGATGTGATTGAAAATTTTAGAGCTTTGCAGTTTTTTCTCTCTTTCCTATACCCCACTCTTGACTTTTAATTATACTTCACATGGGTTGAGTTCTCAGTTCATGTGTGATAAGATTTGCTATGGTTTAATGAGTTTAGTTTGGGTTTGGGTTGACTTGAATCCATCTTGACCCAATTTAACTTAAACGGGTTAAGTTGGGTCCAATGGTTGGTTTGGCCAATTTGTGTTTAAATCAGGCTTCAATCGTGTTTTTTGAGTTATTTAAAGTGATTAAGTTTGATTAATTGTGATTAATTGGATTTATTTTGAGTTCAACTCAAATTGACCTAACTTGGTCAACTTGTGTTCACTTAGATCTATAGGCCAAAATGACCAAATTGAACAAATTGCACTCAAATGAGGGTTAAATTGAGTTTAAATAAGGTTTTTTAAAGCAACTTAAAGTGATTAATTTGATTTAAGATTAATTTATTTTATTTTTATTTATTTTCATTTTAGCTTGATAGGCACATATAGGTCAAATTGGGTCAATTCAAGTCAGGTTGACCAATTGACTAAATTAGCTAAATTGAGTGCAATTCAGAGTTGAGCCATGTTCAATAATTAACTTAATAATGATTTTAGGTACTAATTTTGTTTAATTTGGGTTGAGTTGATTTTTGATTTAAATCCATTTTTGACCTAAATTAGGCTTAAAGGATCAAATTAGGTTCACTTGCGTCAAATGGCCAATCTAATCAAAATTAAAGTATATTTGAGCTTAAATTATGTTTGATTGAATATTTGAAATGATTTGGATCAATTGATTTTTATTAATTTAAATTTAATTTTAATTTAGACTCATTTTAGCCTAAATTAGGCTTAATGGGTCAAATTGAGTTCACTTGATGCAAATGAATAGTTTGGTCAAATCAAACCCAAAAAAATCAAATTATATTCAAATATGATTCTAAAATATTTTGGAGCATTTAGTTTGAATTAATTTTAATTTACTTTTAGTTTAGGTTTAATAGAGTCCATTTGGGTTCACTTAGACTAAGTAACCCGATTAAGCTATTTGAGTCATCATTGAATTTAGATTTATCTAGTTTTGTGATCTAATATATTAATTTGATAAATTTGAGCATTTATGATGACTTAACTTAATTAGAGTTTGATTAATTTGACTTTTTATTTGGTGGGGCCCACATGGGTCAACTCTAGGTCAAATGACATGATTGATCACTTTTGACTTCATATAGATTTATTTTTGAGTTATGTTAGATTTATACATAAATTATGTACTTTTAGTTTGGTTTGATTTGATATTGATTTCATAATTTGATTTATACATAAAAAATAATCCGTAACATAAAAATAAAAAACCACAATATATAAATTCATTTTTTTAAAAAATCTTTTCTAGCCACTAAAATTCACTATAAACACTAATCATAAAAGCTAAAACTTCAAACCCTTGAACTTGTTTGGCTGCATAGCTGAAAGAGTAGGTGGCTGTCATTTTTAAAGGGAAACGATGTATGACCTTAGAAGGGAATTTGCCTATTAGCATTAAGGGGGCAAGAATAGAAATCATTGGAGAACATGTTACAGGTGCAGCAAGCTTGAGTCTTCTAGTCATAAACAATTTCTTGCTCAAAATGGATGCAATTGAGGTTAATAGACACAAAGTTCAAGAGAGGGGAGGAGGGTTTTATTTGAACACAGATACATGCAAAGGTAACCCTAGATTTGGAGGCAGTAAGGTTATCAACAGCTAAGGGAATGCCAATTTTCCTGGCAACTTTAGAAAAACCAATCTCATTCCAATGACACAAAAGGGACTTGGGAAACTTGATCCACAAGGGGATGTTAGAAAAGTTTTCTTTCATAGGTCTGAAGTCCCAGGTCTATTTATTGAAGATAAATGGTCTTCTATTTAGGAAGCATGGGCTGTGGTTCCAGACGAGATCATAATCTTCAACACAGAGGACCTTAAAGAGGAAGAAATCTACATCCAAGGTAAGGAGATCTAAATTACCTTTGAATTTCCATTTCTTTTTCACCACATCAAGAAGAGAACCGTAATAAGTTCTCTTACCAATGGCGTGACCGACAAGGGAAAGATCATAGTCCTTGGTACCTACTTCAAGTTCCTCTTTAGAGAAGGAAACCTCAACATTATTGGAGGGGATGAAAGATAGGGGAGGAGATTTATTATTCTCATTATGGAAGAGCAGGTCCTTACAATTACAACGAGAAGGAAGTATATTGTGAGGTGGGAGGCCGAGAGTTCAAGAGAAAGGTAGAGGATGAGAATGAAGGGGGAAGTGCAAGGAGAGAGATCAGATTGACATCCATAGAGGGGGGGGGGGGGGGGGGGGGGGGGTTGAGGATTTGAGCTAGAACGAATGAAAAGAAAGCTCAAAGAAGGGCCGATAACTTGAGAGTATAGCTCTTTAAAGATCACTTTCATAGCTTGTGCGTGTTAGATGCATTTCATTTAGGATAGTGTTCCCATTTTTCATAATTATCTTTTCGTATATCTTTCTGAAAGAGAAACGACATATGAGATTCCTTCATTATGTCTCCACTTAGTTCTTGTTTTGATAAGATAGAATGCGCACTTAATTTTGATAAGAAATAATAAAATAAATATCTTGAAGTGATCTTACAAAGATGTTTATGTTATTATAATTTATAGACTAATATAAAATTGATATAAAAATAAATTCATAATAGTCTATTTCATAATAAAATAAATTTCAGCAATGAATTATTTTATGTTTAAGAAAAATGATAACTAGTATGTACATAATTGTGTAAGAATGATTAACTCTCTACTAAACTTCTTTTTTCTTAATTATTAAACAATAAAAATAGAAGATAAAATTATTTAAACAACGAATGTTAGTTGAAATAAAATGATAAGTGACAAATAAAATAATCTAACTTTCTATAAATTTTATTTTGATAAAGAAACTTGATATATGATAGATCTAGCATATACTCTAAAATTTAAGCAATAATTTATTTTATTATAACCAAAATGATGCTTTCAGTTAGAGCAACTGATCACAAAATACTTAAATAAAATTAGTACATGATAGATCTAAGTAAACTAGTAAACTTTTAATTAAAAAGAGAGATCTAGCAAATGTGAAAATATTTGTAGCACAATAAATTAATTTAAAATGCTTAAAATATACTTCTATAATAGATCTAAGAATAAATGCTCTTTTAGATAAGATTAAAGAAGAAATATTTCAAGAAATCAAAAGAAATTTGTAGGAAGATAAAAATTTTAGCAAGATGAAATAAATCCTACAAACTAACACAAGAGTTTTTCACAAAAAAAAATGATTGAAGAAACTTTATTGTGAAAAACTTAAACTTTGACTGCAAAAGAACAAATGGAAATCTAGGAAGTTTGAGAAACTTTAACTTAACCAAAAAGTAAAAATTTGAAAGAACAAATATATGGTGAAAATAGTATGAACAACTAAAAGAGATTAAGATCAAGAAAAAATAAACTCAAGTAATTTGAGAAAGTTTGCTTAGTTGAAGATGTTAAAGCTTCCAAACCAAAGATTTGAGCTTGCAATATTTGGAGAACACTTGGGAGGGAAATCTTGGAAGTTTTTTTATAGATTTGTTAGAGAGATTTTGAATTTGAATGAGCAACCCTTTCATGAAGAGAATGAGGGCTATTTATAAGTAAGATAATTTTGAATTATTTCAAAGAAATATATTATTCTAATATCATTTTATTATATAATATAATATTCAATAAAAATATGATATATATTTAATAAATATTAAATTCAAATAGCTAAAAATTGGCTAGTCACATGGGCAAGTCAAAAATAATCAAATATGGTTCTTAATATATTCAAAGCATGTATCATGCAATCTTTATTAAAATCAGCTAATGTTTGAAATATCATAATAAATTTAATTTTAATTAAATGTGGGTCATGTAACCTATCAAATTAATGGAGACAATCCAAGGAATCTATTACAGATGAAATCAGATCTAAATTCCTTGATTATAAAATGATTTTAGTTGAAATACTAAATTTCATGTATTTTTGGTTAATTTTGAAATATGATATTTAAAATTTTTAATATAATTTAGATATAATCATACATATGTTAGTTATAATATAACTTTTAAATTAAATTAAATATTTAATTATATTAAGTATATAAACTAGTTACACTCAATAGTTATAATTAATTATCATTTATTATTTTGACAATTTAAATGATATGTATGAAGCATTGAAAGTTAATTAGAAAAATATTTATATAAATTAATCTCATTATCATTATTTAAAATAAATAAAAATAATATGTTAAGTTGTGAGCAAATTAATTCATGCCAATGAACTCATATGAACCTCTAAGATAGTTATAAATGCATATAACCTAAAATATTGTATTTTGAGCTTCAAGGTATGTATTTTGATCTATCTTTCATTCTTCCATACTTGAAATTTCATCAAACAAAATGTGAGATGTAATTAGAAATTAATACAACCGAAATATATAAAACATACATTAGAACATTCAAGCATATGTTTGTTATCATAAAAATTAATCAGATTGAACATCAGGCTCATAAAGACAACATCATCCTTGATGGAGGAAGCCACTATTAAAAAAAATGAAATTTTTTGTTGCTTAGACAATGCCTCAACAATTCACCCATGGTAAGGTCAATCATCATTTCAAGGTAACCTAAATAGTTTGGACGAGTAGCCTTAGGAGCCGATGAGTGCCCATTATCATCATCCATTGATGCTTGAACACTCAACACACTAAGATGTAAAGATAATAAGATCAAAGGAAATCATATAAAGTATAACAATATCATAAAAAAAGTGAGTTATATCATAACATGACAATCCTTTGCCACCCTTTATTTAGAAAGAGTTCTGGCCAACCTGCTTTTTAGGACTTTTCTCTACAAAATAAAAGGATCTTCTTCCTGCGGTTCTTGAATACTAGCCATCTTCTTCATAGCTAGAGTACAAAATTGATTCACTAAAATCACATCACACTCCTCAATCAAAATGTGAGCACTCCCCACAACTTACAAGTCCTTGCCATTACTATTGACTTGTTTAACAACATCGCCTTGGGCTGGAGTCACCAAAGTAATCATCTCAACTAGAGGAATATCAATGAATTCTACTGATTTCTTGATCTTCTTCTTCTTTCTTTGAAGGCCAGCCCAGAGTTAAGTAAGTTTAACATCATCTTAAGGTATTTTATGATCTACGGTGAGTACATGCTTCTAGTAACATTATGAACTCAGCAAAGAGAGGGTGATACCTAATTCTATAATAAATAATAGTAAGAAGAACTTGGGTCAAAACCTCAAACTCCTTTTATAGTGTAGAAAATAGAGAAAATGCCAAAATTAATAGATCAAATCAATGATGATGTGAAACAAGAAAAGATGTTTTTCTAGAATATATTAAATGTTTATAATTAAATAATTTATATATTTTATCTTTTTGCAGGTCCCCTCTATAAGGAATAAAAGAATCAGGAAGCTAAATATATACCCAATGCACAAGTGGACCATTTACCTATGAAGACTCACTATAATTAAGGCTAATACAAGGATAGGATCATTCTAGTTTAATAACCAGAGTCTTGAGATCTGCCTCATATAAAGAAGACTTACTCAAAATAGAGTGAATATAAGAAATGCTTGAAAATAGGTAATCTATATCTAGTGATCTACCTCATATGCAAGTGAACACACATTTGGAAACACGTCTAGCTACTCTCATCCACTCTAGAGACCATATTTGGAGAACTCACTGCTCAACACTTAACCGTCATCTCCATAAGTGAGCTCCTCTTTATGTAATTAATATAGTTGATGCACACTTTTCTTATCTAGCCACCTCTTAATTGAATGAATTTAGGATTTTCAAAGAGGGTGGACTTTCTAGACTTGTCTAATTTATGCATCCATGTGCTTCCATACTACTTTGCAATATTTCCTAGGAAGGAAAAGGGGAAGATTCTTGTACTCATATTTTTTGATGTAGTGGAATTATTTTTCTTGTGCTTGGTTTACTTTGCTTTTCATACTTGTATAAAGTTATGCAGACAAATTTGGATCAAATTGTTCACTTCATGAGCCGCACCTCACTTGAGATTGATTTTGATGATAACATATATATGTTTAATTGCTACTAATCATTTATTTTTAAGTGTTGCAGGAAAATTCTTTAAATCTAATTTCTATAGTCAAATTTGGAAAGCTAAAACTTTTAGACTTGAACTCATTGGGAATTTATAGGAATCTGAATATTAAAGCAAATAGTGAGCTTAATAAAATAAAATAAATGATTCATTCATTTGAAAATAATTTATTTTAAAATTATTCATATTCTCTAAATCTCAAAAATTGCAATTATTCATTCAATTATCTATTTTGGATAATATGAACTAAGTGCATAAGTCTTGTTCTATTTAATGTGCTTCCAAGCAAGCATAAATTAAGCTCATATTTCATTAAATCATTTCCATGCTTAATCATAGCCATTATGCATCTAGTTTGTGCATAAAAAGAAAATTATCTTAGAATTATTCTAATTATTATTTTTCTCTCTCCTATTGTTCTAGTTTTTCTCTCTCCTATCCTATCTGTCATCCTAAACTTATGTTTGGCCGAATTTTTATCATTATTTATCTAATAAATCATGTGAGTTTTATTCAAATTATTTCCATAATAAGCCTCTTATTTTTTTAATTTAAAAATTAATTAATTTGAATTTTTGAATTTAAATTATTATAAATTTAAATTGAATATTCATTTACATATAAGTGCAAATTGGACTTAGCTATTTATGTCATGATATGGATGACCCTATCTTGAATTACTTCAATTAATTTGAGTAAAATTTAAATTAATTTAAGTATTGAATTCAAATGTGCCATGGATTTATTCTTTTTCCCTTTGCTTAAATATTTTCCTTTTGGAAAGTTCCATGGATAGCCATAAATATTTAAATTTAAATTATTTTAACATAATGTTTATTAATTCAAATAGCTTCGTAATTTATTTCATTATCATTCACATTGAATTTATTACATTAAATCACATTTTAAAATATTTTTAGAAACTGAATTGGTCGAAATTCTTGATTAACTCTATTGGATTTAATCTAATTGTTTTGGTTTTATTTCTTTCCTTTTCTTATTCAATCAAAGTTGTTTAATTGAATATCTCATGACATATTTTTTATCAAATCTTTATTTGGAATCATCTGGACTAGCCATATCATTTATTTGATTTAAATTAAAATCAATTTGAATTAATTCCTTTTTGACTTTAGCTAATTTAATGAATTTATGCTATATATGTTAATCTTTTAGATTCTCCTCCTCTTTCCTCTCTCTTGACTGTCCCTCATGATCTCATAGTCTAAATTAAATTGGATCTTATGTCATGTGCTTAATTGTTCAAATTCAAATTCCTTACAAAATTTAAAATTCCAAAATCATTGATGGAATCTATTGGATTTTATTTGATTGGTTAATTGATTTTATTATCTCACCTCTCTCTCTCTCTCTCTCTCTCTCTCTCTCCATCTCTTCTTGGCTAAATTTACTCATGTTATTCCAATTTAATTTGATTGGTTCAACTTGAATTATTTCCCAAATGGATTTCCCTCCATTTTTTCCTGGGCGAATTTTCCCATGGGATTTCAATTTGATTGGTTCAAATTGAATTATTCCCTAAATTATTTTTCTTCCAATTTTCTCTTACTTGGTGGACTCTCTTAGCCTCCTTCTATTTAATGTGGCTTTGATTTTAGGTTAAGGTTTTGTACCTTCTTCTCCTTACATGGCCGACCACTTACTAAATTCCTCTCTTAAACATTTTTATGATTCAAGTGATACAACTCATTCAATCATCCTTCATTTCCCTTGGTCAAAATATCATAGTAAAGATTGCTTGGGAAAATTAAAGGATAGGTGGAATTTACCTTGACCGAGAGCTTCAAAACATTTCTTAAACTTTTTAAGGTGCTTAACTCCTCATCTTGCCATGATTTTTTCTTTTGGTCGATCCATATTTTCATGGTATGCATGATGGGAGTTAAGTTATGATTAAATAATTTCCTTTGGTAAACTTATTTGAATTATTTGAATAAGGATTGGTGTTTAAAAGTTCTCTTTCTCTAGCTTTTCATCTCTCATGAATTCTTAAGTGAAGATATCTTAAGTAAAGAATTCAATTTGGCTTTTCATTTTGTTCATTGGATAACATAAGATTGCATACATCACTTATCTTTGGTCTATCATTCATATAATAAAAGCATTATTGTTTGTTGTTTTAGATTATTGATTCAAGTTGATTTATTTTTAGAAGTTCATATCTTGTAAAACTAATGAAGGTTATTTAAAGACTTCTTGCATTTCAATTTCATTCAAGTTATTACATTTAAATATCAAATAAACAAGAAGTGAGTTGTCTCTTTTATCTCTTGCCTTAATATTATTATAGTTGGGTTGTGAGTGCAAAATAATTTTAATTTGAGAGTTTAATATTTCTATATTTTTTTTCTTTTTTCTTCTTATTTCTTGTGGGTTTTACTTGCCCTTGTATGAAAGTACAATATTGGGTGTACTTGCTCATATAGGAAAGTATAGTGTTGGGTTGTATTTGCCCATGAAAGAGAGTACAGGACATTTGTCATAATCTCAACTTGGATTTAGTGAATTCCTAGCTTGGGTTGCTAGACGTGGATGTAGGCTGATTTTTAGGATTTAACCAAACCACCTAAAAATCTATGTATTCTCCTTTTACCTTTTTTTTGCACTTTTACTATTCTATACTGTTGCTCATTATTACTGTGATTCATTAAAAAATAATCATATAATATTAACTTTTTTGTAAAGCAATTAATTAATTTTAATTTGAAAATATTCTAAAACACTAAATTCCTCCCCAACCCCTCCCCGCCTTACCTTTTTTGCACTTCTACTATTCTATACTGTTGCTCATTATTACTGTGATTCATTAAAAAATAATCATATAAGATTAACTTTTCTATAAAGCAATTAAAATAATTTTAATTTGAAAATATTTTAAAACACTTAATTCCTCCCCACCCCACTCGCCCCTCCCCCGCCCACACACACTTGTGTGCCATAGCATAATAACACAAATAATTCAAACATTATTGAAATTAGCTATTAAATTCTATTACTTTTAATAATAATGGTAAATAGACAAAGAGTGCATCCTCAAGAAAAAATAATACAGTGAATGAGATAATGAGAAAAATCTACATCTTGTAAAGAATATTAAATATTTTTTCTTCAAAATGTTTTATTTTAATAAATCTATCAAAATAATGTTTTTATGATGTGTAGCTATGGACTTTTAATTATCTAAAGACCTAATTTAAAATATACATACACTATTAAAAAATGATGGATGTTTAATGGATATTCTATTAGAAACCAACAAATTAATAATTATGAATTTTTTTTTCAATGGCAATGTTGATGGTCCATATTGTTTTATTTTAGTGTACGAATAGAATTCTTAATGTGGTTAACAAAATTGGAATTTGGTTTGACGGATTTTTGTGGAGTGTCTATGGGACCTAAAAGGAGGGTGGATTAAGTATTTTAAAAATATTACAAGTTAAAACTTAAGCTTTTAATTAAGCAAGAAATTTATTTTTAAATGATCTTTTTAATTTAAGTGCCATTGAGCAATTACACACACATTTATAATAGTGAAAAAGGGATAATATGCAAGAAATTTTATATGGGTTAGAAAATTTCTAAACTGGCATACATTTATGTCTAACCCTCTGGCTTGGATTCCACTATCCCAATAGATAATTATAATAATGTACTCTCCTACAACATGATGGGTAACCCCAACTACAATAATATACTCTCTTATAATGAGATGAGTATGACCCTAATAATAGTAGTGTACTCTCTTACAATAGAGTACAAGCCTAATAGCAAATATCAAACAAAAAATATAAACTTTTTATGATTTTGATAATAGTAAAGCTAAACTTATAGAACCCACCCATATAATTTGGTGTTCTTACAACACAATTTGATCATGTGACAATCAACACAAGTTTGCAAGACATTTTACATATATCATGAAAATTATTTTAATGTATAATTGATGGACAATATAAATTAGTTTCCTAAGAAATCCAAATATGTGTAGATAATGTATTTAATTGCATGGATCTCTTAAATGAATAAACATATAAAACATGACCATGCCCACAATAATATGTATAAGTAACATTTGGCAAAACATGCACAAATGAATTTAAAAGTTTAATTTTATTTTTGGAGAACGAACTAACATGCTTATGAGATTATATATATATATATATATATGTGTGTGTGTGTGTGTGTGTGTGTGTGTGTGTGTGTGTGTGTGTGTGTGTGTGTGTGTGTGTGTGTGTATGTATGTATGTATGTATGTATATGTATGTATGTATTTAAATCATATGAGTAATATGAAGATTACTTGCAAAATATGAAATAATTTGAATGTAAAGCATTTGAGCAACTAATCTTAATGAAAAACAAAGATGTACATTTAATTTAGTTATAATAATGGCATTTTCTCAACTTTGAAGACATGTTTAATTTGATTTCTACTAAATAACTTATTTTGTACAATTTTATTTTCATTATCTAAAGTCTTAATCTTTTAGACAACATCATTAAGATTGTAAAATATAGAACTGCTTGATAAATGGACACGTATATTGTCTGCTCCATGAGCCATGGGCTGCAAAATTAGATTTTGATGATAACAACCATCTGTGTAGAATCTCTAATTGTTCATTTTGAGATTTAAAAGAAATTTATCAAACTTAATAAAACTCAATAAACAAAGGTAATTCAAGTCACATCTCTTAGAGGTTTTGTTGAATTTAGAGTTTTATGTTGAATGTTTATAAAATAATTTGACAAATAAGGTCACTCTGATTCTATTAAAATTATAATCATCATTTTATAATTTTATTCAATATAAATTTATTTTAATAAATCAATAATGTGCTATTTTATTTTTACTATATATTTTTCACATTATTTAGTTTATGACATTTAATAAAGGATGGTTTGGCCAATGCTAGAAGAAATGAAGAGGAAAAAAGTAGGAGGGAAAGAAAATAAAGAAAAAAAAGATTTTAAATAAATGAAGCCATTCAAATTAAATTCGAACTAGAATGATTAAAATTCGTCCAAGCAAGAGGGATATGATAGGAAAATATTTCTAAAATTAATTAAGAAAATCTCAATGTAAAATAGGCTCATGTGAATTTCGGCCAAGCCAAATAAATTTAGTGGGAAAATTATTTAATGCAAGATTTTGATTTAAAACAATTTTCCACATGACAATAAATTGAATTGAAATTAAATTTTGAATTCGTGTGGTTGGCCAAGGTAAGAGAGAGGAAGAAATTAAGGAGCTTAACATAAATAGCTCAATTCCAATAAAGCAAAAAACACAAGAAGGATTTAATTCAAACTCAATTTAATTGAATTAACTAAAGTAACAGGACTAGCCAAGCATGTTCCAAATAAGGATTCAATTAGTTCAAAAGCAATACAAGAGATAAAAACTTAACTAAATTGATTTATAAAAGTTAAGGAAAGTCATGTGTGGAGAAGATTTATGACACCATATAGATTTTAAGAATATTTATTTAGGTAATCAAATGCATCATTAAAGGGATAAATGCATTATCTTTAAAGATAAATATATTACCCTATAATGGATTTGAATATTGAATAAAGATTCCTAAAGCTAATGGGTCTTCGATATTCTAGAGATTTTTTTTCCAATGAACTATATAGAAAAGTAAAACAAGATTTATTTATTTTAGGGTTCATAGTTCCCTATAAAGGCAAGCCCCTATAGTTAATTATATCTTAGAAGGAAGGGAATTCCTCCTGAGAATACTCTTGATTAACGAAATTGACCTTTATCTTTATAGATTTTAAAGCTTATTTTAAAATGATTGCTAATTTAGAAATTCAAAGGGAAACGCTCCAAAGAAGAAGAGATCTTTCCAGAAGCTAGTCGGGAATAAATAGAAAATGTCTATAGATGCTGGGATGCCCAGTAAGCATTTCAACTATCATATCATTGGGCTTTATATTTTTAAAATTAAATTGAATATAATTTTGAACTAGCACTTTATTAGAAATCTAGGACTTAGATTCTAACAATACATGACCATAAAAATGCCTGGTGGATGAAGAATTATTATAATAAGATGCTTCAAAACATAAGTCTATAAATGCTTATAACATAAGTTAGAATCTTGACCTAGTATAGTTTTTATAAATTATTTATTCTTTTTTCACTAGAGAAAATAAGCCTATCCAAGACTCTTTCAGACTTACTACCCACCTGGAAGGGTTGCTAGCTAACACCACCTAAGTGATTATAAATCCATTAGTTTAGTCTTATGTATGAAAGATAGCTAAACTATTGTATTTAGTAAAAGTTTTGAAAAATTAAACTCACTCACTAAAACCTAGGATCATGACTAGTATGTTATGAACCTAACTAGTGTAATAATTTTCATGTTTTATGTATTATGACTCACAATTTTATTTTTAAGCCTTTAGTTATACAATTTCATGCATACAATGAGATGTAGTTAGAAAATGATCATTGGACAAATCAATATAAGAAGGCATGCTTCCTTAAGAAGGGTTGTCATCCTCACAGGTCAGATGTCCCTTGTGTGCAATGGGTGAAGTGCCTAATTCAAGAATGGTGAACAATATGCTCACATGATTTACAAAGTCTAATTATTTCTAATTATTTTTAAGTTATACCTTAGGCTTTATTTATGGTGAGGTTATGAGATTTTATTTTTATGTTTGAAATATTTAGTTTTAATGGGGTAAGAAGTTTAGTTTTTCTAAGAGCCTAATGTTTTAAGGCTTTTCATCATAGAACACATCATAGAAAGAAACCTACAAAAAGTATGTAGTTCTAATAAATAAAGCTAAATTAAATTAATAAAACTAGCTAGTGTAGCTAGGTATGATTATACAACCCAAAATAAAAATAGAAATCGAGCGCTGTCATTATACAACACACCCTAGAATTAAAAGTCTTAATCTATGGAGGTCTTCATCTAAGATTGTCACCTTTTTAGGGACCTCCATGGGCTTCACAAGGGTCCACCAATTGGTAAAGTCAACTCTTGCTATTCTTAAACATCATAGATAGTAACATAATTCTAGGCTCAAATTATATTTAAAAATTTCAAAATAAAATCCTAAACCATACAAAATAGACATCAAGAAATACATACAACACACCAAAAGTTTATATTTCAAACATATAGGATTGGAACTAATAGATACCAAGCTCACCTATCCTATTTGGGTATGCTTGAGGATTTAAGCACATATACAAGTAAATAGCATTTGTTTACATTTTTTTTTTTATAAAAAGGGAAGGTTTCATTGATCAGTGTAAGTATAAAAGTAATCTAAAATGATAAAAAAGAAATAAAAAAGTTGCATAATTCTTCATCTGATGTAAGGCAAGTCGATGTTTTCACTATGCACAAGTAAGAATAATTCTAGGTCCATAGTCTTAGAAATGCAAAATGATTGAGAAGAGGTTCCACGTTTGGCTAACAAATCTATAGGGTGGTTGCGTTCTCTCCATATGTGGGAGAAAGAGATGTGCTTATTTTTACCAAACCTCTCAGAGTTTTAAAGGCATTATTAATAAACCAAGGAGTATAGTGGGTCCTGTTCTTTTTCAATAATTGAATAAGGATCATGGAATCTGATTCAGTCTAATGCTCATAGTGAGGTTTTCTTAAGGCAATTTTGAGTTCATAGAGGCATGCTTCCACTTTAACATGGAGGGGGAGAGTGAGCATAAGGCATAGAAAAATGGATTTAGTAATTACCATCTTTGTCTCTATAATTCCACCTATTCCAACTTTTTTAGTTTTAGTGTCAAAGCTTCCATCAATGTTTATTTTGATGATGCCATTGGATGATTTTTTCCAGTGGACAATTTCCCATCTATGCTCAGAATTGTCTTCACATGACCCCAATATTTATGAGCATTGTTTTTACCCAGCGAAGTGTGATATTTTGATTGTTCCATTACAAATTGCCTTGTGTAGATAAGCTTTACATTTTAGTATGGTGTTGTCAATTGTCATGGTATTTACATTATGTTTCAGTTTTTTTCTGGCCATCCATATAAACCATAATAAGAGGTGTAATCAATGTGATGTTTATACTCTAGCTATCTCTCATTTGTCAGCTTTTGATCAATTCATATATGGATTCAGTTGTGTAATTTAAGTCAACTTGTAGTAGGTTCGAAAAGACTCTCCATATTTGTGTGCTAAATTTGCAACATATGAAGCAATGTGGAATGCTTTCTTTGTCTTCCTTGCATAACATACACATTGATGGAAACTATAATCTTTGAGTTTAAGTATGTCCTCCATAGGGATGAAACTGTGAAATAGCCTCCAGCAAAAAAATGAAATCGATGGCTTGATGGTTGAGTTCCAAATTGCTTATCCCCATGGAATTGTCCTAGCTTCTCTCCACCAATTCTAGCAGATGGTTTTGTTGATGGATGTGTTATTAGATTGACCTTTAATAATGAGCGTGTCTTTCTTGTTGCCTTCTATTGGTATATTGTTGATATCCTTACATATGTCACGGGGGAGATGTTCCATCAGTTTGTCTATATTCCAATCAAAATTAATTTAGAATTTTGAAATATATTGTGATTATTATGGTCTTGCATCAATTTTCCAAATGAGAAGTGCCTTTTTCCCGCATCTAATGATCATTCCAGAAGTCTATGTTTCCATCTCCCATGTCCAAAGATTAGATTTTTAGCTTCCTCTCTATATTGTAGCATATGTTTCTATGTTGATGAGTCCAATTTCTTCAAATTGGTAGTCATTGGGTGAGCTTGTTGGTGTTGGCCTCATTTTTAGATGAGGTTTACATCATTTCTAAAACTAAGTGTTAAGGCATCTAATCCTAGGTTAAGAGCCTCGTGATTAAACACTTAGGTCATTATGCTTAGTAACCTAGTGAACGCTCTTAGGGCCTGACCTAACCTAATGAGATTTGGTAGAGCTAAACCTAACCCAAATTAAAACAGATAAGTGACCTAATAAAAAATTAAATCTAGTTGGACTTAGGCTATGGTAATTAGGATGGCTAATCCAACTACCCTACTTAAGTTTAGAATGACTTGAACTCAAAAAATTTTAAATTATTTTAAAACAAATTCAAATTAAAATCAAAGTCATGAAATCATAACATGAACATAAATGGAGTCAAATCAGAATAAAGATCAAATATGGTCAACCATTGGACATAGGTTTGACTTATGTGGGTCTCACCAAGTCAGAGGTTAACCCACCCAAATATGACCAAATTAAATCATTCCAAAGATTTCAACTGATATAATAAACATGCCTAAGCATATATTTAAAGAAATATAAACCCAATATGGTCTTAATTAGATTAATAAAATCATTTAACCTAAATGGGCCTAAATGGACCCTATTGGATTCAAACTTAAACTAAATTGAAATTAATCCAAATTAATTGACTAAAATCATTTGAAAGTCATTATTGAACATAAATTAACTAATTATTGGGTTTAATTTGGCTAACATGGTCATTTGACCTAATTAGACCAATCTTAACCCATTAAGCCCAAATTAGGCTAAAGTGGATTTCAAATCCAAAACAAATGAAACCAATTGACCCAATTCATCCCAATACTTGGATTAACATATTTGGAAATTAAAAACATTATGATTAACCCAAGCAAGTCATTTGACTCAATTGAATTCATCTAAATCCACTTAAGCCATAATGGGTTAATTATTGAAAGAAGCAAACAACCAATTCCAAATCTTATGAAACCCACTAATTAAAAATATTACGATGATTAAATGAACATAATTAAGATTAAATATAGCATCAATCCATCAAATGGAATGAACTTGATCAAGCCCAAAGGGAAAAAAATGCCTAAATGGCATAATTCAAAGCATTTGAACCCAAAACCTAGACTAATAACCTTAGATCACATCTAAACTCATCCAAAGATGAGTTTATGTGATTGAAAGCCATGATTAAACATATTATGAGTGTCCAAGTGAATCCAAAGGAAAGAACATATCATGGAGAAATAAGGTGGAGCATGCAAACTAAAATAATATCCAGTCTAAGATACCTCTTTGGTTCCTCCTCCTCTCTTCATCTTGACCTCCTTGGATTGACCCCAATTGTTTAACCACCTCTTAAGCTAGCCTCCGAGGGTGGTAATCAAACCCAACATGAATTCCTCCTGATATTGCTCTTGGCCAATAGTGGGAAAGTAAGAGAGAGCCATTATTGAGCTTATATGAGCTTCCCATCACCTTCTCTATGCAAAACAAAGATGAGCACACCATTCCCCTGATTCCCACATCACCGACAAGCCAAAGTTCGACCAGACCCACTAGAAAATGTGTGAAGCTTGGTCTCCACAACGATCCATTGGGAGGTAATCCAATTCCTTGTACCCAGAGGTTTATAGTGTCCCCATAAAAGTTTTTGAATCATCCCCACCTCCTGAGATCACTATTGATGAGGTATGGGCTCAAACAGACCACTTTAGCATTCAGTGTTGGTGCTTTTGAAAATCAACTTACTCAAGTGATATCAAGCTATTTGGATGGATTGTAAATGAGTCCTTGATCATTTTGCAATTGAAATCATGAAAAATTGTGGTCTAGATTGTCATAAATCAAGTACGAACAATGTACATTGCTCAATTCTTATTGTCATTAAGGGAAACGTAATCTCCACTATTTGTTCCTTCTATTAGGAATGGATGACCATAATTTAATCAAATGATCTGATTGAATCCCCTATAAAAAACTATGGGATGACCTAGGCCATCCGATCTTCAACCGAACGGCCCAGATCAAACAGCATCCCATCACCATTTTAATGTGGGATCTACGTGTATCTCGCATGGGCCAATCAATGTTCGACACATGGAAAGCGACTCCACATCAGTGCCACATGGCACCGATGCAGATGAATAGAAAATTTGAGATTGTCTAAATTAAAAAAATGCTAAAATTTATCAAAAACTTTAAAAAATCATATAAAATAAAATATTCAACTAAATATGCAAATATAGGCTCTATGGATTCCTCTCAATGAGTGGAATCAATTAAAACCAAAGTCTCTAAATTTTATTGCATAATTTTGGAATAATTTAGGTTTAAATAAATATAATTAAACTAAAATTAACTTAAATTAATGATCTAACTAATTCCAAACTTTGGGGAATTGAAATTAGGGCTAAGACACATCTTAGGCTAATTTTTTAAGATTTATTGATGGATAAATCTTAAGTTATGAAATTTTCAAAATGAGAGGTCTTAATTTAATAAAATAAATTAATTTTAATTTGAGAAAATTATGAAAAGCCATAAGATTAATTTAAATCATTACAATGAGCCTCAAGGGATGATAGTATAAGCTTAAAACATACTAGAACCTCATAATCTCAAAAATAGCATAATTAAGTAATTAATTGAATTATTTAATCCAATTAATCAATGTGAACTTAGAAACATATAATAAATCATCCAAATTCTCAAAAAAAATTAAATAAACCCTCAATGGATGTATCATTTAATGAGAAATATATGAAAATTGAAACCCCTAATTAATTTTCCTAATTTAGGCTTAATTTAGGTTTTAGTGATATAATTAAAACCTTAATTAGTCTTTAAATACATGTTTAATTAGAATGAAATTTTAAGGAACTCAAATGGCAATAAACCCTTTTTGCCATATAAATTTCAAGGCAAATTGATATTTAGATTAGAAGTTATTAAATTTCTAATCTCTAGGTCAATTTACATAAAATATTAAAATAGGAAATCATAAAAATTATAAAAACTCATAAGATCAACTTGAAACATTTCAATTAACACTAGAACATTTAAAATTTTTTTCTAACCCTCTAAAGTTAAGAAATTCAATTAATTATGCATTAGAGCTTAATCAAATAATTAAGAACATGAAATTTGATCAAACCCTAAATAATCAATCTAGGAAATTTATAATAAACTAATTATTTAATTAAAAACAAAACTAATTAACCTCTAAAATCCATACCTAAATGTGAAACTCATTTATATGGAAATTCCCTAAATTTGTTTAAGTGAGTAAGTCACATAATCCTAAAGCATAAATAATGGTGATTAAATAAATTAATTACACAAATAACCTAAACAATTAAAATGGTCTAGGTTAAGATCCAAAAGATTAAACTTTAACATGTAATAAACCAACTTAAATCCATTAAAATAACACTAATAACATGAATGTGTGAATATAATTAAAATCAAGTAAACTTAAATGATAGATTGAAAATATATAAATCAATACATTATGAAATTGAAATGTAATAAATTAATAATAAAATCAAATTAAAACTTGAATTAAGACATTAATTTAGTAAACATAAGACATTAACCTAATAAACATAAGATACCAATTTGATAAACATAAGCTAAATATAAATTGAACATTAATCAATAAATAAGATCAATCCAAAAATTAAATCAAATGAAAAAAGAATTGAATTAAATTATATATAAGAAAATAAAAATACATAGTAAAAGTCATAATAAAAAAAAGCAATACATTAAATCCTAGTAAAATAAACTAAATCAATATATCATATAAATAAATCAAAATGAAAACTAAATCTTGTCAAATAAAAATAACAGAAACATTAATTTAATAAATAAACATAGCTAGTTTAAGCTAAATAAATAAAAAAACAAATGAAATGATTAAAATGGGTCCAATCAAATGAATTAAATATGAACTCAAGTTATATAACATAAAATAACAAATGAATTGAACTTACATTGAGAACTAATTCAAATTAAACCATACTAATATGAACATTAAATCCCTAATTAAATTTTATTCAAAGACTATAAATCAAAAACTTATAAACCAAATCAAGAAGTATTTAACTAAATTTAAAAAATAAAAAGAAGAACAAATCTTAATGCACAAATAAAATTAAAACATTAATCAAATTAAATCAAATTCAAATGAATCCAAAATAGGTTAATTAAGATACCTAAAATCTTAATTAAGCCCCTTAGAATGAATCCTCACCTTTGGGTGAAGACTTCATTCTATTAGGATTTATAATGTTGAATAGAATGGGTTCCACCCAAAGAGAAACTTATTATATTCTTCATTCTTGAGAACTTTAATTTTATTTTAATATAAAATAAATCTAAAAATTGAAATTAAATTGTAAATTATTAAACCAATTAAATTGAAACCACCCATGGTAAATGAAACTATTTTTAAGATTAAAACAATAAAAATAATATTTTCCATAATTTATAATGTATGATATATATTCTGGACACCAGTGGTCATAGGGTTATTGGTCCAAAGGAGATCTTGATACCTCGAACCTCTGGTCTAACAATGACAAGTGCTTATGAGGAAACATTATGAATGAAAAGTGAAATCCCAAATTCAAATTAAATTTTGGAAATTAAATTGAAACTTGAACTTAAAATTCTTAGTAAATTCATACCTGACAATACCATTTTTCTTCACGCACTAGATTATTAAGGCACTGAACATAGATTTAGGTTAGGTCGATATGTGATGTTCTATGATGTGATATGATATTTTATTATTTTGTAGTGTACTATTTTAGACTAGATGGCTAGGATTATCTACCCAGTAGCCTAGATGCTAAAATGTTCTTTTTTAGGCTAACACTACTTTTTGTAAGGGGCTGTGCTAAAAAGGACTACTGTAATAAAAATATATATAAATGCTATTTTCTTGCAAGTATGCTTAAGTCATTAAGCATAGCATAATAGGATAGGCGGGCTTGGCAAGCAACTAATGCTAAGCCTGTATGATTGCAAATATAACTTCTCGTGTGATGTATACATTTCCTAACATTTGTTTTGAAGAGCTTAGGAATTTCTCTTTGAATTTCAAATGTAATTTGAGCCTAGAATTAGGTTAGGACCTATGGGGTCTAGGAATAGCACAAGTTGATTGTATCATTCTGGTGGTCCCCTATGAATCCCAAAAGAAGTCCTTGAAGAAGGAGATGATCTTGGAAGAAGACTCATAAATCTAGACTGGTAATTCTAGATCTGGTTGTATAAGGGTAGAGCTCAACTGACCATTTTTCTCTTTCTTTTGAGGTGTGTGGGAGTATTCAGCCGCATTGGCATATTCTTTTAATTAAATTTGGTGTGATTTATTTTGTGTGTGTAATATAATCAACCTATTTTTCTAGGTTTCTTTCTATGTTGTGCTTTATGTGATGAATGCCTGGACGATTAGACTCTTAGGAAAATTAAGTTTTCTAACTAACCTAAATTTGAACAACTTTAACAAAAATAAAGAAACTTGGAACTTTACATTAACTAAAGCCCTAGGAATAACTTAAAATCAACAAGAAACAATTTGCTTTTGTGAACCATACTAGCATATTATTTTAACTCCATGAATTGGGCAATTCACGCATTGCACATAAGGGGATCTAACCTTTGAGAATGACCACCTTCTAGGGGAAGTCTGCCTTGTCTTCTTGATTTAGCCAATGACCACTTCTAATTGCATGTCAATTAGGCATAAAATGCATACCCTAAGATTTTAAATCAATCATGAGTCAAATATTTAAAAGCTGAAAAATGTGCATTAGTTAAGTGCATATCATACCCTATATGATTCTAGTGATTAAAGAGTGAGTCTAAGCTCTTAAATTCTTTTCTAAAATGCAATAGCCTAACCATCTTACATTCATGAGACTAGACATCATGAATTTAAAATCACTTAAGTGGTGTTACTTTGTAGCCCTACCAGGCAGGTTATAAGTCCAGAAGAGTCAGGGATAGGTTCTTTATCATGAAAAGAGCCAATAATTCCCATAGTTAAACTAGGTTGAGGCTCTGATATGTGTCAAAAGCAATTATATACTTAGGTTCTAAAGCATCCTTCTTGGAATAAGTCTTGAACCCTAGGCATTTCTGTAGTCTTATGTTGTTAGAATCTAAGTCCTAGATTTCTAATAAAATTTTAACTCAAAACTTTATTAAATTGAATTCCAAAATTTAAAGCCTAATGATAGGATGAATGAAGTGCTTACCGAGCATCCCTATATCTATTGAAATTTCCTAATTTATCTTAATTGGTCTCCAAAAGAACTTTTCCCCCTTTGAAGTGTTCCCTTTTGAAATTTCAATTTATCCATCCTTTGGAACTTGCTTTGAAATCCATAGAAATAAGAGCCTATTTTTTTAATCAAGATTATTCTTAAGAAGAGATCGTCATTCCTGAGATGTAATTAGTGATAAGTGCTTTCCCTTATAGGTAACTATGATCCCAGTATAAAATAAATCTTGTTCTATATTTTCATGTAGTTCAAGGGAAGAATCTATGGAATATTAAAAAAGAACCATTAGCCTTAGGAGTCTTTATTTAAGTGATAAAATCCATTATCACATAATGTGTTTATCTTCCAAGATAATATATTTATTCTTTAATGATGAATTTGATTACTTAAATAAAAAATTCCTAAAATCTATGTGGTGATGCAAATTTTATCCATAGTTGACAATATTTCTTATGCATGAATTTAGCCTAGAGGGAGTTTTTTTCTCAAAATTTGATCCACATCTTGATAGTATTACATTTAATGTTATCTATTATTGTTGTGAATCCCAGGCCACCCTTGCTGATTGGTTTACTTATTTTCTTCTAACATGCCCAATGGATTGACTTATGTTTGTGGTCCAAATTAATCTATAAAGCATTGTTGACCTCACTTTTAGAGTGAGGATTAACCCTTCTCATACTAAACATAGGACTCTCCTAGGAACATGGATCTCCTTAGTAATAATACACTTCTAGTGGTTAAGGGAACACTAAACCCAAGCTTAGAGACTTAGGAAGACATACCTTAAGCTTAGGTTATACCCTAGGGAAAATAGGTTCTACCTATCCTATGGTCTAAACCAAAACCCATGCTTATCCACTAATCCAAAACCAATCTCAAACCGACTAAACCAATCTCAATTAGATTCTATCTTATATCCAAGCTCCAAGATAAATTAACCTAACCCTTAACCTAAATTAATTCCACCACCATCCTATGAATCCAACCCAAGCCCATATAATTGAAATTAAATCTAATTAACTTTTACAAAAGCACTCCAACCATTCAATACTCTATTTCAAACCCTCCCAAGACTTACAATCAAACCAATTAAACCAAATGATTCCAATTAACCCAAGTTGGCACATTTGACCCAAAAGGTCCAAATGAGCCAAAATCCAATCGAACCCAAATCAATTGTAATCAAAGCCATCAATCAACCCTAAATTTATCATTGAACTCTTCTTACCACCTAATTTAATCCAATTCAACTCAATCAACCCAATTGATCCACTTGACCCAAAATGGCCTAAATGACCAAATTGATTCAAACTTCAATCCAACCCAAATTGGTTTGAATCAACCCATCTAATATCCTCTATAATGATTATTGATCACCTTTGATAGTCCAATTTCAATCAATTGGGCCAAACCAAACCAATTTAAACACTTTATCCAAGTTGATCTAATTAACCCATATGAACCAAAATAAACCAAATCTCATTCCAACTTAATTAATTGAAATCAATGGCTCCCATCAAGCATAAATTGAATGTTGAACATGACTCGACCACCAATTGAACCAAATTGAGCCAACTTGGTCTCTTGACCCAAGTTGACCCAATTTGACCTAAAGGGCCAAATTGGGCCAAATCAAATCCTAAACCCAATTGATTGAATCCAATGCATCTATTCAATTACAAATTGATTATTGAATATGATACAACCTTCAATTGAACTCAATTTGGTTAAGCCAACCCAATTGACCCCTTTAACCCAAATTGACCTAAAGGGTCAAATTGAACTAAATCAATCCCAAATCCAAATTAATCCAAATCACCACCTAAAATCATTCTAAAATGATTAATTGAACCTAAACCAACCCTCCACCGAAGCTAATTTGGCCAATTTTACCAAATTGGTCAACTTAGGCCATTTGACCCAAAAGAACCCATATGAGCCAGAATCAAATACACTCTAAATCAAACCAAAATAATGGTACCAATACATACCAAATCATCATTTGAACACACCCAAACCCTTAGGTTGACCCAATTTGACCAATTGGTCAACTTAACCAAATTGAACCCAATTTGACCCATATGGGTCAAATTGAGCCAAATCCAACCAAACTTGGCATGACTCATCCTTGGGTCATCATGGGTCAGCCCAAGTGGATCCAACCCATGGTGAATTCAGGTTGGTTAAAAACCCTTGAATCAACCCACCCAAATGGGACAAAATCTCCATCTGGAGGGGATCACCTACTTCCTAGCCATGGTAGCTACCTTTGGCCATTCTTGGACACTAGGACCACTGGTCCAACCTAACCCAAGACTGTTGGGTTCAGCCTTTGGTCATGAGAGGGTGAACTCACCTAAAGCACCCCATTGGTTCACTTGGAGGAGGAGGTACACCCCATGCCAGTCCATGCCACTGCCTCAGCCTCTCAGGAACCTCCACCTCAGCAGTCCACTACCATCTCCGGCCACCTACCCCGCCATCTCCGGCCACCTACCCCGATCGGATGACTGCCAAAGGCTAAGCTGATCTCAACCCTTGGTTCACTTGGTGAGGAGAGTATACTCCTCCCATCCATTCAAACTTTACACAGAGCTTCCTTAGGGTATTCTTAGTAGTCCTAGAGCTTTTCCCGATCCCCTCGTGCTCTCCATCACCATCAAGACCAACCTCCATTTGAAATCAAGAGCCCCATCCATCCAACCTCACATAAACTACACCAAACACAAATTAACTCTTCCCACACATTTCCCTAGCTCTAGTGAGTCAAACTGAATCGATCCTCAATCAATTTGATCACCTGGAGACCACTCCAAGACCAACTCCAATGAGCTTAACAGTGACACTTGGTCTGCAAAGGCATTGACAGGGAGGCAGCTCAAGTTCTTCATAACATGGCTTCGTCTCTTCAAGACAAAGCTACCTCAGTCGATGGATAGCCGATCTTTAGCTCCTGCAAGATAAAACTCCATCAAATTATATAAAACTCCTTAAGGGTTGGTCTTTTGTGAAGAAAATTATGATTGCATGTGATTTCCATCATAGGATCTCCTTAGGTCTCCTCCCCACATTTTTTGGAGTCGATCCTAACATCCTACGAGCTCTAATGAGCTCAGATCAAGCCGTGAAAGGTGGACGGTGTCCGTCTTCTAGCGCTCATGGGATGACGATTCATCGATCGTCCATTTCACATGATTAGAATGGATGACGATGAATTAGTTTCTTAAATAATTTGATTTAGACCAATAAGAACCACAATATTAATCTTCACCATCCGATCCATGATCAAACGGTGAAAATAAAATTGCATCCGTTGCCGCTGAGTTAGCTGCCGCATCGGATGTTTTAAGTGACCTATCCCATGGCAACATGTGGAAAGCATTGCCACGTTAGCTCCGCGCATGGCACCGAAGGTTTAGGGGATTAATTAGGTGATTAAAATGCAATTAAATGGCCAGAACTTCAAAATTTCATAACAAATTGTAGAAAAATCCAAAAAATATGAGTAAACCCATTTTGAAAAAATAGAGGAGAATTTAATAAAAATAAAATCCCCAAGGTTTGATTAATAAATAGTGTTTAATTAGGATTTATAATTTAGGCTAACTATCCTACTTAAGGTTAAATTACTTAGCTAATTAATCTCAAATCAGATAGGTTGATTCTATTGGATGTCCTCTACCTCCCATAATTTTTTTGGGATTTATTGGCTAGGTAATTCAGAGAATTTGAAATTTCAATCTTAATTACTCTCCTTAATCAATTTAATAATTACTAAAAAATTATAAATAATAAAATTTAAGTAATTAAGGATGGTTAATCACTATTAGTAGTGGGAGTGATGAGGAAAAATAATTATGACCTCCTTCTTAGTTATTTTCTTAAATACATTTTCATAGGAGGGTTAATTAATGCATTTAATTAATTAAAAGCTAAATAAGTAAATTAATGGTAAAATTAATCCAAATTGAAATCATTATTATTTCAGATGATTCAAATTAAATTCATGAGTTCCTCTTTATGTGTTTTATAACATAAAGGTCATTAAGGAAATTCATGGTTAACCCATAGGTGTGGGAAAACCATAAGAGTACTTAACATAGTTCTTTCCTTTATCTAATTAACTCTTAAACATGAGCCTATTTGCATTAGCTCCCTTTAGGAGCATTACAAATTTTAATTTTCCATAAGCATATCATTGAAGGCTCATGATTAAGTAGTTAATTAAATTAAGGAACTTAGGAAAGGGAAATTAAACTATTTACTTTATGATTTGAACTTAATCAATCTAAAAAATTTACTTATTTCTTTTTCCTTAAACACATTAAATCACTAACATGGGATGGGGTAAAGCAGCAAATATCATTTCTCCTGTTTAAGTTCTAATAATTCAAATCCAAAATTTAAACTTCATAACAACTTTGGTAAATTTTAAGGAATTTTATTTGACTTGAATCATTATAAACTTGTATGCCATTTGTATCATATTTTCATGTTTTTAAATGAAAGAATCAAATTAATATGATTGTATATGTGTAATTTGCATGTGTCAAATTAATCCTATTATATGGCATGGCTATTATCACTAATAAATCTCAAATTATTTTCAAAATTATAAATTAATGATGAAGATTTAAATTGATGTTGGCTATAAATATTCTATGTGATTTACATTTACTTATAGCTTAAATATGTTAAAGTATTGTTCTATGTTCATGATTCTTGTGTATGTTTACATTTGTTTGAATGTTAGTAAGTATATAGCCTGGACATCTAGGGAATATGAGACTTTAAGTTGCCCCAAGGAGGTCTTAGATTACCTCACTTCTCTAGTTTAATAAAGGCACGTACTTACTTAATTTCATTCATATGTATACATGCATTGGAATCTAGATAGAGCTTTACTTTAGATGAGTAAATAAATTGGCTAACTTACAATCTTTTCCATGATTTTCATCCTTATGTTTATGTATACATCTATATGTTTTTAAGATAACAAGTATATAGTCTAGACATCCTAGGAACTTGAGGCTTTAAGTAGCCCCAAGGAGGTTTTAGATTACCTCACTTCTCTAATTTACAATGGCACGTACTTGCTCAAATCTTTAATACATGAGTATGTATACTTAGTTGAGGAATGGAATCCCTCTTTCCTACCAAAAATATATGCGTTAGAAATCATTCAAGTGTGCCAAAAATAGATTGCATGTATAAGTATGTTAAGATCAAAATCATATGCATGTTATTGATGACAAAAATAATGATGTAACATTATCCATGTGATAGTAATTCAATTTCATTAATCTTACGATGCCTTTCATGTTTGAATAAGATTATTAAATATTGACCCAAATTTAGGATTAATAAAAATATTTAAGAAATCATTCACTAAAAGAAACCAAATTATAATAATATGGTTTAGAAAATAACTTAGGATAAGGTTGAATGGGGTTAAACCCCTTTCCTCTCTTTATAATAATTAGATGTTAGCTAAGTATTGAGTTAAACAAAAGAAAATACATATTAATATTCACCAATTCTCTTAATAACTTGAAATAGAACCACACCTCATGTTTAACTTAAATAATTTCAAGTTTAGATGATCATAATTCCAAAGCCTAGCTAAGACATACCACACCAAGCCTTAGCATAAACATTAGAATAATAAGTCACCACTTCTAGCTCTAAGTTAGGATAGTGTATGTTACGATGTTATATTTTTTGTGATGTAATATTTTAGACTGGATGATAGGATTATTTATGTGTAAACTAGATGTTAGGTTGCTATTAGCCTAATGATGTTTTCTGCAAGGCATTATGCTAAAGGGGTCTCTAAAATGATCAATAAATATAAATGCTTTTGCTTGCAGGTTGCTTATGCCCCTTTGCATAATCCATATTAGGCCAGGTGGGCTTAGTTACCCATGTGCAGGGTGCTAAGTCTAAACTTATAAAATATAACTGCTTGGTTTTTATGGTTGCTTAGATGACATCTATTTTATAGGTGTAGTTAGATTTTATTTTTTCATAAACATGTAATTTTGTAATAGGAATTAGGATTAATGCTATAGGGTTTAGGATGAGCAATTGCTAGAAGGCAAGACCTGGGAGGCCCTATGAAGCCTAAAGTAAAGTAAATCAAACCAAAGGAAGGAGGAAAGAAAGATGAAGTATGAAGACCCCCCATATTATTCATTCAATTATAATTATAAAATTCTTTCGTAATCTTGATTGTATAAGGGTAGAGCTCGGCTACCCTATTTCTTTCCTTTTTGGGGTGTATGGTGGTACCTGGCCGCACCGGTCTATTATTCTTTTAATGAAAATCTATGAATGTTTGATTGGTGTATTTAAATTTTCAATAGAAATGACATATTTTTCATAAGTTTTTAAGTTTGATGATTGAATGTGTGACCTGGATGCGATAAGCTCTTTAAGATAAAAATTAATTTTTCTACCCTCATTAACAACTCATAATTAAATTTTAAATATAACTCATAACTTCACCTTAAAGCTTAGGTTATAATCAAGATAATTAAAAAATTTAACAACCCCTTAGTTAAATGTTGAATGTTCTAACATCATGCATAACATCTTGATTCGCTCTTGAATAGGGAGGGTCACCATTTTTGCATGATAAGGGAATGCTTGATCTTTGAAGGAATTCCTTATAGTGGAGAACACCTCCTCTCACTGATTTAGCCCATAATCTAATTTCATTATGTATTTAGGCATAATTATCCTAAGCTTCTGTCCAAATGAATGTGTCAAAATAAAATAAAAAATTGTAAAATAATTCATTTTAGTCTATCATTTTTTCATGTCAATCATGATCTAGTCGCTTAAGAAGCGAGTTTAGGATTTTAGTCTCCTTCTCAATTAAATAATGGCCTAGCTATCAAGCACTTAGATAAGATCGACCTACATGGTTCTGAAGGGTAAGAGGTGTTAGGTGGCGGGCACTCCAGGCGGTTGTAAGCCCAGAAGAGTCGGGATGGGTTTGTCCTCTCTTGTAGAGGTAAACCATTATGTCCCATTTTTTTATTAGACTTAGGTCATGTCTTTAGCTTGTATTAAATCACCCAAATATTGAATCTGAGGTTGCTTGTTTCCTTCAGGTTATGAGTATAAGTCCTCATCTCTTAGGCATTACCATAATCTTTTGTTGATGGACTATAAGTCCTAGCAGTCTAATAAAATTTCAACTCAAACAAAAATAAACTCCCTCTTTCAAATATGTAAAGCCTCACTATATGGTATATTGGAGTATTCATTAGGCTTCATAGTGTCATGAGTTATCCTTATACTCTTTTGGAATCCAAAAATAAGTCTTCCAAATTGAACTTACCCATTTGATTTCAAAAATACCTAATTCTTAGATAGTCTAACTTTGAAATCTTTGAAGATATTTATTGGCTACTTTAATCAAGAGTTTTCTTAGAAAATTCTCATTTACTAGGATGTAATTAACTATGAGAGCTTTCTTCCATAGGAAAATAAAGAACACGACATAAAATAAACTATGCTTTACCTCTCCATGTAAAGTAGGGGAAAGATCTATGGTATATATGAAGACCCATCTGCCTTAGGAGTCCTTATTAGGTGATTAGTTCCATTATAGAATGATGTTTCCATCTTTTGAGATGATACATCATACCTTAATGTCGTACTCGATCAATTTTATAAGTATCTCATAAGATCTACGTGGTGTCCCAATGACTCCAAATTAAACACCACAAGCATCCTTTCTATTCTCATCTATATGTTTGGAGGATCTATTATACTTAAGTGGTGGATAATGAAATTGAGTTGAGGATACTCTTAGCCAAAGTGAGCCTTCCACCAAATGAGAGGAACGAGTTTTCCCAAGAGTTTATCTTATTTTATATTTTATCAATGAGTTCATAGAAGAGGAAAGATGTAAGTCTTCTTTTATATAGTTTGATGTCAAGATAAGTAAAAGGAGTATTGAAATTGAGTTTGGTTGTTTCTTTCTACACCTTGCCAAGATTCTAAAATGCATTTGCTAAATTCATAAATGTAAAAGGGTGGCGCTTTAGTTTGGGAATAAGATTGAAGCAAACCATGATTGGGGAATGGTTGGATACAATCTGGCTATGTGTTTTACCTTTATTATGTAGAAGTCTGAATACCAGGTTGGGCTTTAGGTTGGATGCAATCTGGCTAGGTGTTTTACCTTTCTATTCTCATCTAGATGTTTGGAGGGATCTATTGTACTTAAGTGGTGGATAAAGAAATTGAGTTGAGGATACTCTTATCCAAAGTGGTCCTTCCACCAAATGAGAGGAACGAATTTTCCCAAGAGTTTATCCTATTTTGTATTTTATCAATGAGCTCATAGAAGAGGAAAGATGTTAGTCTTCTTTTATATAGTTTGATGTCAAGATAAGTAAAAGGAGTATTGAAATTGAGTTGGGTTGTTTCTTTCTTCACCTTGCCAAGATTCTAAAATGCATTTGCTAAATTCAGAAATGTAAAAGGGTGGTGCTTCAGTTTGGGAATAAGATTGAAGAAAACCATGATTGGAAAATGGTTGGATGCAATCTAGCTAGGTGTTTTACCTCTATTATGTAGAAGTTTGAATACCATATTGAGTTTATAAGGATTCTATCAAGCCTTTCCAAAACTTTTCCCATTCTCTAGGTAAAAGGAGTGCCACAATAACCATCATAAAAATATTAGCATCTTCAATGTATTCAACAAATTTAAAGATCATTGACATGTTAGGCTTTCTACCACGTTTCTTCTCAACTGGGTTTGCAATCATATTGAGATCTCCTCCAAACCATCCAAGGCCATGTTGTGTTGGAGCTGATGGGATTTATATTAGTCCAAGCTCCTTTCTGTGATGCTTATTACAAGCAACATAAATGATGGTAGCAAAAATACTTACATTATTGTCTTGGATGTGGATATGGAGGTATTGATCAAAATCAATAAGGACTTAAATCTGAAATCTTAGTTTCTAGAAAAACCAGATTTTGTTACTAATATTGGAATTGATGTTGAAGTAGGGAAATCTTCTTTTGATTTTGGGTACATTATGGGTGCTAAATAGTAGTTCAAAAATAACAAAAAGGCTCTTAAGTCCATTAGTGGCATTCTCTTTGTCAATGCCCCTAATATTCTATATCATGATGTTTAGCATGAGGGAGAAGGTTTACTCCTAGAGAGCCTTTTAAATGACCTTCTCCATATGAATTTTCTTTTGCTTTTTGATGTTTACTAACCAATAGGTTTTTGAGTACTCTAGTGCCTTTCTAGTTCTATTTTTCCTTGTGGGTTTTTTATTTTTCCATAGTTAAATTATGTAAATCATCATAGTGTTCTTCCTCTAATTGCTCTTCTTGTAATTGTATTTATTTTTCTTGCTCACTAGTCATGGTTGTAGTTATTAGTTTTTGTAAAGTATTTCTATTATCTAGTTTATATTGGTGCCTTGATTCATCTGTATTGTGTTCAATGGTGCTAATTTCAAATCTTATCTTGGTCATGTGTTTAGTGTATTCACTTGTGTCATTATCATTTGGATCCTTTTGGTTATTCATATTTTGTTGTTCACTATGAATTGGAATTGTAGGTGCAGGTGTTGTGTTGGCTGAAGGAATCCCATCTTCATTGAAGTCTCCATTAGTTTGGTCCCTATTTGGCTATTATAGCTGATTATCAATTTCTCTAATATTATTCTTAGGAAGTATTTGTTGCTTGTAAGCATTCACTATGTTCTCTTATGGAGTGTCACATTGAAGGGCTAAGTTTGTGTTATCCATTATGAGTCTATCTTCAGTATGCTTGTGGTGTTTTAGTTTGGAGTTGTAGGGACACTACATAGATCTTAAGGGGTACATATTGAAATGAACGAGTACGATATCTTTGGAATGATGTACTATTTCAAAAGATAGAAACATCTTCCTATAATGGACTCAATCACTTAATAAGGATTCCTAAGGTAGATGGATCTCCATATACATGAGAGATCTTTCCCATACTTTACATGGATATGTAAAGTAAAATTTATCTTATGCTAAGCTCTTTAGTTTCCTATAGAAGCAAGCTTCCTTAATTAATTACATGCTAGGAAATAAGAATTTTCTAAGATCACTCTCGATTAAAGTAATCAACTAATGTCTCCAAAGATTTCAAAAGTAGATAATCAAAGAATTGGTCATTTTGGAAAGAAACTGAGAAGAGCTCAAATAGATAAAGTTTTTAGCAGATTTCAAAAGAGAATAAGTAGGAAGCACATATGATATTAGGAAGCATAGTGAGTATTCAATCTACCATATAGTAAGGCTTTACATTTTTGAAAGAGAGAAAAGTATTTATTGAGTTAAAATTTTGTTAGAATGCTAGGACTTAGATTCTAACGATACAAGATTGTGAAAATACCTAAAATGTGAGGACTTATACTTATAGCAAAAGAGAAATTAAAAGCCTCTAAACTTATATCTAGAGTATTCTAGCACAAGCTAGGAGCTCAACCTAATTCTACTTGGTGGAATGGGATATATTGGTTCACTTCCACTAAGGAAAGTGGGCCGATTCTGACTCTTCTAGACTTATAACATCTTGGAGTGGCTGCCAACTAAAACCTCCTATGATTTTAAAACCATATGGGCTAATCATATATAAATACAAGATAGGTAAGTTGTTATTAATTTAGAAGGAATCTAAAGTCCTAAAGTCTTCCCTAAGAGATTAAATCATGATTGTTGTGTAAGTTATGACCTAAACAGATGTAGTAAAATTTACATATTTTTATTTCACTTTTGAATCATTATTTTAGACTCAAGCTTAGAAGTGTTCATGTATAAATGCATGATGTAGGTATATTATGGGCTAATTTAGATAGAAGGGGTGTTTTCCACTACAAGGGACTACCCTCTCAAGTCAAGCTTGTCCCCTATCATGCAAGAGTAGAGATCCTTGATTTGCATGCAAGATAATGTAACATACAACCATATAGCTAAGGGATTTTTAAATCTTTTATTTTTTTGATTAACATCAAAGGATTTATAGTGTTGTTATATGTTGATTAACTTTTAATTAAAATTATTAAATTAGGGTACAAAAATTAATTTTTTTTAAGGAGCCTACTGCATCTAAGCCACACATCAAACAATCAAACTTAAAGAAACCTATGAAAAACACACCATTTCTATTACACAATCTAAGTAAAAAAAATAAAACATTCATTTCATAAAAGAATAAAAGGTCAGTTCAGCCTAGTATCGTCGTACACCTCAAAAAAGAGAAGAAATTGGGTAGTCGAGCTTACACTTAGATAGTCCAGATTATAATTAAATTATAAATGAAAGAAAGCTATGGGGGTCTTTTATTCTGTATATTAATCTTCACTTCATGGATTTATACCTCAAGAATCACATGGCATCCCAGGTTTAAGCCTTCTAGCCACTGCTCACCCCAAAGCTCTAATCCTAGTTCTATTACAAAAATTATATTTTATGGAAAATTAAATCTAATTAACCAACAAGATAGATATTAGCATAACATACATTCAAGCCATATAGTTATTTTTCACATGTTTGGACCTAACACCCTGCCTTGAGTAGCCAAGCCCACCTATCATAATGGATTATGCTTAGAGACTTAAGCAACACTTGCAAGTAAAAGCATTTATATTTAATTATTATTATAACAGTCTCTTAAGCACAATCCCCTAAAAAATATCATTAGTCTAATGTCATCCTAGCATCCAAATTATGCACAAATAATCCTAACTTCTAGTTTAAAATATTACATCCCAAAATAAAACATCACATCATAACACTCACTGTCCTAACCTAGGACTAAGGTTTGTGGCCTAGCATTCCAATATGTGTGTTAGGCTTAGTGTAGTATGTCTTAACTAGGCCTTTTAGAGTTTGAAATTTTCTAATGTTGAATGTTAAAGTCCTTTATTAAGGCTAATTAAACTTTAGGTTGTTAGGATTTCAATGAAATTATCAAAGTATATAAATGTATCGTTATTTCATAATGATTATTTAGAATTATAAAGAAAACAAAGAGGGATGATCCTTTAATTAGTACCTTAGGTTGATTCTAAGAAGTTAATTTTATAACTATTAATCTCTTAAATGAGGGGTGCATGAATTTTATTTAAGCTTATGTTTGGATTCATCATAAGAAAATTTACTTTAACATAAAATGCATCTTAATGTTTAATGAAGCCAAACTTTAATCACTTTTAACAATATTCTCTTAACTTAGCTTCAATATTAACATTTATTGTCATTCTTGCTTAACTTGATTTAGTATGTATATGTATCTCATGTCACATTTTCCTAATACACACTAGATGCATGAATGAGTTTATGTATTATGTTAATATATGTGTATTAATATGATGCATGAAATTTTGTAGAATGGATTTCATTTTATATTCAGATACATACATATGTATATAGAAAAAACTATACAAGTATGTGCCTTTATTGTACCAGGGGAGTAGGACAATCAAATGGCCCTTTTGGGACTACTTAAAGTCTAGCATCCTCAAGTTGTACAGACTATATACTTGTTGATCCCTATATACACATGCATATATACAAACAAAAAGATGAAATTTGAAAAGGAAGTTTCGGATTATCTTTTGATTTTTTTAGTATGTAAAATAGCAACTTCATTTGGATATATATACTACTTACAATAAACCTTTCAAACCTAAGGCTTAGATTTAAGTAATAAACATCAATCATGTATTAACTCTTTGAGCAAAATGATTTAGGATTTATTTGTGATAGTAGTGACATTTATCTCTTTAGTACCACATAATGCAGCTAAATGCAAAATTTTAATTTTAAATTGAAAACATGGATGTATGGAACAAATGAAATGCAAATTTATAACAATTGAAGGAAAGCAATTAAACATCATCAAATGATTTATTTGGCTCCATTAAAATTGAAGGACAATCATGCTAAGTGAATCTTCTTAAGCCTAATCAAATTCCTTAAGGGTTAATTCCAAGGTTTAGGTTACTTAATTCTAAAGAGAAGAACAAGTAATTAATAATTAACCTACACCCATTTTTGCTCATTAATTGATTTAATATTATTTTGTGTGATTTTTATGAGTTAATTAAGATTAATTAAGCTTTTAGTCTAATTAAGTCTAGAAGAGGCCTATGAATTTAATTAGCCTTTACACGTGAGCCTAAAAGAAATCATGATAAAATAAACTAACATGCACAAGCATAAAATAAATATGCTCTAATATTTCTAATGTAATTAGGCTCATAATTAAAGCTTACTTAAATAAATAAGAAGAAACCCCAAAAATGGAATAAATTAAATAATTACTTTCAAAATTCCCTAAACCACTTAGGGATTTTTTATTTCATTAAGATGCCCTTGGTATATTGAGGATAAAGGGGATTTAATTAATATTATTTATCAATTTTAATTATGTATTATGGTTTTTTTTTCTGATTTTTCAATTGATTATGGATTTAATTAATACTTAAGAATACATTATGGTGGATTAAGGAAAATAATTAAGGCAAGAGGTCCTAACTTTTTTTTCTAATCAACTCTATTGTTCATATGATTAATTAATCTTCCTTAATTAATTTCATAATTTTTTTAATTTTTTATTAATTATATATTTCACAAAATGTGTAACTAGGCTTTGAAAATTTGAATTTCCCAAACTACTAAGCTAATGGACTTGAAAAAAATATGAGAGGTAGAGGCCATTCCATGGATCAACTTCTCCAAATTTCAAGACAATTAGCCAAGGAATTAAGACTTAATTAAGCTAATTACCTAAAACTTCAAACCCTAATCATTCACTGTTCACTAATTAAATTTTGGAGATTTTATTTTTCTTTGATTTTCCACTGTCCAAGGTTTTGAAATGAGTTTATTTATATTTTTCTGAATTTTCTATAATTATTTATGAATTTTTTAAAGTTCTAGTTAATTAATACATATTTTTATTCCTAATTAATCTAATTACATAGTGGGCACTATGTGGTGGCTGACATGGCAATGCTTTCCACATGGCGCTACAGGATTGGTTAATTAAATTATCTGATGTGCTGCTGACTCTGTAGTGATGGATGCGCTTTCATCTCAGTCGTCTAATCGCGGATCAGACGATGGTGATTAATCCCATGATTTTAATGAAAAAAATTTGAGAAAATCTAGCTCAATTAATCAAGGTCATATGTTCTAATCACACTGAACAGACAGGCATTAACACGACATCTTCCTATAGTGGAAGACGGACACATTATGCTTTTTATAGCTTGACCTCAGCTCAGCAGAGGTCACTAGATGGTGGATTCAACTCTAAAATGATCAAGAGATGATTCTAAGAGGATCTAACAGTGGAATTTATACAAAATACATTTTTTTTAAAAAAGGACCAACACCTAATGACCAAACTATGGTTTTTCAAAAAATTATCTCCATGGAGCTAAAGATCAGTGGTCCACTGACAAAGGTACTTCATCTTGAAGAGATAAAGCCTTATTGATAAGACTGCAAGTTGTCTCTCCATTGATTATTCTTTGAACTAAGCGCCACCACGAAGCTCATCGGAGTTAGCCTTGGGATGCCTTCTGGTGTTCTAATCGATTGAGAATTGATTCATTTTTGGTTCACCAGAGTGAGAGGAAGGTGTGGAAAAAAGTAATTAGAATTTCATGGAGTTTGGGTGAGGTTGGATGGATAGGTGGCTCAGTTTGGCCGTGGAGTTGGTCTCACAGGTGATGGGGTGCACGAGGAGCTCTAGGGAAGCTTGGGGACTACTTGGAATGCTCTGGTGAAGGTCTTTGATGAGTTTCAATGGAGGAAAAGGTGTATATCTTCCTCTCCATGTGAACCAACCAAAGGAGTTGGTTCAAACTATGGTAGCCGTCTGGCTAGTGGGGGTGGCCAGAAATTGCATGGAAATTTTGAGGTGGAGGTCCCCTAGTGGTTGTGTGAGCTTTGATGGTAGAGGTGATGGGGACTTGTCCCTTGGGTTGAGCCCAATAGGTTAGGGCTAGCCAAGTTGAGAGGGATCTCACCTTAGTCAATGGCTGAGCCTAATAGCTTAGGGCCAACTCCAGTCCGCATGGGAGAGTTCAAGACATGTTAAGGTGGCTGCCCAAGACAAAGAGAGGGGTTGGACCTTCCTATTTTTTTATTTTGGTCTCATTTGGAACCCTTGGTTCACTTTCTTTGAGCTGAACTAGGTTCAACTTGGGTTGGATCCACTTGGCTAGGTCAACGGTGACCTAAGGATGGGTCATGCCAAGTATGATTGGGTTTGGCTCAATTTGACTCATATAAGTCAATTTTGGTTCAAATGGTTTAGGTTGACCAATTGAACAAACTAGCTTAAGAGGGCATTAGGGTTATGTTCAATTTCCCATTTAGAATGGGTTGGTGCAATTAGTTTGATCCAATCTGAAGTGGATTTCGATTTGGTTCATAGGGGTTCATTTAGGCTAAATGGGCCAACTTGACCAATTTGGTCAAATTGCTCAAATTGGGCTGATTGAAGGGTTGATATATGTTTGATTGATCATTTTGGATATATTTAATGCTTTAGTTGGGATTGATTTTGATTAGGGTGAGTTTTAGTTCTATTTGACCCTTTAGGTCAAATTGGGTCAAATGGGTTAATTTGATCAAATTGGCTTCAACCAAGGATTGGTGGGATTTTAATAGTCAATTGGTAATTAGCTATAGCCATTGGTTGCAATCAATTTGAAGTAGAATGAGATTTGGTCCAATTTAACCCTTTAGGTTAAATTGGGTCAGCTAGGATTAATTGATCAAATTGATTTGGTTAGGCTCAATTGAATACAATTAGATGATTATTGATGAATAATAATCATTCTAGAAGAGGTTGGATGGATTGGTTTGATCACATTTGAGTTGGATTGAAGTTTGACTCAATTTGGTCATTTACGCCAATTGGGTCAAGTGAGCCAATTGGCTTAATGGGGTTCAATTGTAGGAGTGATTGCCAATTGTATCATTATAGTAGTCATTCTAATCTTATTGATTTTAATCTAATATAAAATCATCTATGTTTTATTTAAGAAAGATTAAATCATAATAATACCATTCAATGCCTTATTTATAGACAAAATAGGCATTAAATTGATAACTTTTTTCTTTAAGTTAGTTATCGTAAAGAGAAGACTATAATATAGGGAATTGGTCTTAATAAATGAAGATGAAGAATCCAATTTTTATCTATTTCAAATAAGGTAATAGGAAGAAGTACTAACTAATGCAACAGATGTTGATGACATTAATTATAATAACCACTTGTTATTGTAGCTTATGTTTATCTAAATTATATTGTGATAAAATTCCTCATAAGAGAGCTGGGACCAATTCTTAGTTATTAAGAGGGGTTAATTTCATGTGGATTGAATGTTTGGTCAAGAAAAGAGTTATCCTTGGTTAAATTCAAATTAATCAATTAGAGTAAGTTTAATGTCATACTTATGGTATGGGAAACCAAAAAAGCTCTAAGCTCTTCAAAAAAAAATTAAAATTGTTTGAGCTAAAGGTCTAGCTATAATTTAAAGGGTTTTAAATTTTAGAAGTTAGTTTGGTATTTTGTTTTTTATCGTTAAAGATGTGGCCCTCACAAACTATGGTCTTCTAGATATGGCTAATTTGAGTTTAGAGCTGTAATGGAGTTGCATGAAAATTTTGAAAAGTAGAAGAAGATGATTGAGAGATATTTAGATCTAATATATGTCAATGGATTCCAAAATTTTAAGGGTTTCTACACCTTAACCTTACTTATATTTTCAATTTAATTTTATGTGGAATTGATGAAAAAAATATATCTTTTTTTTCCATGGGGAGAAAATTAGAGATGAACTTTACAATAAAAAACACAACTAATTAAACATATTAAAAGTTTAATCACTCAGCAAAGTGAATTAGCTTAAAGAGATCACTAAACCATTTAACCACTATTTTTATCCACTAAATCTCACCATCCTTAAAACTTTACTTTAAAATTTGCTCAGATACTAGACTAAACATCATTCTATAAATGGGTTTTCTTATAGATTTTCTAAATTCAAAGGGAGGAAAAGGGAGAGTTGGCTAGCCCCCAAGTATAACCATCCAAACAAACATGTGTAACCACTTAAACCCATGATACAATTATTTTAATCTTATAAAATTTCTTCCATAAAATAATTCTCATATAATCCATTGCTAAACTTGCTTTGAAGAAGTTAGCCATACCTTACAAAAATTTGTCCTAGTTCACTATAAAAGGTGTTTAGTGAACTTAAACCCCATTTATTTCACTAGTAACTCTCCAATTTGATTCTAGGGACATTTTTACATGCAATACAACTGATCTTTACCAATTTACCCTGTAGAAATCTACTTCTCTAATGTCAAAGTCTCACTTGGTTCTTGTTGGCTAGAGAGGCTTTTCATGACCAAGCTTGATAGAAATTCAAAATAATTTATTTAAATATATCAAAAAATTATAAAACATTTTACATTAAAACTACATAATCTTCTCAAAAATTTTATTTTCATTTGAAGTTATTTGAACTTTAGTTGTGGATAAAGTAAATCTTAGAAGTAAATGCATTAGATTTTTAACTAAGTTCTACCTTTAGTTGACTGACAACTATTAAGTCTAAAACCTAAACTTAACTACAAATCTAGCCTCCACAAACTCATCTTAAATTTACTAGCTATATTAAGAATGCTCTCTACTACAAATTGGAACACCCCATGTGATCTAACTATAGGTGATAACATTAAATTTGGTATTAGAGCATTCTTGATCTAGTCTATGCTTGGATCAATTGGGGTGGTCTAACAATAAGTTGAGGCAATTTATAAGATACTTAGAAAATTAAGGATGGTTAAAGTAGGCATCGTTTTCAATGGGACTAGAAAATTCTTCGTACACTAAGTAGCGACAACCTAACACAGATAGATTCGTAAGCCCAGTCTTGATAATGTAGTCATATGTGAGGTACAATCATAAGAAATAAATTAAAGAAAGGAGATTGAATGTTGTGTAACACAAAAAGGGTTACTCACAAGAGCCTATGAAAGAAGACATGAAGACAAGATTGGAGGTCTAATTACTAGGAGTAAAATGGAAATGAAGAAAAATGAAGCTTGAAAATTGAAGATTAAATCATTTTTATTTTATTTAGTTTTGCATATTATAGTTTACAAGTTTGAACTTATACATTATTGTGTTCTACGGATTATGTTGGTGATTCAGGGAGGATTAACTCATAGAATTATAAAAAAAATTAATTTACATTAATTAATTATTTTTTAATTATATTAAGATGTGCTAGGTTGTCGAGGGAGGAGTTAAGAAGTTAGAGTGGTCACCCTCCTCCAACCTCTCCCTCTATTTTCAAATTTTAAATTTATGTTGTTTGGATATTTAAAACCCTATTTGTTTTGGAATAAAGTTTAAAAAACTTTGACTAGATGAAAACTTTGGAAGAAAATCCACTTGTTGGGGCTTGGTGGTCAGCTAACTTGGAAAGGAGCCTTTGGTGATCCTTCTTGCAAGATCACTTTGGTGAGCAATTTTAATTATTTTATGATACTAATTTTCTATTACTCTTTTGCAACATTTTTTTCATTCTCCCCTAAATGTTCATAAATTGATTCCCACACAAATTATCTACATAAGAGCACCAAAACCCATGATTTGGAGCTTTAGGCCAAACCTAAGCTAAAGTAGACATAGTCTTATTTTAAGTAGCATTTGGAGGCCTTAGACTTCTCTAAATATCTTTAAAAAATTTTAGATTCATAATAGCCAGTATAAGTTTTTATTTACAAGTTATTCCCTACATTTTCTTCCACTTTATGTCCAATTTCAAAAAGCCACATCCAAATTATCATCTTATCAGCCAAAAAAAGGTTCCCATTACTAGTTATGGTATAAAATCTAGAAAAATTGTATGGAAATTTTAACAATTTATAAAATTCTTTAGATTGAAACTAGAAATCCTTTATTATAGCTTTCATTTTATTTCAAGTAATTGAAGTTTTATTGAGGGAGTACTAAATTTGAGAATTTGGTGTATTTGATTTTGGACTATTATCTATCTTGTGTTAGGTTACCATATATTTAAGGCTCTAACTTCAACTCCAATACAAATCTACCCTTCTGAACCCTTCTTTACATTTTTTTAAGTACTTTAAGAAAGCCCCAAATCACCAATTGGCTACCCCCAAGTGACCAAAGTATAGGCCACACCAAAATCGTTTCATATAGTTATTTGTGTATTATTGCATTTTTTTTATGTTCTATGATTATGTATGACTTCAACCATATGTTATGTAATATGTTTGGTCTCTCATGTAATTACTTGCATCTTTTGGGGTTGTTTGTAAAAATTGGGCAAAGTAAGAAATTTAATGCATAATGATCTAATTAATTAATTTAGTTAATAAGTTAAATTTGAATGAAGTGTATAGGTGACCAAAGGAAGGAAGAATTGGAGTAGTTATGGAAATTTACCTTTGTCCAACATATTCTTCCATTTGCAATTTAAGTCCATATATGTGTAAAACTTATATAATCTTTTTTTAAGAATATAAATTTTATTATTTAGTTTTAGATTAAAAAGAAGAATGTGATCCTCGTGAATATTGGTGGCATGGTGGTGGTTTAATTGAAGAAAGGGAGTTTAGTGATATCCTCACAAGATAACTTCAATAAGTGATTCATATACTTATATGCTACTTATTTTGAATGTCTGTTGTGATTTGGTGCTACTACTTTTTTGCATTCTTAAGGAATTTTTCTACTAAAATATTTTTTATATAATCTCTTGCAAAACCCACTTTGAAATAGTAAATCACTCTGTGCTACAATTTGAAGTAGTTTTATTATAAAGGCTATATAATGACTTTAAATCCCTTCAAATAACTTAGATGTCTATATTTGGGTTCTAAGGACATTCCTTGTTCTACTGCATGTGATTTCTAATGGTTTCATCCATAGAAACTGACATCGATAAAGACAATATCTCACTTGAATTCTATTGACTAGAGAGGATACTTAGGTGACAAGTCTTAGAAAAAATTCTAGAAAAAAATTGTTTAAATCTTTATAAAAAATGTGAAACTTTTCATATTAAAATTAAACACATTCTTCTACAATTTTCACTTTTTTAAAGTTCTTTGGCATTATGTAGTGGCTATATTAAATCTTTGGAGTGGATGCACTGCAATTTATATTATGTTCTATTTTAGGTTAGTTGACCTCCTTTAAATCTTTGACCTAAACTCCAATAGAAATCAAGCCTCCCCAAACCCATGATTACTTTTTTAGGTATTTGACCATAATTTGGATCGCCTTATTACCTTTTATGCTAAATAAACTAACCAGTGCTATATGAAGTTAAAGAGGGATAGAGTGAAAATTTTCTTGAGCTTGATGCTTCTCTAACATCTTTATATGATCCATATACTATGTAGCAAAGAAAATAATTTTATTATTAGGTATTTAATACTTGTAATGATCTTAAATAAAAAGATAAATAATTATTTCAAGCACATCCATGGTGGAAGGATGTTGAGAACATCAAGCTTAACATTTGTTTGTTTACTTGACTACTTGATAAACATAAATCCATCTATATAAATACGAATGCACACATCTTGTAGCTTTCAATCTAATGCAAGATTAGTATCAAAGTGTTTTCATGATTCTACATCAAAAGGATGTCTTATCATTCCTTTAAGAATTTTTGTATTGAATATAACATCATGTGTTCAACAATATTATTGAGCATATATAACTTTTGTAACCAAGTAGTCATCGAAAAATAGTAAACCACAATGTAAAAGACATATTTACTACTATCATAATCTTTTTTTGATTTATAGTGAGAGTGACCACACTCACAATGGTTTGATAATTCACTTTTCTCTTTGTAAAATAATATGAGTCAAAGGGGAATGCATGATAAGTCACAATCCTTTGATATTTCAAATAGTTTCATTATTCAGGATATGAAGTAAGCTTCATAGTTGTACAAACAAATCAAGTATATCATATATTTAACTAAATTAGCTATTTATATTAAAGATTCATTCGTATTTATGATTTCAACTTCATTCCTTACTCAAAAGCTAATACATCAAAATAAGATGAATCTAATGAGATCAATGGAGTAGAGGTGGGAAAAGGCAATGCAACTATAATGCTAAGATGAGTGAGATGATAGAGTAGATGAATTCAATGACGGTGCAAGATATGCTAGAGAAGATACTAGGGAAAGCAACTAATAACAAGCAAGAGAGTGAGATACTTGGAATAAGGAAAAGTTATTGAGATTAATGATGATTACTTTCTCATCCATGATAGTTGTGATGGTGATGATGGCAGTTAGGAGGGTCATGATGAAGACAGAACTGATATATATATATATATATATATATATATATATATATATATATATATATATAGAGAGAGAGAGAGAGAGAGAGAGAGAGAGAGAGAGAATGGTAGAGGACTAAGCTTGCACAAGAATGATAAAAGAAAAAAAATATCAAGAATGCAAAATTAGTGTAAAGATAGTTTAGTTATCAAAATTTAGCATTTGAACATAACTACTATTCATAAATCTTGTTGTAAGTGAACAATACCCTTGTGGCTATAATTGTTTGTTGGCATTGGACTTCAATGTAATAATTAATGATAGATATGCCACTATCCATTACAATTATAAAGCCATCAGATTATGTTTATCATAAACATATAGATAATTAATGTGCTTTCAATCAATGAACCTCTAGCCTGATTATGTACCAATCATTGATTGTCTAGTTAGTTTTCCATAATAATAATCTCAAGAAAAATATATACAATTCAAAAATAAAATTACTTATTACATTCTTTGACAATGGTCTTTTTTATTATATAAACACAATCTAGGTTACTTTTCTCCAAAACTTAGACAACATTTCTAGTATCAAAATTTATGTTTGTAATATCTAGAGATGCTATTTTCACAGAAATTGAATATATTTTTGAGAAAAATTATTATTATTATTTCAAATGAAATAGTCAATATTTATTGTTGGTTAGACCAGATTAAATATTCTTTACGTTAAAAACTTTGAAATCCACACATCCATTTATATCAAATTATTATTAGGATATAATTAAAAATACAACGACAATAATTTTTACTTTAAAATACTTTAAATTATCCTAGAGTTTTAAGGCAGTTGATAAAAGTTTTTTTCTTATAATTTTATGATTCATCCTCATCAAGCGTTCAAATCGGCAGGAAAAAAAAATGAAAATGAAAAAAAAAAACAAAAAATTCTTAATTCGATTACTCGCGCATAGTGAAAACTAAAGTGGAGCATGTGATGGGCAAGGGATAGATATGATCGTAAGAACTGCTAAAACCCTGTGAGAGTGGACAGAGTGATGACCACATTGATATCTTACGGAGATTGAAGCGTCGCGTACAAGATTTATAGTAAACTTTGCTCCACCCTGCAATTAGACCTAGTTTTTGTTTCTGATTTGACATGACAGACTGTCCCTCTCTTTCATGACTCGAAACGTGGCTTCCTACCACATCGGCAATAGTGTTTTTTTTTATCTATTTTCACATTTATCTATTTCGTTGCAAATTACGAGGTCTCAAATGGCCAATGGTTTCTCAGAGTTCACTTATTGGTTGCTTTAATGTTCCTTTTCATCTGGCAACGATGGAACCTGTCTCCTAATATTTATCATCGCACTGTTCTCGTGGTTGACTGAGGATATTTTTGAATTAAACCGCAGGACAATTCCGATATATTATAATATGTGATTTATATTTTAGAATCATCGGATTAGCATTTTGATTGATGATAAAGTTAGTAAGATATCAATTAATTTAGAATGTTAAATAAATAAAAAAACTTATGGTTGTACTATATAGAGAGAGAGAGAGAGAGAGAGAGAGAGAGAGGGAGTAAAATATAAATATAGATATATCTGTCAATTAATCATAAATTTTAACACGAAATATAATGGATCCGCGGAGATTCCCAATACTCTTAATGAGAGAAATCGTCAATGTTATGTATTCTTTATGGAAGCAATGACTAATCAAGGGCTTGTTGCTCTACGAAAAGGACCTGATAAGATCCCCTCTAAACTTCTTTGGATGGCTCAGGTTGAGCTAATCCTCACTGTTGATTGGTTTGGAAAGATCTAGTTTAAAGATTATACTATTAATTATGTAATTTTTTATCGGATGGCCTACCTTGAAGGCCTTAAGACCTCGGATCTTCTTCATAGAAGGAGTATTAGTTATATTCTTGACTTATATATATATATATATATATATATATATATATATATATATATATATGACTTCTCCTGAATCTTATTCTCAGCTATTTCTTGAATGTCTGGTCTCAATGAGACTCATTAAGGATCTCCTGCCAAATGAGAATTTTTTCTTAAAGCGAGCTAATCTTTCTCAAGTCTTGGGCTTAGTTATAGATGTTAGCCACAATATCGTAAGAAGATTATGCTATCTTATCATTGATGTAGTTGTTTATGAAATTTGGATCGAAAGGAATAGGAGACTCCACTGGAATGAGGCTAAACCTATTCATGTGTTGGTTTCAAGTATCAAAGGCCATGTGGCCTCCAAACTAGAACGTTGTAAACTTAAGTCTTATTGGCCCCCGCAAGTTCTAATGTTGGAGCACTGGAGGAGCCTTACTTAATTCCCCTCTTTATACTATTCTATATCTTCCCATTGATGATTTGCCAGATAATGATGGTTTTTGTACATTAAGCTTACTCTGTGATTCCTTTGCAAGGACTAGCTCTCAACGTTCCCTCCTGCAACTAGGGAGCTCCCCATCCTGAGTAATTCCCACTTCCCATTCATTCATGGGCTAGCTACCCCGAGCTCCCTTGGACGGTAGCTATGGACCTCAGGGTAGGACATCCCTTACAAAGATGTTATGATACTCTTTTGCTCTTAGCTTGTCTGTTTCATCTCCCCATGATGAATTTTTGAGACTAAGAGTGGTCATCCTTGGGTTCTTGTAGCTCTGTTTATTTCTATCCTTATGTTTTCACTTTAGGAGCTATCCTCCTTTTTGTTTTTATCTTCAGTCCCTATGTGGATTACTGTATGTATCACTTGTTATTTCTTTTGGAATGAATTGGGCTCTGCCCTCAACTTTTCCAAAAAAAAAAAAAAACATCTAGTTACCTTTTTTAGGAACCAATTTTGATAATTGTTTATCACATTTTTAAAACATGATTTAGCATGTCACTATTTTTGCTAATCCATAACCCCTCTTAACTTTAAGTAGTATACAAAAGTTTCTTCAGACCAATAACTTCTGCAAGCTTTAAAAGATATAGCCTCAAGTTGTTTTAGGTATGCTAGCTAAGCCTTAGATCTTGAAGAAAACCCATCATCAGCAAATCTAAGTTCATCCTTATAAGATTCATGCTAGCATAGTTTTAAGTATTTATAGACCTTTTTAAACTTTAGCTTATATGGAGAAAGCCATCATAGGCATTGGCACCATTAAACTAGTCTTCTTTAATCAAGCTTAGCTTAGCTAGATGACATTTTTAGTCTAAGTTAAACCTATAGTTTTATGGAAGATAGCCATTATAGACCACTAGATTGTTCATCCTTTGTATTTCATAGCTTTGTTCTAGTCTTAGCCAACTAAAGCTTACATAAGCACCATATATATTATTCTTAGTGGACTAAGTCCAACATAGGCATAACTAGATTAGGAAACATGCGTAGATAAAAAAAAAATCTAATATGCGGCTTCAACTAAGGTGTTGACTAAGATAAAATTAAGCTATCTTTATTAGACCATATGCATAATTAATCCCTTCTGATTGAATAGAATGAACCATAGTAAACCAAAATCTACTCTTAGCCTTACAAGGCCTTGCTACACCCGTTTAATTACTTAATCTTTATTGCCTCCGATTAAACACAACCTTAGACTAAACTATTTGCCAATTAAGTAATCTTAATCCTAAATTATGTTAAATTAACATGTCATAAGTGCACTTAAGTCAATTATTAAATACCTTAATTTATGCTTGAATCACATTTGAACCAAAGTGCACTTTCAATAATATTATCTAGTTGAAATCACAATTGCACCAAAAATAGTAAATTGACATAAACATTGGCTTGGCCTACTCTGGTTAGGTATCATAAACATCTAATTAGAGAGACAGTCAAAATCAAATAGAACTTAAATCAATTTACTTGACAAACCTTAATGCAATTAAAATTTCAACTTTATTTTATTCATTCTCAATCAAATTACTTATAGTTAAATTAAAGTCAAAGATACTATATAAACCTTAGCATGCCCAACATCAATCATAGATTGACCTCCATTGATTGGACTCAAAAATACTATTGTCAAGTCTTAAGCCTCTTGATAGTCTATTTAGCATCTAGATATCAAGGCCACCATGTCACAATAGTTTATATCTAATCTCTTTATGGGTGAACTTGAGTTAGTGGAAATCAACCCTAATAAATACATGGTTTCATGACTAGTGCGAGTCAAGCTATAGCTTAATATTTTACCAAATTTTCCTATAATTACAAAGTTAATCAACCAAGTTACAAAGATACTTCTAAGACACTATCAATCAATCTAAGGTTAACTAAACTCAAACTTGCAACTAAATTACACTAAGCTAACCCAAAACTAGTTAAACCTAACTAGGACTAACTTATGTTAAAATCATTTAAAAATCATTAAATGTTGAACCTTAGAATAACTTTAGTTTAAGTTTCATAAATCTATTTCAACCCATTTAAATTGCCAGAACTATCTAATAAAAGCTTTGAGCTCACATTTAACTAAATGTCAATATTAGCCAATATGGCTTAATTTTTTTAATGAATCACTTCTATTAATAATGAAGGAAATTAAAAGGATTAAAAAAATTAGAAACCCAAAATGTGAGCAAGAAAAACTACTCCCATAAGAGTATACAGAATGGTGACCAAAAGTCATGAATATTCAAGGAGAACAAAAAACTGAAATTAGAATACATGTTGAATGTTTAATTGTCTAAAAGATGAAGAACCTCTAATGTAAGGCAAGTTTAAATTAAAACCTTTAATGAGATAAAGCATTTTTTTGACTTGGCTTAATATAGGTAGTGAATTGATTAATATCAGCTCCCACCTTGGCAAGATAGTCTATAGACTGATTCCCCTCTCTATATATGTGGCTAAGTATCAGGCTTGTATTCCTCACATTAAAATTTATTGGCTTTAATATATTAATCATATGCCATAGGATATGATAATTATCACTAAAAAGTTTTAGTAATTGAGTTGAGTCTATTTCAATCTAAAAATGAGTTGTGAAAAACATAGACATAAATCAAATAGAAAGCAATAAGATAAGGGATTTTGTGTGTATAACTTAGTCTATAAAATAAGGCATGGAATAATAAAGTAATTATTCCCAATGTGATCTCCAAATATTCCTTTCATGGCCTCATTTAATTTATGTGATTTAAAGCTAGAATAAACATTGATTTTTATTCATGATCTTTCTAATTTTTTATTTTTTTTTATTTTTCAAGATGAAGAAACATCCAATATGGTGCTTCAATGGAGAGAAGGTTTAACCATAGCTAGGATGCAACTATTTTGTGACCTTTGATTATTATTATTAAGTTTTTTTTTGACATAAGCATTCAAATATATGTGCTTAATAAAGAAAGTTTTGAATATGTTATAATGTCTCAATCAATAACATTTTTTTTTGCCATCAACATCATGCTTGTAGTAATTATGAGTGATCCAGATAAACCAAAATGCAATTACAGGAGTGTATATCCAAATGACAAAAATGATTAAGGCTAAACCACCTAGTGAGGTAATGTTAGAACAAACCTAAGTCTAAAGGAGAATAGCTACTCATTTGTTCCAAGTGTGGCTAGTTAAGAAGTACTTAAAATATACAACATAGAATCAAGTGATAAACATACTCACCCACAGCTAAAGAGTGACTAAAGAAAGTATAGATAATTATTGTTTGGCAACCTAATCTGAGTCAATAAGGACAAAAAATTGCCTGTACCCAGCTATTGAGATTGCCACTTGCTTAACCATACTAAACTTAAGTTAGGGCGAGCTCTAACTTATACTGAACCTACCTTATTTGTACTTATCATATGTAATATCACCTATTCAAAAATATAAAAGGTGGGCACTCCACCCCTAAATGGAATTTTTTAGCTCTCTTCTATAGGTCCTTGGTCTTTGTACTCGGATTTAAAGGGAAAAAATCTATTTTTTCTCCCACACTTTTCTCTACTCATATATATATTATTTTTCTAACCCTACTTTCAGGTATCTCAGAAGGCTCTTCCTTAGCCCCATAGAAAGATTTGGATTCAACATCCTTCATGTACTAGGAGCTTGGATAAGGTGAAGAAACATAAGTTAGATACAAAGCGAAGCCTGACCCACAGTACGAGATCACTCGGTGGACATGGAGCAGAATGCTCCATAATTCACCATGCAATAAAAACTAAATAATACAGAAGATCAAATCACTCACCTCATGTAGGCAATTCTAGTGAAAGCATTTAATGAAGATCTGATGAATAAAAAGAATGAAAGATCTATGGGGTTAGTGACTCATTGAGCTTATTGAAATATGAGAGAATTATCTAAGACCCCCAACATGGATGATGAGCCTTACCATGCAAGTGAAGAAGAAGGGGGATAGAAGAAGCAATCCAAACCTACCAATGCCCTCTCTACTAAGATTTTTGAAGCCCATCCCCTGCACAGGTTCAAAATCTCTCATCTTAAATTATATAAAGGTAAAAAAAGCTGGTAGACCACATAGCCTACTTTGAATTGATGACATCACTATTTGATCTAGATGACATGATGAATTATCATCTCTACTTTACCATTTTTGATGAGTCTGCCCTTAGGTGATTTTCAAGCCTTCTAGTGGGGGTCATAACCTTATTTACTGAGTTCAATAGAATGTTCACCCCTAAATTCACCAATGTTTAGAAGATGCTGAAACATTTCCAAGCTTTTCTACAAATAAGGAAAGAACTCGATGAGTCATTAAAGAAGTTCATCACCCACTTTTAGTGAGAGATGGTAATTAAAATTTGAAACTTGCAGTAACCTAAGTGGTGCTCACTTAAGGTACGAAAGATTGTCCCTTTAGATATTCCATTGCCGTCTAGTAGAAAATAACTCATTGAATTACTAAAGTTAGTGAATAAGCACATGAATGTGGAGGAGTACAATGAAGTCGTCCAACCAATTCCACCAACTTGAGAAAAAGATTCGACAAGGTCTCCTCCAGAGTGACTACTCAGAGATAAGTTTTGAGCATGAAAGCCAACCAAAATAAGGCAAGCTGAAGCATAAGCACTAGGGCGAGGTTTTATAAATCTTGCAACTTATTACCAAGGAGCCAACTATCCACCATCTACTATAGCGACCCCTCTTATGGTGTTAATGACCAATTTAGTGGAGGCTATCCAAAATAAGGAGTACTTTTAAGCGACCATCACCTATGATGGTTAATGAGTTCGTGATAGCCAAAGGTATCATGCCTATTACCGTGATCATGGGCATAACACTAAAGAGTGTCATCATCTAAGAAGTATAGTTGATGAGTTAATCAAAGTGGTGAAGCTTAAGGAGTTCACTAAGAGAAAGGATCTAAAATTGATAATGAATGTCATACATGCCATCTTTGGAGGTTATGGAGAGTTCTCAAGAAAAGCAAGTCTAAAAAGTCTACGATTTAGAGAAGTGAACTTAGCCACCATGCTATGTGATTTTTCAAGAGAATGAAAAGAAATTGAAGAGATGATCACCTTGCCCAAGACTTGGTGAGAAGGCAAGAAAGAAATAATTCATAACCATGGCTAAGTTTGTTATAATGGAGGCTCATAACACCTACAACATCATCTTTAGCAAGCCTCTACTCAATACATTCCAAGCCGTAGTGTCAACTTACCATGTAGTCATCAAATTATTTATTAAGGGTGAGCATATTGCTTTTAGAGGAAAACACAACAAATCTTCAACTTGTTACTTGAGAATTATTGGCAAGTCTGATGAAGAGGATGAAGTATTGTAGTTATAAGTTATAAGAACTAAGATTGAAGTTCATAAGAAAAAAAAGAAGAGATTCCCACCGCGTAGGACCCAGAGCGAGTTTTAAAGGTCAGCTCAGCCCATGAAAGAAAAGGTACCAAGATGCTCGAAGTGAAATTTATTAGAGAAGTACTATTTGCAAAGTTGGTGTCGAAGTAGTTATGGTCCATAAATCAAGCTAAAAGTGGAGAATGTATGGCAACTTCACTAATTTGAGCTTGATGTGCCCAAAGGATAGATACCCTCTATCGTATATAGATGCACTTGTTAACTTGACAGTTGGTTATTCTATGATGAGTTTCCTTGATGAATTCTCTAGATATCATTAAATACAAATGCACCCCTCTAACTCAAAGAAGATGACTTTCATCAATGGAGAAGTAATATACTACTACAGAGTTATTCCTTTTGGGCTCAAAAATATAGGGGAAACCTATTGGAGGCTAGTGAATCTAGTATTCAAGGAGAAAAAAAAGGTAGAAATGTGGAAGTCTAAGTGAGCAAGTTGTTCATCAAAAGAAAGTCTCCCACTTAACACATCTAGGACATCAATGAAACATTCACCACTTTAAAAAAATACAACATGCGCCTTAACCCTTTAAAGTGCAGTTTTGGTATAAGGTCAATTTTTTTTTGTTTTGATTTTTCATTACTTATGAGGGCATCAAGGTGAACCTAGATAAATTAAAGGCTATACTTGAGATGCCATCTCCCAAAATAATGAAGAAGGTGCAATGGATCAAGGATGAGTTGCAAGGCTGAACAAGTTTATTTCGAAGGCTAAGGACCACTATTTATTATTCTTCAAAGCTCTTAGAGGAGCAAATGATTCGAGTGGACCCAAAAATGTGAAAGGGATTTTTATAATCTAAAAACCTTACTCATATCACTAACTCTACTATAGAACTTGAAGGAATGAGAGACCCCTGTTGTTTTACTTAAAAGTGGGAGAAGCCTCAGTCAGTTCTATCCTCATCAGGGAAGAAGGTGGAAAGCAGTGGCCTTTCTACTATATTAGCAAGTCTTTATAATATGTCAAGTTGAATTACCCACTCATAGAAATACTCACAATCATGCTGATTATCTCTACTCAATGAATGTCGCCATACTTCCAAGCATAATTCATCCAAGCCGTCACTAATAACCCACTTAAATTAGTGCTTATTAAGCATGATCATTCTAAGAGATTGTTAAAATGGTCAATAGAATAAAGTGAGTTTGATATATATTACTCAACCAAAATGAAAATTAAAACCCAAGAATTCAATTTTCTTATTGATTTTAGTAGCTTACAAAACACCCTATTCAACCTAAAACCCTTATGATAATTATATGTTGAGGGCTCATCAATCGAGCAGGCTATAGATGCATACATTATGTTGAAACATATGATAAGAATCACCATCACACAATTGATTATATTTGAGTTTAAACTAATAAATAATCAATCCAAATATAGGACTCTACTCACCAGAAGAGATTCATTAGAGGACTCGAGGCTTCACATGTTGTAACTTATTTTGACTCACAATTAGTAGTGAAAAGAATCAATGGAGAATATGAAGTCAGAGATGACTAATTACATAAATACTTAATAAAGGTAAAAGCAAAGATTGGAATTAGAGTACTTCAAGATTGAGCAAAAACTTAAGGAGTAAAACTATCTCACTGACTTATTATCTCAAACTAGTGGACTCAGGGAGCACTATATTATACACTTTACTTAGTAAGGCATAGAGGAGGAAGAACTCATGCAAGTTAAATGTGAATACTCTTCAAGCTAGATTTGCCCTATCAAACAATATTTGCAATACCAAAGAAATTAATGAAATGGCTAAGGATTCAAAGAAAATTGAAAATTAGAGTAGCCCAATACTTGCTAATTAGGGGCTAGCTCTTTGAAAGGTTGGCAACCTCACTCAACCTCAGATGTGTAAGAGAGTTAGAGCGATTAAAAGTTTATAAGGAGATACACTTCAGTGAATGTAGAAATCACTTGGTAGAAAGGATACTCACCCATAGAATCTTATGACATGGATACTTTTATCCCACACTTAGGAAGGATATCGAGGATTTTATAAAAAGGTTTGTACAATGTAAAAAATTTATAGCACTCAAACAACAACCACCACATGAGTCCATGGCCATTCAATATTTTAAGAACATACTTGATAGTTAAATTTATCATTTGTAGGTACAGGCACCCATGAAGATCATCATGGTTAATAGGCTATAGTTCACTAAAAGGGGTTTGAAAGACTTTACGAGTCTTAAGGGATTAAATTGAAGTTCATATTAGTGGATCATCCCCAGAGTAATGGTCATGTATAGGCGGCTAATGAGAAGATCCTTAACTTACTAAGCAGAAGACAAAAGGAATGAAAGCTATGTGGATATTCACACTACCTGTCATATTTTGGGCGCTCAGAACTATTTCCACCAAAAAAAATTGAGCACTCAACATTAACCCTATCCTATGGAATGGAAGTCATCTTACTGGTTGAATATAAATTGCATAGATAAATAGTCTTAACAATGGAGGATCTACAAGGCAATGTTGGTAGGTGGGAAAGAGCAAACTCTGAAGCCATAAAAGACACACTCAACATGCTCAAAGAGTTAAGGATCAAGGAATCACCGAGGCAAGAAAAAATAAAGAGGAAAATGGAGAGATAGTATAATCACCATATAAAAAGAAAAGCACTTTAACCAAGTCCTAAAGAAATTAGGCGTTGTCGCTCAGCAAAATGCTTATGGAAAACTAGCACATAATTGGGATGGACCATTCATAATCATGGAGCAAGTCAGCTTAGGAAGCTACCAACTACAATATTATTTAAGTGAAGTTGTCCCTAGAACTTGGAGTGTAAAGGACCTACAAAAATTATATCCCTAATTGGAAGTTCCATGATTTGTACTCATCGATTTTCGATATGTACTTTGTTATTTTCAATGATAAAGTCTTTTATAATTTTTAATATGTGTTTAATTTAATGTTGAATTATTATGCAGATCAATGATGAATGCCAAAAAAACTATACTCGAGTGTTTAATTTGATTTTTAAATAGCTTGATGTGCCAATTTTTTGCCTAAGTTCACACAAAACTTGATGCATCATATTTAGCCCTAGTGATGAAATCTACTCGCTAGATGAGGGGTGACTCAAGTCTCTAAGAACTAAGAGAATTATGTTCTAGGAGTACAATGAAGTTACTCGACATGCTATTTTTGGCTCAAGTTCATGCGAGAATAGTATGCCATCTCCAACATAGGTAATGAAATCTACTCTCCTACCTTGATTATTTAAAAAGGCCATCACTTTACGTAGTTGGAGACTATAGTGTAAAACTGTCTCCTCGTGAGGTCGATAACTAAACTTAAAATAGACCAACACTTCATGTAATTGGAAACTATAGTGTAAGACCAACACCCTATAAGGCCTGCCACTAAACTTTAAAAAGCCTAACACTCCATGCAGTTGGAAAATATAGTGTAAGACTGAAACTCCATGAGATCATCAACTAAACTTAGAAAATACCAACACTCTATGTGATTGGCAATAATAGTGTAATACCAACACCCCATAAGATAAGAAATTAAACTCAATTCAAAAAAATAAGAACAACAAGCCATGAAGATGTCATCTATCAAAATGATCAATAAGTAAGTGCTTAAGTGTTCACTCACTATGTGGTGCAAATATCAATAAAAAATTCATTTAACTTGTAGCAATTATGTGACAACATAGGGATGGTGAGCTGGTGATCAATATATCTCTCAAATTTTGAATAGAGTACTAATAAAAGTATAACATTAGTGAAGTGAATAATCCCAATTCTAATGAGGAGTAGTCCACGTTGTCTCTTAGATAGAAACATTTACAATTGCACTTGATAGAAGATAAAAAAGTTCTATTTTTTATTAATGAAATTAACTTTGTACATAGAGAGTGAGCAAGGAATATGTGTTTGCCCTATACTCTCCAAAAAAATGGGAGATCATTAACTTGTGTTGCCTTCATTGTCATCTTCATTAAAGTTTGAATGGGCAAGTACTTTGGAGAAATCCAAAATCTTGGCATCTAAAGGGTCGTGCTTCCCCAGCTTGGTGATAATGAAGTTAGTACCAGCTTTGAACTTCAGCTAAAGTAGTTCATGGTACTCATCAAAATCTAAAAACTCGTTGAACTCAACTTATTTCTTCTTAAAATCTTTGGTATAATCAGAGAGCTCTTGCTTTAACTCCCTATTCAACTCAACCAATTGAGTAAGCTCTAAGGTTACCATATTATTCTCCTCCTCTTATTGAGTCACCTTAGCCTAAAGATACATGTGCTTAGCTTCTAGAGATAAATGACCTTTCTTCATAGTCATCAATTAGGACTTCATGGAATAGACCTCCTTCATCTTAACAAAAAACTTCCAACAAACTTTCCAAGTCAACTACCATACCATTACTTGGGTATTCACGACAGTGTAGGGGAGTCACCCATTGTAAATCTCCTCTAAAGGCTCATAGAACTTCTTGGAATAGATTATCTGATTGAGCTCATGTGCATCACTAGTTAACTTAGTTAACTTTAGAGTGTAATTGTCTCTCGCATTATCTCTTTGTTCCTCTTCCTCCTCAGGTTCGATCCTTCATTGATGACCCCAAGGAGTCAACCTCACAGGCCTCTTACTAGACTTACTGGGAGCTATACTCAATCTAGCCTCATCAGCTATCACATTTAGAACCTTAATTGGACCCTCCTCTTCCTCCATCCCCCCTCCTCTTAGTGATCTCAGTTGGAGAGGACTCACTGCCTTCAGTCTCATGTTTTCCAACATTACAACCTCATCAAGAAATTTAAGCATGTTAGGGTTGAGTTCATGGGACATTGAGATCGACTCTCCTGTGAATAAGTAAGAAAATGTTCAAAAAGAGTGACTCAGAGTGATAACTATCAAACAACAAGTATGCAAAGAAAGGAACTCACAGCAAGTATGCCTCTAATACCTCTCTCTCTTATGTGCTTAGTTCATCTAGGGTCAACACTATCTAGGAAAGGAAGAGGAAGAGTCAACACTAGCCACAATGATGAGCTCTTGATGAACTAGAGCATAGAGTGCTACCACTAGACCTTATTTGTCAGGCCGTGAATCTTCAATAGAGTCACCCAAAATTATACAGTCCCATCTTGGTGGCCCTTCACCATGAAGACTTGCTAGAAAATACTAACACTCCTTAGAAGATTCTCTTTTTATAGGTGAAGGATAAAAGTGGTTCTGAATTGGGGAGAACTTGGGTGAGCCCCAACCTATATAAGTTCAAGATGTAGATCTACTCGTAAAGAAGAGAGGGTTGGAACTTATTTTTGAAATCGATTAGAGGTTGTACAACTCACCCGTGCAAATCGTGTTGAACCACTCACTCTTCTCAACTGACCTCAAGATAAAGTTAGGATTGTCATAATAGTTGAAGAAGATAAAAGGTTGTATGCCACTTGTCCAAATTTGGCACCTCTTTAACCTGGGCTTGGTGGAATGATGAAGATGCCTTCCTCAAAAGTGCCATTATGAGGAAGATCATTTATACAAGAGTGAGAGTGAGTTCTACTCAATAGAGGAAGAACTCTACTAGCTTGAAGTCGAAGAGAGTACTAAAGGCTCAACTAGTCATGTTAAGATAAAATTTATAAATGTGGTAAGTAAGACAAGGTGACATGGACGCCACATTAAGAATTATATGGAGAAATGATTACTCAATCCTATAGATATCCCATGCAACATAAATTATGAGAAAGACCATTAGTAATTTTCACTCTGGTCATAAAGCAGACTCTACAAAATAAGAATGGTGAGTACAAAAAAATCAATATTTTAATTAAGAAGTCATAGAAAATAAAGATACAAAATGCACTCATTCTTACCCTTATACATTAATTTTTGACCATTTTTATAATAAGGTTCAAGCGCCATTCTTCATTGACTCTGCCCTTCTTACACATTTAATCGAATAAGAACTTCATGGGTGAAGACCTCTACTACTTGACTGAACTTTAAAGCAGGGTTAACTCAGCCCTCATAATAACAAAATCTCACCAATAGTCCACCTCCATAGATTTCCAATGCTACAACTCCAACTCTAGCTATGACTATAAATTGAGAGCAACCTCTCCATGTAGAATGATGGGCTTTAATGAGTTGGCGAGTATCCACGGCTCGATCTCTGCATCATCCCTCAACAATTGAGAAGACTCGCCCTTTGTAGACCTACTATGATGGGTAATGTTTAACCATATATGCAAGTTCATTTATCGAATCAAATAATATAGAATGAGTAGGGTATCATTCCAACAAGGATTGGAGCAAAAATAGGTATTAAATTATATTAAGTTAATTACTAATCTCTTTAAATCTAGTTATTATTCAAAATAATACAAGTGCAAAACAAAAAATGCTTTCAAATATTTAGCAAAATATTAAAAACATAAATTTTTATATTTTTATAAAAAAATATATAGTTATTTTCTTAATTTTAAAATAAATACTCTAAATTTATGGAAACTTTTAGAGATGTATTATATTAAACTATATTGTGGATTAAATTAAAACTTATAGTGTCAACTAAGAGCAAAAGTGATATACTCTCTATCTTTAAGCAGGTATGTTGGAATTTTTATTTTGGAATTCCTCATAGATTTTGGGGTACTTATTTAGGTAATCAAATATGCCATTAAAGAATAAATATATTAACTCAAAAAATAAATATATTATCTTAAAATAGATTTGATTACTTAATAAGGACTCCTAAGGCTGATAGATCTTTGATGTACTAGAGATTTTTCCTCTAAATTACATGGAGAAGTAGAATAGGGTTAATTTTGTTGCAGGGTTCATAGTTTCTTATAAGGGCAAGCTCCTATAGTTAACTATATTTTTGGAATGAAGGATCTCTTCCTAAGAATACTCTTGATTAAAAAAATAAATTTTTATTTCTATAGATTTCAAATCTTCTCTTAAAAGGATGATAATTAGAAATTCAATTGGGAATGCTCTTAAAGGGGAAAGAGTTCTTTTTGGAGATCAAATAGGATTAAGTAGGAAATGCTTATAGATACTGGGATGGTTAATATACATTTTAACTAACCTACCATTATGATTTATAATTTTAAGATTAGGGTTAATAGAGTTTGAATTGATATTTTATTAGAAATCTAAGACTTAGATTCTAGTAGCACAAGGCTATAGAAATGCCTAGGATTAAAGACATATTCTTAGAATGATGCTTTAGAACTTATGTCTTCAAGTACTTTTGACATAACTTAAAGGCTCTACTTAATTCAACTTTTGAGAATTATAAGCTCTTTCTCTTTCTTGAGAAAATAAACCTATCCCTAACTTTTTTAGACTTATCTCCCAATGGAAGGGCTGCAAGCTAATTCCTCCTAAGCACTTTTAAATCCAAGAATTCAGTCTTTGTGCTATGCAAGATGGCTATACTATTATATTTTAAGAATAAGTTTATGAACCCAAACTCACTTCCTAATCTCTAAGATTATTTTAGGTATGATATGCACCTAACTAATGAAATAAAAAAAAAATTGACTCACAATTCATTTAATGCCTTGGGTATGCAATTTATGCCTACAATGATATGTAGTTAGAAGAGGTTATGTGACAAATAAAAATATACTACACAATTCCCCAAGAAGGGTGGTCATCCTCAAAGGTCATATGACGTCTTATGTGTAATGGGTGAAGCACACAATTCAAGGAATACGAATAATATGCTATCATGCTTCATAAAAGCTAATTATTTCTAGTTGCTTTTAAGTTATGTCTGGGGTTTTTAATTAACTTGAGGTTTTGAGTTTTTTATTTTATTTTTGTGTTTAAGTTATTTAGATTTAGATTGGATGGTTTTCCATGAGAAAGCCTAGAAATAATGCCAAAATAAATCAAATCAAATCAATCAATATAATCATGAACCCTAGAAGAAAAATAAAAATAGGTAGCCAAGCTCTGCTCTTATACAGCTTGGCCTAGAGCTAAATGTTTGATCTATGGGGGTCTTCTTCTACGATCATCATATTCTTTAGGGACCTCTACAAACTTTATAGGGGGTGATTGAAACCATGCACTAGTAGGGTCAGAACCTATTATTCGTAGACCCCATAGATCTTAACCTACTTTTAGGCTTGATTACATTTTAAATTTCAAAATAAATTTCAAAATCTTATAAAATAGATGTTAGGAAATACAAATAATAGTCTAGCAGTTGCAATTGCAAATGTATGGGATTAGCATTAGTTGCTTTCCCAGCCCACTTATCCTATTAGGCTATGTTAAGAGACTTAAGCATACCTACAAATAAATAATATTTATATATTTATTACAACATTTCCTTTTAGCACAACCCCTTATAGAAAATGGTGTTAGGCTAAAAAGAATGTCCTACCATCTAGACTAGTGGGCAAACAATCTTATCCATCTAGTCTAAAAGAGTACACCATAAAATAAGAAAAATATATCACATTATATCACAGAATATCATAGAACATCAACCAAACCTAAGTCTAGAGTCAATGACCTAATAATCTAGTGTGAAGAAAAATGGGCATGTGTGATATGTCCTTATTAGGCATTTCAGGTTCAAGTTTTGATATGTTTTCCAAAGTTTGGTTTAATTTGATTTAAAATTTTCACTTTTCATAATTTCACTTCATAGGTATGTGTCATTGTCAAACTAGAAGTTTGAGATATCAAGATCTCCTTCAGATAGTAGCCCCATGACCTTGGGTGTTCAGACTACATACCATATGTTTGCTAATTATGCAAAATTTTGTTTTAATTCTTTTGATTTTTTTTATTCTTAAAATTTGTTCAATTTTCTATTTGGTGGTTTTAATTTAAGTGTTTTAATTGATTTATGATTTTATTTCCATTTTTAATTTCATTTCAAGTGGAATTTAAGTTTTCAAGAAAGAAAAATAAAATAAATTTTACTTTAGGTGGAACCCATTCTATTCATCATCCCAATTTCTAGTAAAATGAGATCTTTATTCTAAGAAGAAGATTCATTCTAAGGGTGACTAAGATCTTAAGTATCTTACTTCACTTCTTTTGGATTCATTTGATTGATTAATTTTAAGTTTAGTTTGATTTATGTTTCACCTTTGCCTCCTAAAGTTAGAGTTTTATGCTAATTAGATTTGGAAATTTTATTTCTATTTCACTTATTTTTCTTTAATTAATGTTTCTTTGGTTTGATTTGTGATATTTAGTTAAGATTCAAAATGCTTATTTAAATCTTAATTAGGAGTTCATGTTACTATGATTTACTTTGATTCTAGTTTTCATTTTAAGTTTAATTGGATTCATTTATATTTGATATTATTTAATTCATATAAAATTTTTTTATAACTTAGCTTCATATTTGAAGTAATGTCTCTTTTGGTTTGATTAAATGTCCATTAAATTTTATTTGTATTAATTATTTGTATATTTGATTTAGATTGATTTCATTTATTTATTTCATTAATTTTTATTAGCTTGAATGAAGTAACTTATTCAAGTTAATATTTTAATTCAAATTTGGTTTTAATTTCATCATTTAAAGGATCTATTATGTTTCAATTTTATGATTTATTCATTTATATATTCTTAGTTTATCATTGATATTTATTTAATTTTAATCAATTTCATTTATTAATTTCATCAATGTCATGTTGGTGAATTTCGATAAGTTAAGTTAATTAATTTCATCAATGTTATGTTGGTGAATTTTGATATGTTAACTTAATTAATTTAAAGTAATGATTTCATTCATTCATTTCATTAGTGTTTATGTATATGAGTTTAGATTAGTTAATTAAGTTAGTTTTAATCAATCTTTGGGAAGCTTTGATTTTATCATTTAATGAATTCATTATCTTATGTCTCTAATTTTATATTCAAATTAAGTTTAATGTAACATTATATATTAAAGTTTTATTATTTAGTTTAATTTATTAAGATAGATTTTTTTTTACTAACCATAACTTAGGAAGCCTAAGAGTTGAACAACTTTAGGGCTTCCAACTTAAATCTAAGTCATTTCAAGTTATTTGACTAATTTGATCAATTACTTTTACTTATATTTCAAATTATGTTGTTTATTAACCCAAATGCATTGAAAGAACCATATTTTGGTTTGAAATTCATAGAATACTTAAGTTGGCATTTCAATTGAGTAATTGATTCATTATGAATTTAATAAATTATTAACCTAAAGTTTGATTAGATTTGTATATTCTTACTTATTTTCTTAAACATTAAGTCTATGATTAATCAAATTCCATGATTGAAAAGGGTAGGAAAATTTTTCTTAAGTGTTATGATGTTGATAATAATGTTTTAAATTGATTTTATAAATTTTTATAATTTTTGTGATTTTTTTTATTTATTATTTTTATTATGTTAACCTAGAGATTTGAAATTAAACAACTTCAAATTCAGAGGTCAATTGAGCTTAAACTTTTCACGACAAGTGGAGTTCCATGTCGATTTAAGTTCTTTAAAGTTTCATTCTAATCAAATATATAAGTTAGGACTAATTGAGATTTTAATTATTTCAATAAAACATAAGTCAAGCGTAAATTAAAAGAAATTAATTAGAGGTTTTAATTTTCTTCAATTCTTCTTTAGAAGATGCATCCATAAAGGCTTTATTTAGAATTTTGTGAAATTTGGTTGATTTATTATGATTTTTTGAATTTCAAATTCATTAAATTAGCTAATTAAATCAATTAATTAACAAATTATGTCCCTTTAAGAATTATGGGGATTTAGTCAATTTTAATAATGTATTTGAGTTTATTAAGCTTTATTCTCATGATTCAAGTTAATTTTATAATTTTCCATCATTTTCCTAATTTAATATAAATTTATTTTTATTAAATTATAGACTATGCCTTGAAAATTTGGTATTATAAAATTTACTTGCCAATAAATCATGAAAAATTTACCTAAGGTAGGCCTTAAACTTAATTTCAATTCCCCAAAATTTCAAACTAATTGGATTAATAATTTTAGCTTAATTCTTTTTATTTAAACCTAAATTAACCTAAAAATATCCAATAAAATTTGAGATTTTGGGTTTAATAGATTCTCCTAACTTAAAAGAATCCATAGAGTCTTTATTTGTATTTTTTGGTTAAATATGTTATTTTTTATGATTTTTTGAAGTTCTAGTAACTTTTTACCTTTTTTTTAAATCTCAAAAATCTTGATATTCTATTTATAATGGTCAATTCCATGTAGCCCTCATGTGACCCTATTTGCTACATCGTGCGGCGCTATTAGACTAGCTGGATCCAAATGGATCTAGCTTGTCCATTCTAATAGAAGGAATGAACAGATTGTGCCTTCATCTATGAGGTGTCCTAATCTCAAGTAATTTCCAGCAATCTAGGCATCAAAATCACTTGATTTTATTTGCAAATACATCAAGAATGCATTTAGAACACATTTATATGGATAAGAATCACTTTAGATCAATTTTTTTTTGAAATGGAGCAAAACTAAATGCTTAAAGAAACAGTTTGAATCCATACCTCGTCAGTGGCAACCTCTGGTGGTGGGGATTTCTAGCAGTGGGGATGATTTGGAAAAGCTTCATGGAGACATGGTGAGCCTCTAGGTGTAAGGAATTGGAATGTCTCCCTATGGATTAGTCTATAGGCCAAGCTTTGCTTGTTTTTCAATGTGTTTGGTCAAACTCTGGCTTACTAGTGGCATGGGAATCGATGGAAGGTTGTGCTCCTTTTCATTTCACTTTAAGAAGGCGATGGAAGGCACAAATTGGCTTGATATAAACTCTATCACATTTTTCCATGGATGGTTGAGAGCTTTAAGGGAAGGGAAGTAAACCATGGCCAACCTAGGTGATTGCCACCCTTCAGGGTGGTCAATTGATTGTGGTCAATCCAAGGCAACTAGGATGAGGAATGGAGATAGTCAAGTGGATTTGTGAAGTTATTTGTCTCCATGCTTCTCTCTTCTTCTCCATGGCATATTCTTCTTTTTGGATGGATTTGTACGCTATTAATTCCCTTAATTTTGGCTGCTAACTATTCTAAACTCATCTTAGGATGAGTTTGGATGCATTCTAATATGATTAGTTTGGGTTTCAATTCAAATACCCAGATTAGTTCCATTTGGGTTTGATTTGATTTATATTAAGCTAAGAATGATCAATGTTTAGTATCCATTTGTTTAAATTGATAATTAATTATTCAAATCATATTTAAGATGATTTATGAGTCCAACAAACTCGTTCAGATTGAATTTAGGGACAAATACCTTAGGTTGGTTCACCTAAGAAATTATTTTCCGTGGGTTTAACTTGGTTTATTCAATTTGATAGATTGGAATTATATTCGAGCTTTGATTATGTTTATTCAAGTATTTAAGATGATTTGGATTAAAAAAATTCATTTCATTTGAAGTGAACTTTGAATTTAAATACATTTTGACCCATGTTAGATTTAATGGATCAACATGGGATTGATTGGGCCAAAAAAAATCAAATTGATCAAATTAAACCCTATAATTGGTCACATTGTGTTTCAAGATGATTCCCAAATGATTTTGGATAATTAACTTAAATTAAATCCAATTTGATTTGAGTTTGAATCGAGTAAGGTCCATTTTGGCCTATTTAGATCAAATGATTTAATTAACCCATTTAAGGCCTTATTAGATTTAGATTCATTTAATCCATTTTTGAACATGTTTATTTAATTATTTTAAGTTTTTGGAATGTTTAAATTTGGCAAATTATGGTGGGTTGACCTTTGACTTGGTGGGACCCAAACTTTATGTTCAATGGTTGACTTTCATTTGACTTTCATTTGGATTTGACTCCATTCATATTCATGTACTGAAATTTATGCTTTTGATTTGATATGATTTGACTTTATTTTAATTTTATTTGAATTTCTTTGGGTTTAAGTGATTTTGAGCTTAAGTAGGGTGGTTGGGTTAGCCATCCCAGTTACCTTGACCTAAGCTAAATTAGATTTAATTTTCAACTAGAGTGTATTCAAGTTAATTATTTGCTTAGATTTGGGTTGGGTTTTGTCCCACCTATTCCCATTAGGTTGGGTCAAATCCTAGGAGAATTCACTAAATCACTAAGCATAGTGATCTAAGTGCTTAAATCAAGAGGCTCTTAATCTAAGATTAGGTGTCCAATTCTTAGTTTTAGAAATGAAGTTAACCACATCTAAAAATGAGGTCAACAAAGTATAACCAAACTAGTCCCTTTATCTAGTTTTTTACCTAGTGTCAAGCAAATTTTGATTGGCTACTTTACTTATATTTTCCTTTGAGTGATTGTAAAGCTTAAAATAATTTTATATTTAATGGCTATTTAGGTACTCTAACCTATCTAGTACATTAATGATTATTTAATACATCTATTTGCCTTTTTCCTTCTTGTTCTTTTGAGATTCCATCGATATCTCTAGATCACACTTACTTTAGTATTATAATTGTCCATACTACAAGTAATAAAGTATATAACGAAGTAAAACATATTTTTATTCAAAGCATAATTTTTTTCTTATATTAATCCATAAATAAAGCTTAATACAATACAAACATCTCAAAAGTTCACACAAATTCAAAGCACTTTATAGATTAGTGCTACATAAAAGAGAGAAAGAAGGAACTCATACAAAACATAGTAAAATAATACATAGGATTACCAAAGAATAAGGGAAAGAGCACACTAAGTAGATCTTCTAAGTCCACTCCTTACAATCCTCTACTACTTCCTCATGGAACTATCTAGCCTCCCCCGCTAAAATTCCTTAGTTGTTGATGTCATTCTCCACCTCTTACTTAAGAAAACACTCTTTCACACTACCCTTACACACTTTCACAGCACTTGGAATGTTACTCTCTAAGTGCTTCATAAGAACACACACACTCTCACTCACCCTCTTACTAAGAAAAAGACAAATAAAACAAAATCTTAAAAAGGTTCTTTTTGCCTTGGAAAAGAATCTTGTTTATAGCCTAGATACAACCTTGGTTGGTTGCCCAGATGCTCCTACCATAAGTACTCAAACTCATCATTGAACCACCAAGAAACTATTCTGTCTGGCCATAACACTATTGATCTGGCATTGTATATGCTTGTTGTTTCTAGATATTTTTCTAGTTTAGCGCTATGCCATGCAACATCTAGTTGTTGTCGTAAAATTGCCCCCAAAATGTTATGGAAGTCTAAACTTATTTTTGCCTATATGCCTCTTTGAGTTAGTTGATAGTATGAAAATTCTGTAAGTTTAAACTAACTAAATAAAAATTTCTAAAATAGAATTTACATTTTAAGGTTTATTTTTTCATTTCATCATTCCAAACTATAATAGCCTAAACTCTTATTATTGACTAATATTTTTCTTAAGTTAAATTTCTTTTGTGCATATGATCATAGTTGATTCTTATGAAAATTTATGGATTAATTTTTAATAAATAGTTGTCCACATAATAGAAATAAGCATAATTTTCATGTTCTCAATTGAAATTATGAATATTGTTGTTCTATAATTTCATTGGATTGATTTAGATTGAAATAATTTTAATATTCAATCATGATACTTAGCCTCAAGTGGCACTTTCTAATTGTTTTTCCTCTTTTTCTTTTTTCCCCTTTTTTATGATATTTATTTTATTCACAAGTACACCATATTAGCTTTGTAACCCATGATAAATATGTTACAATTTTTACCCAACTCAATATGACCTTATTTACTTAATAATTTTTCATAAATTCTAATTATTAATAGTTTAAATTATTTTATTTCTTATATATGTATTTCTATTTATTTTATTAATTATTCATTAAATTCATTAAGAATCTATTATCTGCGATGTGGGCACCTAAAAAAGTTTAACTTACTAAAAATTACTAGTTGTTCTAAGATTTTTGGTTATTATTAGATTAAAATTTAATCATTAAATAAATAAAACCTTAAAAATCATATCCTATTTTAAGTTTATATTTTGGTTAATTTATTTTAGCTTCCAATCATTTCTAACTTAAACTTTTAAATTGTAATTATATCAATTTCAAGTGGTATAATAATTAAAGTTTAGTGTTTCTAACATCACATTTATATAAATTTTACATTTGGATGCTACAAATTTGAAAAGGTAAACATTTAACATTAAATTTACTAAAAGAGGTACAAATACATAAATTTGAAACTACTACAAATAAAAATACACAACCAAAATTAAAATTATCTTAGTCCACCACCTCCTCCTCCTCTTCCAGTTCTGGTTGGTGCTGAAAAAGTGTTGATATTGAGGCGCTACAGGAAAAGGAACTTAGCTTGGGCCAACATTAAAGTTGTAGTTTTCGAACATGTGAACTACTATTGAGTTGAACCTATCTATATAGGAAAATTGCTACTACTGCTAACCTATATGATGATCAAATTCTCATTCTAACTCATATTACTGTTGACTTATTTCACTAACCCCTTTTCTTAAATATGAGATTTCTCCTCTAATTTCTTGGAGTTGCTCGTTTAAAGTTTTGGAGGATCAGGATCTTGATTGAGGAGTGTGTGAGCTTTCTTCTACTTCCAATTTTGATCATAATCCTTCAACTATCCTTTTTTTGAGGGGAGCCCTTTAGATAAGAACTTCTTTATCTAGATTGCTTGTTGCACAAGCCTTAAGACATGAAGCATAAAAAGGGAGGGGTGACCATACCTACTGTAGTATTACCCTTAAGCATATTATAATTTGAATTACAAATTATCTTTTCTATATTTATAGTACAACCCTTTTGAATTATATAATTTAAAATGGCTATATCCTTAGTTCTGTCACTAATATTACCGGTAGGAATCAACTTGGCAAAAATAAAATAATGTTAAGCTTTAGCCTCGGTAGTCAAGCCAGTGGAAGAAAAATTGATAATCTTTTTCTCTTACCATTTCTATTGTACATTAGTATTTCTGATAGTGAGAAATTTAATAATTTCATCAAGTCTAGATGACTAATGTAATAGAAAAGATATTCATCACATATATAGTTTTGCAATTTGTAATATGTATTAATGATAATACTATCAAAACTTACCCATTTTTCCCTCATGAAGACATTATGGTATTGATGTTCCTTTGAGTTGGTAAAGAACTCTCGCACTACAACAAGCATTTCTACCATAAGCAAAGTGTTCCTAGCCTCACTCATTAATAATATTTTCCACGCTCCTACCTAGGTTGTAGAATCCCCTCTTTGGGATGAGATGCTTGTGAAGAAGAATGGGTTGATTCATATTTTCTGCCTGGGGCTAATAAAATTCTCGGAGTCGCTCGTTCCTGCCCTCTTCTTATTCTTGTTAACATATTTCAACACTATTTTAGCTTTCTAAAATTGGAGAAATGCTAAAGAGGAAGGGTATAAAGCTTTGGAGTGAAAAATTTGACTGTCTAGGGGTCTTATTTATAGACTGAATCCAGCATAGCGGTGTTACTTTGGCAGCACCTAGCCACTAGCCTCTTTATTCTAAATTATGGGGTATAGCATCGCGGCGCTTAGCATGCAAGGCATAGGCAATGGTCAACTAGTCAAGGTGGTTCCTATCCCCATTAAAAAAGGTACATTTATTATTTAAATGACAATGATTATGTATCTTACATCATACAAAAAGGAGTGTTAGGCATTGATGAAGTGCCTAGGTGCCATGACATCGTGCCACATAACTAGTTAACTTTTTGTCATTTTGTGCTAATTGTATCTATCCAACTGCAAGGTTGTTTGAATGATCTTTTTAACTGGCATTGCAGCACTACATTAGTAGAACCTAAGCATTGGTCAACAAATCAACGTACTTCTTTTTTATTCTTTTTATTTTTATTTTTTATTTCATTTTTTACTATAGTGCTTCAGCATGGCATTGTTGTACCAAAAATATATTTATATTATATATTTTCTTATTTTATTAGTATTATTATTATTATTATTATTATTATTATTATTATTATTATTATTATTATACAATATATACATATATATATATATATATACATATATATATATACATATATATATATATATATATATATATAATTTTTTTTTCCATTTAGAAGAAGAGAACATTTGCAGGCTTGATAGTATGAGACCATACTAGTAACTCAAAAAAAGGGATAGAGTTTTGACCTTAATCCAATTCTTAAGCCTCCCAATAATGTAATCTTCTTCTAATGGATCTTTAGCTTCTCCTAATACTTTACTATAAACACTACTAATAGACTATATATATATATATATGTTGGGTTGCTTCCCAACAAGAGCTTAGTTTAACGTCCTTAGCCTAACATAACTTCTCAAGTTTTTAAGGTCTTCGATTAAATTAATAAACCCCTTAAATTGAGTCTAATTTTTTTCATAGTATGGCTTAAGTGGTTGACCATTCACTTTGGCAATCAATTTTATTTTAAAATCTTGTATATTCACAGCACCATGTACATAGACTTTAATGACCAAGAATGGGCCTAACCATCTTGATCTTAGTTTTCCTGGAAATAATTTCAATTTAGAATTGAATAGTAATTCTTGTCTAGGCTTATAATTTTTTTTAATGATCTTCCTATCATGCCATTTTTTTTTATAAATCTATGAATTTTTACATGCACCCAATCTTATTTCTTCTAACTCATTTAAGTCTATGAGTCACTTTTTGCACTTGTTTTCATATCCAAATTTAATTTTTTAATTGTCCAAGATACTTTGTGCACTAATTCCAATGGTATGTGATAAGCCTTCCCAAATACTAATCTATATGGAGATATTCCAATATGAGTCTTTTATGCAATCCTCTAAGACCATAATACATCATCAAATTTTAAGGACCAATCCTTCCTAGTAGGCCCTACAATTTTTTTTCTAATTTTTATTTTATTTAAAATTTTATCTTGGCCATTTATTTTGGGATAATAAATAGTAGCTATTCTATGTTGTACTTCATATATTTTTATAAATTTATTTTACATATTCGCTATAGAAATGAGTACCTTTGTCACTAATTATAATTCTAGGTATTCCAAATCTTCTAAAACTATTTTTCTTTAGAAACTTAATAGTTACCTTAGAATTATTTTTTGGTGGAGCTATTGCTACTATCCATTTAGACTCATAATCAACTCCTACTAAGATAATTTTCATTCATATATGAAGAAACAAATAGTCCCCTAAAATCTATTTTGTATGCATCAAAGATTTCAACCTTTAAAATCTAATTTAATGGCATTTTTTAATTCTTAGAGATATTTTCTATTCTATGGCATTTGTCTAATTTTTCACATATTCATGCTCATCTCAAAATAAAGCTGGAAAATAAATATACTTTGTAATATCCTAGCAATTATTTTATTACTTCCAAAGTGTCCTCCATACTTTGAATCATGACAAGATCTTATAATTTCTAAAATTTCATTATCAAGAATGCATCTTCTTAGAATCTGATCTAGACATTTTTTATACAAATAAGGTTCATCCCAAAAATTGAATTTCACATCATGTAAAAATCTCTTCTTTTGATTATAAATTATTCCATATGGTATAATGTCAATTACTAGATAATTTACTATATCTGCATATCATGGAATAACTTTATGCTTGAATGCAAATAATTGTTCAACTTAGAATTCTTCTTTAATATCTTCACTATCTCTCAACTCTTCCTCAGCTATTAATCAAGTCAAATGATCAGCTACTAGATTATCATATCCTTTTTTATCTCTAATTTCTAGATCAAACTCTTGCAACAATAATAGCCATCTAATTGACTAGGCTAAGCCTTTTTCTTTTCTAATTGATATTTAATTGATGAATGATTAGTATAAACTATAACTTTTATTCCCACTATATAGGGTTTAAATTTATCAAAGATAAAGACAATAACAAGTAACTCTTTTTTAGTTGTAGAATAATTTAATTGATTTTCATTGAAATTTTTACTAGCATAGTATATCACATGAAAGATTATCTTTTTTTTATCCTAAGAATACCCCTATTACATAATCACTTGCATCACACATCAATTTGAAGGGTAAATTCCAATTAGGTGTTGTAGAGCTGAACTTAATTCGACTTGTAGTAAAAAAAAACCTCTTAAAATTTTGTAAGAATTGAGGGCACATCCTTTTCTAATAAGTTACAAAAAAGCTTTGATATATTTGAAAACCCTTAATAAATCTCCTGCAAAATTTGGCATGTCCTAGAAAACTTATGACTCCTTCAACATTAATTGGTGGTGAAAATTTCTCTATAGTTTGTACTTTTTCCCTATTCACTTCTATTCCCTTTTCAAAGATTTTATGACCTAGTATTATCCCTTCTATAACTATAAAATGACATTCTCCCAGTTGAATACTAAGTTTTCCTGTTCACATCTCTTAAGAATGATTTTTAGGTTTTCTAAGCAATCTTCAAATGCCAGACCATATACAAAAAAAAAAAAATCATTCATAAATACTTAATGTAGTTTTCAATTGAGTCAAAAAATATGACCATCATACAATGTTAAAAAGTAACAGGTGCATTATATAAGCCAAAGAGCTTTCTTCAAAATGCAAAGGTACCAAAAGGACAAGTAAATGTATTTTCTCTTGAACCTCAGGTGTTATGGAAATATGATTATATCTAGAATGGCCATCTAAAAAGTAATAATACGAATGTCATGCTAACTTATCTAACATTTGGTAAATAAAAGACAAAGGAAAATGATCTTTTATAGTGGCTTTATTTAGCTTCCAATAATCAATACAAATTAGACATCCTGTGATGATTCTAGTATGAATGATTTTACTATTTCTATTAATAACAATAGTCATTCCTCCTTTCTTAGGCACATAATGGATTGGACTTACTCTTATACTATCGAATATAGGATATATAATTTATGCATCCAACCACTTTAAGATTTTCTTTTCCACTACCTCTTTCATGATAAGATTTAGTCTCTTATAGTTTTGTATAAATGGCTTACTATTTTCTATAAATGCTTTTACATGTCCTTTAAAAACTTCAATTAATTTAATTTCTTGATTTTCATCTAAATTAGCTGAGATGATTATTGGTAATGAAGATTCTTTCCTTAAATAAGCAAATTTTATGTGATTTGATAATGGTTTTAATTCTATTTTTGGGGCTTCTATTATCAATGGTTTGAGGTTCTTTCTTTTTATAGATATTTTTAATGGTTCAAACATTTCTTGAAACTAATTGGGTGTAATACTAAAGATTCGAATATATTTATATTCTTCCATCATTATTTTGCTTTTTTGTTCTATAAAATCATTCATGATATAAGAATCCAAATCATTTTCTACTTTACTTTCAATTAACCCGATATTATATTGTTCTTCATTTCTATCATCAGAAAACTTAATAGAGTTAAATACATTAAATTTAACTTCTTGATCATTTACTCACATTATTAATTCTTCTTTTTGAACATCTATCAATAATCTTCCAATAGCAAAGAAAGGTTCCCTAAAATAAGAGGTATTTCTTTAAATTCTTCCATATCTAATATGATGAACTCTGCAAGAAATATAAATTTCTCTACCTTAACTAGAACATCCTCATTAATACCCTTAGGATATGTCAAAGATCTATCAGCTAATTGAAGAGTCACACTTACAGGTTGTGCTTCTGCTGGTCCTAATTTCTTGAAAATTGATAAAGATATTAAATTTATACTAGCTCCTAAGTTACATAATGCTTTTTCAAAAAATGTATCTCATATAATGCAAAACTCCCTAGATCTTTAAGTTTTGTGTGTAATTTCCTTTGAATTATTGCACTACATTAAAAAAGTACTATTTTATTTTCCCCTAATTTTCTTCTTTTATATAAAATGACCTTCATCAATTTAGCATATGAAGACATTATTCCATGCTTTAGCAAATGATATATTTATGGATTATTTCTTAAACATTTCTAAGAATTTAGAAAATTGATTATCCACATTTTAATTTTGAAGTCTTTGGAGAAATAGAAGTAGTGATCGTTCTCTTATTTTTCTCAATGCTTCTCTTTCTACTTCCTATTTTTTCTTTTTCTTCAATTTTTTTGTTCTCATTTTCTTCCTTTTTTTTCTTTACTTAGTATTCCATTTTCCTCATTTCATTATTAAGCCTTATTTCTTTTAATTGCTTTCTACTTCTCAATTTAATTATTTTACAATGTTCTTTACCTTTATTTTAGGATTTACTTCAGTGTTACTAGGTAAATTATCTTGTTGTTTATTTGTAAGGCTATTAGCCACACTTTGGCTTTGTAATTGAGTTCCCATTTATATCACCAATTCTTCCAAGGTGGGTTTCTTTTCTTTTATTTGATTTTATGGAGGATATCCTAGTGGAATGATACATCTAAAGTAAAATTTATAAGAGTTGTAAATTCTTTTATTCTAATTTCCCATATTTACATATTGATTATAATTTGTATTACTATTCCAGGAAAGGTTTGGGTGATTCCTCCAACCTTGAGTAAATGTATTAGAGTAAGGATCAATTGGTTTGTTTGAGATATAATTAAGCAATTCTAATCCTTGATTAGTTTGATTTTCTAATACACTAATGTTACCATTTTCTTCCCCATTTTCTCCCCCTTGATTCATATTATTAATATTTTGATTAATTCTTAAGCTGTCTAATTTCATAGATAGAAAAGCTCTTTAGGAAGTTAACATTGCAATCATATCATTATTATTAACATTTGCTACTTTCTTAGGATTTAATCTATCAGAAGGCTATTGAAAATTATTAGTTTTCATTTCCTCTGTTAAAGAATAAGCTTCTTTAAAAGGTTCTAACATTAAACTACCTCTTGTTGCTGCATCTATAATAATCCTTAAAGATTCTGCTAAGCCATTATAAAATGATTGAATTATAAACCAATCACGTAATAAATAATGATGAAATTACTTTAATAATTATTTATGTCTTTCTTAAGCCTCATATATAGATTAATTATTTAATTGGATAAATGATGTTATATCATCTCTTACCTTGGTAGTTTTAGATGGCAGAAAATATTTTTGTTAAAAATTTTGAGCTAATTTGTTCCAAGTTGTCATAAACCCTGAATTCAACCACATTTTAGCCTTATCTCTAAGTGAGAAAGAAAATAATCTTAATCTAATTGCATCGTCACTTACCCCATTGCATTTAAAGGTTGCATAAATTTCTAAGAAATTGGAAATATGCATATTAAGATCTTAAATAGGTGAACGCCCAAACTAAGAGTTTTGCACCATTTGAATTATAGATTGTTTTAATTCAAAATTATTCACTTAAACAGTTGGCCTAGCTATATTGTTATGTATCCCATCTATAATTAGTGTGGCATAATCCCTAAGAGGTTTAGATGGTTCTCCTACACATAAATTGTCCATTGATAGTTTTCTCACTTGTTCTCACTTCTCTTTTCTATTTTTCCTACAAAGTCATTCAATTTTTTAGGTTCAATAACGCTACTTTTATAGTTTTGTCTCTATGCATATAATGTTTCAAAACCACAACTTTGGTTCAAAAACTTAAAGAACAATATTATACTAGCAAGTACAATGATATTTCACACTTTACACATAACAGAAATTTTTGTAACAGTAAAGTTGAATTAAAAATAGTTCAGCAAGACTAATATTAACTTAATAAAAATTATTATTTTTACTTCCAATCCCCAACAATGGCACTATAAATGTGATCAGTACTTTTTACCTTTATATGAAACTGCATGTTTTGAATCAAGTAATACAAAATGAGCAAAGCATCATTCACATGATGATTAGAGCAAAATTAGGCACTAATTTATAATAAGCTAATTACGAATCTATTTAAACATAGTTTTTATTCAACAAAATACTCGTGCAAAATTAAAATTGCTATCTACTATTTTTTAAAATGTTAAAAAGACAAAATTTAATATTTTTATATTTTTATAGAAATATATAGGCATTTTCTCAATTTTAAAATAAGTACTCTAAATTTATGGAATCTTTTGGATGATGTATTATATTAAACTATATTGTGGATTAATTTAAAACATGTAGTGTTAACTAAGAGCGAAAGTGCTATACTCTCTATCTCTAGACAAGTATAATCATACCAATATCTTTTACCTAGTTTTTTGTCTAGTGCTAATTAAATTTTGATTGGTTTCTTTACTAACATTTCCCTTTGAGTGATTACAAATCATAAAAATAATCATATATTTAATGGTCATTTAGCTAGCATGAATTATCTAGCACATTAATAATTATTTAGTACATTTGTTTTCCTTTTTCCTACTTAATTTGCTAAGATTCCATTGATATCTCTAGATCACACTTACTTTTAATATTATAATAAGCCATATTACAAGTAAATGAAGCACATAAAGTAGTTAAACATATTTTCATTCAAAGCATAAATATTTTTCTTATATTAATCCATAAACAACTTTTAATACAACACAAACATCTTGAAAGTTTACATAAATTTAAAGAACTTTATAAATTAGTGCTCCATAAAAGGGAGAATGATGAAAATCATATTAAACAAAGTATAATATAATGTAAGATAACCAGAGAAGAAAAGAAAGAGCACATTGAGTAGATCTTCTAAGTCAACTCCTTGAAATTCTCTACTACTTTCACATTGGAGATATCTAGCCTCCCCCACATAAAATTCTTAGTTGTTGATGCCTTTCTCCACCGCTTGCTTAAGAAAACACTCTTTCACACTACATTTACAGACTCCCATAACACTTGGAGTGTCACTCTCCAAATGCTTCATAAGAGCACACACACTCACTCACCTTCTGACAAAGAAAAGAAAAACAAATTGAAAAGATATCATTTTGTCTTGGAAATGAACCCTATTTATAGCCTAAATATAGACATGATCAGTTGTTTAGATGTTCCTACCATAATTGCTTTCAAAACTATTCAAAACTATTATTGAACCATCATGAAACTATTATGTTGGTTTGTAGCACTGTGATGCTATTGATGTAGTGCAATGGTGATACAAATATAGCACTATGCTTGTTATTTCTTCCTCATGATTTTCCTCTGGTAAAGCACCACAGTGCTGCCCTTGCTGTAAAATGCCCTAATTTAGGCCAATTATAGCATCGCGGCACTACATTTATAGTGCCTAAGCACTTGACTTAAATTTTTTTATTTTTTATTTATTTATTTATAATTTTCCTATTGCAACATAGATTACTTAAAATAAATTCATTTTAACATAAAAACACACTATGGGGTTGTATAATAACATAACATTTTTATAATTTTAACACTTATTGTGCTATTATCTCATTGAGGAAGGAAAACTTACCAACATATCCCTGGTAACCATAGAAGTGAAGCCAGTTGCCACAATAGAAGATAGAGTGAACACCTCAATGAGAGCTTCTTATGGATGTAAGCCCTTGTTTGAGACCATACTTGGCGCTGCCAAGTTGGCCAAGGGTAAAGTTAGAGTTGTTGCTCAATGACGAGAAAGAAAGTCAAACATTAAATAAGAAATTTCAATGAGGAAATTCACTAAGGATAGACCCTTGAAAATGGAAGCCATCTCTTATGTGAATTGAATTTCTCATCATTTAGTTAGTGATGCTTATACCCAAACAAATTCCTAATCTATTGTGTGCCTCATCTCCATGAGCAATGCCTGTACAATGATTACACTTAGCTATGATCATAAAGAAAAAATATAAATGCAAAGGATCCCAAAGTATAAGATAAAAGCAAGAGAACTTATTCCTATGCTGATCCAATACAATCACCCTCATAGTAGTAATCCCCATTAATCAGCTCACCATAACCTTCCTATGCTGAATCAAGGGAACCTATTCCTCACCCTCACCTACGTGAGTACTTGGCTCCCCCTATGAGTCCTAGGTGGTATCCGGAGATGAATCGATGATGGTCTTGCTAATAATGAGGGCTCACACATTGATCTCTACCATGGAAGCAATAACAACCTCCTTAGACTTTCTAAACATATTCACCTTATTTTGAAGGCTATCTTAGAGGGTAGTAGAGCCGATGTCATCACATGGTCTCTTGGTATCTATGGTAGATAAATATGAAATTTTCATAAGCACAATAGTAAGAGCGAGAAGATATTTTTGTGCTAGTAACACAATAGATCATGGAGTGTGGCAAGAGGAGATAAGGTACCATTTATAGCCACTTGGAGTCCAATCACATCAGGAAAAGAAACTCAATCAAAAGGTGGTGTGACTCTTCATAATTGTATTTATTTTTTTTTTCTCTTCTCTTTTTGTTAAATTCTTACAACTCATTAATCTTTTATTCTTTTGTCTTTTTTGGGAGTTGTCACTACAAGGAGAAAAAAAATTAGGGAACTAAATGTATATTCAAATAAGAAAATGAATAAGAATGGTTGACCTAATGAGGTAATGTCAGATGAACCCAAGTCCATAAAAGAATAGCTCCTCATTCATCCCAAGCATGGCGATTTTTAAAAACCTTGGACATATAAATAAAATCAAGAAATGAACATACTCGCCCACGGCTGGTGAGTGACTGAAGAAATTATAAATAGTCATTGTTCAGTGACTAGACCTCAACTCATGGGTCAATATGGATGTCAAATTGTCCATGACTAGCCATCAAGATCACCACTAGCTTAAGCATACTCACCTTAAGTCATGGCAAGCTCTAACTTATACTCCACCTACCTAATATGTATTTACCATATGTATTGTCCTTCCTTTAAAAATATAGAAGGGGAACTCCTCCTTTAAAGGGACTTTTTTTTGGCTCTATTCTCTAGGCCCCTAGTCTTTGTACTCTAGTGTTCCCGTGTTTTGAAACTTAAATGAACTGAATAGAGGTTGAGGGATCAAGTTAAAATGAGAATTAGAAGGGAGTGATCAAAACTAATTTTACTAAGATGTTTGATACTAGTGTGTTGGAATAAGTTATGACACTCACTATTTATAATGATTCTATCAAGTTTTATAAAGCTTTAGCTCTAACCTAAACAAAAGTAGTTATCTTGATAACCAATATCTAAAAGACTATCATTATTGATTAAATCATTAATTTATATTATATTAGTAGCATTTGGTTTTATACCTCCCTTCTTCTTGACAGGACTTCTAAACATGTTGAATTCTCTCCAACAAACTAAAGATCAACCATACTAGCTTTAATGTAAAAAAAATTATTCCTTAGATCTCTTCTCATGCCTTTAGTGCAAGAAGCATAAATAATTGTCCCAAGAATGCTAATATCATGTTTAGAAATTAGAACAAGAAGAATTTAGTATTATCCACTATTACTTTGATTTGAGTGCTACCTTGCTAGAACAGACAAATCTAATTATTACATATACTAATTCAGTTGAGTCTGTCTATTCTTCTCAGAGTTTTTTGTACTATTAGTGAAAATCATATGTTCAAGCACAACCAAGCTATCTAATTAGCATTTTCTTATGAGGTTGACTAGCCTTTGAGAGGCATTTAATTTAACAATGCCTCTAATATTGTATATCAAAATAATTAGTCATATAAATGAGGATAACTCCCCTTTATGACCCTATTAAGAACTCTATCATCAAAGGAAGGTAAGATTGTTGCACTTGATATATTTTTCATGTTTTTAGCTACATTAGAGTTTATATATTTTAGTTCTTTGATAATTCTTGTTTATGTTTTTATTTATTTTGCATCTCTCAATCCTCTTCAAAATTTCAAATTGTTTGGCTTAGGTGCTCCACATTTGTAATTGTATTGTTTCCATTGATGTAGGTTCTCTCATGTAAAAAATGTTGAAGGACATCATTTCATTTTAATCATTCTATTTAGAAACTTATTGAAGATTTAAATTAGGCTCTAAGTACTTCATTATGTTAACAAATGGTGGAGCATCTATAGTATTATTTTGAGTTGCATTAAGTAGTAAACTTGGTGTCATTCCTTCCTCACAAAAGTTTTAGTTAACATTTAAGGAAACATTTGTTGACATGGTGATACTAGAATTTGGGATTTAGTTGAATGCAAGAGTGAGTGGCTTTTATTGGTCATAAATTTCACTTAATTTCCCTTAACTTGTCTAACAATAACTTGGTCACTTTTTTGGATCATCCTCTTCTTAGTAATTTTTCCTTTAAGATTAAGATGAATAACAAAGCAGCTTTTAAGCAGGTGATCAAATATTTTCTTTACTTAGTACAGTAATGTGGCTTTCTTTGATATAAACATCCTACTAATGGATATTAAGTGAAGAACCTATCCATATTTTATCAATATAGTTGGAATTAATGTCCACTTCAACAAAAACTCAAGTAGCTGATGGTCTAGTAAAATTATAGGTGGATAAAGGTTTAATTGGCTTCCCGATACTAGTAGCAAGAAAGTATAAGATCTTTTATTGAAAAAGTGAAGTATTAAATAAGGAAAATTGATCCACATTAGAATAATGACAGGTTCTTCTTATAATAAAAAATAAGTGTTAGTTTAAGTATCATCATGCAAATGAATTTAACATAATGTAATTTTTAAAAAAATTATTGCATAATCTTCTTCTTTCCTTAGTTAATGTCTATGTGATATCTGTTTAATAAACCTATCATCCAATCTCATACCATCATATTGTCATCAAAATATTTTTTGATGACATCCATTTTAGGATGTTAGTTTTTAAATTTTTATATAAGGTTGAACTTATAGATCTCTAATGGTAAATTGGTTTCTGCTTCAGTTAAAAAAAAATTAGTTTTTCAACTTGTTATTAGGCTTCTAAACAAAAATTGATATATAATCCTTTTCCGTACTTTTCATGATAAACTTGAGGATTTGTTAACAAGAATAGAGGCAAATTCGATTGGAGCCTTACCAATCACAACAGTTCAACATAAGAAAGGTTGTTCATTTAAGATCTTAATGACAAAGAGAAACTGCCATGAGAAGCAAATTGGGAAGCACAAAGCAACAAAACCATGACCCTAATAAAAGAAAGAACATACATAGGCAGTTATGGAACAAATCCCCTCATGTAGGCATTTTTCATACTAAATAGTGCTAGAAACTATTGAACATATATATATTTCAACTTTAAGTTAACTTATGCTAGATCATTTACATCCAAAGCACAAGACTAATTTTATAAAGAACAACAAAAGAAGATTAAAATTTGTTGTAACCCTATTTGAATTGAATTAGATCATGTTCATACTTGCTTAATAAACCAAACTTATTCATTTTATATTAGCAAATATAATTGAATATTTGTTGCTTCCCATAAGGGAAATATTCTACATCATCATAGCTCATTGACATTCTCTTACCTTATTTATTTAATAATTTAGTTGCATAGATAAACTTGAAAATATAACCAAATTTTTTAGACCACTTTCTATCTCAACTCAATCATTTGATGCCATCACTAATTCTAGTTTATGTACTATAAAGAACCACCAAACATTACATATTATATATGACTAATTTAGTGTCCCCATCTTACATAATAGATTTATCTAATAAAGAATACCTTAGATTTATTGATGGATATCATAAGTGTTCCACTTAATACCATTTCCTAAGACAACTTAAGAAGTTGCAACCTATTCTCATTCATTCTTTTGATACATAACGATATCTATGTGTGATATCAATGAACTCGAATGAGCTCATCAAAGCATTTTTATAAGAAAAAATAATCAATGATAATATACAAATTTCTTTTGCCTTAAACAACTTAGCCTTATGAAGGTCAAGCTATTTTTATAGAATTTGGCAATTATATAGTACTTTTTAATAAGGTTGTATGCTTAATAAAATGCATTTTTTAATGTTTGGGTTTGTGCTTATAATAACTCATTGACTTAGTCCTAAATTTAACATAATCGTGATCATTTATTGGAGATCAAGTGCTAGCATGCCAAAATTTGTATTATAAGTAATAAAAGAAGATCCTTCATGAAATTGTTCATGATGGGTGGTTGAAGGCACTAATGTTTCATTAAATCTAATTAACCTAGAAGAAACACAATAGTATTGCATAATTTGACCTAAGATTTGGAAGTTCTAAAATTTTTTCTTTCTAGGTGTCATATAGCAATTTTAATGATAAATATGAACATATATTGTTTATGATCCCTACTATAAAATCATGACTCTAATATGATCACATTATATGGAAAACTCATCATGATTGGGTATGCCAATTTAAATAAATTAAAAAAAATTCTTATTATAAGGAGAATTTCTTTAAAAAATTACTTAATTTTATTTTATTCATAAATTTATATAATAAATTGAAAAATTAGTGGATGTGTTTTAGATCGAAGTTTTCTTCAAATTCTTATACTTGGTGTTGTTTCTATCAGACCAAACAAACCAAAAGACTATGATAGGAGTAAGTAATTTAATGTGTTTATCAAGAATATGGTTCTTTGATTTATTCCATGCCATTAGAATCTAAATAGGGTACATTATTTTGTGTTTCTTTAATCTGATGAAAAAAAACTTCAATTAATTACCAAATAGCCTTTTGGCAATGCAAAATTAAATGGTTAATGGATAAAACATTATCATAATATTCCCATTTTGAAGCTAATATTTTGTCTTTCTCCATATTTTTATCATCAGTTGTATCACCCAAAGGAAAGCCACCAATAGAAGAAAGAAAATTGAGGGTTTGCAACACCTATGTCAAATCATCAATCCCCAACTACAAGGCACAAGAGTTCTAAATGCAATATAAAATGGTTTAGATATTGTTTAGTAATGATTGTTCCAGGTAAGGATAGGATAGTCTATAGAATTGCAGTCAGTGAAATTTTTTAGAATTTTAGTTACAGTGTTAGATGTGAGTAATTTGTTGATTTCACTTTCATTTCATCCAACAAAATTTTCTTACTATGAGCATATGTTCCTTATAAGTAGGGTATTATCATATCCTTGTTTATGATGGAAAAGTTATTCATTTTGAAGCTAGGTGTCATACAATAAGTTCTTATTTCCACCTCCAACTTATCATCTGATATAATTTTTAGTAATATCCCTAAATTTCAAAATGTGTTTCCAACATGTAGAATTTCTTTTTGATAACTATGCAACCATAAGATGGGTACTCTTACAAAATATTTATTTAATGAATAAAACTTATAAAGTATTTTGATGCTTAAATTTAACCCTTAGTTTTTTAGCATTACAATTAATTTTATTTTTACGTGACTTGCAATCCAACCCCATGTCAGCTTTTGGCTTGCATAGTTTTGTCCAACTGATCTAAAGAGAACCCCTTTAGTCTTAATTCCATATAAAGGTGTCAAATAATGACTATATTCCTCTTAGTGTGCAAATAAACATGTTGACTACTTTTAAAATTTGTTGGCTAATTGAGTTAATATTGCAATTAATGAGTGTTACTCTACATCTAAATGGCAATAGCTTATTATACTAAGACATAATCTTTCGTTGAATCTTGGCAATAATATCTTTAAAGTAGATACTCTTTGTCCTACTAATAGAGAGTGCGTTGCTTGAGTATTTAGAAGCAAAACAAGTACTATTAGTGTTCATGTAATGCTAGGGCCATTTTGGTCTACTAGCAAGAAATCTGTTGCTTAAAGGTATAATGGATATCTAACCCCAAATTTTTTTAACAACTTCAAAAAATTTCTTCATGGGATTATTTGATCCATTACGATTTTTTTTAAACACCACACTAAACTTTTATATGATAAACTTGAGAGTACAGCCCATTACAAAAGAAAAAACAAAATTATAGACTGCTAATATATGGTATATCTAGAAGATCTTTTTAGAGTGTTGTGGAAATTTGAGGTGTAGGACAAAAGGAGAAGATAGGCTCCCTCAACTGAGAGCCCATTCTTGTCAAGATGTTAGCCATATGGTTGTCTTCTCTGTGTATATGATTGATATGAAAATTAAATAACTGTACCAAAAGAGAGATTTTAGTTTGAATATAAGTGAGATACCCCGGGTGAGCTACTTCCTTTGAAATATGCTTGCATAGACTTAAAAATTCAGACTCCATCCAAATGCTTAGTAAGTGAGAAGTGGTTGCTAATCTTAAAGCCATAAGATAGGCCATGGCTTTCAGCATAGAGTGCATTATTTGCAAAACATGGAATGGAGAAGTTGAATATGCACTGGCCCTTGCGATCTATGGATACTGCTCCAACACCAACAACTATAGTGGACTTAAAACTTCCATTAATATTTATTTTAATGCACCCTTCAATTGGTTTTCTCCAATGCACTAGTATAGTATTATGGATATTTTGAGGGGGAACATTGAGAAGGTTGGCCTATTCTACTTTTGAGACAAAATTTCTTATACAAATCAAAATATTTTTTGATCCAAGCCCTTGATTCTCATGCTTGTTTAAATTTCTTGCCATCCAAATGAAGGAAATGGTAATAAGGGGTATAACATAGTTGCAATCAGCTTTATGAGCACTGAGTTTTTTCAATCTTGCAGGAAATTCTAAATGGACCTGAATTTCATAGATAGAGTGCAATTCAGTCAAAATCTTTATACTAATGGAGTAGTTTACTAAAAAAATATTATAAGCTCTCCTCATCTCTTCCATAAAGGTGGAAAATATATGTGATTTTAATCCCTTTGAGTTTCAATATATCATCAGTTGGAAGGAGCTGGTGTCGTAATCTCCTGCAAAAGAAAGAAAATGAAGGCTTGATAGTAGCACTCCAAAAGGTAGGCTATTTTTCAATATGAATGTTGGTTTGCTGAAGGACAAGGATGAATTACCAATGTTACAGTTCAGCAATACTATCAGCCATATATGGATGGATTGAGATGCTACTAATTTTTTTTGTGAGGTACTCATTGAGATAATACCTCAACTTTGGGTGGTCCCAATTTTGATCAGTCCAAAAATTGGAGATAGCTAGATGGTCAGGGATAGGAAAGTTAGATAGATCTGAGAGCAAGCCATCAAGGAACCAGCGATCACAAGAGAAACTGATATCCCCTCTACCTAGTTTCCAAAAAAATTTACTTTCAGCAATGTCTCTATTTTTTAGCAAAGTTTCCCAATGATGAGAATCACTAGTCCTTGATTGCACCTTGGAGAAATGGGTGCTTACTGTACTTACTAGTAAGAAACTTGTCCCAAAAAGAATCATTTTGCTTAAGTTTAAGCTAGAGTTTGAGCTTATTACTTATGATTGAATCTGAGGGAGACCTAAAGCTTAATCCTCCTTTTAACCTTAAGCTTACACATTTTCCTCCATATAATCTTATGGGTGGAATTATTGTGCCCACTCCATAAGAATCTATTAAAGATTTTCTCAATCCTTTTTTGCACTTGATTTGGTATATTCATTGTTTGGGCTGAATAAAGAGGAATGGATCAAAGAATACTTTGTAATAATGTAATTCTTCCACCAGTAGTTAGGAAAGTGTTTTTCCATGAATTTATTTTGGTTTGTATGGAGTTATTAAGTTCATCAAAAGTATATTGCTTTGGTTTTTCCTTTTTAGATGTTTACCACAAAATTGAACTGAAGGTTTAGATGGTTAGCGAATGTGATGGATGGTCAATAGCGAAGGAGCATGATCAGATCCAGTTCTATTCAAATGCTTTACAACAATATTGTGAAAGCTATTATACCATTAGGAATTAAGTAGAATTCTATCCAACCTTTCAAATACTCTACCCCTATTCCAAGTAGAAGGGGAGCTGATATAGCCTGAGTCAATTAACATTGCATCCTCAATGTAATCAAAAAATTCTCATATAACATATTCATTTGATTTCCTACCTCCCTTTTTTTCTATAACATTGGTAATCATATTAAAATCACCACCAACAAAACTAGTCATGGAGATAGCTATGGCTAATGGTAATTATGTTAGTCAAAAGTTGTTTTCTTGATTCTCTAGGGCATGTTGCATATAAAAAGGTAGCATTTATTGAATAATTCCTATTGGTGATTAGTATGGATAAATTGAGGGTCATCCAGAAAAAGTTCAACATGGAAGGGATGTTTCCATAAGAGAAAAATCTTATTATTGTAGTTCTATAAAATGTGGAATATTTTGAATTTCCTTTTAAGTTTATCAAAACTTTAGAGATGGATGAGAGGTTCAAGGAAGGCAAAGATGTTAAGTTTGTGTGCTTTAATGAGACTCATAAGTCTCTTAGAGGATGCTTCATCAACAATACCTCTAATATTCCAAATGAGACTGCAAGTAATGTTTGAATGCTTTGAGCCCCTAAAGGCTCTTATAGTAATCCTATTTAAGCAGTCATCCCAATTTGCTAAGATTCCAGCTGTGGAAGTGTTACTTAATTAGGAGGCAACATTTGTATTTATGTGTTTGAGCTCTCTTATACTCTTATGCATGTTTCTCTTGGATTTTTGGATAGACCATTCCTCTTCAATATCCTAGATTATATGATTATAATCTTCACCATTGGTTATTTATTATTGGATTGTTAAGGAGAGGATATCTTTAGGTTGGGTCTGAACTGAAAGGCCACAGTCTCTAGTACTCTAATCAAGATGCTCTTGTACTGATGTTATTTCTTTAATTACCAAAGGAAGGAGATGAGTAGTTTCTTCAGGTGGCACATTAGCAGCTTAGATATCCTCCACTATGTTTTCAGTAAATGGAGCATTTTTATTTTGATCCTGAGATGCAGATACATTTTTAGCTAGCACGGTATTGTGAACATGATGTTGAGGAGTATATATGTTGTCATCAGATATATTGGAGGGATCTTTTACATTAACATCAACATTTCTAGTTTATTTTGCCCTCTTTGTTCTAAGCTCTAGGTTAGCTATATAGAAATTATCAAGAATGTGTCCAAACATTTAGCACCTTGGGAAATAATGAGACTTTTGCTCAATGATAACCTACTGCCAATAACCATTAATAGGAGTACCAATCCAAATCTCGTCAGAGTGAGGGGTTATGATGTCCATTTCAACCAAAACTCAAGTAGAAGAGGGACGTGAATGGTTGAAAGTTAGTAAACCCAATTTTAAATGTTTGCCAAGGGATGTAGCAAAGGAGTATAATACTTGCTTATTGAAGAGGTGGAGTTTTAAGTTTGGAAACTTAATCCATATTGGGACAATGGAAGGTTCATTACTATAATAAAATGAGGGAGTCCATTTGAGGATTTTCATGGGAGTGTTATCAATATGGTAAAGTTTTTTTCTTTTTTGAAAAAGGTATAGCATTATCTTCTTCCTTATTGAGCCTGATTGCAATGTGTCTACTATCCAGCAAACCAACATTCCAATCTGCTACCAACTTAAGCTCACCAAAGTGTTTGTAGATAATGACCATCTTAGGATGCCTATAGATGAATTTGGTGACCAAAGTATACTTAAGCAGTTTAGCCAATAAAGCAGCTTCAGATTCAGTAAGAACAAGAGCAGGTTTTCCATTCTTTTGGCTAGCCTTCTTGAGGAAACTAGTCTCACCACCAATGCAGAAATTTTTATGATAGGATTGAGTAAAGATGAGCTTGAAGGAGTCACTAGAATCATTAGTGGGGATGTTATTGGAGAGGCTGCTAGCATAGGAAGGGCCTTCCATGATAAGCACAATGATTGAACAGTAAATTAGCAAAGGGAAAAACCTAGGAGAGATGTACCTGAAGGTGGCACCATTCTTCCATTACAAATATATACATAATTCGCAAAAATTGAGTGGGAGATTGGATTGCCATCCTAATTGTAAAATCTAGTAGAGGGATTGTTCTTCAAAACTTGATTAAGAAGGTTTGAAAGATAGCCCAAGGAAAAAATAAAATTTGTGGGAGAAAGTCGGTCTCTTTACTTAAGACCCATCTTATTTATAAAACACACGGCATTTTCATCATTAACATGAATGGAGTAATGATTGTGAAAGATTATCCTCTAAATAAGAGCACAAGATTTTGTACTAAGATTTTTGGCAAGAAAAACTAGATTAATGAATTCCTAGTTGATGGTGTCAAAAGCATTATGCGAATCCTGCAAAACTACAATAATGTCCCCCTACATTTAGTGCTTATGTCCCTAAGGATATCTTGAAATAGTAAAAATTATCACATATATCTTTGCCCTTAATAAAAGCACTTTAATTCAAACTTTTAATTTAGGAAAATGTTGCTTCATTCTTATGCTGACAATTTTACTAATAGTTATGGAAAATCTTATTGGTCTAAAAGTGCTCCATGAGGATGGAGAAGCTATTTTTGGGTTGGGATAATGGTATTTGAGTTAAAATAATTTGTCATATGCTCCCTATTAAAAAAATCTTGTATTGCAAATATCACATCCATACCTACATCATCTCAGGTCACTTGGTAAATGCATGCAAAGAAGTCATCTGATCAAGAAACCATATTTTTATTCATAGAGAAAATATATATTTTTATTTTATTAGGGTTAGGAGTATTGCAATATTGATAGTTTTGTCCAATCTTATAGAGAAAACTTAAGGATGAACTTGAGAAGTACACTTAAAAAGGTTAGGACCTAACAGATTTGTTAAAAAACTTAACATTATTTTTTTTTAATTTGATCTTCATCAGCAATTCAATGCTCTTGTAGATTCTTGATTTTTATGATAAGGATTTTTCATCTTTAATTTGATTAAGACATGGAAATATTTGGTGTTCTTATAGGCTTTAACAAAATTCAACCAGCAGTTTTTATTTCCTACAATGCTTCATTAATTCTTAGTTTCTCCTTCGAGTTAGCCATTATTTATTTTAACTAAAATTCAATTAATTCATGGAACTGATCAATTAGTTGGGATTCAAGGTCTTGCACCATGTTTTTAGCAATAGTAACCTATGATTATAATAAGGCAAAGACTTATTTATTCTATACTTTAAACTCTTCGGTTACAACTTTATTTAACTTCCACAATTTGTTCTACTTGTTGTCTGAACTGTCAAATCTTAGAAATCTATTTAGGAATGGAACGAATTTTATGTATTGAGATCGCATGTTAAGAAACATGAAGTTGTGATGTGATTCCGTAAGAATGGCCCCATGGGAAATTAACAGAAGAGCATGATCTAACGTAAATCTAAATATATGGTGGATAGATGTAGCATGAATTTTAAGCTTCCAATTTCAATTAAGAAGAATTTTGTTGAGCCCCTTCTGCACTCTACCCCATTTCCAGGTTAATATGCATCCCATAAAACCAACATTACTTAAATGTACTTTGATTTGATGAACTTAACCATAAGTATAAAATTTGGTAGGGGCCCTTCCATCTTATATTCCTTGTTAGAAATCATGTCTTTCTATCCAAGGTTCTTATATTGAATATCCAAAATTGATGATGTGATCCCATAATTCTTTTCTCCCATGCTTTAAACAAATGCATAAATTACAAGTAGTGCAAAAATGTCTCCACAAGAGTTCTTAACATGGAGGAATTAAGGGTGGTCTAAAATGATATCAATATGAAAATTTTCCTTCCAAAAAATCTAAACTTTGTTACTATAATTGATAAAGATTTTTTACACATTGAGATATTTAAAGAGTCTACCTCTATTAGTATTGGGTTCCATAGGTTCTAAAATACCTATCACAGCCAACTTGTGTTTGATGATAAGTTGCCCTAGTCATTATGTGAGCAAGGTTTAACAATCCCTATAATATTCCATAAGAGGAACTTAGTCATTGGCTATAAATTTTAGTGGTTATTTTCTAGTCTAGATAAATTACCAAGGATGTTAGATTTCCCAACTTAGATTGGGTTGATGCTTTAAGGACCATTTCAATTTTACCATACCTTTTGCCATCCTTACTCTTATCCATCCTTCTATTGAATGTCTAAGTTTTGCAAAAGTTTTTACTTGAATTTATGAAATATTTTAGAGATTGTAATGTCAACCAGGAGCAAAAATATTATGCTATCTATCTCTAGATAAGTATAACCAAACCAAACCCTTTACCTAATTTTTTGCCTAGTGTTAAATAAATTTTGATTCATTACTTTACCCATATTTTCCTTTAAATGATTGCAAATCCTAAAAATAATAATATATGTAAATGGTTATTTAGTGAACCTGAACTATCTAGCACATTAATAATTATTTAGTATATTTGTTTTCTTTTTTTTCTACTTGTTCTTCTAGGATTTTATCGATATCTCTAGATCGCACCTTTTTTTAACTTTGTAATTGGTCAGATTACAAATAAATGAAGCATAGAAAGAAGCAAAACATATTTTCATTAAATGTAGAAATAATTTTCTTATGTTAATCCATAAATAAAGTTTACACAACACCATCGTTTAAAAGCTCACATAAATTCAGAGTTAACATACTTAGATTAACATTTTATAAAGAAAAGCATAAACATAAAATATAAATATGTGTACCAACTACTAGAAAATATAAAAAAGGAGAGAATAAAAGGAAAGAGTGCACTAGTAAATTCTCTCCCGTTATTGTTTCCTTGATCTCCTAAATGTGATCTCCTTCACACACTCCATGCACACACACACATAGAGCACACAACACTTGGAGTGTAACTCTCGAAGTGCTGCAACTACACTCTCCCAAACTCACCCTCTTGAAAAAATGAAAAATAAAAAAAATAAAAAGTTTAAAATAAAAGATTTCTTTTTCTTGATAATGTACATTATATATAGCCTAGATAACGCCCTGGTCAGTTGTCCAGATGCTGCTACCATAACTGCCTCAAAAATAACTCAAAACCATCTTTGAACCATCATAAATCTATTTTATTAGGCCATAGAGCTACAATACTATTGATGGAGTGCTACAACATTATTGATTCGATGATACAGTGCTATGCTTGTTGCTTTTGTCTCAAATTATTTCTTTGGTATAGTGTCACGATGCTCATATATAGCACCTCGACACTATGCTTGCTGTAAAATTATCCCAAAATAAGTCTGATCTGGCCTTATGGTACTATTAAAATGGCACCTAGGCACTAACCATGCTATAAAATTGCTCTAATTTTGGCCATTTAGAGCGTTGCAATGCTAAACCTAAGTTTATTCTTTTTTTCATATTTTTTTTTGATAATTTCTCTATTAAGATACAAAATATACTTAAAATAAACATATTTTAACTTAAAATACATGGTAAAGGTATTAAATTTATCAAAAAAATTTACAATTTAAACACTTATCAAATATGCCCAAACTCAAACTATTACTTGTCCTCAAGTAATTTGATACCTTTGCCCATATGCCTCTTTGACTTAGTTGATAATATAAAAATTTTGGAAGTCTAAAATAATTAAATAAATATTTTTAACTAAAAATAGAATTTATATTTTTAATGTTTATTCTTTCATTTTTCCATTCCAAACTATAATAGACCAAATTCTTATTATTTACAAGTATTTTTTCTTAAGTTGAACTTTTTTTTGCATGTTATCATAGTTAATTCTTATGAAGATGAATGAACTAAATTTTGATTAATTCTTTACTTTCTCAATTGAAATTATGATTATTGTTGTTCTATAATTTCATTAAATTGATTTTGATTGCAATAATTTTTAAAGTTCAATCATGATACGCATCCTTAAGTGACTTCTTCTGATTATAATTTCTTCTTTTTTTTAAGATATTTATTTTATTTAGAATTATGTCATTTTGGCTTTGTAACCTATGATAATTATGTTTCAATCTTTACTCAATTCAATATGATCTTATTTACTTAACATTTTTTCTTAAGTTCTAAATAATAATAGTTTAAATTATGTTATTTCTTATTATATGTATTTCTATTTATTTTAATATTTAGTCATTAATTTCATTAAGAATCTCCTATGTATGATGTGGGTTCTTAAGAGAAATTTTTAAGTTAATAAAAATTACTAGTCTCTCTAAGATTTTTGGTTATTATTAGTTTAAAATTAATTCAATGATTAAATAAAGCCTTAAATATAATTTGCTATTTTTGAGTTAAAATTTTATTTAATTAATTTTAGCTTATAATAGTTTCTATATTTTTCAAACTAACCATAACTTTTAAATTGCAATTATATCAATTTCAATGGTTATTATAATTAAAGTTTGGGGTTTCTACCTAACATTTATACAAACATCAAATATAAATACTGTACATGTGAAAAGATAAACATTTAACATTAAATTTATTAAAAGAAATATAAATACAAAATTTAAAAACTACTATAAATAAAAATACACAGAAATATACAAAAAATACACAAAAAATACATTGAAAATACACAAGAATTCACTAAAAAGAAAAACTATCCTAATAATCCTCCTCCTCTTCTTCTTCCTCTTCTTCTGGCTTCAACTAAGTGTTGGCATGTGGTTGATATTGTGGCGCTATAGGAAAAGGAAATTGGGTTGGGTCAATATTATAGCTGCAATTTTTGAACATGTGAATGAGTGCTGAGTTGAACTCAAACATATAAAAAGACAAATGCTATTGTTGACCCATGTAATGATCAAATTTTGTTTTAGTTCTAGTTTCCACTAACTACTTTCACTAAACTTTTTTCTTAAATCAGAGACTTCTCTTCCAATTTCATGGAGTTGCTCAATTAATGTTTTGCAGGATCTTGACCTAGATTGAGAAACACGTGGACTTTCTTCTACTTTCAATTTTTATTCAATTCTTTCAGTTGTCCTTTTGTGAGGAGAGCCCTTCGTATAAGAACCTCTTCATTCGGCTCCCTTGTCACACTAGCTTTAAGATATAAAGCATAACTAAAGGAAGTGTGATTGAAATCTACTATAGTACTAGCCTTAATTATATAATAAATTAAATTATAAATTATCTTTCCTATATCTATAGTAAAACTTTTTTGAATTGCATAATTCATAATGGCTCTATCCTTACTCACCTCACTATTATTACCGATGGATATCAACTTGGTAGAAATCAAATAGTGCCATGTTTTAGCTTTGGAGGTCATGCCTGTTGATGTAGTGATGCGGCACTAGGAGTGGCATAGCGGCGTTGCAGTACTATGCTTGCTACTTTTGCCTCATATTTTCCTCTAGTATAGTATTGCCGCGCTACTTATGCAACGCCTAAGCATTGACCTTGTTGTAAAACCATCCCAAAATGAGTCAGATTTGGCATCGCAATGTGTACATATAGTGGCATAGCGCTGGCCTTGCTGTAAAATTTTTCCAATTTAGGCCAATTACAACACTATGGTGTTAAGCCTTAATTTCTTTTTTTTTATAATTTCTCTATTACAACACAAAATAAATTTAAAATAAATATATTTTAACATAAAAATACATGATAAACACATGTTTAAGTATTTTGTAATTTAAACACTTATCAAAATAGCTACTATGAAAGTGTTTAATAGGAGACAACAAAAGAAGGAATTATAAGGGGCTAGAAAGTTCAATGTGATGAAGTCAGTCATGGTCATGAACTACTTTTTTCCTTAGGATGTCAAATGAAAATAGCCATTACTAGTGAAATTTCCAACGGATTAATTCATAGAAAATAGTACATGAAATTACTAATAGATTTTCAGTTGAAAATTTTCTAGTAGAAATTCTTGCACAAGCAATATCACCACGTATTTAAACCAAAAATATCATAAGAAAATTTTTCGGTGGAATTTCTACCAAACATTTGCCAAAAAACTAAGGGTCATTTGGGATCACTTTCTAATTTTTATTTACGATTTTGTTTTGTATTTTTTTTTGTTTTTGCTTTATTTTTATTTTAACTAGAAATAAAAACTTGTTTGGTATTCTTATGAATTTTTTTGTTTTCAAAAACAAAAAATTAAAAAACATGTTTGATTTTGTCTAAAAAACTTTAATTAAGAAAATAAAATAATGAGGTTAATTATTAGACTCTAAAGTTATTTTCAAATGAGATTGAGTAAAAATTTACTATTACAATAAAATTTAAACCAATTTATAATGAATTAAAATGCTCAATAAAATAAATAATTAGAACAATTCTTAATCAAATTAGAAAAGAAAGACAACATTCCATATAATCAATATAAGAAAATCTTATATTACATTATTACAAATGTTTGAGAACTCTCAATATCTAGATAAATAAAACAAGACAATTAATAACAAACTCTATTATGTGTATGAATACATAATTCTCTTACAATATGATCAAGAAAGAGAGCCATGTAGTGCAATTGAAATTGAGAAATATTGACCTTAATAATATTGTACGATATATCGATTGATGTAGATCTTCTTTCTGTATCAACAATAAAATTTTTATTTTCATACATATCAAATAATCTATCTGATATAGAGTATGATCTTTTAAAATTATTCATTACATAACAAGCAATTACAGTATAAAGTTGTGTGCATAAATCATAAGGAGGCATTTTTTTTAAATTGAAAATATAGCTTTTAGAACTCCAAAACATCACTCAATAATATTTCTTAAAAAAGAATGTCTATAATTAAAAGCTCTTATTATATAATTATTGAGTGCCCTCACAATAATCATGAAGATGATATCTTAATCTTCTATATGGTGATAAGAAACTTGGCATATTGGCATATCTAGAATCAACTAAATAATGATTTCCTATTTCAACAAATATACTAGTTATTAATCTCAAAAAAATATATTACTTACAAAATAAAATTATCATTCAATAACCTTAAAAGTTTATTAATTAAAAATAAAAGTTAGCATATCTTCTAGTGTCATAAGAAAGTTAACTGAGATTTGATATATATTGAAGGATAATTCTAGCATCATTTATTGTCCCATCCTAGCTAGATAGTATATAAGTAAACTTCATATCAAAATCGCATCCACACATTATATTTTGAGTTGGCTCCTTATATTTACCTCGATATGAAATTTGATTATCTTTAGGCATAGGTAAAATCACATGTGTTCCATCAGTTATGTCAATGCACTCCTATTTATATAATTTATGAGTTAGCTTATTATATTACCTAAAATAAATAAATTAAAAATAGTTTAAATTTCAACATACCTTAAAAAAAGAATAGTACTTTGGATAATATCTAATCTCTGGTGGACTAACATCAAATGATGGAGGAATAATTATTTTAGCTCTTAAATGTTCAAAGTTTTTAAAAAATAGCGTGAGATTGTCTCCAATTAATACTAAAATCATTCAGCCATAATTCATAAGCACTAATTATGTGATAAAATTAACAAAAATATTACAAATTTGTCCTCATCAATCAACCATTTTTACTCTTCATAATTGTACGCAAATTCAATAAAATATAAGGTTCTATTTTATAATTTTTATACCACTGAGCTGGATGGCCTCAAAGTATTTCATTGATATACTCATGACCTTAAAGACTTGAAGTTCTGCATGGCTCTTTGGTTAAATAGTGCTTATTATAATCATCAACACAAATAAGGGCAATTGCTAAAAGAAATTTCTTATTAGAATTACTTTCAAAATCAGAATTCATACTCATTTTTTAGGCTGAAATAAATAACAAAAAAAATTAATTTCAACAGAAACATTCATCAAAAAGGTGGAAGAAATTACTATTGTAGAACAATAGTTAATTTGATTACTAAAATAAAGTAAAGGGCTTTGAAGAGAAAAAGAAATGATGGAAGTTGAACAAGTTATAATTAACAATCACTATCACAACAATTATAACCAATAAAAGAAGCAAGAAAATGTCAAAGAAACTAAACACGCCATAGAGCTATATCATACTAATTACATAATATTATTGTTCAAATAATAAAACATGAAGACAATTTTAAATGTGAATTAATTAATACTACAAAACTTCATAATATTTAGTTATTTCAAAATAAGAATCCAACCCCTACTTTTACATTCTGGCATATGAAGAAACATTTTCATCCATATTAGATCTTCTTGAAAATTTTGCAAAGCCTTAAAGTAGCTCACGTCATTTAGATCTTCAATTGAGGTAATAAAATTCATGCATTCAATCAATAATGATTATGTTGATTTAGAAGAAGATCTACATAACATACACATTCTCTTTTTTATTATATCAGCCTTCCATTTATAACTTTAACTCAACACATGTAATGTGTTAGCAATAACATCTAAAATATTTATCTTCTTAACACATTTTGAAGATGCTTCATCTTGAATGCAGCATCTTCATATTTCTCTTTATTCACATATTCATCTATAGATTTTGTTTTACTTTCCTCAGTCTCTTCTTCTTCTTCAATATCTTAAGGAACTTTGGTCGATGGATGTTGAAGACTACTAGTTGCAGTAGTGTCACCATAAATTTGATAGAGAGACTCAAACATTGGGCATCCTTTTTCATGAAATGTTCTTGCACTTTTGTTAGCCTAAATATTATTAAATAAATATAGTTAATATATATATATATATATATATATATATATATATATATATATATATATATATATAAGACATCTAAATAAACTTATTCATAAACTCTCACACACACACATATATATTCAAAAACTTGCAATTCACTCCTAAGATTCAAGAATGAAGCTCTTAAAGTTATGAGGATATTTTTTACAGCTCTAAAAGGTTGTAAATTAAAAAGCTTAAACCTTTATAACAATGCCATGGGAGAAAAGGGTGTGAGGGTATCCACATTAATTACATGAATTTATGAAATATTATACTTAATTTAAGCATCAACTACTCACAAGTTTTACATGAAAACCTACCAAATATCTCTCAAAATGTCATGCAAGAATTTTAAAGCTCTTTTACAACATTTTAACTATCAAAAAAAATTTGTTGAATAATCTTTGTGATTGCAATCCAATGATAAACCCTTTAGTGATATAGCTTTATCTCTATTATAGAAGAGATTTCACATCACTTAACGTTTAGGAGGCTTCTAACAATAATAAAAATAATTAAACCTAAAATAATTAATTAGTTAATTAAATTTGATATTAACAAAAACATGAAATAAGGAATAAAAATTAATTTGCACAATAAAACCAAAGAAAAATATCCATCTCATGATTTTAACTCAAACAAAACTAAAAGAAATAAATAAGATTGATATCTTCCTTTTAGAGAAAATCTTCCTGCTAGTTCACAATTCTTAAAATCACCCCTAAGATATAAAAGAGAGTTAGAATCCCATAGAGAAACCTCTAACAAATGAAGAGAAAAGGATGAGAAATAAAATCCAAAGCTTAGGAGAATGAAACAACCAAAGCACTATCAATGTGGAGAGACCAGCAGCTTTGAGCTTTTCATATACATAGAAAGCTAAGCATAATTCATTAGCTGCCTTGCTGTAGTAATAGAGCAGTCTTAATGAAAAGTTTTGAGTGGAACAACTTAAAACAAATAATAAATTTGACTCACATTTTTTAAAATCAATTAAATCTACAGTGAGAAAGTAGTGGAAGAGATCTTAGAATCCCAAAGTTCTAATCTGGTTTGAACTATTTACAATAAACTTTCCCCAAAATTTCCCCTTCAAACCAAGCGATCGGTCATACCAGCCCCGAGAAAGTTGTGAAGAAGGTATCAGTTATTTTTAAAACAAAAAAATACAAATTTAACCTATTTTTAATATTTTTGAAAACAAAAAATAATTATTTTTAAATTAAAAAATAAAATTATAAAACAAGAAAACAAACATAATTTTTTCTTTATTTCTATTTTTAAAAAATAAAAAATCAATACACAAAATAAAAATTGATCTCAAATAGCCCTTGAGTAATTAATGGTTGATGAATGAACTCACCACCCTCATTCCTCCAATGACTATCAAGCAGTTTCTCTAGTGGCAATGATAACAAGTTAAGGCACATCGGATCTCCATCAAAGTGCACCGATTTTTATCCAATCCTTTCGTAGAATTAAAGGTAAAACACATCCTCTAGTTTCTAAAAGGATTCATGCCCTCTAACAAAGCTCTAATTTTCAATTTCTCTCAATCTCTCCAACCAGCCTAATGCACACTAATTATAAATCTCAATTATTTTAAAATTTATGGGATCATTATGGCTTTCTCATACAAGGATCAATCCTTGAATTGGAGGTACTTATAAGCTTAATATGTTATATTGATTGTTCACAAACATAAAAATTATCCACTTAAATACTTTTGTCATATTATTAAGCCTTAATAAATTAATAATAATTGATTCTATAAATTATATACCACATGAATCTATTTCTCACTTTTTAAAAATTTATACAATATATGAATATTCATAGATCATAGATGTATAATATCTTGCATTTGTGGGGAGAATTTGTGACACCATATAGAGTTTAGGAATTTCTTATTTAAATGATCAAATGCATCATTAAGGAATAAACATATTATCTTTGAAGATAAAATGTCTCCCGTTAATGGATTCGATCATTAAATAAAAGACTCCTAAGCTTAACGGGGCTTTCATTTACTAGAGATTTTTCCCTTGAACAACATGGAAGGTAGAACAGGGTTTAATTTTAAACTAGGTTTATGGTTCCTTATAGAGGCAAGTCTCTATAGTTAATTACATATTAAGAATGTTCTCTTTCTAAGAATACTCTCGATTAAAAAAATGAGTTGTTATTTCCAAAGATTTCTAAGGTGGTTCTCAAAGGATTGATTTTTGGAATTTCAAATGGGAGTAGTTCAAATTGGAGAGAGTTATTTTGGAGGCCAAATGAGAAAGAGTAGAAAATGCCTATTGATATTGGGAAGCCTAGTAGGCATTTTAACTATCCTATAATTGAGCTTTAAAATTTAGAATTTAATTCAAATTTTGAGCTGACATTTTCTTAAAAGTCTAGGATTTAGATTCTAGCAGCACAAGACTATAGAAATGCTTAGGGTTGAAGACTTATTCCTAAAAAAGATGTTGTAGAACCTAGTCTACTGGTGCTTCTGCTACATGTCAAATTCTTGACCTAATTTTATTTTTGGAAATTATCAATCATTTCTCTCACTGGAGAAAATTAACATATAGTTACTCTTCTGGACTTACAACCCGCCCTTAGAGGGCTGTCAGCTAACACCACCTAAGCATATTTTAAATTCATGATGCCAAGTCTTATGAATGCAAGATGACTAGTATTTATATTTTTAAGAAAGGAATCTATGAACCTAAACTCACTCTTTAATCCGTAGAATAATGTAGGGTATGAAATGCATCAAACTAACACACATTTTTTAGATATTTATAAATTTTGACTCGATCATCATTTTAGGCTATGGGCATGCAAGTTATGCCTACATGGTATGTAATTAGAAAGATAGTCATGGACCAAATCATTAAATAGAAGGCAGGCTTCCCCAAGAAGGAGGTCATCCTCACAGGTCAGATGCCCCATATGTGCAATGGGAAAAGTTGCCCAATTCAAAGATTGGAATAATATGATCGCATGATTTCTAAGAGCTAATTGGTTTCTAATTGATTTTAAATTAGTTTCTAGAGCTTTAATTATATTCAATTTTGAATTGCATTTATTTTTATGTTTGAATTGATTAAATTTATTTAGGTAAAAAATTTAGTTTTTTTCCTTTGTGAGCCTACATCTAAGCATTCATAATAGAAAAACACAACACAAAAAGAAACCTAAAAAGGTAGGTTAATTTTATTACGCATCCAAAATAGATGAAACCAATTTAAATTTATATAAACATGCCAATGTAGCTGGGTACCATTATACACCCCGAAAGAAAGAAAAATGGGTAGCCAAGCTCTGCCCTTATACAACCCAACGTAGAACTATAAATCTAGATCTATGGGTCTTCCCTCCAGGATCATCTCTTTCTTCAAAGACCTCCATTGGGTATCACAGGGGACCTCTACACCATCTCTTGGCGAGGTTAACTCCTGCTAATCCTAAACCCCATAGATCCTAATTTAATTCTAAGCTTAAATTTATATTTTTAAATTCAAAAATAATTCCTAAGCCTTGTGAAATAAATTTCAGCAAATACAAATAGCATGCAAAAGTTATATTTTTCAAACATGCGAGCTTAGCATTAGTTTGCTTCACTCCCTGCTGAGTTAAGGAAACATACTTGCAAGAAATAATAGTTTTAATTTTATTTATGGTAGCAATCCTTTCTAGCATAGCCCCCTGCAGAAGATAATGTTAGATTTAGAAAGAACATCATATCATCCAATCTACTAGGCAAATAATCTTATACATGCAATATAAAATAGTACATCCATATCATATCAAAACACATCACAAGGAACAATAAAGAATCACAGATCAGCCTAGCCTAAGTCTAAGGTCTGTGACCTAATGATCTAGTGTGTGAAGAAAATAGGCTTGTGTAGCAAGACTTTGCTAGGCCTCTTTAGTTCAAGTTTCAATTTGGAGTTTGAATTTATTTGAATTTTACCTTTGGATGGTTTCAATTCAAATACTTAAGTGATTTAGTTTCCATTTTTATTTTCACTTTATTTGGTTAAAGTGATGTTTAGGTTTTCAAGATTGAAGAGTTGAATGGATTCCATTTTTGGATAGAATTCACCCTATTCTACATCTTAACTCCTAATGAAATGAAATCTTCATCGTAAGATGAAAATCTATCCCAAAGGTCTTGCTAAGATCCTTAAGTATCTTAATTAATCTTTTAGATTTCATTTATTTTGTTTTAATTTTGATTGATGTTTCATTTCTTTTCTTTGAAATTTAATTTGGATTTTTATTCTTTGTTTAGTTTTCAGTTTAGTTTGGTTTGAATTATTTCATTTGATTTTTCTTAATTCGTTCATTTGATTTAATTAATTTATTTCATTTATTTTATTTGGTTTTGTTTGAATTAGTTCATTTAGTTTGTATTAATATTTTGGATTAAGTTATGTTGGTTTCATTTAGTTTGATTCATGTTAACTTAGAGTATTTAGGTTAAGGTTTGATTTTATTTGATTTGATTCAGGTTGTTTCATTATGAATTTATTAACTTAAGGTTTAATTACTCTTAATATTATTTATTAATTTCATTAATTCTTAAGCATGTAATTGACTAAATTCCATGATGTTTGGAGAACTGTACCAAGTATTTTTGATATTTGATAGAAATTAATTCAAGTTGTTTCATGATTTAATGGATTAAGGAATTTTTTATTTTTTATTTTATTAAGATTTCGAAAATCAACAATTCCCAATCCAAAGATCAATTATATTTGAAATTTGTTTATGGAAAGTAGGGTTATATGCCAATTTCATGCTACCAAAGTTTCATTTGATTATATTCATAATTAGGGTTAAGGTTTTAATTAATTTATTAAAATCCAAATTAAGCCTAATTAAGATTACTTGGGGATTTCATATTTCATTGATTCCGCTCTGAAAAATATTTCCAAAGAGGGTTCATTTATAATTTTTGGACATTTGGTTGATTTATTATGATTTAATTAAGTTCTAGTTAATTATTTAAATTATTTTATTCATTTAATTGTTTAATTAAGCCAATGTATGATTTATTAAGTTTGGATGAGTTTCATTAGTTTTTTAATGTTCATTAAGGATCATTAAGTTGATCTAAGGTTGTTTGAATCAGTTTCTTTAATTATTTTATTGAATATTGATTTGTTTAATTAAAATTGAGGTTTAAGATTTGAAATTTCATTTCTCATGAATTACATTGTTATAATTCATGAATATTTTTCCCAAGGTCTATTTTAACATCAATTTTAGTTCCCTAAAGCTTCATTAAAATTGGATTAATGGTTAATTGATCTCAATTAAACCCAAATTAATGCTCAAATACCCAAAATTAATTGGGAATTTTAATTTTAATGGATTCCTCTCAACAAGATGAATCCATAGAGCCTAAGTTTGCATTTTTTGGATTTATATTTATTTTTCTATGAATTCTTAAATTTGTTATTATTTTTAATTAATTTTTATTTAATTTTAACAAGAATTAGCCATTTTCTAATATGGTCGTGGCAAGGCAAGTAAAGCACATGTGACATCCGCGTCAAAAGCGATGCCACGTAAGATGATCTTTGACCTTCCAATCAATGATCGGATGGCCACGATCGATTCTGTGATTCCTTAAGGGGTTTAAATCAATCCATCTGCCTAAATCAAGGTCATCCATTCCTAATAGAAGGATCGGATGGTAGAAATTCAATGCATTTTAACGGCGAGAGACGAACGACGTCCATCTTTTTTGCCCAATCTCCATCGATCGTCGATGATTTGTATCACGATTTTAATTGCAAATCGATTAGTGATTGATTTATGACCCATCTATACAGTTTGATCCACTTGGGGATTAAATTCTTTTCGAAAAGGACCATAACTAGTGGTCTAGGGAGGTGGCGAGGGAACATACCTTGATTTTGATGATCACCGGTAATTGGATCGACTGTACTAGTTTTGTTTCAACTCAGCGAATGTGTGGGTGAAGTTTGATGGCTTTCCTCCATGTGGATTGATCCTTAGACCAACACCAATTCAGTTTTTTGATGGGTCTTGACCATTTTCTACTCGCTGGTGGTGAGGGGTTGGGGTGGTGATTTGTTTGAGGTCACCTCGACCTCTAGAACGAATTGGAACCTTCAATTTGATGAGAAAACCACTCCCTTGGATTTCACCATCAGAGCGGTTCAATTTTTGACCGTTCATCGTGATGCCGGTAGTAAGAGGCTAGTGGAAGGGTCCCCTCCTTCATCTCTTACCTTGGTGGACATTTTGGAATGAAAAGGGGGAAGGAATAGGCACCCCCTCCCCTCTTTCCATGGATGGCTGAGAGCTTGATTTCTTGAGTTCTAGGTGGTCAGAATCTGGCCACCAGTGGTGGCAAGGCTAGCCAAGGGATGGATTCAATCCCCCTTGGCCTTGTGAGCAAGCTTGGATATAAATTGGGAAGGGAGGATGGCTTTAAGCTAGTTTTCTCCCTTGGTTGAGCCCCCTTCTCTTCTTCTTCCTTCTTCTTTTTTTCTTCTCTTCTCTTTGGCTTCTTTCCTTGGAGAAAGCTAAGTCTCCTTTTTCTTTGGCTTGGTGGCCTTCAATTGATGGTAGCCATCTCCCTTGCCATTATGAGATAGAAATTTATTTTAAAGGGGCAAGGGGTTAAGGAAATCAAAATAGAATTTTTCTTTTTTATAATCCCTATTTGCCAAAGGATTACTTTATTATTTTGGATTAGTTTAAATTTAATTAAGGTAACTTGACAACCTCCATTAATTTTTAATAAGTTCCATAAGTTTCATTTCAAATTTAATCCAATTGGTGATAAATCTTTGCATTGGAATTAGTTTCAGTTTCAAATGCTTTAACCACCTTTAATTGATTTTAAATTTTGATTTGGATCATCCTTAATTGTCCATTGGATGATTGATTTGGTTTTGATTTAATTAATTCATTTAGATTTGAATTAATTTTGAATTTCATTTCATTTCAACCCATTTAATAAATGGGTTAAATTTGATATCAATTAGGTTCAAATGACCAATTTGATGCAATTGGATTGGGTTTAGATTCCAATCATGTTTGATCACATGTGTGAGATGATTTGGAGTGACTAATTTTATTTAATTTAAATTGGATTTCAATTTGAACCCATTTGACCCAAAGTGGGCTTAATGGGTTAAGCTTGGGTTTCATTTGATTTAAATGACCAATTTTACCAAATTAGACCTAATGGTGGGCTGGATTATGTTTGGTTATCATTTCCAAATGATTTTGAATAATGAAATTGAATTAATTTTATTTTGATTTGGGTTTGAACTCAACAGGACCGAATTAGTTTCATTTAGACTAAGTAGTCTAATTAACCCAATTAAGACCTAAATGAATTTGAATTTCTTTAGATTTTTTATTAATCATGTTTATTTGATCATTTGGAACATTTTGAATGATTTATTAGGTCAAATTCTTGGTGGGACCAACCTAAGTCAAACCTATGTTAAGTGAGTTGATTAGATTTGACTTTGATTTTTTTTGGATTTTATTTATTTATTTTAATTTTATTTCAAATTGGTTTATTTGGATTTATTTTAGTTTAATCCAAATTGGAAGATTGGGTTGATTCCACATAAGCAAATTAGGTTAGATCAAACCAAAAGAGAATGCCCTAGATCACTAAGTATAGTGTCCTACACAATGAATTAGGAGATTCCCATTTGATGTTAGGATATCCTAATTACTGATTTCAAAATGATATTAAGCTCATTCAAAAATGAGGTCAACAGCATCTTGTCAGAAAATGTAACTGATCAATTCTTAAGTAGTATTGACTACTTTGTACACATGGCATCTCAACTTCTTGTTTATGTTTTATAATGATTATTTTCATGTCCATGCATGGTACATAAAAATTAGTCCTACTTAATGCCAAATGAAGTAAGATTAAACTTGTATCGCAAGAGATTCTAGCCAAGACTTCACATAGTGAGTATGAGCCACATATTTATCCTAACCTTGGTGTCTCAATGAGTTATACACCTTCAACTAAATATGACTCAAGAGGCTATAAAGAAATGGTCTTTAAAGTAGTACGAGCTCAATTTATCGAAGTACTGGAAGAGAAACCACCACATAAAGAAGCTCGAAAGTTATTCAACTTGCTAGATGCTACATAGCGACCACTATGGGAATGTTGCATGAACCACATTGAACTATATACAATTGTAACAATGCTAAGCATCGAAATTGAATATAATATGCCTCATGAATGCATTAAACAATTTTTAAGACAACATAAAAAGACTAAAACACTAGAAAACTTGGTTCTACAGGACTTATATAGAACAAAGAAATTAATGTAAAACATTAGTTTAAGCTTAGAAAAGATTGATTGTTATGTGAATATTGACAAATTGCACTATAAGAATATCGCAATGTATATTAAATGAAAACTTTGTGAAGCATCTATCTTTAAACCAGAGAGTAGAAAATAACAAAAATAAAGGGATGTCCTCCCCTATAAGAGATTATTTTACTTGGCACATTCTGTACACTTTCGAAAACTATATACATTCATGCATTTAGCTAAGCACAAATGATGGCATCATGATAGATCAAGTGAACTAAATTTTTTGAGTCATCCATTTGAAGAAGAAGCATGTAAGAATTTGATACCTATCTTGATTTTATAACAAATCTACATAATATTAGACTTGGTATGTGATGATGGTTTCATATTGTTAGTCAGCCTATGTCATATTATTCATGTTGTCCAATGGTACTTACACCCTATAATCTACCCTCCAAAGATGTGCATGACCACACCTTCTATGTTTCTCACTTTAATTATTGTTTGGCCACATGACCCTAAAGAAAAATTAATGTTTTATTGTAGTCTTTGATTAATGAGCTAAAAATCTCATGAGATAGTGGTGCACTCAAATTTAATATCACTATAAAGTAGAACTTTCAGATGAAGACAACACTTATATGGATTATGAATGACTTTTTGCATATAGAATATTATCTAGGTGGAGCAATGCTAAAAAGTTGGCTTGTCCATACTACATAGATATTTCAAAGGTGTTTATTCTAAAAAAATGGTAGGAAAATTCTTGGATTAATTGTCATGGTATATTCTTACTTGCTGACCACTCATTCAAAAGAAATAAAGATGCACTCATTAAAAAAATATTTGAAAAGTCCAAGCTTGTGCCAAGATTAAGTGGAAATTACTTATGGTAAATTATTAGGTCAATTTCAACTTTAATTGAATCTATAATTCTATTTAACAATCGTCTTTCAAGTTATGGTGTAAATCACAACTAGACAAAAATAAGTATTATATAAGATCCACCTTACTAAAAGCCTAATTTTATTTGGCATAATCTTAATGTGATCTATAGAGAAAAAAAATTTATTTATACATACTTAATATTTTGATGGATGTTAAGGGAAAAGTAAAGATAATGTGAATGCTAGGATAGACAAAAAGAATTTTGTAGGAGAAAAGAGTTAGATCTAAAATAGACCATTGGTAGGAAACTTTTGAAGCTTAAAGTTAAGTATTGCACACATTAAATTAGCAAAGAATGGTCAGTGAGTAGGTACATTCCCTGATGTTACTATACGAGTAGAAATCTAATTTAAGTAGATGCATTGATTTGAGGATAGAGAAAATATTTAGAATGATGATACTTAATTACCATATTTTCTTGTAATGCTTATTATCAGTTGCATTTAGTGTTTACTTGATGAAATATTGAATCCTTTGATTGAGCTCAGTCTATTCTTCAAAGAACTATATTTAGCTTGATTAAAAGGGATGCTTTAAGGAAACTTGAAACCAACATTCCACTCATAATGTGCAAACATGAGAGGATATTCTCCTTTGCTTTTCTGGAGTCAATGATTCACCTGCCAATACATATACTATATGAAGCTAGAGTTGGAGGTCTAGTGCAATATTGTTGGATATATCCTTTTAAAAGGTATCTATACATAATGACTACTAGCATTAATTCACTATCTTTTCAATCACTCTAAATTCTTGAAATAACTACAAGTTTTTGAATAAACTTAAGAGAACTATGAAGAATAAACTACACACTGAAAGCTTAATATGTGAAGCTTATTTGGCTTAAGAGACTATAAATTTTTTCTCCCACTACTTTGAACAAAATGTACAAAAGGATGATTTTAAGGTTTTAGAGCTTCATAAAATGTGCTCACTATTTTCCAACATTTTATAAAAGCATTTGGTAAAAGTACTTCATGATATATAAATGATAAAGAGCTTAGGACAATGATAGTCAATGTTCTTATCAACTGCGAATAAGTTAACACTTTTTTTAGTTAGATTGTTAATCTAGTAATATCTAATTTTTGGTTGCATCTCACACATGATATTTATCTGATAATGCTAATTTCAATATTGAATTTATGTTATTCGTGAACTCTTTATAAGTGGATGATGTTTCTATTATTAATAAGATGTATGAAGATGAATTTTTCTACATTGATTAAACTACTTGTAAGCTATCCTAATTATGGCCTAAATTTCTATTAAATTTATTAGCTACTCTTTCTTACAGAGCTTAATTTAATAGGTTTATTATTTGAGGAATGGAGTGAAGAATTAGAACCATAATGATCATACATGGGGACCCATGTGAATTGTGAATATGTGGGTAATTTATTATATAAATGTTTATAGATTTCACAATAGTTTTTATCAGAAAAAAGCAAAATATATAACTTAGGTGTGTGCATAAGAAGAAACTCACATTCCAGTGATGAGATAGATTATTAAGAGGTTTTACATGAAATTGTGCAATTATAGTGTCCTTGATCAAATGAAAGAAATATCTTTCTATTCAGTTATGATTTGTTTAATCATATTCATAGTAGATGAATGAAGACACATAAGTCATACGGGATCATAAAAGTTAACTTGAGTAAAAAATATACTAAATTTGATTCTTTTATCCTTGCACATCAAGCTACTTAGGTGTGTTAACTTTTATATCCTTAAATAATTAAAAACATTGGACATTGATAATTAAGATCAAGCTTAGAAAAAGCATTGAGGTTCAAAACACTATTGAACTTTCTTCTTAAGAAGTGGAGATGATTAGTTTGGGTCTTCTAGGTGATGATGTTAAGCTAATAATAAGCGTACAAGATGCTAGTGGTGATTATGAGAAATTCAATCAATCTAAAGATGACCAAAGTGAGGATGAAGAAGCATTTTTAAGGGGAAGAAGAAGACTATTTCCAAGCCTAGTGTTTAGACTACCACTACTACCACTGGCACAACCTTTATTTTGACATCACCACCCCAAACTGGTAGACATGCACGTACATGCACTTATCACTCTATAGAACCTACTGACACCACATCATTCTATCCCTTTTATCTACATATAGGTCATAGGGAGCCTAACTGGCAACATCCACCATCCAATCACACTGATCCATCCACACCTACTAAGCATGGTGGGGTTGAGACACCTACACCATGAACTTTTAATGAGCTTGAAGGAGACACATAAGTTCATATGTTAATACTTTTAGTTTGTAGATTTTTGTGATGTCAACTTAATATCTTTTTGCAGCCTCAATCCAACTACACTAGCAATACATAAGATAAGATGTATAATAATAAACAAATATGATGCACCATATGTATCATGGAAGAGGTATCAATAAGAGGTGCACAACTTATGTTTTAGAGAATTTAAAGTATTACGAAGCTCTTTTTCCTTGTATAGTACAATAAATTTTACTTAAGGTCTATTGATTCTTTTTAATGTGCTTTTGTCACAAAATAATTTTGGTGATTACTGGAACTTAGCTAGAACATCAAGAAGAATTTGAGTCAATATGCACTGCATGTTTACATGATATGTTCACACAGATATGCATGTCTATACAGTAAGCTCTTTAAATTTGGGAGGAAATGTGGACTAAGCCCTTATTTGCTCTTAAAAATGAAATAAATTGAACATCTTGGATTAGGGCACCATGACATTGAAAAGCTCTTTAGGATAGTTATCACCACTTTCTGATTCTTTTAATATTATTACAAAATAATTTTGGTGATTCAACTTAAATAACAAAGCATCACGGCACTGTGATGTCAATTACAAGGCTCTATCATGATTTCCTTCAATTTTAAAAGCAAGAAAAACTAATGTTCTCACCCCAACAGCAATAACAGGCCAGTGGAGTGTAGGGGGAATGGTTATGGAGTGAAAAACTACCCCAATAGTGATAAATCATCTATAAAAAGAAGATAACTGCCCCCACTCTTTTCTTCTTCTTCTTCTTCTTCTTCTTCTTCTTCTTCTTCTTCTTCTTCTTCTTCATCATTTTCTTCTTATTTTTCCCTCACACTCCCTCTAACCCACCTACCCCATTCTTGCTCCCGATCTCTTGTACACTCAACAACATACATTATACTGCTACACGAAGCATTCTTCACATGCATGAGATAAGATCAAAGCCTATTGCCATCACATAATTTTTTCTGGAAATACTTTCTTTATACAATTTTCTCTCTAAAAAAAATTAAAAGATTTAAGCTATTTTCACCTTCGATCTTGGATCTATAGTAAAAAAGAAAGGGCTCATACCCAAAATTTTAAAATCTTGAAATCCAAAGACCTCGAACGTTGAACTTGGTTCTGACATGAAAAGAAAAAACTCACCCTCTATCGATCTTGGATCCAAAATAAAGGAGAAGAGTGCTTTTACACTAAATAAGTAAAAACTAAGCATTGCTAAAATGTTATGTCACCAAATTTTCATAAAATTTAACAAATTCTATAAGAATCTGGTTCAGAAATATTATTTCTACTCCACTGCGCTGAGGCGCTAAGCTCCCAGGGCTGATACCTTATTTGCAGCGCTAATGTGCTATATCTCAAAGTTGTAATGCTAAGCTCTCAAGATTCACCTATTTAAAATAGTGTCGTAGGACTATCCACCCAGCACCAAGGCCCTACATCCTAAAATTAATTCCACTATCAAACTTGATTCTAATGTGAAATAAAATCCACCCTATATTGATCTTTGATCTAGAACAAGGGAGAAGAGTGCTAATGTATTAAAAATCATGAAATCTAACACTACTAAGGTGTTATGCTGTTGAAATTTCAAATTTCTCCAAATTTCTCTAAAAACTTTTAAATCTAAGGCACTGATAAAATAGTTCCATGGCAATATGGGTCCAACACTAGGGTGCTGAAATCTCAAAGATCTAGACTCTCAGACGAGCATGTAACAACACCAATGCACTAATATCTTGGTGCCTAGGTGTTGTGCTCTTGGAAAAATTTAAACTTAGGAGTGGATTCTAATAGCATTGAGGAGTTGATATCTCAACGCTGAGGTCTTGTGCTATCGATAAATTAAGTCTTAGACATCCAACTAAAAGTGCTAAGGAGTTCATATTGTAGCCCAAGCCATGTCTATAACATCACAGCACTACAAATGTAGCACTGAGGCATTGAGTTCTCAGATTCTGAACCTGTATCTGTCAATTGATATCATAACCCAAATGATATATAGCACTACAATGCTACAAATGTAGTGTTGAGGCACAGAGCTCTCAAGTTTCGAACTTATATCTTTAAGCTTAACGACACCGAGGCGTTGAGCCTTAACGTTGTTCATTTCAATCATAAAACTTTAGTGTTAAAACTTTAAAATCTTGGAGCACTCCATAGAGAAAAACATAAACCCATAAAGATAGAAGAAAATCTTCATTAATATAAATAATCTATTACAATATTCTTAAAATAAAATTAAAAAAAAAAGAAAATACAAAACAAAATAAAAGAAAAAGGGGGAAAAAACTAATAATTGTAGTTACTGGCAACCTCCTCCTCTTCTTTTTCTTTTACTCTAACTGGGTGCTCACATATGGTGGATATAGAGGTGTCATAGGAAAAGATGCCTAAGATAAACTGAAAGTCACAATTTTCAAACATATGAACTAATGTTGAGTTAAACTTAACCATGTAATAAAACTCTTCCTACTAGTAATACATATGATAATCAAATTTCTTTTCAAATGTCTCTTCTTATGACTGCTCTCACCAACCATTTTCCTTAAATATGAAACTTCTTCTCCAATTTCTTAGAGTTGCATGTTTAAGATTTTGGAGGATTGGGATCAAGGTAATGGGTCACATGGAGCATGTGAGCTTTCCTACATGTCGAATCTCGACCCAAATCCTCCAATTATCCTCTTTGTCATAGGAACCTTTTAAATAAGAACTTCTTCATCAGGCTCCCCCAATGCACCCGCCACAGCACATAAGTCATAAATAAGGGAAGGATGACCATATCCGATAGTAGTATTACCCTTAAGTATATTAAAAATAGAATTATAAATAATTTTTTATATATTTATTGTAAAACTCTTTTGAATAGCAAACTTCAAAATGGCCTTGTCTTTAGTCACCTCACTGATATTACCAGTGGGCATAAACTTAGTGAAATAAAATAGTGTCAAGCTTTAGACTCAATCATTAGGCCTATGGCAAGAAAGTTAATGATTCTCCCACCATTTTCACTAAATATTCACATTTCTACTACTAAGAAAACTAAGGACTTCATCAAAAGGATGATCATTACAAAAGAAAAGATATTAATCACACACTATATTTTGCAAACTCTAATATACATTAATGACAGTACTATCAAAACTTACCAATTTCATTCATACAAAAACTCTATTATCTTGGTGCTCTTTTGAATTAGGGAAGAGCTCCCACACAATAGGAACAATGCAGGAGCTACTCGTAGGCTAGCTTCTCCCAACCTTGCTCAATGATGACCTCTTTATGCTCCAACCTGAATTGTAGAAACTTCTCTGTAGAATTAGATGCTTATAAATGAGGGCATATGGACACCTCTTCTCTACTTTTGTGCTAACAAACTCATTAGTGTCACTCGAAGTCTCTCTCCTCTTACTAACTAGTCTTTTGTGTAGTATGATTGCTTTCTAAGTGTGAGAAAAAAAAAGGCCGAGGGAAAGAAGAGTCAAATGAATTTTATAGAAAGAAGACTGAAGAATGAAAAATTTGTAGCCTAGGGGGTCTATTTATAGACTAGATCTAGCACCGTAATGCTACATTAGTAGCACCGAGGTGCCGACCTCTTGGGTTCTAGAACAATGAATCAATGCCACAACTCTTCATATGCAGTACCGAGGTGTCTGCCAGTTGGTCAAAATGGTTATTGTGCTCATCAAAAAGAGCACTTTTTACAACTTATGACTATTAATTCTATAACCAACAAGAACTAAAAAGCATATCAAATAATGATGTAGCATCATGGCACTCCGACTCAGCATTATAGTGTTGGTCAAAATTTTGTTCTATTTATTGAATAAATTTGTCAACCTGTCAGCCCATTTAAATAATATTTTTACTGGTGTCGAAACACTAGATACTTAGCACTTATGCACTAGTCAATCTACCAACCTACTTTCAACTGTTCTTTATAGCACCTATAGTGACATGGAATTTATTTCCTACCATTAAGATGCCATCCTAATAATGCCCAAGCTCCATGATCTATAATGCTAAGGCACTCCACTTCATAGCGCCTAGGCAGCATACTTCCACTACTGAGGTGTCATCCCCTAAAGCAACCTATTAATGCTCATCGTATGAACACCCCATAATTGGTTCACCATGTGAACATCTAAATAAATATGGTATTCCAAAGGAATTGAAACCCAGTCTTGTATCCATTTGCTATGTGAACACCCTATAATTTATTCACTATGTGAATACACATAAATTCATGGCTTTCCAAAAGGGATGTAAGTCTAATCTTTTTGTTCGCCATGCGAACAACTCTAAAAACACTCTTATAATCTAGCATTTCAAAGGGATGTGAGTCTAATTTATCTATTCACCATGTGAATACCCTTATATTTACTAGCTTTCCAATAGATGTAAACCCAATCTACTCGTTCATCATGTGAACACCTTAATGGCATTCTAAAGGGATGTAAGTCCAATCTATTTGTTTGCCATGCAAATAATTAAATAAATATGGCATTCTAAAGAAATGCAAGTTCAGTATACTTATTCACCATGCAAACACCTTAATGGAATTTCAAAAAGATGTAAGTCTAATCTATTCATTCACTATATGAACACCCAATTGGCATTCCAAAGGGATGTAAGTCCAATCTATCTATATGTTTTCCATGCAAACACCCTACTAGCATTCCAAGGGATGTAAGTCCAATTTATAAGTTCATCATGCAAACACCCCTACACAAAATCTCTGGTCTACTCAGGATATCTGAGATGAGGTAACTCATGGCTGCTAATCAGACTCCCTCGACATTATGACTAGCCCTATAATGTTGGTTGACTAGAATAATATAGTCCTGGGATGATGGAACCAAGGGATCTTACTCAAAACTATTCTCTTATTTTCTTTAGACAGTCATCTATGTCATACTACACACAGCGCTGGACACTGATTCATATCTGGAAGATATGCTTATTTTCAACCATAATTGAGAGTGCTCTCTACTATTGGTAAGAGGGGAAATTAACTATGAAGGCTTGCATTTATATAAAATACAATCCAAATCTAAATAAACTTTAATATAATGTTAGGGGAAAGCTAGTTGAATATATTAATCTATCTCATGAAAAACATACTCCTACCCAGCCAATAAAAGTAGCGAAGAGCATCCTCGTAGGTAATTATTTTGAGCGATCAACTCTGTAGAACACGGGCCTCTCTAAATTATTTTGTAAAAGAAAGCAAGATAAATAGAATTGATCATTTGATTATGGGGGCATGGGTAGCTCCATACATAATAGAGGCTTAATTCTACACACTAAGTATGAGATAAGGCCAGTAAGCTATTGACTACTACTGTAAATTAAAGTTATGAGCATTATTTATTAATTTTATTGGTCTCACAACTACAAAATTACATGATAGAAAATATTAGCACTAGGTGGACCAATAGTGAGTTAATGTTCTACATGTATAGTCAAAGTTCTACTAGGATAGATAGTTTTTAGGATAGTTTGAGTAGTCAGAGTTTAACATTTAGAGAGAAACTATTGGAGGTCAAAAAAAAAATATATGGCCTTAATTTGCAGGGATTAGCTGACGATTCATACCACTTATTCTTTAAAATAACCTAATATGTGGTAACTATAATGACTGCTAAGATGGCTTCCATGGAAACAAGAATGGAGAAGATGCATCTAGATATATGAAAGGGGAAAGAGCTAGCATTGGAGAAGGAGGAGGCGGAGAAAAAGTGACAATGATGATTAGTTTTTGATTTGTATTTCTAGTTTTCTATTTGTATGTTTAGCTTTTTATTTGTGTCATGTTGTTTTTTAACTTTAACAATTAGTAAATATTTATATGTAATGTTAATATTTTAAAACTTCTTTAATCAAATATTTGTTTAAAATTATACTTTTTTTATTTTGATGGGATAAGCTTCTTATGAAATTGTTATGAGAATATTAAGCTTTGTTATGAATCAATTAAATAGTTATTGTTTAGTGTTATTGTAGATATAAAAATTAAAATAGCTAAGAAGCTCTTTTCACTTTCTTTCAGATTTGTACAAGTTTCTAACAAATTTCCAACAAATGCTTTTTACTAAGACTGATATGAAATGTCAAAAGACCTTCCAATGGACGTGAAATTTTGAACGATAGGAATTTGGTTGGATTTCTAGCGGACTTTAGCCATTAAAATTTTTGGATCAATTTTCACCAAAAATTCCACCAATATTGTGTTGATAAAATTTATGGCAAAAAAATCCACCCTTGATAGATATTCCCATGGTTAAATCTGTCTATTCATCTAAAATAAATTTTCATTGAAAATCCATTAGAAATTTATTGCAAGCCATTTTCTAATGAATTATTAGGCAATTTAAATGCATTTTTATCATGGTTTTACTAATGGGAGTGAATCCATTGGAAACCTATATTTTTGGCTAATTTTTTCATTGAAAATTGGTTATTTTCCTGTACTAGGATATTAATCATTTTTTTAGTTTCTCATCATTCTCCTAAAAATCAATAAAGCAACCCCAACTCAATAGTGGGTTTATGCTTTGAATTCATCATGTTCATCTGCTTAAATGCTGACTAAAAGCTTACATTGATTAAACTATTAGTGACTATCAATATACTACAAATTAGATAAATATAAATCACTATCATGACAATGATTACATTATTGATGGGTTGCCAACTATGAGCCTCTCAATATCTACAATGCTGATTAAGATTAGCTTGATGAGCAGTGTTACTCCATTGCCACCATGTTTACCTATCCTGACTTTAATCATTTGAGATTGGCTTATTGTAATGACTCGATGCTATCTCCTCCCAAGATTATAGGCATCAATCCTATAATGTGAATTTCCTTTGTGGCAATGGCTTTTTTTTAAGTTATATGTTGTTCTTTTCCTGGACGTCATACACACTTTGTTAACTTGCTAGCTTTTATGAGTTCCTCCACCAAACTCCTAAATTATTAGGGATGGCCTTAGCTAACTTACCCATCAATACCCATAACAGAGTGACTATGGAGGGACGGTTTGTCTGGAATAACCCTAGTATGGCTAAGTTAATTATGGAATCTCCAAGTACATAGTCAATGGTCTTACTTTATGTGCAGACCATAGCCAACTAGGTGTGCTCTACTACTAGAAGAGTGGATAAAAATAAGGCATATTCAAGCCCTTCTTCATATTCCACGCTCTCAACCCATCTCTAAAGTCTTAGTTGGTGGGGATATTCACCTTTTTGCAAGTAGTTTGAGATGACTGAACAAATTTAGTATATTTTTGTATTAACATAATTATTGGCAAGTTTCAATGACACTGCCAATGTCTTTAGTTATTAAAGGCCAAAGGAATATCAAATTAACCACTTCCTTAGGGCTTGGGTTAGTACAACTTGTGTGATTGTATATTTAGGATTATTCAATTCTAGCATCTCCCTTTGAAAGTGAGTGATGAATTTTCTCAAAGACTCCCCATGCCATTGCACATCTATAATAAAGCTTGTGAGTTCTTTAGTAGTCTTTACACATAGATGAACTAGGCTATAAGCATTTTCTTAAACTCAAAAAACGTTGTAATATGACCAACAAATTGGTGGAAGAACCATCTTAAGACTAACTTCTAAAATTTGTGAAGAAAAAATAACACATCAATGTATCATTAAGATCGAGCAATTAGGTGGTGGACTCAAAATAAGCGATGTGAAGCATTGAGTAAATTATTACTCTAAAGGACTCGAATTTAGAGATTTCAAACATTATAGTGGCCAAGCTTCATTGATCTCCTTGGGTAAGTCATTGTCTAATGCCTTATTCACCTCTCATTTTGGGGTTAGTGCCTCTTTGTCATTAGTATGAAAAGATGTGTCCTCTAATGTGGGGTTAACACCCTTCAAAAATGTCTAACTCGCAAGGCCACTTAGTCAAATGAATCTTTTAACTCGGTCTCTGGGAGCTCTCCCATTACATTCACTCCATGCTCCATGAATATGGTGAGTTATGTGATTCTACCCTATTTAATTCATGTTGGGTAACATAGTATTTGGTACCATTGGCAATCAAGTTATCTATAATAGGTTTTCTTACTTCTTGAAGTGCTCGCCTTATGTTTTGTGGAATTTGTCCACACTCAACACAAGATATCATATCCTAAACTATTTGTGAATCAACACCTAACCTTACTCGTGAGTCCTCTTGGAGAAAAATGTGATAGAGAAAGAGATTATGTATATGTCAACTATGCTAGTGATGTAAAGAGTACAATAAAGATCTCATTGCTAAGGATTTGAGGAAGATCAAAATCTCAAAAATTCTCAAAAGCCAAAACTCTTAACTAAAATGGTCTAAAAGAGTCAAAAAGGTCCTTGTGTGCCTCTAAATCCTTTATTTGTAGAAGGCTACATAAAAGGCTACATGAACTCAGAAAAAGTAAAAGAAATTTTACAAACTCCACGAACTAATTAGATACAAACAAGTGTGCAATTGTATGGTGCAGTCAAAGTGTGGCTTTGGATGAGGTAGCTTTTTGTATGAGTCTACTCATGCAGCTACAACTATGGGTCAAGTTTTCTATTCAAGTCCCTATTAAGTGGTGATGTAGCAGACTAACTAAAAGTTACTTTGTAGAGGTTTCCCACTTGATGCGCTCACTATGATGTTTGAGCAAAAGGTGAGTCCCTTGTTGGAGCTTGTCCTGCTATAGCACATTTTTTTATTGCTAAGTTGATGGCGAATTGATGAGTACTTGATCTCCGAGTTGATAGATTAGGTCTGATTCCATTTAATTTACTCTTACTTTAGGATAATGTTACTACCTATAGCACCCAATAAGAGGTGGGTTAGGGAGATAAATTGGGTTTTAAAAGTAAATTTCAGAAAATCTTATTTTATTTTTTATAGAAAACTTAAATATTTAATAATAATGTTTTAGCAAATAAAGCAATAGAAAGAGCAATAAATATAAAAGTAAAGTGCTAAAAATTAAAGAAAGAAAACCCATAGATTTTTATGTTGTTTGACCAAACCCTAAAAACTGGCCTACATCCCACTTTACCCACTCAGAATTCACTAAATCAAACTTTAGATAACAACAAATCTCTCATAGTCTCCTTTACAGGTAAGTATAACCCAACACATACTTTCCTTAATGGACAAGCACAACTCAAACCATACTTTCCTTAACGGGTAAGAACAACCCAACAAGAAATCAAGACAATGCAAAGAGAAAGATACAAGTCTAACTCTCAATTTTAAAATTTTTTTGCACTCACAACCCAATCTATACTAATATTAAGGCAATTGAATATTAATGAAAAAAAGAGCCCACTTTAATTTTAAATGAAAATACAACAAGGTCTTCAATCAAATATTTAACGCAATTAAGGAACTTAATGTTGCTTGAATGATCTTTGAAAGGTTTGAAATGATTTTCTTGAAAGACTCTGAAATGCAAACTAGAATGCAATCACCAAAACTTTTACTTTGAATTCTATTTCACAAAAGCTAACTTTCATTCAAATGATAAATTTATTTGCAATTTGAATAACTAAACAATCACTTGAATAAGTATTTAAAATGTATCACATGAAAGCTATCACACAACATATGCATAAACCAAATGAATATAAGTAATCAATAAAAACAAAATAATTTATGCAAGATGTGATGTGGTTGGTCAAATAGAAAAAAAGAGGTAATAATATTTTAAGCACAATCAAATTTAAGCAACCTATATGAAACTTTAAGCCAAAGGGATTAACAATGGATATTCAAATGATTAAGCACTTAGGAAATTAATAGCCTTTAAAAAGACTTCAGCCAAACAAGACACATAAGGAGGATTATTCATTGATTAAGCACAAAATAAATTTATTTCTTCGTGTTTGCTTTAGGCCAAATATGAAATCAAAAGATTATCAAAAAGGTAAAGTCCACAAAAATTGATCTTCTTATCTTTGTTGTTTATAAACATAATCTAAAGATTATGTCATGAATAAACATAAGAGAATTTATATAACTTTTTAAACTTCAAAGCCAAGAAGAAATAGAAGAAGTTTTTGATCTTAGCACCTTAGAAAATAAACACCAAAGAGATTATGTTTTCGCCAAGGGTGGAATCACACCAAACCTTCACTTTTCCAAATCAATCTTAAAGCAAAATAAATGTCCAAGTGAAAGGGAAGAATGATGAGGAATGCTTGCACTTCTGTCACCAAAAATCTCTAAGAAATGATCTTGAAAGGATCAACCAAGGGTGAGCAAGAGAGCAAGAAAGAGTTTTTAACTTTTTGAAACCTTCTTTAAGTTGAAACAAGGCTCTTAAATAGATGAGGGAGGAGTCTAGGATCGGCCAAAAACTGATCCAATGAGAGGTAAATTGATTTTGCTTCAATTTGAATTTCAAAATCAAAGGAGAGGTGATCGGACAAAGAGATCTTCCTTGGGCTCTTTTACAAATTTGTTTAAACCCAATAAGGAAGGTATGCTATGTGATTCATGACTAAGAAAGGAGGAAATCCCATAGAAATTTCAGCCAAGGCAGTTTAGATATGAAGGGGAGAGTTTTGAATAAAATAAATCTATTAAAATCTACTTCAAAAAATTCGATCAAAGAGGTTTCCTAAAATAGAAAATTCTTAAAATAATGCATGGATAAATTTTAAATCAAAGCTTATTGTATTATATACCTATTTAATGTTTAAATAACATTTAAATTTAATAAATTTAAAGCATAGTGGCCGGCCTCCCTTAAACTTTCCTAAAATAGGTCAAATTAGAAAAATGAAAGAAATTGTTTTAAAAGAGAGGACTAGTTTGAATTTAAATATAAAATAGCTTGCAATAAATCAATTAGGCTCTAAATAATCATAATTAATCATGCTTGGGACGTTCAACATATTCCATAAAAAATTTGATTTGATTTAGCAAGTACATGTCATGCATAATAGAGTTTGAATTAAAGAATAATTAAAAAATAATTCAAATTTAGAAATTCAAATAAATGAATTTTAAAATATGAAAAAGAGGGAAAATGATTTGGAAATGTTTTTAAATTGGGTTTTAAAAGTAAAGTGCTAAAATTTAGGGAGATAAATTGGGTTTTAAAAGTAAATTTCAGAAAATCTTATTTTATTTTATAGAAAACTTAAATATTTAATAATAATGTTTTAGCAAATAAAGCAATAATAGAAGAGCAATAAATATAAAAGTAAAGTGCTAAAAATTAAAGAAAGAAAACCCATAGATTTTTATGTTGTTTGACCAAACCCTAAAAACTGGCCTACATCCACGCCTACCCACTCAGGCTAGGAATTCACTAAATCAAACTTTAGATAACAACAAATCTCTCATAGTCTCCTTTACAGGTAAGTATAACCCAACACATACTTTCCTTAATGGACAAGCACAACTCAAACCATACTTTCCTTTAGGGTAAGAACAACCCAACAAGAAATCAAGACAATGCAAAGAGAAAGATACAAGTCTAACTCTCAATTTTAAAATTTTTTTACTCACAACCCAATCTATACTAATATTAAGGCAATTGAATATTAATGAAAAAAGAGCCCACTTTAATTTTAAATGAAAATACAACAAGGTCTTCAATCAAATATTTAAGCAATTAAGGAACTTAATGTTGCTTGAATGATCTTTGAAAGGTTTGAAATGATTTTCTTGAAAGACTCAAATGCAAACTAGAATGCAATCACCAAAACTTTTACTTTGAATTCTATTTCACAAAGCTAACTTTCATTCAAATGATAAATTTATTTGCAATTTGAATAACTAAACAATCACTTGAATAAGTATTTAAAATGTATCACATGAAAGCTATCACACAACATATGCATAAACCAAATGAATATAAGTAATCAATAAAACAAAATAATTTATGCAAGATGTGATGTGGTTGGTCAAATAGAAAAAAAGAGGTAATAATATTTTAAGCACAATCAAATTTAAGCAACCTATATGAAACTTTAAGCCAAAGGGATTAACAATGGATATTCAAATGATTAAGCACTTAGGAAATTAATAGCCTTTAAAAAGACTTCAGCCAAACAAGACACATAAGGAGGATTATTCATTGATTAAGCACAAAATAAATTTATTTCTTCGTGTTTGCTTTAGGCCAAATATGAAATCAAAAGATTATCAAAAAGGTAAAGTCCACAAAAATTGATCTTCTTATCTTTGTTGTTTGCTAAACATAATCTAAAGATTATGTCATGAATAAACATAAGAGAATTTATATAACTTTTTAAACTTCAAAGCCAAGAAGAAATAGAAGAAGTTTTTGATCTTAGCACCTTAGAAAATAAACACCAAAGAGATTATGTTTTCGGCCAAGGGTGGAATCACACCAAACCTTCACTTTTCCAAATCAATCTTAAAGCAAAATAAATGTCCAAGTGAAAGGGAAGAATGATGAGGAATGCTTGCACTTCTGTCACCAAAATCTCTAAGAAATGATCTTGAAAGGATCAACCAAGGGTGAGCAAGAGAGCAAGAAAGAGTTTTAACTTTTGAAACCTTCTTTAAGTTGAAACAAGGCTCTTAAATAGATGAGGGAGGAGTCTAGGATCGGCCAAAACTGATCCAATGAGAGGTAAATTGATTTTGCTTCAATTTGAATTTCAAAATCAAAGGAGAGGTGATGGAGACAAAGAGATCTTCCTTGGGCTCTTTACAAATTTGTTTAAACCCAATAAGGAAGGTATGCTATGTGATTCATGACTAAGAAAGGAGGAAATCCCATAGAAATTTCAGCCAAGGCAGTTTAGATATGAAGGAGAGTTTTGAATAAAATAAATCTATTAAAATCTACTTCAAAAAATTGATCAAGAGGTTTCCTAAAATAGAAAATTCTTAAAATAATGCATGGATAAATTTTAAATCAAAGCTTATTGTATTATATACCTATTTAATGTTTAAATAACATTTAAATTTAATAAATTTAAAGCATAGTGGCGGCCTCCTTAAACTTTCCTAAAATAGGTCAAATTAGAAAAATGAAAGAAATTGTTTTAAAAGAGAGGACTAGTTTGAATTTAAATATAAAATAGCTTGCAATAAATCAATTAGGCTCTAAATAATCATAATTAATCATGCTTGGGACGTTCAACATATTCCATAAAAAATTTGATTTGATTTAGCAAGTACATGTCATGCATAATAGAGTTTGAATTAAAGAATAATTAAAAAATAATTCAAATTTAGAAATTCAAATAAATGAATTTTAAAATATGAAAAAGAGGGAAAATGATTTGGAAATGTTTTTAATGAAACTAGCACAATTTATTATACAAAATGCATTAAAAAATTTGGCCAAAACAATGCTAAGATGAAAATGGTAATAAGAGAGAAGAAAGAATAATAGGAGAGAGAATAGGAAGAAAAGGATAATTTTAGAATAATTTAATTTTCATGCACTAAAAATTATGAATGATATGGAAATGATTTAATAAAGTTTAAAATAATTTATTTTGCTTTAACACACATTTAATGGAACTTATACCATGCATTTAGTTCATACTATCCAAAATGGATAGCTTAATGAATAATTGTAATATTAAGATATAAAAAATATAAGTAGTTTTGAATGATAAATCTTAAAATGAATGAATTATTTAATTTAGTGAGCTTTTTATTTACCTTAATATAGTAATTCCTAGAAAAATTTTCACCCAGTCCATGTCCAGTAGCTTTAGTAATTTGATATAATTAAATAACCAAGAGCTGAAGAATTTTTCTACACACTTGAATTTAACTTTATTAGTAGCATTTGAATATCTATTTATTATTATCAAAATCAATCTCATATGAGATGGGACTCATGAAGTCAATAGACAAGTATGCTTGACCTATGGTATATCATGGATCTATCTTAAGTCAATTGTCAAGTAATACACATACACACACATAAATACATACATACATGCTGACACAAATCGATTTTAAATTTTTGAATCAAACTAAGTTAATTGATGAAATGTTTTAAAAGATTGAATCATTAAAATATGTATCTTTAAAATTTTTAAAGGTTATTTTGGCTCAATAAGACACAAAATTTTGAACCCACTTGTGTAGGATAGATAATTATAACTAGATATAAGGCACCTTAGCTAATTTGTTGATATTTTAGTCTTTCAACAAAAGGTCTTCAGTTCTAATTCATACATATGTGATGTGTATAATTTTATGATTAAATTCACTAAATTATCCCAAAAAATAATAATTGTAATGGCCAAATGCTCATGCCCAGGTCATTCTACTTTTATAAAATTGTAACATACAACAGTTTGGCTTCTGAGATGCTATATCAACATCAGCTACAATGATCTAGTGCAACCATATAAAACATTTACCATCTTTGGTAGCCCATATGTCTTTTGACATCTTGATGCATGAAGTGTCTTTCAAACCCCACACCCAAATTATATATATATATATATATATATATATATATATATATATATATATATATATATATATATATATATATATATATATATATATATATATATATATATATATATATATATATATATATATATAAAAGCAGCTCAAAATTTATAAATTATTTTGGCAAAGTAATAGTTTATTATAAAACAATTATTTTGAAGGACAATTATGTGTGCAATAGCAAATTTCTTCTTATTTATAAAGATACAAATGATTACTTTCTATTTAAACTTATATTGATCAAAGATCAATCTCAGGAGCATAACAATATTATAGATTTTCATTGATGATGGCTTCTTATTTTTCAGACAACTTTATTTTAAATTATTTTTAATCATATAACATCTTATTAAAAAAATTAAAATGTATTCACATTAATTTTCAATGTCTCTCTCTCTCTCTCTCTCTCTCTCTCTCTAAGTTCTTTTTCTTTTTGAGTTCTATTAAAAAATTATTAATCCTAAAGCAAGAGGAAACAATTGATTAAGTTTAGCGGCACTTAAGTGAGCATCAGTCAACATGTCTATGGCTGGCAGCAACTAGGAAAGAATAATAGTAACCAGGCTGATTTTGGGAAATAAATAATTATTTTAATAATAATGTTGAGTGTCAATATATAAATCTGATTTTGATAATAATGTTGAAAGTGAAAAAAAAAATTATCTTGAAAAAAATAAAACTAAGACCCTGCTTCAAGTTAATATTTATTTTTTTTTTCTGTTTTTATTATAAAGAAACAGAAAATAAAATAAAAATATATATATCTATTTATTAGTTTTTATTATTTTTTTTCTGTTTTTATGCAAATTTATTTTTTGATTAAAAAAGAAACTAAAAACATCTAAAACATATTTTTTTTGTGTTCTTAAAACATCTCAATCAAACTTCAGATTTTCACGGATTTAGGATTAATTTTTTATTTTTTTTAATTTATATTATATAATAATATTAATTTTAGTTAATTTAATCTAATTAATTTTGTTTTGAATGTAAGATAATAATAGATTAATTTTAATGTATCATATATATATATATATATATATATATATATATATATATATATATATATATATGTATGTATGTATGTATGTATGTATGTATAATTTATATTAATTTTTGATTGATTCTAATTAAACTTAACTTGATTATATAGTAATAATAATTTAAGTTAATTATTAATTATAAATAGATGCAACTAATTATATTTAGAAAACATATAATTCACTGATATTTAATTTTAATCTAACTTAACTAATTACTAATTAATATTTAAAATATATTTATATCTTCTCATAATCTTTCTCATACATCTTGAATATCCTACTATTGTTTTATGCATCTAGATATTTAATATTTCACGTTTGTGCTTCAACTCCTAAAAATGTATGTCTTTCATATGCATTTTCAATGTTTAAAATTTGTTGGCGTAGTTTGTCTTGAAAGCAGACATTACTTGGGTAGTATTAGTCACAGTTAAAATAGTATTGGTTCAAATCACGCAACGTTGCTTTTGTAGCTTATCAATTTCATTAGGTGCAATTGAATCAACTATGAAAATTTTTCTTTGATAGATTTTGATATTTTAAATTCATCTGAACAATTCTCTTTATGAACGAGTACTATTCGGATTGTTTCAATGATAATTATGATAATTTGAATCTAATTTACACATATCACTTCTATCGAACATTGATTCTATCGCATTTGATTCAATTCGAGTGATAGAATAGATATATATAAGTCAACATCTGTCATTGTCATTTACGCCGTCAAACATATTTTTGTTTTATATTAAAATAAAAAACACCAAGCATATTTTTATTTTATTTTAAAACTAAAAAAAATATAAAATTGAAAATAAAAAATAAAAAATACAAGTGGTTTCAAACGGCCTTATAGAGTATAATAGTCAATCTCATTATTTTATTTTTCCATTAAGAATTTTAAAAAATAACAATTTAAAATATTTTTTGGTTTTTTATTTTAAAAATAGAAAATTCATAAAAATATCAAGCATATTTTTATTTTCACATAAAACAAAAATAAAATTTAACTAAAAAACTGAAAAGAAAAATAAAATTCAGAATTATATAAAATTAAAATTTATTTTAATATTAATTATATTATTAATTAATCATTAAATAATCATATTTGAATAATTATTATTTTATTGTTATATTATAATTAATAAATCAAATATTATATTAAAAATGTTTTTAATCACTGAAAACGGAATTGCAAATTGCGTTTTCTGCATTTCCTGTTCCCATTTTATCGAAAATCCAACTAAATGATTGAAAACGTTAAAATTTATAACGAATAAGCTCCTTTCTAATTTTTTTTTTAAATTAAGTTCCTTTTACAAAAATTAATTAAAGCCTGCTCCTTTTTTAGAATTTAACGAAAATAAAATAGTAAAATAAACTATAGTAAAATTAAATTAAAATAAAAAATTTTAAATTCTTAACTTAAAATAAAAAAAAATAAAATAGCTAAGAAAAAATTATAAATTAAAAAATATTTTTTAAAACTAGCTATTGTGATTAGACATCTTTAATTGCATGTGAAGCTTCATCACTATATCAAAATCATCAAAATAAAATGCAATTTCTTTCTAAGTATATATTTTCAATTGAATACAAAATTATTAATTAATAATTTAAAAATATATTCTTTAAATTTATTATTCATCATCTTTTATTATTGTGTATTTAATATGACTATAAAAATAGCAAATTTATAAGAATATTTTACTTTAATATAATTCTTTTACTGCAAAAGTATTATCTCCTTCAGAATAAGAAACATTCATATTTAAAATATTTATATCTCATTTTTTATAAAATAATTTAATCTTTTTAAATAAAAAAAATGAAAAATATATATATTTTTAATTTTGAAAAAAAAAGAACTATTACATACATAATAATTAAATTAAAATACAATAAATATTAAATTATTTCCAAGAATTAAATTTAGGAGGACAAAAAATTTTAATATATTATATAATATTTAAAAAAAATAGTAAAAATTCAAGAGGTACAAGTGCCTCTCATAGCTATTTCCTTGTTCAACCATTGAGCATGATAACATGGATTTATTCAACTCTTTGCCACAAATAACAAAAACAAATATTGGGTAGTGCAAGTTACTAATAATGGTAGCGCATCATGGCGCTCCTCAAGGCTCCTTTAGTGGGACTCACTGAAACAATATTTTAAGGCTTTTTTTTTCGCTGATGGGTCACAAGGCCTACGCTTCTGATCTAGGGTTTCCTTCATTTTTTTCTTTAATTTAATGGACGCTTTCTTTCTCTCACACTTTCTATTTTTTTTTACCTATGGTGCTTGGTTTTCCTTGGTCTAAACCGCTTTATTTCTATTGCATTTTCTGGATTTTCTGGCGGGAGTAGTGTGCTCTCCTTCTTATTCGTTGGTTCTTAATGGATTTATCGTCTTCGTCGATTTTTCCCCATCTTGCTTCAATACACGATTTGGATTCGGGGAACCGATTGAATGGAATGCCGAAACCTAATGCCCCTGCTGTATGTAATTGGAAAGCTCTTCTAAGCTCTCAACAGGACAATGCAAACAAAATTTCTCTACCATGTACCGTCCGACGATACTGAAATTTCTTTTAGTGAGGAGGAGATTGTCGGGCAAAAGGATTGGGAGAGTTACATGGGGGAAAGCTGCCTTTCTATGGTTCCCTTCTAGCTGCTATTAGAAGAAAATGGACATTCAAAGGGCATCTAGATTTACTTACCTTGCAAGGGGATTTTTTTCCTTTTTAGATTTTCTTACAAGGAGGATTTCGATCTTGTTTGGGACAATGGTCCTTGCTTCCTAAATGGGAGGCCCTTCATTTTCAAAAAATGGTCATGGGATTTTAGACCTATCAAAGAAAACTATTCTGAAATTCCCTTATGGATCAAGCTTCCAAACTTTCCATTATGCTGCTGGAATGAAGAGGGTTTCTCAAAAGTTGCTAGTAAGGTGGGCATTCCTCTAGCGGTGGATAACCTTACTACTTCAAAAGCCAGATTAACCTTTGCATGCATCTGTGTCCAGGTTCGACCCACATCTTTCCTCCCTGATATGAGCAGCCTATTATATATGATTGGAAACCAAGCCCCTATACTAAATGCTCCACATTCTCTCATGATCACTTGAGTTGCCCCTTGAACCCTACTACACAACCTCCCACTATGGGGCATAGTAGGAGCAGAAGACCTCGGAATGTGCCTGTTAGACCTCCTATGCACACTACCTTAAACAACCCCATTGCAGCTACCTCCAACATAGAGACTAACCTGCCCAACACGGAAGTTATTCCATCTTCAGTAGAGGGTGATTCCAATATGGAGGCAATCATACCCCATCCCCATACCTCTCTTAATGACCTCAATCAACTTCCAGCCCAATCTCCCCCCTCACAAGAGCTAGCAGAGGAAGACAACCTATAAATGGGAAGCAAACGGATCACCACTTCCCAACTAGCCTTAACTCCACCTATACCATAACCACTCGCTCGGCTGCAGCCTCTCCTCCTAAAGCTTCTTCCTCTAAAACAACGGACACAATCCCTAAAACTCCTGGAAAATCCACCATGGAGGAAGACACCACAAAATCCCCAAATAATACCTCCTTCCTTGTTTCAAAGACAAAGAAAAAAGGTAAAAATCATTAAATTGGTTTTTATGGCTCTCCCCAAACTTGGTAGCTGGAATGTGAGGGGTTTGATGGTGGAAGGTCGGATCCGTGATTGTGCTCGAATTATCAAGGAGCATCACCTTGATATGTTTTGTCTTTTGGAGATGAAGATTACTTCAGATTCTATGGTGAATCCTGCAGCAATGAGGAGACTTTCCTTCCTTTGAGGAGGATAGTTGATAATTTCTCTCATTCATCGAGGACGATGTTGAAATGGAATCCGCGTGCTTACATTTTCTCTTGTCACTCACAAATCATACATGGTGAGAGTAAACCTTCCTTCCAACGATTTTCTTTGTCTCATGGATCTATGCCCACAATGCTGAAAGATTGGAATTGTGGACAAAGCACATCTCAATATCTACTGTGGACCCTTGGTTGATCATGAGGGATTTCAACTGTATTCTCCATACTCATGAGAAGTCGGGAGGGAACCCTACTCATACTAGCAGGTTAACAAATTTCCAAGACTGTGTCAATGACATTGGGCTAATGGATTTAGCTAGCTCTGGTTTTTACCACACATGGTCTAATCTCTGGGCCGATTACCCTATTAAATCAAAGATCGATAGAGCTATGTGTAATTCCTCCGGCCGGATTGATTACCTTTCTTCTTCATACAAGGTGCCTTCTCCCCTATCCTCAGATCACTCTCCCTTGATTTTATCTCTTACTAATGAGCGTAGCAGGATTCACCGATTCATCTTCCGAAATTATTGGGTTGGCTTACCAAATTTTAGAACGGTGGTCCAAGTGGCTTGGTCAAAATATATTCAGGGTGATCCAATTGTGGTCCTACTCAAAAAGCTCAAATCGGTCAAGAAGGCCTTAAAATTGATTAAGATGGATTCTTCTCCTTTAGAATAGCAATTAAAGAACCTTAAAGCCGAGCAAGAATTTCTCTTAAGGCAAGTTGAAAGGAAACCAACAAACATCCTCTTTACCCATCAATTGAATGAAGTTAACTCTAAGTATAGTGAGGTAGCAAGAAAGGAAAGTCTATGGGTGAAGCAGAGGGCAAAATTATCCTGGATTACAAATGCTGATGATGACCTCAAATTCCTATACAGCTCTATAAGGGAAAGGAGAAATTCAAATCAGATAAATTCCCTTCTAGTTGAAGGAAACACTATTACTTCACACTTTAAATGGTAACAGAAATTTGTCACTATTACTCTAGCATGTTCAACAAGGATTACTCAAGAGGGGTATCCTGTTTAGATGTTCCTGTTTGATTGACTTCAAATTGCTCTCTATTGACGGAATCTGGCGCTCCTATCATTGATATAGAGATTATAAAGGCTCTTCATAGTATTAACAAGGACAAGACTGCTGGACCTGATGGGTTTACTTCAAAATTCTTTATTCATTGTTGGGACATAGTTGGTAAGCAATTCCTCCTAGCCGCTCATCATTTCTTTAAAATTTGGAAAATGCCCGAGGCTTTCAAACATAGTGCCATCACTCTTATCCCTAAAATCAAACACTCCAACACTCTGGCAGATTATAGACCTATCTCTCTCTACAATATATTCTATAAAGTGTTTTCTAAAGTCATTGCAAACAGGATTAAGGCTTGTCTCCCCTCTATTATTCACCCTACCCAGTCTGCTTTTATAGAAGGTAGAGATATTGCTGAAAATATTGCTATGGATCATGAAATATGCTCTGAATTTGGTCATAGACGATCCCCAAACTATTTTTGCACAAAGATTGATCTTCATAAGGCTTTCGATTGTGTTAATAAGGCTATGGTGATCCAAAGGATGATACAGCTGGGTTTCCCTAAGATTCTTGTGGAATGGATTGAAGGTTGTATAATGGATATCCCTTTTTCTATAATTCTAAATGGGCAACTTGAGGGGTTCTTCCAATCTTCAAATGGCCTTAGGCAAGGATGTCCTCTTTCTCCTTACCTATTTACCATTGTTATGGATATGTTCTCCCGTCTCCTTGAGAAGAAAGTGATAGAGAACTCCTTTAGGCCCATTGCTGCAGGCAACTGTCTCATTTCTCATCTTTTATTCGTAGATGATATTCTAGTTGTTGGTGAAGCAGAGTCTTCCTCGGTTGAAGCTCTTAAGGATGTTTTGAGGAGACTTTCTTTCTTAACGGGCCTTGAGATAAACTATGCTAAATCTACCCTTTGCTTTCCCCAATTCAGGGGATCTGTTACCAATATATGCAATATTTTAAATATGGAGCTTGGGAACTTTCCTCTCAAATACCTGGGGCTCCTACTTGTTGTGGGCCCCCTCAAAGCACATCACTTTCAATTCTCCTTGACAAACTATACAATTGGCTAGGTTGGAAATAAAATGGCTATCCTATGGGGAAGGTTCCAAACTTATCAGATCTTCTATTAATAGCTACCTCTCCTACTGGCTTCGTGCATTGGTTATCCCTAAATGCATCATTAAACAAATCACTTCTCTAACAGCAAAGTTTTTCTATCATGGTGATACGACCAAGAAGCTTCACCCAATTTCATGGTATAGGACCACCCTTCCTAGAGACAAGGGAGGTACTGGGCTGGTTTCAGTTAGTACTCTAAATACCTTATGTAAAACCAAGGTTTTATGGAGGATTCTTCATCGGCCCTCAAATCTAGCAAATTGGTGTAAAAATAAATATAGCTTCATATGGGAAAAAATAAAACGACCCTCTACACTTTGGAGAAAACTCCAAGTCAATGCCAACCGGTTCAAAGAAGAACTATGCTACACTATAGGGAATGGAGGCTATTTCTCACTATATTTTGACCCATGGTGCAAAGGTAAATCATTATTTGAGTTATGTGGGATGGATTATTTTTCATTGATTAACCTTCCTAAGTTTGCCTCTCTTAGCGGATTAATTAGGAATGGAGGCTGGGACACTCCTAACCCATTTAGTATGCAGCATCCGGAATGTGTGCACATTATAAAGCAAATGACCATAAAATTTGGGAAGGATGAAATCACTTGGAGAGGAGCGATGGGTTTTGAAAACAAAGTTATTTTGCAAAGCATGTTTGGCTCTCTTCCATCAGCTGATTGGTCAAACGACATCTGGTTTAAGGGTCATGCTCTTAAATATGCAGTTTTTAGCTGGATGGCTGCATTAAATGGGCTTAAAACCTCGATATGTTAAATAGAAGAGGATTAGGAATGATCCTAGACGCCTCTTTGCAAAAAAAAAGAATCACATCTCCATTTATTCTTGGTGTCCCTATTCCTCAACAATAATCAAAACTCTCTTGCCAAATGGTAACTTTTTCCTCTTTCATCCAACACTACATTCCGTCCTTTCTGTAGCTTCTCAAATGAATCACAAAATATCCAAAAGATTATATTTGCTTATTTTGGAGGTTGCGGTTTATTCTATTTGGTGCGAGAGGAACAATAGAATATTTGCCAATCATAATTGCCCACTTAATATCTTAATCTTCACAATTAGAGTTAGAGTGGTCTAAACTCAAAAGATGGAAAATTAAGGAGGGTTGGCTGGTGAGGTGAAGGCCCCGATAGAACTGGATATCTTTTGGGGCTTCTCCTGCTTCTATCTCCTCTCTGGGGGAGAGCTCTTTATAGGCCGCTAACACTGGTTTTTGACTTGTGCTAGTGAAATATGTGCTCTTGGACCCGTCCCTTTGTATCTGTGGTTATTTTGGATGGATATGGTTCTTCATTTAGGTTTTTGGATATTGAAGGAAGTTGCACTTATGCTTAATGTCTTCTCTCCTTCTTTTCCTGTGATGTTCTTTTGGCTTCCATTTGGATCCATTGGATTTATGGCTTGGCATGCCTACGCTGGGCTTTGCCTCGGTGGGAGACTTCCTTCTTCTGATTGGCTGTACTTAAATGGGTTCCTTGGGTTTCGGTGGCTGGTTTATGCTAGCTGTTTGCTCGGGTGGAATGTGGTTTTTTTTTGTTGCTATTTCTGATGTTGGGGGTGGTTCTTTGTTGATCATGGGGTCATTTTTCTGTATTGTTGTTGATGATTTGAGTTATGGTGGAGCTGACAAATTGGGGAGTCTCTCTCCTGGTTGTCTTGGATTTGGAGCTATGGGGTTTTTTCTTTGGGTGGACCGAGAAGATCGTCAGATTTGGTTTGTTCTGCAGGGACCGGGTGATCTTTGGCTTCACTTCTTTGGGTAATTTTGAAGGGACGATGATGAGAATTATGCAGAGTTGGAGCTTCCTCTTGGATGGAACACATCTGAAACCTGGATCTGTTAAGCCTGTGTGTGGCCTTCCCCCTAGTACCATGTCAAGTATCCACTGGAGGGCAGGTGTTTTCAACCGTGGAAGCTCGATCATGATATTTACATTGACTTCTCAATTTTTGTAAACTTCTCGGATTCCCTTGGGGCAATGGCCTCATTTCTATTTTCTTAACTTTCTGTCTTAATTCTGTTTAGTTAGTTAGTTTTGTAGGGTTAAGTTTAACCCTTGACTCTTTTTGCTTTTATACTTATATTTGTAATTTGACTCTTTCATTGGAAAGAAATTGGGCTCAGCCCTTATTTTCTCCCAAAAAAAAACTAATAATGGTAGCATCTAACTGTCCCCTGTCTTTCCGAATCAAAATATTAAATAATATGATGAGATGTCTAATGATGAAGCTACAGGGATGGTCACTTTTAGTAGAAATCAGGATACTCCCAAAAAAAAAAAAAAGTAGAAATCAGGACCACATATACCTCCTCAGCTGAGCACATCCGGGACCAAGGCGCAATATTTAATTTAAGGGGCACTTTAGTTTCTGATTCAAAATAATTATTTATTTAGAAGATATTCTTAATTATATATAATAAAACATTCTGACAAATTTGAGCAAGCAACAAGGCAAAATTTAGCCACCTCATATCCTTCAGCGTGACGCATTTGATTATAAAATATGTTTTGAAATGATGGAATCAATTTTATTTATTTAATATTTATAATATAGAATTTTATTTTTAAAAAAAACATTTAAATAATTTGTGAAGTTTCAATGGCAAATCTAACTAAGAACATAAAAAAAAAAAAAAAAAAAAAAAACTAAGCTGGGAATCAAAATGAGTCGAAAGGAGAGCGTTTCCTGCGGAAACATGTTTGGGAATGCTTCAAAAACTGAAACATTAGATTGTTTGGGCCTTGTGTTCGATCATTTTTCTTTATTTTATATTTATATTTTTATGTTATTAAAAAAAATAAAAATTTTATGTATTTTTATTTTTTATTTTAAATAAGTTATGTTATTTTTAAAAATACATAAAATAATTTTTAATATTTTAAGTATTTTTAAAAACAATTTTTAACTTTTAAATATATTTATTTTAATTAACATATAAATAAAATAAAATAAAATAGTGAAAATAAAATTTAAAAAGAAGAAGTTACCTTTAGGACCCCTTTCTGAAAAGAAGATGAGAGATTGGAACTTATTCAGTCTGATCTGTTAAATTATAAAATGAGAAATAATTATATTCAGGAGATGGTAAAAAATAATAGAAGTAGCATGTGCAAATAATTTATAGAACAAATTTAATGACTTTTGTATACATTAAAGGTGATGATTATGTGAATGGGATGATTTATGAAGAGTAACTATTAAAAAGCCAATCACAAATTATAAAAATAAGAACAATGTAAATATATGGGAGTCGGCTAAAACTTAATGTCTACCATGAAGATCGCACCAACTCTACAAACAAATAGAAACAAACATTATTGATAGATTTGAATTTCACATTTTGCAACTTTTTACTCTATATGTATAGAAATAATAAAATGATAGTTGTTAAATTTAAATCTATTCATGAAGTGATGCAAGACCTTAGGCATGTGGAGAGTGGCGCAAGATTACACAAGACTAGAAAAAAAGAAACAAAGCAAAAATAATAATAATAATAATAATAATAATAAGAATTACCATTATATCTAAATATAAATAAAAACAGAGGAATAGAGTACAAGAAATAGCTCTCCCTCTTAGGAACAATAAAAACATTAGAAAAAGGTCACTAATCTCTTAAGATTCCGATTTTTATAGGGACTGGGAGACAGTTATAAAAAATTTTATGTCAATTAAAATGTAGTAGTTATGGTAACTATCTACATGTAATTGTTATAGAACTCGTCCATGCTCTGGAAGGTTGGTGAGTGTTATATGCCAAGTGAAGAGACGTAGTGATAAGTCATTTGATGCGGTCACCTGAATGTGATAAGTTCTTCCATTATTGTCCATGGAGACGAGCCTCTTGGGTTTAGTTGCCTAGCTGAGCTGAGCTGAGCAATCTATTCAATTATTTAAGTGAGTTGAGTTCTCTTGAGAGATTGATGAGTTCTCCCATGTGATCACCTTTAAGAGGCATGTTCTTTTGGATGACATGTGGAATCTTCAATTGGCTTTGCTACTCATCATTAAGTGCTATTTGTGCTGGCCTCCTATTGAGTTTGTGCATGTATATTTGGATATATTTGGATATACTTTTATCTACTTAATTTCTCTGCTCCTTAGAGAAATGACTTGCAAAAAGGATAGAAGAAGAAAAGATTATTATAAAGTTAATAATAATAATGTGTGCCTTGTTGAGGGAGCTCTGCAAGTGACACTTTTCTTTTAATAGCTAGTACTTTAACTCTCCTCTTAGACAACTCAAGCATGGATTCTGGCTTGGTCTTCCTTGGTTATTCTTTGGGGATTAATCTTTCTATGCTGAGTTGGGAGATTGCTTTGAGTTTGAGTATTAGGATATGGTGAGGTTGAAGATGATAGGGGATGTTGAACACACAATCTAGAAGTTGGTTGATTATAATCGCTTAAAATCTAGTGACCATTTTTCGCTTTCCATTTTGTGAATTTTGTTTTTTTCCTATGAGTGAGAAAAGAAAAATTAAATTATATATTCATCTTTTTAACTCAGCATTCACAGAATGTATTTTCACTTTTTAATGGAATGAGAATTCATTTTCTTACTCACCACATATATGATATTTTCTTATAACAACATTTATTTTATAGCTCATTATTCATTTTTTGCGCTTATTATTACTGTGTAATGATATTTGCTTATTATTAATATTTGATTAGATACTTTGTGTAGTCGCCTTGATTATTTTCTATGATCAACACTTTTTTAGGGGAAATATTGAGTCACCAACCCTACAGAAAGTTGGTTTTTAGTAGTCACCAACTTATGGAGTGTTGATTATTATAATTGCCAACTACATATAGTGTTAGCCTTCGCAATTACTAACCACACTTTATTAGTATTATGATATTAAAGTTGCAACCCACATGGAGTGTTGGTCTTTGTAGTGGCCAACTACATGGAGTGCTAGTCTTTTTTTATCACCAACCGCAAAGAGTGTTATTATTTATAGTTATCATCCACATAGAGAGTTGGTCTTTGTAGTCACAAACCAAACTTTGTTGTTATTATGGAATTAAAATCATCAACCCCAACAAGTGTTAGTCTTATATTTGAAATTACAGATTGAGTCCTTTATGCCCTCTAAGTTGTACCAAAGGCTCTACTCAAGTAGTCACCAAATACACTCTTAGGGCATTGAAGATGCTTCTATCATTTTTCCTTACAAACCCTCGGGGGTTGGAAGATTTTATCTTTTACTCGCTTCATGAACAATTGGGTTTATAAGAAGTGATGACTTGTGCTAGTTAAAAGATTACTAGAAAGTTTGAAGTGTGAATAAGTTAGAGAGATTGGTGTTAGTGTAGACTTTCATTCTCCGGGGCTATAGCTCTCCTATTGCGAGGTATGTTGTGTAAAAGTCCTTTCATTTGGAGCTCAGAGGCCTTTAGCTCACTGATGATTTATTTTATTCGTGCAAGAATTATATTTGATTTCACTTCAATGAGCTCCCTGACTGTAATTCTATTAAGAAATGGCATGTGTTTATTAATAATTTTAATAATGAATTAAGGTAATTACTTTTTAAATGATTTTAGTTGGTGTAGACTTTCTTTCTCCTAGTAGCCATTGCTGTCCTATAGGGAATAGTTTTGGCACTTTGTACTTAGGCTAAACTTGATCAACTTTGTGATAATAATTTTTCCTTTGGCACTTGATCACCTCAATTTCATCATTTACGAATATAATTGTCTAAGTCATTTACTTTGTTCAATCAAGTGAGCTCATTGAGCATCAATGAATTCAAATGATTGTATTCATCTCATGAGAAAATTTCATGTGCAAGCATGTAAAAATCTTATTATGGGTAGTGTACTTTATAGTGAATACAATAGATAAGCTTGTGAGCATACCATAATGAGAGTTTTGACTTTGATAATTTCATTAGTGAGAGTGTAATTATTATCATGAGAGCATAGTAACTAAATTGAGTATATAAAATGGGACTTCTTTTAGGCTAGTACTCTAGCGATGTGAACCATGGGAGCTAGTATTGGTTCATTACTTAGGAATATTTTTTAGGGTCCTGAGGTGTTAACATTCTTCAACGTTGTGGGCATAGTCTCTATAATAAGCGTAATACTTTAAATCAGCTCTTAGCCTTCTTTTAAAGGTTCTATTCATTTAACTAATTATTTATTTTTGATGGCTTATACCAACTATGTCATTGAAGCCATAAAGATGTTATCACTGATAAGTGTTCATGTTAGCCATCATCTTTATTAAAGTAAACTCAATAGGTAACAAAGCATGTGGGTGACTCTATATATTATTCATGCCTTTGGATTATTGTTTGATATTCTTGTTACCTTTTTCACTCTTGTGTTAGGTCTTCCTAGTTACTACCCATGATAGAACATTGTTAAAATGATGGCATTATCGTTGAGCTTCTTCTGGTCATTACAGTAGAGAAATGGATGACTTTGTTGTATTCATTAGCATTAACATGACTTCTAGTGAGTTCCATTAATTTAGTTAATATTTTTAGTTATTGAAGTATGAGCATGTACCTGAATTGACCTTCATGTAAGCCTTGGGTAAGTGTAAATTTCACTACTGCTAGCTATAGGTCCTTGAATTCTAATACTTCTATATGAAAATAAGCTCAGAATTGATTTTTAATGACTTGCTTGGTTTCTATCTCATTTAAAGCAAAGCTTGAAAGCTTTTCAGAGATTTTTTATCAGTATCAAATTAAGGGATAAACATCCTTTGGAAATAAGATGTAATGCCTCATAATTAAAGGCAAGAGAACTATCTTAGATCTAACTTCTTAAAGCAGCATAGAATATTAGCATTTAAGAGAGTCATTCAGATTTAAAAAGATGTAATGAACTTGAAGTATGCTACATGATAGGTGGAACCAGTCAGACCGTTGTTAGATTTCAAATGTGGAATTTTAACTTAGGCAAGGGTCTAAGCTCTAGTGATTTCCCTTGAAAATAAAATCATAAAGATGAATATTACTACTCTCCTTTTAGCGACTTTTTCTTTATTAGCATGGTATGAGTTGTCAACAAGGCTTGGGCTAGTCACTAATGGTTGCTTGTGATGATTAACTAATCCTAAATATCTTCTAGATCCAATGGTTTTGGGCCCCACACTCTGTAGTTTTTCCATGGTTATCTTGGCTAGGAAAGTAATATAATCTTTTATTTTCTTGAGGTCTTATAGAGTGACAAATTACTACATGTTGAATCCCGTACTGATTGAGTTGTCCCAGGTGGGCTAGGCTACTCTATTAATTGACTAATTTATTATCCTAGACATCATCCATGCTCACAGCACTAAAGTGGATGCTAAATTCAAATATATTTGTAGAGTGTTGCAGGACCTTACTTAGGCATGAGTAAGGTAAGATGAGATAGGACTAGACAGACAGAAAAAAATGTAAATTATTAGAATTTTCACTATATTAGAATATGAATACAAGCAGAGGATCAAAATATAAGAATGATCTCTGTCTCTATCAAGAATAATAAAAAAGCTTGATAAAGGTTCCTAGTTCATCTAATTTCTTCTTTTTATAAGGCATGAGGATCAATTATGGAAAACATTATATGTCAATTATAATATAATAATTATGGTAGTTATTTACATGTAGTTGCTATGAAACTCACCCATGCATATGAAGTTGGACAAGTACTATATGCTAAGTGGGGAGTTGTGGTGGAAAGTCATCTAATATAGTTACTTGAATATAATGAGCTCTTTTATTGTTGTCCTTGTGAGGTGAGTCTCTTGAAATTAGTTATTTGGTTAAGGCCAGAATTCTATTTGATTTTCCAATTGAGGTGAATTCTCTTGAGAAATTGGCATGTTTTCTTATGTGATCAATTGTATGAGGTGAGTTCTACTGGAAGGTGGGTGTGTTTTCACTTGGCTTTACTACTCATCACTGAGTGCTTTTTTTGTGGATCTGTCTTCTAGGCCTATATGCATACATTTGGGTATAATATGATGATTTTCAATATTTATCTACTATCAGCTATAAATTGAAATTATCTCTTTTTAATATAACGAAGAATTGGTTAAAGAAGTAAAAAAAATTAACCTTTTATGGTCACGACATAAGCATTCAAATCAAAACTTTTAAGAAAAATATGTCTTTGACAAATAAATTATAAATATCACCAAAGAGGATTGGCTCCTTTGGAATACATAACTATACTACTCTATTGAAGTAAGTTGATTTACCTATTAAGGGTCTGTCTTTTCATAATTTGTTCTTGAACCCACACATGAAAAGGTTAATACATACAAAAATAAATAAATCAAATCAAATAGGGCTCATTAAAATCTTATTAATTTCTTTCAACCATATTTTTCAAGGAGATAAATTAACTATTCAATGAAGTGAGAAGGCTACCTATTTGAGTTTAACAACTTCATCTCACCATTATTATCATGATTAGCCTTATCTAAGTTAGATCAAACAAGTTTATGAATAATCATTCAAGATTTATTCATTTTTTATTGCAAGATAAAATTGTAACTCTTTTTTTATTTAATTTATAAACATCTTAGCTTTATTAACTTTAGTCCACCATTATATCTCCCATCCCCTTTAATATCTATTTTTTCTCTTGTTAGTGCATCTTCTCTCTATAATCATCAAATTAAATTATAATAATATCTTTACAAAGTTTCACTCATAGTTTATACAACATAGTTATTGAGTGCAATAATCTTCAATGATAGACTCTATGAGGAATATCTTGAGGTGTACAGTCATTATCTAAAACTCAAAATGTTATGTTGCATCTATTTTTGATATTTTAGATCAATTCAACTAGTTAGAGTTTGTTTAGTTCTACCCATAACACCTTTGATGCAAAAGACATTTTGGACTTTTTTTTTATAGAATTGTTGATTTCATTAAAGAAAGATGATTACAAAGGAGGGCCTTTAACAAAAGGGAGGCTTAAGTTATCCCTCCTAGCAAAATGTTCCATCATGTTATCAAATGTGATTTGATTACCTGGTCCATGGCTCCTTTCTTTGCAAGGAAGTCCATAGGAGCATTTCCTTTATAGTGGATATGAGAAAATTAGATGCTCAAGGTATGACCTATGCACCAAATAGACCTGAATGTGTAGATCAAAAGCTAGGGTTGTTTAAGGCCGCACTTCATGATGTTGACTATGGCTCTGGAATCCAACTAAATCCAGAATTGTTTCACCTGAAAGAAATGGACAAACAACAATGCAAAGTGAAGACCATCCACATCAGCATCAAGTGAATTATTAGTTGAACATGGCTTACTGAAATTGCAATTGATGCTACCATTCCAATCTCTAAAAATGCCCCCAAATACTGCAATAGGTTCATTATAGAAGAATGACCCATCTATGTTAAACTCTATCCAAGGAGTTGCTGGTTTAATCCAGTTTACTACTGTCCATTTTGTGCTATGTGTAATGGGAGTAGAGCTAGCCCAAGAGAGGTGAGTGAGTCCCTTCGGTCCAATAGTTTTCAAGAGTGCATGATTCATACTTTAAAAGTGTATGCCTTGATAATAAAATAACATTTTCTACATGAGATAATCTAAATTCAAACATGTTAGAGACACATTTATAAGATGAAGGCACCCCAAGAGGGGGGTGAATTGGGTGTGAAATGTGCTCTTTAATTTAAATTCTACACAATTTAATAAATTAAAGAAAGATGAATTTAATAATAAGATCTAAATATGGCAAAGCAATAAACCAACCTGATAGCTTAGGTGAATACTATAAAAGATTTTTAAATAAAGTAAGCATTATGACATAAATATCATTAACAAATTAGTCAACAAATAAGTGCAAAATATATTAAAAATTTAGACAACATGCATAAAAAACTTTATTTGACTTGGCTAAAATTCTATGGCTTGCATATACATTTGGCCAACACCTAAAATAGGAATTCATTAGTAAAAATAATAATCTTCTTTAATAGGGTAAAAAAGTATACATTACAACACTATCATTTTGGGTGAGTGTTCTATTATACTCTTGTACATTAGGTGAGCACAACTTAATATACTCTCTGATACCAAGTGAGTATAATCCTACTATACTCATTTTCATTCAATAAGTATAACCCCATTATACTCTTCTACATTGAAAGACTGTAACCCAAAATTTTCTATTTAATATAAATTTTTTTATAACCAAAGTTCTTTATATTTTGGAGGTGATCAGAGAAATGATGAATTCACAATATACTAAACTTACATTCTCTCTATAGATTAATGTGTTTAATACACACTTTAACATAGATTAAATGCATGTTCTAAATAATGATACATTACAAAGTATCATAATGATTAAGTAAGTTATGTAATAAAATTACTATTGTGACTTGAGCATAAAAAACTATTTTTGAGATATTTAATTATGTCATTTAAATTTATCACCAAATAAATATTATTTAGATAAAACATAAAAAAGTAATGATAAGTTCATAATAAAATTTATTTGAATTTTTTTTCCAATCCTTATTTATTCGAGGGTTGACACCATACCTTAATTGGTAAGCTTAAAGAAGCATTGGGTAAATAGAGAGAGAGAGAGAGAGAGAGAGAGAGAGAGAGAGAGAGAGAGAGAGAGAGAGAGAGAGAGAGAGAGCGAGAGAGAGAGAGAGAGAGAGAGAGAGAGAGAGAGAGAGAGAGAGAGAGAGAGAGAGAGAGAGAGAGAGAGAGAGAAAGAGAGAAATGAAGGGAGAGAGGAGGATGTAATCTAATGGTTATTTATATATGTATATTAGAGAAAATACAATCTTGATCAAGTTGGACTAATATAAAGAATCTCAAGCTATTGTTGACCTTACTTTTGGAGTGAGGATTGTTCATTCCAATCCTAAGTCTAGGATTCTTCTAGACACTTGAGTTTCCTTAGTGCTAAGACACCTCTAGTGACTAAGGGAATACTAAACCCCAGACCTAAAGACTTGTAGGGAATAACCTTGGGCCTAGAGCTTACCTTAGGATGAGTAGGTTCTGCATACCCTAAGGCTTAAACCGACACTAATATCCAGTAATTTATCTGAACCTAAATTGAATGATTGAAATCTCAACCTCAACTCATTAATTGGCCATGATAGAATTTGATTTCCAATCCAAGCACCAGGCCAAATTAATTTGAACCTTAACTCAAGCTAAGCAACTTCAAATCTTATAACTCCATTCAAACCAAGCCAAGCAAACCAAACTCAATTCAATCCTCTCATTTGTTCTAATTATTCAAGATCATTTCAAACACTTCCAACATTACAATCTGACTTAAGTAACCCAAGTTGATCGATTTGACCTAAAGGGTTCAAATGATTCAAAATCCAATCTAACTCAAATCAATTGCAATCGAAGCCATCAATCAACTTTAAATTAATCATTTAATATACTCCGATCATCTATAGGCTCAATAGGTCCAAATTGACTTGACTAAATTGCTTAACCCAAAGTGACCTAGAAGGTCCAATTAGACCAAACTTCAATCAAACAACCATGGGATCAAATCAACCTATCCAATATCTTCATTGATGATTGTAGGTCATTATTGGACGCTCCACTACAATCAGTTACACTCAACCAAGCCAATGACCCAAAGTGATCTAAAAGGCCAAATTGTACTAAATCCTATTATAAGACAAATTAATTACAATCAATGACTCTCAGTAATAATAAATTGAGTATTGAACATGAGTCAACCACCAATTGAAATTAACCAAGCCAATTTGGCCTCTTGACCCAAGTTGAACCAATTTGGTCTAAAGGGTCAAATTGAGCCAAATTAAATACTAAACTAAATTGGTTGAAACCAATGCTTCTAACTAATCACCAATTGAATATTGAACATGATCCAATCTTTAATTGGACCCAAGTTGGTCAACCCAACCCAATTGGCCTACTTAGCCCAATTTGACCTAAATGGTCAAATTAAACTAAATCACTCTATAATTCAAATCCATTTAAATAAACTCTTCTAATTAATTACAAATGACCAATTTAACATAGCCCTAACCCATGATCATGCTAATTTGGACAATTTGCTCAAATTGGTCAACATGACCCATTTGACCCAAATGAAATAATATGATCCAAATCCAAATCTAACTCAAATTGAACCAAACCAATTGCACCAATTCATTCCAAATGACCAATTGAACTTAACCAAACTCCCCCTTTGGCCTAATTTTTTCAAAATGGTCAAATTAGCCCAACATGATCTATTTGACCTACATGAGTCAAACTAAGCCAAACCCAACCAAACCAAGTCCAAACCCAATCAAACTTGGCATGACTCATCCTTGGGTCACCACGGGCCTGCCCAAGTAGGGCCAGCCCATAATGAACTTGGGTTGGGTCAAACCCATTGAACCAAGCCCTCTAAATGGGACAAAATTCCAACTAGGAAGGGTTCTCCACCTCCCCATGCCTTGGCATCCACCTTTGGGCTTTCTTGTACTAAGGACCATTGACCCAACCTAACCCAAGGCTATTGGGTTTAGCCTTTGTCCAAGAGAGGGTAAGCTCACTCATGGGCAACCTTTGGTCCACCTAAAGAGAAGTGTATGCTCCATGGCAACCCACTAAACTCCCTTAACCTCCCATAGACATCTACCTCAGCAGTCCCCTACCACCTCTGACCACCCACTTCGGCCGGATAACTACCAAAGGCTGTGCCAATCTCAACCCTTAATTTAATTGCGGAGGAGAGTATACTCCTCCCCATCCATTCAAACTCATTACACACTTTTCTCAGAACATCCTGAATAATCATAGATCATTCCCTGAGCACCCCGTGCACCCCATCACCAGAGACCAAGCTCTCTTCAAGTTCGTGAGCTGTCCATTCACCAAACTTTCACCAAAGATAAATTAACTTTCACCACACCTTCGACTGACCTAAAATGAATTGATTCTCGATCGATTTGATGAAACTACCTCTATCGACAGACTGCTAGCCTTTAGCTCCGACGAGGTAAAAATCCAAAAACCATAGATTCGACCTCTATGTGTTGGTCTTTTGTGAAACAAATTATATTTTTCATGTGATTTCCATCATAGAATCTCCTTAGATCTCTCTTCTGATCATTTGGAGACAATTTTACCATTGAACGAGCTCTGATTAGCTCAGATTGAGTAGTGGAAGGTGGACAGTCTCCGTATTTTACTGTTCATAGCATGACGGATCACCGACCATCTGTTTCACATGATTAGAATGAATGGTTGTGATTAATCATGCTAGAAATCTTAATTTAATTCTTACATGATCACGATATTAATCTCGACTGTCCAATTCTAAGATCGGAGGATCAGGATGAAATCGTGTCTGCCACGGCTGAGTCAACAACTGCATCAAATGTTTTAAATAGCCAATGCTAAGGCACAACGTGGAAAGTGCTACCACGTCTATGTCCACATAGTACTGATAGTTTAAAATGAGTAATTAGGCTTAAAATTTTAATTTAAATAGTATAACTTTAAAAAGTCATAACTAATAATAGAAAAATCCAAAAAATACAAATAAACCCAATTTGGAAAGATTAGATATAGAAGAATTTAATAAAAATAAAATTATTTATTAATATCTAATGAACAATACTTAATTATAGTTTGAAGCTTAGGCTAATTATCTTCATTAAGGCCAAATTACATAGCTAATTAATTTAAAATTTGGTTTGTTTATTCTATGGGATGTCCTCTACCTTCCATATTTTTCTTAGAATTATTTGACATGTAATTTGGGAAATCCCAAATTTTTAATCCTAATTATCCCTTTTAAGTGATTTAATAATTATTAAGATCAATGAATAGTAAAATTGAGTAAATAGAGATAGATAATTAATAAAAATAAGAATAACATGGGAATTAATTAGGACTCTTTCTCCTAATTAATTCTAAATGTATTCCTTTAATGAATTGAATTAACATGTTTTGTAATTAAGGATACATTAATAAAATCAATAATTAAATTCAAATGATATCAAATTAAATAATTCAAGTGCCAACCCATTAATCCCTTTATGTGTTTAATAACATAAAGCCATTAAAGAAATTATGATTTCCCCATTGGTGTGTAGAAATCATAAGGTATTTAGCTTAAATATTTTCCTTCTTTAATTGAATTAACTCTTAAACATGAGCCTAATGCATTAAATCTCTTTAGGTGCATTGTTGATTTTATTTTCCCAAAGCATATCATTGAAGGTTCATGATTAAGTGGTTAATTAAGTTAAAGAAGCCTAGGAAGGGTAATCAAATTGATGTAATTAATTGATTGAACCTAATCAATTCATAAAATATATTTCATTTCTTTCGTTCAACATATTAAATAACCAATATGGGATCGAGTGAAGCCTAAGTACCATTTCTCCTCTTTAGGTTTTAATAATTTGAACACTAAAATTAAAACTTAATGGAGCTTTGGTTAGGCTTAATGGATGTTTATTTAACTTGATTGTCCTTAGGATTTGATGAAATCAAGTATATTATGTGGTGGTATTTAATTACTTCCTTTCAAATATCATAAATGGGTATGTCATTTGCTTCTTGTATTCATGTTTAAAAAAATAATTTAAAGAATTTGATTGTATTCAAATTGCATGAGTAGAACAAATATTATTATATGGTGTGACTATTATCACTAATAAATCTCAAACTATTTTGGAACTACAAGTTAATTATGAATCAAATTATTCTAAACTTAAATCAAAGCTTATTGTAAATGCTTAATGGAATACTCATTTATTTGTAATCAAAAGATGGCAATTGATTATTTTATTGTTATGTTTTATGTATCCATTTACATGTATTTGAATTAGGAAGTATATAGTCCTGGACATCCTGAGAACATGAGGCTTTAAGTTTCCCCAAGGAGGTCTTAGATAATCTCATTTTTCTAGTTTAACAATGGCATGTACTTTCTTAGTTTCATTTATATGTATGGATGTGTTAGAATATAAAGTAAAACCCCTTTTTCATGCCATTAACTTTACATAAATAAAGGATTTTTATATGTAACCTTTGCATGATTTTTTTTCTATGCTCATCTATATGCTTGTGTATATTTGAATTAATTAAGAAATATATAGTCTAGACATCCAGGGAACATGAGGATTTAAGTAGCCCCAATGAGGTCTTAGATAATCTCACTTTTTTGGTTTAACAACAGCACGTACTTGTTTAAATTCCAAATGCATACTTGCATATGCTCAGTTATGAGATGAAATCTCTCTTTTCTATTAAATTCATGCATAAATATTCATTTAGTATGCAAAAATATGGGTATATTACATGTATATGTATATACTAAATCAAATATTAGAGAAATTAAAAATGAAAGAGTGTGGACATTATTGATAATGAATGGAAGTGGTGGAGTATTACTCATATGATGGTGACTTAATTTTATTAATCTTAAGATGTCTTTCATGTTTAAATTAAATTTATTATGGCTAATCTAAATTTAGGCTAAATAAAATTCATAAGTGGTCCATTAAGTGAATTAAAGCCATAATAATCTATCTTTAGAAAATAACTTAGGGTAAGAAAGATTTAAACCTCTTTGTTCTCTTTATAATGATTATATCTTAAGTAAATAGTGAACAAAAATTAAAACACAAGTTAAAATCCAATCAAGCTACTAAAAGACTTAAAGTAAAATCATCCTTAATGAGTAATTTAAACAATCCCAGGACTTTAGACAATTATAATTCTAAAGCTTAATCAAGACATACCATACTAAGCCTTAGCACACATATTAGAATACTAAGTCACCAAACTTAGTATTAGGTTAGGCCAGTGTATGTTGTGGAGATATATTTTATTTTATGGTGTAATATTTTAGACCGGATGGTAGGATCATTTGTGCTTAGATTGGATGTTAGGTCATTACTAGCCTAATGATATTTTATGTAGAGGATTGTACTTGAGAGGCTGCCATAATAATAAATGAATGTAAATGTTCTTGGTTATAAGTGCTGCTTATCCCCCTATGCATAATCCAATTAGGATAGGGGGGTTTGGTTACCCAAGTGTATGGTGCTAAGTTCAAATATGTGAAATATAATTTCTTGGCTTGTATGTTTATTTAGCTAATATTTGTTTTGCAGGTGTAGTTAGATTTCATTTTTCATATAAGTGTAATTTTTATAATAGGATTAGGATTCAAGCTCTGGGTTTATGATGAGTAGTGGCTAGAAGACAAAGACCTAGGAGGCTCTATGAAGCCTAGAAAAAACTAATCCAAAGAGGGAAAGAGGAACAAAAATTTAAGACTCCAGTAACATTTATTCAATTATAATATTTAGTTGTAATCCGAGTTGTATAAGGGTTGTGCTCGGCTACCCAACTTTTTCTCTTTTCTAAGTTTTATGGTCATACCCAGTCGCATCGGTCTTTTATTCTTTTACAAAATTCAAATGCATGGTTGTTATTTTTATAATGTGCAATAGAAATGACATGCTCTTCATAGGTTTTTTAAAGTGTGATGATTTGATGTGTGGCCTAGATGCGATAGGCTCTTTAGAATAAAATTTAAATTTTCTATCATTATTAATAACTTTAACTAAATTTTAATCAATTCATAACATCATCTTAAAGCCTAGGCTTTTAATCAAGATAATGAAATATTTAGCAACCCTTTGGTTGAATGGTTATATGCTATAACATGCATGTCATATTATTTCATTATTAGATAGAGAGGATCTTTACTCTGGCATGATAGAGGACTTGCTTGACCTTTGAGAGTGGTCCCTTATAGTGGAGAACACCTTTTCTCATAGATTTAACTCATAACTCAATTTTCTCATGCATGTAGGCATAATTATCCCAAGCTTTGGGCCAAAATAAATGTCTCAAAATAATCTCAAAACTTTTAAATTTTTAACAATAGATTAAGTCATTGCTTGCATACTAAACATTATCTAGTCTTCTATAGAGTGAGTCTAGGATTCTAGCTTATTTTCTAATTAATAAAAACCTAGCTATCTTGTATTTACATATGACTAGCCAACATGATCTTAAAATCATATGAGGTGTTAGCTGACGGCCACTTTAGGCAACTGTTAGTCTAGAAGAGTCGGGATGTGTTCATTCTCTCTTGTGGAGGTGGACCATTATATCTCATTTTCCTTAAGTAGAATTAGGTCAATCTCTTAGCTTGTGCAAGAGCACTCTAGATCTAGGTTCTGATGAAGTTTGTTTCTCTTTCTCTATAAGTATAAGTCCTCACCTCTTAGGTATTTTAATAATCTTGTGTTGTTGGAATATAAGTCCAATCATTCTAATAAAATTTTAACTTAAAACAAAAATAAATTCTCCTCTTCATAAATATAAAGCCTCATCATAGGGTAGATTGGATTATTCACCAGGCTTCCTACTATCTTAGATACTCTCTACTTATCCTTCTATAGAATCCATAAATAAGTCTTTCTATTTGACCTCTTCCTATTTGATTTTTGAAAATATCCAATTCTTTGATAGTCCAGCCTTGAAATATTTGGAGATATTTATTGACTACTTTAATCAAGAGTGTTCTTAGGAAACTTTCATTTCCTATGATTTAGTTAACTATGGGGGCTTGCCTCCATAAGGAACTGAAGGACCCAGCTTAAAATAATCCTTACTTTACTTTATATATGTAAAGTGAGGAAAATATCTCTGGTATATACGAAGACTCATATGCCTTAGGAGTCCTTATTAGGTGATTAAGTCTATTATAGGGTGATATTTCTATCTTTCGATATAGTACACCATACTCTAATGTCATACTCGATCACTTCAATAAATACCCTTAAGATTTACACAGTATCCCTATGACTCCAAGTTAAAATATAGCATATTTTTCTAGTGACTCTATTGGAGAGAGCTCCTCTCTCTATCTTTAGTAGTTAATCAATATCTCCGAGAATCGATAGTGGACTTATATTTTTATGTCAGTCCAAGACTATCATTCCTTTCATTGGGCACCATGCCTATTTCATCCCTAAGCAAGTGTGGCTAACATCTGTAGGTTTTAGAACCTCACTCCAGTAGGCTCTAAAATCCCTATTAGACCTCCAATGGGCAAAAAAAAAAAGAGTTAACCAAAGAAATTTCTCAAATAAATTAAATAATCATAATTCAAAACTTTCAAGATCCTTGTGGTGTTTTAATTTGGAGTCGTAGGGACACCACACAGATCTTAGGGGGTACTTATTGAGGTGATCAAGTAAAAATTTAAGGTATAATGTACCATCTCTGAAGGTGGAAGCATTACCCTACATATGACCTAATAACCTAATAAGGACTCCTAAGGCAGATGTGTCTACGTATATACCGAAGATCTTTCCCCTACTTTACATGGAGAAGTAAAATAGGGTTTATTTTATGCTGGGTTCTTTAGTTCCCTATGGAAGCAAGCTTTTGAAGTTAATTACATCTTAAAAAATTGAAATATCTTAAGAATACTCTCAATTAAAGTTGTTGATAAGTATCTCCAAAGATTTCAAAGCTAGAATATAAAAAATTATGTATTTATGGAAGTCGAATGGAATAGTTCAAATAGGAAGACTTCTTTATGGATTCTAAAGGAGAATAAGCATGAAGCACACATAATACTAGGAAGCTTAGTGGGTGTTTCAGTCTACCTTATAGTGAGACTTTATATATTTGAGAATTTGAGAAAGAGAATTTACTTTTTTAAGTTAAAATATTATTAGAATGGTAGGGCTTATAGTCAAACAACACATGATTATGAAAGTGCCTAAGAAGAAAGGACTTATGCTCATACCTTGAAGGAAATAAGTAACCTCAGAACCTAAATCTAAAAGGATTTAGTACAAGATGAAAGCATGACCTAAGTCTTACTCTAGAAAGCTTGGATATAATAGTTTACCTCCACAAGAGAGAATGAACACACCCCGAATCTTCTAGGCTTATAACTGCCTAGAGTGGCTGCCAGCTAATACCTCCTATGCAATAAAACCATGTAGGTTGGGGTTATGTTGATGCAAGATAGCTAGGTTGTTGTTTAATTAGAAAGAAAGCCAGAATCATAAACTCACTCGCTAAGATTCTAGATCATGATTAGTATGAACACATGGCTTAGACTAATGAAAAATTTACAACTTTTTAAATCATTTTGACACATTCATTTTTAGATTTAGGGTTGGGACAATTATGCCTACATGCATGATGAAGTAGAGTTATGGGCCAAATCAGTAAAAGAGGTGTTCTCCACTACATGGGATCATCATCAAAGGTAAAGCATATCCCCTATCGTGCAAGAGTGGAGACCCTCCATATTCAAGAGCGAAATAATATGACATGCATGGTGTGATAACATATAACATTCAGTTAAGGGATTCCTAAATCTTTTATTTATCTTTATTATGAACTTAAGCTTTAAGATGAGGTTATGAATTGTAGTGAGGATAGAAATTTTAATTTATCCTTAAGAGCCTATTGCATCCATACCACACATCCAAATCATCAAACTTTAAAATAGCAATAAAAGGCATGTCATTTATATTGCACAATCTAAACATAATAATCAGATATATGAATTTCATAAAAGGATAAGAGGCCTGTGTGGTCGGGTACTGTCGTACACCCCAAAAAAGAAAAGTAATTGGGTAGTTGAGCTCTACTCTTATACAATCTGGATTATAATAGAATATTGTAATTATAATGAATTCTATGTGGGTCTTTAATCACTTATCTTTCTTTCCTTCTTTTGGATTGGTTTGCTCCATGCTTCATAGGGCCTCCTAGGTCTTTTTATTCTAATCACTGCTCATCCCAAATCTCATAGCACTAATCCTAATCTTATTATAAAAATTATATATTTATGAAAAATGGAATCTAACTGTACCTACAAAATAGATGTTAGTTAAACAAACATACAAGCCAAGCAATTATATTTCACATATTTGGACTTAGCAGCCTACACTTAGGTAGCCAAGCCCACATGTCCTAATTGGATTATGCTTAGGGGCATAAGTAGCACTTGTAAGCAAGAATATTTATATTTACTTATTATTATAACAACCCATTTAGTATAATCCCCTATAGAAAATATCATTAGGCTATTAATGACCTAACATCCAACCTATGCGTAAATAATCCTAACGTCTAGTCTAAAATATTACATCATAAAATAAAACATAATACCACAACATACATTAGCCTAACCTAAAGGCTAAAATTAGTGACTTAGTATTCTAATGTGTGTCCTAAGGTTTAATGTGGTATGTCTTAGTTAGGCTTTAGAAGTATGATTATCTAAAGTTTATAATTATTCAAGTTAAATATAATGGGTGGTTCTGCTTCAAATCTTTGAATGAATTGATTAATTTTAATTAATATTTTTATTTTGTTTCATGTGATGCCTACTTAATTATCTAGTTATTATGAAGAGAAGAAAGGGGGGTTGACCCCCTTCATCCATATCCTAAGTTATTTTCTAAGGGTATATTATTATGACTTTGGTTTCTTTATTGAACTGTTTATTAAATAGTTTTTATTAAACCTAAGTTCAAGTTAGTCATAATAAATATTATTCAAACATAAGAGGCATCTTAGAATTAATACAACTAAATCATTATTATATGGATAACATTTCACCACTTCTTTCCATTATCAGCAACATACACATTTCTCATGATATTTGATTTAATACACATATTTATACATACAATATATATATATATATATATATATATATATATATATATATATATATTTACATTTTGCACACTTGAATGATCATTAATGCATGTATTTTGGTAGAAAAGAAAGATTTCATCTCTTAGTTAAGCATATGTAGACATGTATCAGAGATTAGGCGTGTTGCTGTTACACTAAGGAAGTGTGGTTATCTAAGACCTCCTTGGGGCTACTTAAAGTCTCGTATTCCCGGGATGTCTAGATTATATACTTGTCAAATTAAATACATTTTAACATATACAGAAGCTTAGGGATAAAAATCATGCAAAGATTATAAAATGGTAAATCCTTTTATTCATGTAAAACTTAGTGACGCAAAGAGCAAGGTTTTATTTCCAATTCTAGCACATGAATACATATAAATGAAATTAAACAAGTACATACTATTATTAAAACAGTGAAGTGAGATTATCTAAGACCTCCTTGGGGCTATTTAATGCTTCATTTTCTTGGAATTTCTAGACTATATACTCATCAATTCAAATGTATATAAATATGTACATGAAACATAAAGATAAAACAAAACCCTTACTATTTTAAAATTATAACTTAAATGTAAACTTCATTGAATATTTTAAACCAATATTAACTTATATTTTTCATCAACAACTTATTATTTTGAAAAATAATTTAAAATTTAATCTTGATAATAGCAACACCTTATAATAATATTTATCCAACACATGCAACTTAGATATAACCATGTTCTTTTAATTCTCTTCATTTTTTTTTTGAAAACATGAACATATGACACAAATTGCATGCACATTTATGATGATTAGAAAGAAGTAATTAAACATTGCCACATAAACATATTCAAGCCAAATAAATATTTCTTAAGGCTAACCAAATAAATATTCCTTAAGGCTAACCAAAATTCTAATGAAATTTAATTTGGTGCTTGAATTATTAAAACCTAAAGAGGAGAGATGATACTTAGTTTTTATGCCATCCCATGTTGGTGATTTAATCTATTTAAGGAAAGCAATTAAATAGATTTTTATAACTTGATTAGGTTTAAACCATTAAGCACATTGATTAGATTACTCTTCCCTAAGCTTCTTTAATTTAATTGGCTAATTTATCATGAGCCTTCAATGAAATGAATTTAGGAAAGTAAAATTTGTAATGCACCTAAAGGGATCTAATGCAATTAGGCTCATGCTTAAGAGTTAATTGGATTAAATAAGGAAAGAATCTAATTTAAGTACTCTTATGATTTTCCCAAACTAATGAGAACCATAATTTCTTTAATAAATTTATGATATTAAACACATAAAGGGAATCTAATGAATTATATTTGAATTATTTAAACCAATCATTAATTTTGTTTGACTTTCATTTTCATCATTAATCTTCCTAATTAAACCATAATTATCACATATGTTAATTAACCTTCTTAAAGTGATACATTTGGAAAAATAATTAGGGAAATGATCTTAATTGCTTCTCTTTTCTATTTCCACTATTCATAATGATTAGTTATTATTAATTATTTAATTTTCACTATTTATTAATCTTAATAATTATTAAATTAATTAATGAGGGTGATTAGGATTGAAATTCCAACTCCTTTAAATTTCATGGCAAATAATTCCAAGAAAATTATGAGAGGTAGAGGACATCCCATGGAATCATCCCACCAAATTTATAATTAATTAGCCAAGTAACTAAGCCTTAATTAAAGTAATTAATTTAAGTTTCAAACTTTAAGTAAGCACTCTTTACTAGACATAAATCAAGGATTTTATTTTTCTTAATTTTTCCTTTATCTAACCTTTCCAAAATAAGTTTATTTGTATTTTTGGAATTTTTCTATAATTAGTTATAATTTTTTTAAGTTTTGACCATTTAATTACATTTTAAGGCCTAATTAATCCTTTAAATCATTGGCACCATGCGGATGCTGATGTGACAACTCTTTCCACGTGGCGTCACATTATTGGTTACTTAAATTGTCTGATGCGGTAGCTGACTTAGTGGCGACAAACTCTGTTTCATCCTGGTCGTTTAATCTCGGATCAGACGATTGAGATTAATCTCATGATTTTAAAGAGATTAAATAAAGATTTCTAGCATGATTAATCACGACCATCTGTTCTAATCACACAAAATGAATGACTGATGATTTATCATCTCACAAGTGCCTGAAGATGGACACTGTCTGCTGCTCGATCCAAGCTTGCCAAAGCTTGTTCGATGGTGAAATTGAGTCCAAAATGATCAAGGAATGAATCTAATTGGATCTTATGGTGGAAAATGCATGAAAACACAATTTACTTCAAAAATACCAACACTTAGGGAAAAACTACAGTTGCTAGATTTTTACCTCATTTGGAGCTATAGACTGGATGAGGGCACTAAGCCATTTAAGCAGCTTACCTTACTTAATTTTATTATATACTTCCTAAACTGAAGAAATTAATGAAGAAGAATAATTTCACTTACATCTTATCTACTTTTGATTACCTCAGTGATTTCAATCATATCGATAACTCTCCAAGGCACAGTAATAATAATTTAAATAATTCTAATCAATTCTAGATTGATTCATAAATATATTACCCATTTCAAAATCTCGAGGGTTCATCAATTGAGATAAATTTGGAGTTATCTAACTCCGATGATCCTTTAGGAGAAGTTGTGGGTATACCCGATGAGCATGTAAAACTTTTCACAAAGTCCTCATCATAAGAAGTCGTTAAAGTTAACCTCCATAGTGGAAAAGTTCTACCTCTTAAGGCAACACCTCAAGATAAGGGTAAACATGTCATTGGTTCTAGTGAGCAGATAGCCCCTCTACAAGATGCTCTGTCATTGGATATTCTTGTGGAGGACCAACCCATAGTTGACTACAACATCTTGGCACATCTTAGAAAGTTGCAAGCTAAGCTAAGCATATATGATGCATTTTTTTTATCCAAAGAAATGAGGGAGACGCTAATCAAAGCATTGCTTAACCCTAAGATATGTTTAGCTCAGTTGGACACTACTGATCCAGCTGAAGAGGATGCATGTTTTCCAGAAGAAGTCCTAGAAGTCACCTTCTTAGATGAAGATGTACTATTAGGGATAATAGAGCATAGAGCACAACTGCCCCTCTACATTTTAGCGGATGTTGGAAAGTTCAGGTTATCTAGAGTGTTGTTTGATTAGCGTGCATCAGTGAATATTATGAGTCTAAGTACCCATGGCCACTTGAGGATTGACATCTCTAAACTTCAATATGAGAAGATGATGCTGAAAAGATTTAATGAATAAGGCGAGAGAGCCTTAGGCTCAATAGTGTTACCATTAGAAATAGATGATTGAAAAATTGAGGCCAAGTTTTACATAATAGACTCGGATACATCTTTCAATGCTTTGTTAGGGTGACCTTGGATTCATGAGAACAACATGGTTACATCCTCCTTATATCAGTGCATTAATTTCATCAAGGATGGGATTGAATATTATGTCAAAGAAGATCTCGGGCCATTTGCAATGCATGAGGTTGGGATTTATAAGAATGTGGCCTGTTATCTCCCTAAGAAACAAAATGTCATTCCTCATGAACTTAATTAAAATTAAAATGAAAAAGAAAAAAGAGAACAAGAAAGAAAAGAAGGCATTAGGGAGGAGATAGAGCCAAAGATTAGATTTCACCTACAGTTCATCACTCCATTCAAACAAGTGGGTCGACCTCCACCAAGATGACGAAGAGGAAAGTCTAGAGGAAGTCCCAGAGATGGTAGATCTTTGTACTTACAACTTATTATGACGTTTATTCTAACATCCAAAAGTACACCTGCTATCTACATAGACTTTAAATCTAGTTTAGATGATGAGTCCTATGAAGTAAGTGCACTAGCTACCTCTTTAAGTTAGCAACCACTTTGGAGGTGACACTTGAGCCCAATAGTGATGAAGACTATGCCCTTAAGCAAAGCATGAGTGTATCTGAGCCCTCTTTATGCAAAACTATTAGACAACATGTGAGCACCTTAGCTCAAACCCAACTTTTCTCACAAAAAATTGAGGGTTTAGTAGTTAAGGAAGCTCCTAAAATATATGCAAATGCTAAACCTCAGAATTTTATCCAGAAGTAACATCCTCCAGCTAAGAAGTTGATGTAGATCTTGAGGATGAATCATTCAAAGAATTAATATAATTACCGTTTGATTGATACCCACCTTGTGTTTTAAATTTGGCAAATAAAGGTTTATTTCCATATGCATGGTTGAAGAACAGGTAGGAGTACTTTGAAATGCTATGGGACAACAAATGCAAGAACTCACAATCAAGACTAGAACTAGGCTACGACATAGTATGCTTAGTAGATGATGATGATTATTGCTTAGTCATCACCAATCACCTAAAATCTGATTGGTTCTTCCCAAACCATAAGAATTCATATGAAGAAGTGTGCTTAAAAATTTTAGATGATCCAAATGATCTACAAGTCAAAGATGCACTCCCATAATTCAAAGAAGAAATTAAATCAACTATCAATAAACTCAAAGAAATAAACTTAGGCATTGAAAACAATCCATGCCCAACATGCATCAGTTCCTTATTGAATGAATATGAAACCAATGACTTAGTTAGGCTACTTATTGAGTTTTAGGACTTCTTCACATGAAGCTATAAAGAAATGCCAAGATTAGCTCTTGAAGTCATAGTCCATAAACTAGCAATACAGCCTGTTGTTAACCCCATCAAGTAAGATCCTAGACTCATGCGATTGAACATTAAACAATAAGGCATTTTTGAAGTTAAGAAATAGATTGATGTTGGTTTCATCGAGAATGAAAAATACCCTACCTGGTTAGCCAGTGGCATCCAAATTAAAAAGAAGAATGACCAAATTTGCATATGCGATGATTTTAAAGATCTAAGTAAGGTGTGTCCAAAAGATGAATTTTCACTAGCAATATCAAAACTGATGGTGGATATTGCCTAATCTCATATGATCTCCTCTCACATGGATGGTTCATTTAGATATAACCAAATCAAGATGACACCTAAAGATGAAAAGAACACTACCTTCAAAATCGCGATCAAAATCTATTGTTATAAGGTCATTCCTTTCGGCTTCAAAAATGCTAGTGCCACATATCAGTGAGCCATGACTCAAATCTTTGATGAACTCATTCATCACTTAGTCGAGTGCTACATCGATGATCTCGTGGTCAAAAGTAAAGAAAAGAAAGACCATCTCTTTAACTTGAAAATAGTTTTTGAGCGATTGAGGCAATATAACCTTAAAATAAACCCTTTTAAGTGTGCATTTGGGGTAACTTCAAGATAGTTTCTAGGGTTCATTATCTAACACTATGGGATTGGGATCGATCCGAAGAAGATCAAAGCGATATTGAAAATGTCACCCCCTAAAAGTTTAACTCAACTCAGATAATTCCAAGTGAGGTTAGTGTATTTAAGATGCTTTATATCCAATGCATCAGGTAGATATCAACCATTCTTAGCACTAGTCAAGAAAGATGTCAAATTCATGTGGGATGATAAATGCCAACATACATTTTAAAGTATCAAGCAATACCTCATGACACCACCAATCTTAGATGCCCCTATCTTAGGCAAATCTCTCTTACTCTACACTACTTCATTGGATAACTCTTTTGGCACTATGTTGGCCCAAGCTAACGACGAGGGGAAAAAGAACACACTATACTATCTTAGTCATCATTTGATACATGCTGAGGCGAATGACCCACCCATGGAGAAGCATTGCCTAGCTTTAGTCTTCACAGCTTAGAATCTATGAGATTATATGCTTTCTCACAAAGTAAACTTGATTTCTAGAATAAATCCACTGCAATACCTCATGACATGGTTGACACTATTCAGACGGTTGTCATGATAGTCCATGATTTTGTCATAGTTTTACATCATGTTCGTGTCCCTCCGTGAAGTGAAAGAGCAATCACTTGCAGACTTCTTGGTGGCGCACCATCTCCCTACATATTCCCCTCTCAAAGATAATCTTCCCGGTGAATAAATCATGAATCTAGAGGATACAAACACTCACCAATGGAAGATGTACTTTGATGGTGTGGCTTCCTCTTAAAGAAGAGAAGAACCATAATATACTCTTCCAAGTAAGGCAGGGGTAGGGATATTCCTCCTAACTATCACAATATGATGAGATTCTTATATCATCTATCTGAACCCTGCACCAACAATGAAGCCAAAAATGAGGCTCTGATTGTCGGTCAGGAGTTAGCCATCTCTTTAGGCATTCAAAGCATCAATATATTTGGGGAATCACAACTAGTGGTCAACTAAATTACTTGGCCCTACAAGGTTCGATAGCCAAAACTCCGTCACAACCATAAGTACACCATGGAGTTACTAGCCCAGATCTTAGAGGTCAAAATCTATAAGATCTCTCAAGAATAAAATGCCATTGTAGATGCCTTAGCCAAGCTCACCAAAAAGTTGGCATGTTTGGAAGATGAGTCCATATCAATAGAGATTCACAATAGATAGATCCTACCTTTCATTAATGTTGAACTTATCAACAAATACACTCTTAATAAGGAGGTTGCCAGTACTGAAAAGGGCAAAGAGCTTAATTAGAGGCAACCCTTCATTGATGACCTAAACAAAGGCAAACTACCTTAAAAGAAATCTCAAGCCCGCCAAGTTAAGCAGAGAGCACTCTCTTATGCTCTCATTGATGATGTCTTATACTGATGGCCCTTCGATCATATGTGGTTATCCTATTTAGGCAAACACGAAGCCCATAATATTATGATCGAGGTGCATTCAGGATTATGCGGAGCTCATTAATCTAGTCCCAAGATGAAGGCTAAGATTAAGAGGCTTGGGTATTACTAGCTGATGATGATCAAAGATTGCATAGATGTAGCCAAGCATTGCCACTAGTGTCAAGTTCATAGAGTAGTTCTACATCAACCACCCAACATTTTACACCTGACTATAGCTTCATGGCCATTCGAGTGTTGGGGTACTAACATAGTGGGTCTGATTGATTCTTCATCATCCAAGGGTCACCAGTTCATCCTAATGCTAAAGATTATTTTTTCAAGTGGATGGAAGAAATTTCAATCAAGGAAGTCAAAGCTCAGCATGTGCTCTAATTTTTTAAAAACTATATCATGTATAGATTTGGAATACCTCATTAAATCATATCCAATAATGGTATCACCTTCAAAAGCACCAAGATCAACAAATTTGCCCAAAGACACAACATAGATTAAAGGTATTCTATCATCTAATATCCGTGAGAAAATGGTTTAGTAGAAGCCTTTAACAAAACTCTCATTCAAATACTCAAGAAGATGCTTGATGACAACAAGCAACTGTGGCAAAGTTGAAGCTTTGTGGGCTTACCACACCACCTATAAAACTACAATAAAATCCACCCCATTCTCCTTAGTGTGTGGGTTTGAAGCCATTCTTCCCTTAGTGGTCCAACTCCCATTATTAAAGATGGTTGTGAGTGGTAAAATTACATCTGAGCAAAATGCTAAGCTACGATTGGAAGAGCTCAAAGGTCTAGACGAGAGATGCCTATGAGCGTGCTAGAACCTCAAGCTATATAAGGACAGAATGGTTCAAGCTCATAATAAGCTGGTCTACCCTAGAGCTTTTTGAGTAAGAGAGCTTATTTTAATTCTAAGGAGACCATTTATAGCCTGTCATAAAATAGGAGCCAAGTTTGAGCCTACTTGGGAAGGCCCTTTCACCATAGAAAAGGCCTACCAAGGTGGCTCCTACAAACTAATCAACTATAAAGGTGAACACCCAATACTTTCAATCAACGGGCTTTATCTAAAGAAATATTATGCATAAATAATGTTTTGAATAACCTCCTTATCAATGAGAATTTTAATTGACCAAACTATTCTCTGAATTCAAATGTGTTCGATTGATAAACTCTCGATGTGTCTAGGATAGGTATAAAAGAATGCAAATGACATCCTAATCCTAACTTACACAATATAAACACATAATTGCACATAAATAGAAATAAAACAAACACAAGTTCAATTTCTTCAAGGTACTTTGAGTTAAGGTAAGACCCCCCAGTGGCCCTCACTTAGTAGCTGCTCTAGGTCGGGTTCGATTCACTACTTGGCCAATGGGTCTTCCCAGTGTTCAATTTTTCTTAGGAGGATGTGAGTCCCCATGCTTTCTTCTTGGCTTGACCACAACAAATCGATGGGTGCCTTGTTAGTTTGGTAAGTCTTATAGCATTATCAATAGACTATCCCACTGGTCAATTATGTTTTAAAAGATATGAGTCCCTAAGCTTTCTTCTTGAGCTGACCATTATGTACCGGCTGGGTATGAGTATACATCTAAGGATTAGGGTAAGACCCTTAGTGGCACCTCTTCCTCTTAACTACATCAAGCTTGGATTCAGTCCTCCTTTGTGACTCCCTACTTGGTAGTCACCCTAGATCGGATAGTTGCTATCTAGCTGACGACAGACTATCCCAATGATCCCTGATTCTTTTATCCTAGATTGACCATCATAAATTGATGGGGATCTTAGGTTAGATGGTGCTCACCTTATTGACAACAACCTACCCAGTGGATAACACCGCTCAAGTAGATGTGAGTCCCCGCACTTTGTCCCTGAGTTGACCACTATATACCAACAGGTTGTATATATTTCATGGATTAAGATAAGACCCCTAGAGGCACTTTTTTGCAGGCATTCTATTTGGATTTCGTCTTCATGACCCCATCTAGACATGACCTAGGTTACTCCTAGATTAGACAGCTTTCCTAGTAGCCACCCCTTTGGTTGAATATCATCATTCTATGGATGCACAGACTATCTCTTGAACCAATAAATCTAAAATAGGCCAAAGCTCCCGTGGCTCCATCTTAGTGCGGCCCATCAAAAACTAATAGGGTGAATACTAAATAAATAAACAAACTAACTAAAACCCCCTTGTGGATTAAGGTAAGACCCCTATCAACACCTTTTCTCAAGTAAGAATCCTATCTTTTTGGGCAATGTCAGCAAAACTCCCTATAAAAATTACCTTGACTATTTAAGTTGAGATGAACTCCCAAAGGAGACTACTATGTGAGGGAAATAAAAAAAATCAAACTTAATTAAGATTTGAATTCCTGGTACCCCTCCATTTTGGCTTCCCATGATATTCATGACCTTCTTAGATGACATTATTCATCTTAGTCAATGCTAATACATGTAGTATGCCTTGTCAGTAACACCCCACCTATTGAGCATCTTTTTGTTGACCTCAATTTTGGAGTGAGGATTGTTCATTCTAATCTTAAGTCTAGGATTCTTCTAGACCCTTGGGTTTTCTTAGTGCTAAGATACCTATAGTGATTAAGGGAACACTAAACCCAGGGCTAGAGACTTGTAGGGCATAATCTTAGGCTTAGAGCTTATCTTAGAATGAGTAGGCTCCGCCTACCACAAGGACTAAACCGTCACTCATACCTATCAATTTATTTGAATCTAAATAGAATGATTGAAATCTTAACCTCAACTCATCAATTGGCCGCGATTGAATTTCATTTCCAATCCAGCTCCAAGCCAAGTTTGTTTGAACCTTAACTCAAGCTAATTCACTTCAAATCCTATAACTTCATTCAAACCAATCCAAGCAAACAAAAATCAATTCAATTCTCTCAATTATTCTAATTATTCAATGGATCATTTTAAACTATTCCAATACTTACAATCAAGCCAACTAAATCAATTAGACTTAAGTAACCCAAGTTGAATCATTTGACCTAAAGGGTTTAAATGAGTCAAATTTTATTTTAACTCAAATTAATTGCAATCAAAGCCATCAATCAACTTCAAATTCATCATTGAAAATACTCTAACCATCTATAGTCTCAATTGGTTCAAATTGACTTCACTAAACCACTTAACCCAAAGTGACCTAGAAGGTCCAATTAGACCAAACTTCAATCAAATCCCCACTAGATAAAATCAAGCTATCCAATCTCTTCATTGATGATACATGCCATTATTGGACATTGCACTACAATCAATTGGATCTAACCAAGCCAATTTGAACCCTTAACCCAAGTTGGCCCAAAGTGACCTAAAAGGCCAATTTGGACTAAATCATGTTCTAAGATAAATTAATTACAATCAATGATTCCCATCAACAACAAATTGAGTATTAAACATGACTCAACTACTAATTGAACTTAACCAAGCCAATTTGGCCTCTTGACCCAAGTTGACCCAATTTGACCTAAAGGGCCAAATTGAGCCAAATCATATCCTAAACTAAATTGGTTGAAACCAATGCCTCAAACCAATCATTAATTGAATATTGAACATCATCCAATCTTCAATTGGACCCAATTTGGTCAACCCAACCCAATTTACCTACTTAGCCCAATTTGATCTAAATGGTCAAATTGAATTAAATCACTTCATAATTCAAATCAATTTAAAACAATTATTCTTATTAATTACAAATGACCAATTAAACATAGAAATAACCCATGATTAAGCCAATTTGGTCAATTCAGTCAAATTGGTCAAATTGGCCAACATGACCCATTTGACCCAAATGAAATCGTATGAACCAAATCCAAATCTAACTCAAATTGCACTAATTCATTTCAAATGACCAATTCAACTTAACCAAAATCTCACTTTGATCTAATTTGGTCAAAATGATCAACTTAGCTCAACATGATCCATTTGACCTACATTAGTCAAATTAAGCTAAACCCAACCAAATCAAGTCCAAACCCAACCAAACTTGGCATTACTCATCCTTGGGTCACCATGGGCTTGCCAAAGTAGGTCTAACCCATGGTGAACTTGGGTTAGGTCAAACCCATTGATCCAAGCCTTTCCATTCGGATAGAATCCCCATTTAGAAGGGTTCTTCACCTCCCCGTGCCTTGGCAGCCACCTTCGGGCTTTCTTGTACTAAGGACCACTGACCCAACCTAACCCAAGGCTGTTAGGTTTAGCCTTTGGCCAAGAGGGGGTGAGCTCACTCATGGGAAACCATTGGTCAACTTAAAGAGGAGTGTACACTCCAAGACAACCCACTATACTCCCACAACCTCTCACAAACATCCACCTCAATAGCCCCCTACAACCTCTGATCACCCACTTCGGTTAGACGATTGCTAAAAGCTATGCCAATCTCAACCTTTAGTTTAAGTAGGGAAGAGAGTATACTCCTCCCCATCCATTCAAACTCATTACACACTTTCCTTAGAACATCCCAAATTGTCCTAGAGCATTCCTTAAGCACCCAATGCACCCTATCACTGGAGACCAAGCTCCCTTCAAGTCCGAGAGCTATGTTTGTCCAACCTCTCCAAACATCCACTAAACCTAAATTAACTTCCTCACACCTTCACCACGCTCAAGAGACCTAAAATAAATTAATTATCGATCAATTTGACCACCAGAAGGTGTATCTAGACCAACTCTGATGACTTCCATGGTGGTACTTGGCCCACAGATTGATCGACGGGGAGACAACTCAAGATCTTCTTAACAGGGCTTCATCTCTTTATGACAAAGATACCTCTACCGACGGACATCCAGTCTTTAGCTCAGGTGAGGTAAAAATATGGCAACCGTAGATTCAGTCTTTTGGTATTAGTATTTTGTGAAATGAAATGTGTTTTCATGCAATCTCCTTAGATCTCTACCCTGATAATTTTGGAGTCAATTTCATTGGAAAATGAATTCTAGAGAGCTTGGATCAAACAACAGAAGGTAAATGGTGTCTGCCTTCAAGCACTCGCAAGATGACGGATCACCACCCAACCACTCTACGTGATTAGATTAAACGACTATGATTAATCACCTAAGAAATCTTTATTTAATCCTTTCATGATCGTAGGTTTAATCTCAGCTACCATAGATAAAATAGCCATGTTGGACATTTTAAATCGCCAATTCCATGGCTCCTTGTGGAAAGCACTACCGATTCAGCATCCACATGTCATCGACGATTTAAAATGAGTAATTAGGCTTAAAAATTCAATTTCAATAGCCAAAAATACAAAAAAAAAAAGTATAACTAATTATAAAAAAATTTTAAAAATGCAAATAAACTCATTTTGGAAAGCGTAGGCAAAGAAGAATTTAACAAAAATAAAATCCCCAATTAATATCTAATGAATAGTGCTTAACTAAGGTTTGAAGCTTAGGCTGATTACCTTAATTAAGGCCAACACTTGGCTAATTGTTTCCAAATTTGGTTTGTTGATTTTATTGGATGTCCTCTTCCTCTTATATTTTTCTTAGAATTATTTGCCATGTAATTTGGGAAATCCCAAATTTTTAATCCTAATTATCCCTTTTAAGTGATATAATAATTATTAAAATCAATGAACAATAAAATTCAATAATTAGAAAAAATTAATCAATAAAAATAGTAATAATAACATGGTAATTAATTAAGACTCTATATTTCAATTAATTTCAAATGTATTCTCTTAATGAATTTAATTAACATGTTTTATAATTAAGGATAAATTAAAAGAATTTTAATTAAATTCAAATGAAATCAACTTAAATAATTCAAGTGCCGACCCATTAATCCATTTATGTGTTTAATAACATAAAGTCATTAAAGAAATTATAATTTTTCCATTGGTGTGGGAAAATCATAAGAGTATTTAGCATAAATATTTTCCTATCTTAATTGAATTAACTCTTAAACATGAGCCTAATTGCATTAGATCTCTTTAGGTGCATTATTGATTTTATTTTCCCAAAGCATATCATTGAAGGCACATGATTAAGTGGTTAATTAAACTGATGTAATTAATGGATTGAACCTAATCAATTCATAAAACATATTTATTGTAAATACTTAAATCAATGCTTATTGTCAATACTTAATGAAATACACATTTATTTGCAATCTAAGTATGGCAATTGATTATTTTATTCTTATGTTCTATGTATATGTTTGCATGCATTTGAATTAGCAAATATATAGTATGGATATCCCGGAACATGAGGCTTTAATTAGCCCTAAGGAGGTCTTAAATAATCTCACTTCAATGGTTTAACAATGACATGTACTTGCTTAATTTCATTTATGTGTATGCATGTGTTATAATATAAAGTAAAACCCCTTTCTTTATATCATTAAACTTTACAAAAATATAGGATTTTTATACATAACCTTTGCAAGATTTTATTTCTATGCTCTTATATATGTTTATTTGTATTTGAATTAGCAAGTATATAGTATGGACATCCCGAGAACACGAGGCTTTAAGTAGCCCTAAGAAGGTATTAGATAATCTCATTTTTTTTTAGTTTAACAATGACACATACTTGCTAAAATTCCTAATAGATACTTGCATATGCTTAGTTATGAGATGAAATCTCCCTTTTCAATTAAATTCATGCATCAACATGCATCAAGTATGCAAAAATATTGGTAAATTGTATGTTATACTAAATCAAATATTAAAGAAATTAAAAATGAAAGAGTGTGGACATTATTGATAATGAATGAAAGTGGTGGAGTATTACTCATTGATGGTGACTTAATTTTATTAATCTTAATATGTCTTTCATGTTTAAATGAAATTTATTAAGGCTAATCTAAACTTAGGCTAAATAAAATCCATAAGTGGTCCATTAATTGAATTAAAGTCATAATAATCTATCTTTAAATAATAACTTAGGCTAGGGATGAAAGAGTTAAGCCTCTTTCTTCTCTTTATAATGATTAAATCTTAAGTAAATAGTGAATAAAAATAAAAATACATAAGTTAAAATCCATTCAAGCTACTAAAATGCTTAAAGTGAAATCATCCTTAATGGGTAATTTAAGCAATCCCAAGACTTTAGACAATTATAATTCTAAACCTTAATCATGATATACCCCACTAAGCCTTAGGCACACACATTAGAATACTAGGTCACCCACCTCAGTATTATGTTATGTAGGTGTATGTTGAAATGATATGTTTTATTCTATGGTGTAATATTTTAGATTGGATGATTGGATTATTTGTGTGTAGGCTAGATGTTAGGTCACTATTAGCCTAATAATATTTTATACAGGATATTGTGCTTGAGGAGCCACCATAATAATAAATAAATATAATTATTCTAGCTTATAGGTGCTGGTTATGGCCCTAAGCATAATCCAATTAGGCAAGTGGGCTTGGTTACCAAAGTGCAGGGTGCTAAGTCCATATATGTGAGATATTATTGTTTGGCTTATATGTTTGTTTAGCTAACATCTATTTTGCAGGTGTAGTTAGATTTCATTTTTTCATAAAAGTGCAATTTTTGTAATAGGATTAGGATTAGTTCTATGGGGTTTAGGATGAGCAGTGGTTAGAAGGAAAAGACATGGGAGGCCCCGTGAAGCCTAGAGCAAACTAATCTAAAGAAGAAAAGAAGAACAAGAATTGAAGACCCCCATAGCATTTATTTCAATTGTAATATTTAATTATAATGCAGGTTGTATAAGGGTAGAGCTCAGTTACCAACCTTTTTCTCTTTTCTAGGGTATACAGTTGTACCTAGCTATATCGACCTTTTATTCTTTTACGAAATTCAAATGCTTCATTATTGTGTTTAGATTGTGCAATAGAAATGGCATGCTCTTCATAGATTTCTTAAAGTGTGATGATTTGGTGTGCGGCTTGGATGCAATATGCTCTTTAGGATAAAAATAAAATTTTCTACCCTCATTAATAACTTCAACTAAATTCTAATCAATTCATAACATCATATTAAAGTCTATGCTTTTAATCAAAATAATAAAATATTTAGCAATCCCTTGGCTGAATGGTTGTATGCTATAACAACATGCATATCATATTATTTTACTCTTGAACAGAGAGAATCTCTACTTTTATATGATAGGGGATATGCTTGATTTTTGAGAGCAATCTCTTATAGTAGAGAACACCTCTTTATCATAGATTTATCCCATAACTCAATTTTATCATGCACCTAGGCATTATTATCCCAAGCCTTAGTCCAAAATAAATGTCTTAAAAGAATCTCAAAACTTGTAAATTTTTAACATTAGATTAAGTCATGTCTTGCATACCAAACATGATTTAGTCTTCTATGGAGTGAGTCTAGGATTCTAGCTTATTTCCTAATTAATAATAACATAGTTATCTTGTATTTACATATGACTAGCCCACATGATCTTAAAATCATAGGAGATGCTAGTTGGCGGCCACTTCAAGCAGCTATTAGTCTAGAAGAGTAAGGATGTGTTCACTCTCTCTTACGGAAGTGGTCCATTATATCCCACTTTCCCCAAGTAGAATTACGGCGAGTTCTTAGCTTGTGCTAGAGCACTCTAAATCTAGGTTCTGTCGTAGCTTATTTCTCTTTTGTTACAAGTATAATTCTTCACCTCTTAGGCATTTTTATAATCTTATATTATTGGAATATAAGTCCTAGCATTCTAATAAAATTAGAATTTAAACAAAAATATAAAGCCTCATCGTAGGGTTGATTGGAGTATTCACCAGGCTTCTTAGTGTCTTAGATACTCCGTACTTATCTTCCTATGGAATCCATAAATAAGTATTCCTGTTTAAACTTTTCCCATTTGATTTCCAAAAATAACCAATTCTTTCATAGTCCAGCCTTGAAATATTTGGAGATATTTATTGACTACTTTAATCGAGAGTGTTCTTAAGGAACACTTATTTCCTAGGATGTACTTAACCATGAGAGCTTGCCTCTGTAGAGAGCTGAAAGACCTGACTTAAAATAAACCCTACTTTACTATATCCATGTAAAGTAGGGAAAATATCTCTAGTATATATGAAGACTCATGTCCCTCAGAAGTCATTATTAGGTGATTAAGTCTATTATAGGGTGATATTTTTATCCTTCAAGATAGTACAAAATTCCTTAATGTCATAATCGATTACTTCAATAAGTACCCCCTAAGATCTGCATGGTGTCCCTATGACTCTAACTTAAAATACCACATCTATATAATCTTAACTAAGAGTCATGCCAGAGATTCTCAGCAGTCTTAAAAAGGTCAGAAATGAATGCTAGACATGCCTCTAAACCCCTATTTTTCATGAAAGTAGGTGTTTCATTGATTACTTAAAAGTACAAGTAATCCAAAAGTTTATAAAGAAAATGATGATAACTCTAAAAAGGAAAGGTCTCAAAGTTTTAGTTCTAATGTAGGGCATATCTAGGATATTACTATGCACAAGTAGAAGTCTTTGTCCAAAGTTCTCGAGAACCTAAATTACTAAGTAATGGAGCCTCATTTGGCTAGTAAATCAATAAGGCCTTTGCCTTCACGCTAGATGTGAGTAAATGAGGTATGGAGTGTCTTCATAAAGCATCTAATGGATTTGAGAGTGTTGATGATGAACCAAGGTGGGTGGGGGTTGTCTTGCATAAGTAGATGAATAAGAGATAGTGAATCTGATAGTGAATATGATTCAATCTAATAATTAAGATTTAGGTTTCTGAAAACAAATAGAAGAGCTTAATAACAAGTAGAAACCTTAGCATATAAAGGGGACGTAGCTGGATAAAGCATAAAGAAATGGAGAAGATAGCTACCCTTCGTATCCCTGAAAATGTCACCAATGCTAGCCATATGATTAGTTGAATTATAACTCCCATCAATATTGATTTTAATGGTCATAATAAGAGGTTTTTTTTTAGTGAACTAGTTTCCATCTATATAGATGTCTTCGGTTATTGGTTCCTTTTCTATTTGAGTCATTATATTGATCACTAATGAATTTTTTCCTGATAGTTTCATATAGCTGAATCTTCTATATGTAGGCTTTGATCATCATTATAGTAGCTTCAGGAGATTGGTTAAGATCATTGTGCTTCAATTCATTCCATGCTATCCAAATAAACCAAAAGATAATGAAGATTGGATTCAAGTGCTTGTTATCTTTCCAATAATTTTTAATTTGCTAATTCATAAGTAATTTTTGTAGCAAGGTAAGGATGTTATGGGAATTTGTTTGTAGAAGGTTTGCAAATGTTATCCAAATTATTTTGCTGAACATGGAATGTATAAAGCTATGTAGTAAACTTTCTTCTTCTTCTTTGCATTGTAAGTAGATGGAAGGTAGTTTTAGTCTTTTAAGCTTAAGGATATCATCCAGATGGATGAACTTATGAAATAGTCTCTAGTAGAAGAAAAAAATAGAGGGCTTGAGCGAGGAGTTCCAAATCACACGGTCCTAGGGGTTTGTTTGGTGAGCTTCCACTAGTTGTTATAAATGGTTTTATGAATGGATGAATTGATGAATTGTTGGTATGTCCTTTTATGATAAGATTGTTTTTCCTATAGTCTTCAATTGGAATCATGTAAATTGTCTTGCAAGTGTCAATGGGGAGCTATGTGTCTTACTTATTTTTATTTCATTTGGAATCTATCCAAAATTCATAGATTTTGTGGATTGAGCTATGATTAGTGTGTCTACAGGAAAGAGGTTTTTTACCAAACCAATGGTCATCCCAAAAGTTAATGTTCCCATCACCTAAATCCCAAAACAGTAGGTTTTCTGCTTCTTCTCTGTGTTTAGCATTAGCTTCTAGGTTCTAGAATCTGATTGTTTCATCTTAGTTGACATTTGGTGCAAGTTGGGGTTATATTTATTTTGCATGAATTCAGCCCAAAGTGATCTATTTTCTCTAAATCTGATCCATAATTTAATTGCATTGCCTTTGATATTATTCTCAATTATCTTGAATCATAGACCTCTTCTACTAGTCGGCTTGCTTAATTTCTTCTACCTAGACTAATGTATAGACTTATATTTATGGCTCCAAATAAATCTAATGAGCATTCTCTCAATTTTCATTTGAGTGGTCTTGGGGAGTTGTTGGACTTGGGTAGTGTAAAAGGGGATAGAGTTAAGGATACTTTAAGCTAAAGTAATCCTTCCTCCAAAGGAAAAGAAAGAGTTTCCCAAGAGTTAATTATGTGTTGAATCTTTTTAGTTAGATCATAGAATAGGGAAGATTTAAGTTTGCCTCTGTATATTTTGATACTAATGTAGGTTATTGAGAATGTGTAAATCCAGTCTTTCCTTTGATTCAATTAATTTTCATATTACTGATATGTTTCCCTATCACAAAGAGACATTTGTTAGTGTTTAAATTCATGTCTGAAAGGATTGTAAAGCCTTGATAATAGAAATGAAGGTATTGATTGCTTGTTTTCTCCCACAACTAAATAGAAGGAGGTCGTACACAAAGGCCAGGTGAGAGATGTTTAAGTTCACATATTTCATTTTATTAAGGCTCTCCTTGGAAATAAATTTGTTGAGTTTTTTTGAGAGGAGATCTAATGCTAAGGTGAATATAGTAGGGGAAATAGGGTCACCTTGTTTGACTCCTCTATTGGCTTGGAAGAAACCAGTTGATTTCTTATTGAGAAGAATCTTGTAGTGGTTGTATTTAAGGAGTCTTTCCACCAGATTGCAGAAATAGTCTAATTGAATCCCCTCTCTTTTAGGGAGGTGAGGAGAAACCTCCAACTAATAGTGTTAAAGACTTTCTTGATATCAATTTTCATGATTAGGTACCCGCCTCTCACTTTTTTCTCCAAGTCTTTGATAAGATCTTGAGTAAGGAGCTCTTATTATATAGTAGGAGGGTTAAATGAGTGACTATAGCAAATTATTAAAATAATAAATGATATATATATATAATTTAGGTACAACTCAAGCATAGACATGTATATAAGAACCAATTACAATAAGTAGATGGCTCCCAAATGATCGACCCTTCTGATAATTCAACTCATTTAGCTATAAATGTAGGGCTAGTTTAATATCTAAGTCCTTACTTAGTATTGTGAGTTTTCTTATAAAGGTTTCCCATTGGTTAAATAAGATTACCTTAGCAAGTTTTTAGTCCCTTGCCATGTGATATTCAACAGTGTATTCTTTGATTATTAAGTTGATAATGAGTTGGCAGGTAGCAGATATTATACTATTTCTATTGGGCTAGTCCCTTGACTAGTTTTCACATTAGGATGAGTCAATTTTGCTTGTGATATATATATATATATATATATATATAACTTGGTTATACACTTTTTTTTATTCAATCACTTCTTGTAAAGTTGACTTGTAAAAACTTGAGAGAAATTCTAATAACCATAATATCATATCAACTATAAGCATTATAATTACTAATGCATTAATTATTCCATGTGAATTATTTTGAGGATCACATTACATCGCCTTTTCATTAACAACATTTTAACTTAAGTCATGGTCCCTAAACTAAGTCATGTAAAACTTACATTTTTTTTTCTATATTAAGTGGATTATGAACCTAAAAGTGCATTATTACATTAAACCACGTATTTTCTCATATTATAGAGAACCCAAATTTTATCAAATTCAAAATTGCCCCTCTTCCGTAAAAGATAGGTGTTTAAAAGAAAAAATATATTTAACCTCTTTAATAAATTCTTCAATTAATTCCTTTATCTAAGAAGTTTATTATACATTCATGAGCTCTAGGCCCTATTATCATTTACTAACTACAACATAATTGAGAATTCACAATCATTGGTATACAAAATATTGATGTAAAATCTATGAAATAAAGCATATATGCATGCATGCATATTAATATGAACCAACCTTATTGTTAGTATTTACTTGCTGAAAAAAGTAAATGCTTAGGATGATCATAACATATTTCTACTATTATAAGACAATATACGTATAGCCATTTGATTAAGATGAGAGATCACTGTCAATGTAATTCAAAGTTTACATGTTAATTTATTATTCCTACCACACACAATCAAATTTATCTGAAGCCAAGAGAAATAGTTGGGCATGTTGAAGCTGAATTTAATGTACGTGTTTCATACATGAAAGAATGGGATACAAAAAAGAAAGGTTATTTGGGAAATATTTGGTAGTTGTGAGGAGTCATATAGGTCTTTATATGGTTTGAGGAAGCAGTGAAAACTATAATGCTTGACATAAAGTTTACCACTAATTTTACTTCATCGCATCATTTTAAAAATTTATTTTAGAGTTTTGGTCTATCAATCTCAATTTGGTGTTAGTATTAAGTATAAATGGTACTTTTTTGGAGAAAATTTCAAGGTGATATGTTAATAGTTGTTGTTACCAATGCTAATAATAGTCAATTCCCATTTGCATTTGCTATTATTGAGTCTGAGTCAAATGAATCATGAATATGATTTCTATAAAATCTACATAATTCTTTTGAAAGCATTTTATGTCGGAAGGACCTTTCAATTGTGTCAGATAAGCACCCTGGATTAGTTTGTGGCTATTAAAAAAATATTTCCTTGCCCTACACATTGTAGTTTTCTAGATCACATAAGAGAGAATTTTAAGAAAGCTGTATGCTAAATATGGTTGAAAGATGTCAAATTTTTAAGTGAGAAAATGTATTATATTAGTAGTACAAATGACTTAGATATTTTTAATATGCAAATTTCTGACCTTTTTAATGTAAAAAAGGAGGTATGTGATTGGCTAGTTGAGCGAGATGTAACAAAATAGACTTTATACTATGATGGAGATTTTTACTATTTAACAATGACTTTAAATACTTATGAATCTTTCAACGATATGCTCAGACATGGACGAGCATTACAACGATATGCTCAAATGTGGACGAGCATTAGTTTGTGCTATATATTATAATATGATTGTTCATTTTTTGAAGAGATCAAGATATGCAGAATATTATAACAAGATAATGAATCTGAATTTATGCCTATAATAAAGAATTTACTTCAAAGATATGAAAAAGAAACACATCTATTGCTAGAAGTAACATAAATCCATATGAGTATGAAGATTATGATATATCATACAAAATATTTTGAGTTGATTTTCATAAAAATAGAAATTATAAATGTGTATGAAATCATCCATTACTTTATCACATGATTTGCCTACATGTTATAACTGCACTTGGAGTAGGACGAGTCAACCATGCTTTGTATGTGTTAGAGTATTATAAAGTCCAAAGATGCAACCAAACATATGTAAGAGTTTTTCACACAATCCTTGATCATTGATTTTGGCCAGAATTCAGTCAAGAAAATGAAATAATTAAACTCTCTCCATTGTCTATTAGAAAATGCTTAAGTAAACCAAGAGTGACACATATTCATAATACAATGGATGAAAATATTAATCATTTTAGAAGGCTATGTAGTTACTATCATCAACCAATATACAATAAGTCCCCGTGCCCACAAAATCCCAAAAAAAATATAAAGTATGAAATTTACTTTATAATAATTTTAACTTGTTTTAACAATTTTTATTACTTCAATTAGAAAAATAATTGAACAAATAAAAAGGGTGAGCAGCAATGTTAGAAAACTATCCTCCAACGAACATGTTATTTACTAGTTTGTTATGACTATGCTATCTATGAAATTATGAACTTAAATTTTAGTTAACAAAGATAAGTCTCAAAGCAGATTAGTCTATTAGTAATCTTATTTTAATGAGATTTTTTTTTCTAGCAATGTATTGTGAGATCTACATGAAGCTTTGTCTATTTCAAAATAAATATACTACTACCAACATATTTTTTTGCTATTTGATTTTATAATCTGAGGTTGGTTTATTTAACAAATTAATTATTTCAAAATAAGAGAAATTTTTTTCTTGTGAAATATTCATTTTTTTATTTAATCATCTACATATATTATCTATGAATTTTAGTTGATTTGAAAGAATTTAGAAACTTCCACTTGCTATTAAGGCCTTTAATAGCATAATAACTTCTCCTCTTTATTAAAATTTTCACATGTATACTATCATGTAAAAAAATGTGTTAGTTGAGTACTTGAATTAATGAAATTTATAAATAAAAATTTTAAATAAAATTATAATTTAGTAATAAAATATTTCAACAAGATATATTTAATAAAATTTTTAACTAAATATAACAAAAAAGTTTAAAATTAATATTATATACTATTATAACTTAAAAAAATAAAACATGAATTAAAATAGAATTATTAAAAATATAAAATAAAGAAAATAAAGTATAAAATTTAAATTGAAAGTAATAACTTAAAAAATTAAGAAAATAATATTAAGTGTATAAATATAATTTAATATATCATTTTAATTAAAAAAATATATTTTAAAAATAAATATTTAATTTATAAATATAAACTTTAAAAATTTTAAAACTTAAATAAAATAAAATTATTAAAAATAATAATTTTTTTCAAAAAGAAATAGTAAAAATAAAAAAAGATAAAAACTTAACTAAAAAATAAATTTACAAAATAGTGAAAATTTAAGTAAAAAATTAAAAAAATAAAGTTAAAAAAACCTAAAAAAAAGGCTCGCCAAGTGGCCCTCCCAAAGGAAATCTCTGTAGCTAGTCGACATTGATTATTGGTGACTAACTCTTTCTATTTTTTTAAATTATTCATTTATTAAGTTAAATATTAAAAATATATCTTCTAAAATTTTATCCTTCTTAATATTGATCACCACGATTTAAAATATATCAATACTCAAAAGAAAGTTGGATTATATGTCTTCAAAATTGGTAGAATAACTTCAAGACTTCACATTTACTCTTAAACATTAACCTAGGGTAAAAATAAGCATGTAGATGCACTTATAAAATCACATTGGTAATGACTTCTTTAGAATTTCAAATTCAAAGATTTGAGGGAATAAATGATGATTATCATATATTCCTAGATTTCCATTTAATGCATTTAGATTTTGCCTAAAAGGATTGATCTTTTAATAGTTTTGGCCATGACTATGTAGTGATTGATGGATATTTATACAAAAAATAGATTATTCATCCCTCGGATTTCTTTATGGACATTCCATATTATTAGTTTGCATTTAGGAGGAGGAGTAGGACATTTTAGAAAGTTAAAACCAATATACATGCTAGAACATGCATTTTATTTTTCATCCTTGAAGAGAGATGTTGAAAGAGTGGTAACCATGTATTATACCATAAGAAAGCCAAAAGTACTAAGCAAAAAGTAAGAAAATATATTGATTTTCTTATTTCATATAGACCACAGAAGGATATTTCTACGAACATTTTGTACTTGGGCTTCTTAAGGCAGTTACAGGATATGATAGTATATTTTTTGTATTCAAATATTTCCCAATTTGACTTGCTACATTGCTCAAAATCCAATAATGTGTCCTTTTTAAGAAGACTGTTAGATTGCATGGACTCCTTTCCAAAGCTATTTTTTGACAGGGAATAAATTTTCTATCATATTTGTTAGAAAACATTATAGAAACTTATGGATTCAACACAAATTCTTTTTAATCTTTCACCCCCCAAACTAATGCCCAAATTAAAGTTGTTTATGAAATCTTTTAAGAAGTTTTGCAGGTAGAGTTTATGAAATTGGAACTTACATCTTTCTATAGCTAATTTTATAATAATAGTACTATCTCTAAGGCCATAGAGAAAACAACATTGAAGATAGCCTAAAACTACAATTCTAAGAAAATCATTAACCTTACTAGCATTCCTTCACATGCATTTTCTAAGTTTGCATTTATATTTATAAGAGATTTGTAAAGCTTACATGAAAGCATTAAACCATAGTAGAAAGTCACAAAAATAAAATATACTAAAGTGAATAACAAAATAAAACTTTTGAAGAGTTCAATATGGAGGATCATGTGTTAATTAAAATGCCCCCTAAGAGGTATTCATCTACTCAATTTAGAAAACTAAAATCTAGGGCTTGTGAGAAATTTTAGATTATTAGAAAAATTTGCACAAATGCATGCATTCTTGAATTGCCAAAAGACACAATTCTCAATCAAATTTTAATGTTGAAGGTTTTATCTTTTTTTAAAGGAATAGGCCAACCTCTAAATGTGCAAAATGATTCTCTTACAAGAAAATAAATTCACTTTTTAAAGGTACCCACCCAATATTCACTTATTGAAGTAAATGTTATCCTCATAAATGAGGTATTTAGAGTGCAGAACATAAGTTCTTAATGTGATGGAGAGATAAGCTACCTATTTCTTGACTAGAAATGATTTAGAGAAGCCAACACCTAAGCTTGAAACTAATTATATAGACTTCAACTCCTTTGAGAAGAGTTTTTTGGGGTTCAAGGAAAATGACATAGCACAAGGAAGTCCAACACAAGAGCTCAAGAAAGAAAATTGAATACTAATCAAGGTGGTCCCATTATAAGGTTTACAAAGGCATTGAAGGAGAGTGTAACTTGAGGACATTGTAGATTTTTAACATTGTTCATTTTTATTACTATTATATTTTATGTGTAAATGTTTATGATAAACCAAAGTGTTTTATGTATAGTTTTGTCATGCTTATGTAATTTAAATCATTGTCTATTATGTACCAAAGTAGGAGCAAATTATTTAGAAATATATTGTATTAATTAAGAAATATTATTTATAATTAAGTTCCCCATGGGGCTTATAGCTAAGTGAGGCGTGAGTGGATACTTCCATGTGGCTCCCCACTCTCCACACCGTCACCACCAACGCCACCATCAGCCATACAACCACCACTTCCTATTGTTGGACATCACTTCTTGATATTTCCATTACTTATACTTTGACTCAAATAAAATATCAAAAAAATAAATTTTTACTCTCTTCTTAACTTCACCCTCTAGTCTTAATTTAAATTACAATTTTATTAAACCATTATTTTCTATTAAATAAATGTTAGTTTCTATTTTGAACCAAAAAATTGAAGACAAGTCTTCAAGTTTGAGGCTTGCTAGCTAGCCAACTAAGAAAAAAGGGTTGGTGATTTTGCCTACGTACGAAGCTACCTTTGGTGAGTAGCCCATTTTTCAAGTTGATATTTTCTATTAAATTTATGTTGTGTTGCATTTATTATGATTTCTATTATGTTAAAAATTTGTTCTCTATAAATTCTTTCCACTAGAAAGACAAATTCTAAGCCCTTAAAGTGGTTGACCAAGTGTAGGGTTGAGAAGACCTAGTCTGATTGTTATGTTTATCTGATGTTCCTATACTTCATAAAAATTAATGAAAGTTTTTAGACTTATTATAGACTTTTATCTTTCTCATCAAAATGCTGATTTTTGTTTAATCATAATATTTTTTTAAAGTTTAATAACCCTAATTGTCATTCCATTTAGTAAGTCAGACAATTTTTATAGAGACTAGTCTTAAGAGAAATTCACAAGAAATATCTATATCATATGAAAATTCATGAAAGTTTCAAAATTTATAAAATACTTCTCTATCTACAAATTGCATTGAATTTCATGTGACTTAGAGTACTATAGAAATAGTTCTAATTTTTGGAATTGGGGTGTCCATAATTGGGTTATCCTTCTATCTTTTATTAGCCGACCATAATTGCTCGCATAACTTAAATAGCACACAAAAATATTCCTTTCAAATATATTCCTCACTCTCTTAGGTATCTTATAAATGCCCCCATCTACCATTTGATCCAACCATGGCCCATATTTAAAGGTTTTAAGGTGGATTTGAAAATTTTATTAGTGACTTGTTGAACAAAGATGTTATTATTCAATCAAAAGAGAAGCGAAATTAAACATTCTAAGAATGCAAAAAAAAATAAAAAATTTTTTTTTGTTATGCCCACATCCACTTATGCCATAACAACTATGGTCTCTTATAATTATAATATTTATAATCAATAACTATAGTGATCTATTTTCTTGTCCTGTGTTCTGTAAAAAAGCTTTTAAATTAAACCCTACGAATTATTTGGAGATAGATCATCCTTATATCAATTTTATGTAAATAGCAATTAAAAAAAAAAAAAAAAACTTATGTCAAGGAAATGTTATCCGTACGGGATTATTCCTCACTTGAGCAGCAAGCCTAGGAGATTATTTTAGTGCTTCAGTGGAATAAAGCGTTTTTTATTCCTCCTCTAGAGAATTGAGCTGTTATAAGATATTTTTTCCCTGATAAGCAGGCCGGTTAAGGGATGCCAAAAAATGTCGCATCAAAACACAGAATTTCACATAAAACAAAGTATTTGCATATACCAAAATTAGGTATAAGATATTTTAGTCTAGTGATTGAGAATTTTAATTTTCAATCAAGAAATTTTAGATTAAAGTCCTTGTATATGTTTTGCCTATGTAAATTTATGATTAAGCAGTCAGATAATCCCGATTAGAAAACGATATTTACGAATGGGAAGCTGAGCTGAAGGCGAAATTGTCTCAGCAAATAAACATAGCTGCGTCGCGTTTTCACGACACGATGCTCGCATGACACGGGCCCAAACGGGCCCTAAATTCACTCAAAAGTAAAAAATAAAAAAAATAAAAAACTAGAAATATATTTGCTATGTATGGAACCTGAGAGTTTGTCAAATCCATGATGGCATGCTGGACAAGTTAGTTTTTTTTTAAGCTAATTTTCTTTTGCATAAAAATAAAATTCTTAAATCAAATTTACATATTAACACTCAAAATTATTATAAATATATTATATTTTACCCTATTGCAGCCGGATTACAATTATTCCTTCTTACTTGCTACAAATAAAGGCAGCTTCCTATAGTTTCGCAAATTTTTGGTTATAATATTAGAGAAATTAAAAAGGACGGGCAATTCTCATGGTGTGATTTCTCTTCTTGTCTACCCTCAGCAATTTCTTGCTTCCCTTGGGATGCAATCAAACTATCAACATGTTCACTGGCATTTGCTTTGAAGAATACAACTAAGTTGAAGTTAGTGTTATACTAATATTTATTAGGCTTATGATTTGCTTTTATTTTTTATGATCTTCCCTATTATGCTTTTTTTGTCTATTAAGTTAGGAAAATTACTCTCCTGATTGGACAAGCTATATTAATTTGATAAGTTAGAACAAAATATTAATGAGAAGAAAATGTTGTTGATTATATTTGTTAATCAATTTAATATTATATTATTTTTCAATAATTGGAGGAATCAAATTTTTATTAATGTTTTTGTTATATTGTATACTAATGAAAGCTCTTACATTTTGTTCGTCATTCTAAATGAGTTGATTTGCTAATGTTTATTTCATTGCACTAATTCCCCTACTTTGAAATCTATGCCATAGCTGAAATGTTGATTGCTTACCTTTATTTACTTAACCAAAATACTATTACATTTCTAATAATTATATTTCTCACAAATTTAAGTATGTTAATTTTCATGTCTAATTATTACAATCGTCACATATTTAAGTATGATTATGATTATAAATTTAAAAGATTGAACATCTCAATTTATTTTAAAATTTTAACTAGATGTTTATGTTTCACCGTTGTTTTGATTGTTTGATATATTGATTAAGTTTGATTTAATGAAATTAATCCTACTATTTATAATTTTAATGAGTTGGGATTGATATTGATAATCTTTTAATTGACTTAAGTTTTTAATCTTTTATTTAGAGTTATAATGTTAATGATGAAGAAAAAATATTTATAAATAAATATTTTGTAGTATCAAGAAAATTTATGATTTTACCTCATTGGGTAAATAAAATTATAGTATCATTTTATTTACATAATTAGTTTGTTCTTCCTAAAAAAAGAGTCAAGTTTCATAAGATGCTTTTAATTTTTTTATGTAGGAGTTAAAAACTAGTAGATTGATAGGCAAATATAGCTAATCATCTGTTTTTTTCTATATTTTTATATAATTAATATTATAGATTTGTGCATCGATGTAAATAGGTAGACTAGTTTTCCATAAGATGTTTTAATGCTTTGGCAACCAAATTTTTGAATTTTAATAGTGTGGCTAAACTTAATCAAATTTATTTGACATTTTGTTGATTTAAGATTACTTTTTTAATAGGACTAAAAAAACATGGAGAGAGAGAGAAAAGAAAGAGGATATGGACTAAAATTTATTATGGGAAAAATATTTATTCTCCATTGTAATAGACAAAATACAAAAGAAAGATATTAATACTAATCTACAACAAAAAATAATTTGTTGATCTGACTTGATAAGTATTATGAAGATATTGGCATTAAGTTAATAAAATGAACTACTTATGATTTATCATAGAAAATACTATTTTTACATCATACTAATCAAATTAAGAATACTTAAAAAATTTTATTTAATATAAATACTTTTACAATGAATTTCTATCTTATTATAGAAAGAACTTATTTGTTACTTACAATGTTATACATTGTGAGATCACCTTCAAATTTTATAAAATTTCACATCATATATACTATTTTATAGAGAGAAATTTAATGTGAATAATTTTTGATTTTCTAATAAGTTATTATATGATTAAAAGAGATAAAATAAATTTATGTGAAAATTAATAAATCATCATAATGAAAATTTATAGTATTGTTATTCATCCAAAATTTGATCAATATTTTAAAAATACTGATTGTTTGTATTTTTTTATTATTTTAGAAGGGTATCTACCAAATACCTCACTCATCTTATGGGTGGGGATATCATGTCTTAATCGCGCTCAAAATTTCACATTTATCACCCACGTAGTAGCGATGTTCATACTATACTCTTGGAAATCGAATATAATCTGAAAAGTTTCCGGTCACGCTCACCCACCAATCGAACTAAGAGACAGGTCTTATATAAGATGAAATTTGCAGTGCACACATAGTTTTCCGCTAAAAGAAATATTTTATAAGAAAAGAACACTTTACAGAAACAATTATAAAATTTGTACGCTTTATTTATTATTATTATTATTATTTTTTTTTTTTGGGTCCCTCCGTGTTGGATTGGGCGAATGCGTATTGACCAATAGCGTTTAATATGAAAACATCCAAACATTAGGGATGATGCTGATCTAGCGCGTGAAAAGGCAAACCGTTTTTATTACAAATTTATTCGATTTAATAATAGCGGAATGGTACTGGGCATGCGCCTGTCCGTTTCAATTATCCACTCTACATAGGTGGGCTCAAAGCTTTACATGTTTTGTCGAGCCACAGCAACTTTTATAATTTTTTTAAATTTTTTTTACAATTTCAAAGGTATATATTTTAATAATTTAACTTCTAAACAAGTATTTAATAAAACTTCTATAATTGCTGTTCTTACAGTCAAAATTTTGATAAAACTTAAACATATTTTTATGCAATTGAGTATGATAAAATTAGCAATTGAGTATGATAAAATTAGAACTTAACATAATAAAGTTTATAGTCAATTGTAGAATATAATTTTTAATAAATTAAATTATTTCTTAAGCACGATTCTAAATCATAGAAACTTTATGTGGAACATGTCATTTTATTCTATAATGTCTCTGTATTTTGAAAGTGTGGGGGTGATATATGAATTGTTGATTGCTAATCTGCATCTTCCATTTGTAAAAAATGAATCTCTAAAACACCTCATTCTCTGTGTAGTTGGGTTGCAGAACTAACATCCGTCTGGCCAATACTATGATAAATACTAGAGATTGTGGAGCTACCATTCAGTTTGGTAGCACAATAGCACTGACTTTTGAGCCATTGCTATTGCAAGCCACCCATCTGCTCATAGTAAGGCTCAAGGACCTCGATACCTACACATCGTGCACACCAGCCCATACAAAGGGAAAAGAACAACTAAAACAATCATTACTCTTGATGCTCTCTGAAAGAGGGCCTTTGTATTTGAAAGGTTGAGACATCCTAAAGCCTAATAGTGAAGAGGACCATCACAGGCAAAGGATCTTAGTGGCATCTGCAAACATCACTCTACCAACTAAGCCTTTAACATGAGAAAACCATGATGTTGAAGCTTCCTCATATAGAAGAAATATAATTAGAAGGCATACGAGAAAAAAATGCTGAGTTATGGCCTTAACAATTGTCACTTGATTGGCCACTTGCTCTACCTACTATAAAGCTAGAAGCGAATATTCCCACTTACAATAAGTTTGAAAACTTCATGTAGGTGAAACTAAAATGATTTATCATTGACATAAAAGCTCAAGTCCTATGAAGAAAAATCTTGAGATTATGTCTGCTCAACTACAAAGTCTATGAAGAAAAATCTTGAGATTATGTCTGCTCAACTACAAAGTCTAGAAATTTATTAAGGAGAAAGGGAAAATGAAGAATAAATATCAAAGGAGAAACTATAAATGCTCCTCTAAAGAAGTTTCCATCAATGGTAGTAAAGACTCAAGACCATTCTAACGAATCTTTTTACGGTGAGCACTAGAGCATGACACGTGGACCGCTTGTTTGAGAATCTTCCACCGAAGGGTCTCGGTAGAAGGGTAGGAAAATTTAGAGGCCAAAGCCTCGAGAAGAGGTCACTATGAAGAAGAACAAAGGTATGGCATCTAGTTCGCATCCTCAAAAATCTATCGGTCATATGACCTGACAAGAATGTGTTCCTAAGAGAAAAGTTACTATTAATGAGCCTGGTGGCAGTCAACACCTTGTAGAATCGTTTAGAGAATCCCATCACCAACCAACTCACTCTCCTCAATAGAAGGTTGATCTCGATCACAGCCCTTTGATTAAAGAGGTATTTATCCCACACTTTGACCCCGATATCAGATGGAGATGATAGTCAGAGATAAGATTGTAAGAAGATGAACACACTATAGAAGTTAAACCAATGTATATGGTACAACACATTAGAAAGCCATGTAGCATAGAACAGCACCAACATAAGTAGCATGGGGCCACACTTATTATTAACTTTAAAGATCATATACAATATATAATAGAAGGAGAACCTTCAAGTTCCTCCTTAGACAATAAGTAAGAAGAAGAAGAATTAGAAAAAGATAGCCCGTTATTTGCTGACATTACTACATTAGCCCAAGTACAGAAGCAAACATAGTAGTAGGTAAGGTGAAGGATAAAGAGTTACCTCAACTAAATGTTAAGAAGAATCTAATTTTGATGTAGATGAACTTGATGATGCATATGATGTAGAGGAATGGACCAATAGTGCCAGCACTTATTCTACCTGCCAACCATCAAACAACTAATGTTGTGCACATCAATCTACCAATTGAAACAATACCATAAGCCTCTGAAGAACAAAGTGCATTTGAAGAGAGGAACAAGGTCAATTAATTAACTCCTCAACTACTCCTCATAACATACCAATCACATTTAAGCTAGTGATAACTGTGCAGCTAAATATTATTATAAATAAGAAGATTAAAGTAATCATCCTTACAAACTAGAGTGAACATATGGTAAGCAAATGTCAACCATATCATGCAGAATATGAACAAGTGTCATGCCCTAAAGGTTACTTAGTGCCAACTTTTGATGACAATGGCAATCCCAGACAACACTTAGCACAATTAAAGGTGACCTACGGCAATACTAAGGACAATAATGCACTGCTCTTTTGCCAGTTTATCTATCAATAATTTGACTTCAAATGCATTCAAATGGTGTGCTGAATTGCCAAATGTTTTAATTAAGACATTCGTTGAGCTAGAAATCAAGTCACAAAAAGGTTAGCTAGTGTTGTCAAGAAAACAACAATAACTAACCTTACCTTGGAAAAGAAAAGAAAATACAAGTATGTAACCATATATCACACATTGAGATAACATGAGAGTAAAATATGAAAATAAGTAGATCAGCGACATGCAATCTAGCTATTGACTGGAAAAATTAATGATAAAATGATGACATATTAGTCCATGGCTTCCTTTATAACTTTTCAAGAGTTACTCAATCAAGTGGAAAAATTAGAGAAACTAAATTTATTTTATCTAAAAGTCATTCAAATAAAGCAAAGAAGAATACATCTTCTGAATTAATGAGTGGAGCACACACCACTTCTTACAATTCAAGCAGGAAAAAAATGGGTATTTTATAAAGTTGATAACAAGTTTGTTATGTTTTTAGAGTGATGATAAACCTTGAACTTTCTCGAGTGATGGAGAGCTTCTAAAACTATCAATTGGTAATGATTAATGAGCATGTCCACCCCTTAAAGACAAGATGAATAAAGAGTGTTCTCTTAAAAGAGAATGCATGACTAAATTATTCCACTAAACTCTTAAGGCAAGTTAAAATTGCCATAATGTAAATGACTAGAAGAGTCAAGCCCAAATAATAATACAAATTATTGCCCATATTATTGAGTAATTAGCCACCATATCGAAGATTGTTATATTTTTAGAGAATGGATGGAGAGAGAATACAAAAAAGGTTAAATTTATACTGTCCAATAGTGTTCTTCTTTATCGAAAACAAGTTTGTTAGAGTGGTTCATCCTCTTTTGTGCCTCTAATTTGGACTAACGTGAAAGAAATGTTAGTTGAAGATGAACAATGAAACATTGTTGTCTCAAAGAAAACAACTAAGATGTTGGAGAAACTATAAGGCATTCTTGGTTTCAAGTAGAAATCACTGCTTGAATTTATGCTTAAACTGAAATAAAGGACAGAATCAAATAACTCTACATTTTAAAAATATTCTAATAAGGCTAACACATCATGATGTCACAAGCAGTCCATGTAATAAGTACATCGAAGAAGTTGACTAAATAGAAGAAAGTTAAGAAGAATAATATCACACAAAAGCTTATCAATAACTTAACGGAATGTCATCAGCCAAACATGTAGCTTATTAAGCTTGCTTTCTTCATAACTAGACTCTAGATTATTAATAATGGGGAGCTACTTCCTAGAGAAACATGTCAAGTTATCTCAATGTTATCAAACACTTCCCGATAGTGCTTATATCTGCATAATAATTATAATCAAATAAATCTTATATATATGAAATGCTTGAGTAAACTCACAAAGTTTACTCTAACAAAAAGAAGAGTTGTCAAAAATATAACACTTGAGTCTTGCATGATGGTGAGACAGGCAGGTAACAACTCAGAAGAAAACTCATGCTTCATTGACGAGAATGATTCATAATCATTAATGATATCCCAAATAGAGTGCATAAAATTGGGCGGTGACTTAGAAGCTTCATGGATAAATGATGATTCTTAAAGGTTTGCTTCTTTATAAAAATATGAGCCAAACAAAGAATTTTAGGTGCAATTAAAAAGTGGCAATGTGTTGCTGCCACCACGAAAGAAGGAACCATCAAATAAAAACAAAGATAAAAATATTGAAGTTAATAAGAATATCATTCCTAAAGATCCGAAAAAGAAATTTGACATCGATAGGGAGTTGATTACAATATGCTATCACATCTAAGTAAAATCCTTACACAACTCAGTGTGTATGAGTCTCTCTTAATGTGGAAGGATCTCTATGAAACCTTGATAAAGACTCTTAAGGATCGGTCAAGATTCATGAGCAATCACTTTCTCTGAAGAATACCTCATGCTAAAGTTGTTAGAATATAATTGTCATTTGTATGTTTTAGCGAAGAATGATGATGTTATGGTATTATAATTAATCAAATTTTGATCGACCTAACCTCATCAGTCAATCTCATGAGTCTACGAGTATTGAGGTAATTATACTTTGATATTCAACATCTTAGACAATATTGTTGGCCTCACTTTTGGAGTGAGGATTCTTCCTCCGTATCCTAGACTTAGGGATCTTTTAGACACTAGAACCTCCTTAGTAGTAGGACACTTCTAGTGATTAGGTGAACACTAAACCTATGCCTAGAGACTTAGCAAGGTGTACCATAGGTTTAGGCTATACCTTAAGACTAAAAAAACCTACCTGTCCTATGTCCTAACCCATGACATATACCTATCCAATCAATGCAAAACTAAATCTCAAATCAATACAACCAAACCTAATTGAATTTGTTTCATGTCTAAGCTCCAAGCCAAAATGATTTAAACCCAAACCCATCTTAACCCCATCATCCAATCCTATGGATCAAACCAAAACCCATTCAATTGAACCAAACTCAACTGATTTTCACAAAAGCACTCCAACCATTCAAACCTCAATTTCAAACTCTTCCAAAGCCTATAATCAAATCAAACCAACCAATTTAATCAAGCCATTTCAATCAACCTAACCTAGCCCGTTTGATCTAAAATGTTCAAATGAGCTAAAATCTAATTAAACTCAAATTAATTGCAATCAAAGTCATGAATTAATTCTAAATTAATCATCAAACTCAATTCATCTCAATTCAACCCAATCTAACTCAAATTGATTCCTTTGGTTCACTTGACCCAAAGTGGCCTAAAGGACCCATTTGATCCAAACTCTAATCCAACCTAAATTGGATTGAACCAACTCTTCCAAAACTTTTTATAATGATTGTTGATTACCCTTGACTATTTAATTACACTCAATTGGGTCAAACCAACTAATTGATCACTTGACCCAAGTTGACCCAATTAGCTTACATGAACCAAATTAAACCAAAATTTGTTCTAAACTCAATTGATTGAAACCATTACTTCTAATCAATCATAAATTGAGTGTTGAATATGATTTGACCATCAATTGGACCTAGCCAAACCCATTTGGCTCCTTTGACCTAAGTTGACCCAATTTGACCTAAAAGACCAAATTGGGCCAAATCAAATCTAAATCAAATTGATTGAAACCAATGACTCAAATCCATCACAAATTGATTATTAAGCATGATCAAACCCTTGACTGAACCCAAGTTAACCAAGTCAACCCAATTGACCTATTTAGCCTAAATTGACCTAATGGTCAAATTGATCTAAATCATTCCTAAATCCAAATCAATTAAAATTAATATCTACAATCATCTTCAAATCATTAATTGAACCTAAACCAATACCCAACCCAAGCCAATTTGGTCAATTTGACCAAATTGGTTGACTTAGCCCATTGACCCATATGAACCCATATGAGCCAAATATAAATCCACTCCAAATCAAATCAAACTAATTGATCCTAAACATCCCAAATCATCATATGACCTTAACCCAACCCTTGGTTTTCCCAATTTGACCAAGTGGTCAACCTAACCCAAGTTGACCCAATTTGACCTACATGGGTCAAATTGAGCCAAACCTAACCAAACTACCTCCAAACCCAACCAAACTTGGCATGACCCATTCTTGGGTCACCATGGGTCAGCTTAAATTAAACCCAACCCACTTTGGACCTGAATTAGCCTAAGTCCCATTGGGTAAACCCCTCCAAATGGGATAAGATCCCTATTTGGATGGTCTCACCTCCCCTTTTGCCCTTGGTAGCCACCCAAAGCTTATTTTGGACCTCTGACCCACTGGCTAAACTGACCCAAAGCTGGTTGGGTCAGCCATGGATCAAAGGGGGTGAGCTAACTTAAGCCATCTCATTGGCTCACCTTGAGGAGGAAGGACATCCCTTGCCAACGCATCTCAGAGCTTCATCCACTCAAGATGCACCACCTCAGCTATTCCTTAGCATCCTTGGCCGGCTTGATGTCTGCCAAAATCAAAGCAAATTCCCATCATCTGATTTGAGGGGGAGCTCTCCATCTCATTCCAACACACACGAAGGCATCCAGAGAGCTTCAGAGTGAGAAGACGAACTTCCCTAGTGCTTTCCCGACCTCCCTTGAGCTCCCCATCACCAGTGACACCAAACCCGAGTGAAACAGAGCCTCTACTCTGTCCAACCTCACCTGAACTCTACCAGATCCAAATGAACTTTACCCACACCTTTACCAAGTTTCGATGAGGCAAAATGAATTGATTCCCAATCGATTCGAGCACCAGAAACCTAGACCAACTTTGACGATATTTTTGGCGACGTTTGGACCATAGAGTCATCGGCGGTGAGGCAACTCGTGAGATTCACAATAGGTCTTTGTCTCTTCAAGACAAAGCTACCTCAATTATTGGACTGCCAAACTTGATCTCTAACGATATAAATTCTGGCAAACCTTAGAAAACCACTAAGTTGTTTGGCCTTTGTGAAAGAAATCATAGTTTCATGCATTTTCCATCATCGGATCTCCTTAGATCTCTTTTTTGAAGCATTTGGAGTCGATCTCGATGCCTCACAAGCTCTGGTGAGCTCAAATCGAGTGAGGAAGGGCAAACAATGCCCGTTTTCCATTGCTCGAGGGACGAAGGATCATCCCCCGTCTATTCTGCATGATTAGAACGAACGACCATGATTAATCCAATTAGATTATTCAATTTGATCCTTTAGGAATGGTAAGATTAATACCCATCATCTGATCCAAGATCGACGGTGGGGATGAAAGCACTTCGACAACCGCTGACTCAGCATGCCGCATCGAATGATTTAAGTGGCCAATCCCGCGACGCCACATGGAAAGCATCACAACGTCAGCTCCCGTGTGGCACTGACAGGTTTGGGGATTAATTAAGGTTTAAAATGTGGATAATTGCTTAAAACTTTATAAAATCATAACTAATTGTAGAAAAATCATAAAAATATAAATGAGTCCTTTAGATGAGATTTTAATAAAAGTAATTCCCCTATAGTTTGAATAGTAATTAGAGCTCAATTAGGGTTTGAATGTTATCTTAATTAACTTAATTAAGCCCTAATTACTTGGCCAATTGATCTCAAACTTGAAATGTTGATCCAATGGAATGTCCTCTACCTCTCATAATTTTTTTGGGATTTATTGACTAGGTAATTAAGAGAATTTGAAATTAAAATCTTAATTTCCCTCTTAAGCAATTTAATAATTATTTAAAAAGTCAAAATAGTAAAAATTCCAATAATTAACGTTCATTAATCACCAATTAACATTGAAATGAGAAGGGGAGATGATTAGGACCTCTTTCCTAATTATTTTTCCAAATCCATTTCATAAAGAGGTTTAATTACTACATGAATTAATTAAGAAAATTTAATTAAGTAATTAATTAAAATTTAAATTAAATTAAAATGATAATTAATTGAAATAATTAGCATTCAATTTGTGGTTTCCACTTTATGTGTGTAATAGCATAAAGACCCTTAAGAAAATTATGATTAACCCATGGGTGTGGGAAAATCATATAAGTACTTAATTAGATTATTTAATTTAATTAATATTTAATTATAAGCCTCATTACATTAGGTCCCTATGTGCATTGCAATTTTATTTTTTTCATTTTCATATCATTGGAGGCTTATGGTTAAATTATTAATCAAATTAAAGAAGCATAGGAAAGGGATAATAAATCATTTGCTTAAGGATTCAAACTTAATTAATTAATGAAACTCACTTAATTACTTCTCTTTAAACATAACAAATCACCAACTTGGGATGAGGCAAAAATAACAAATGAATTTCTTCTCTTTGAGTGTATTAATTCAAATCTAAATCAAATTCAATAAGAAGCTAAGGTTAATCTTAAATGATTTTATCTAATGTGTCCTTAGGAATTAATGCAGTTGAATAAATTATGTTGAAGTGTTCAACTATTCCTTTTCAATCATCATAAATATTGTATGTCATTTGTTTCATATATTCATTCTTTCAAATAAACAAATAATCAATTGAATTTACTTCTATGAAATTGCATGTGTTGGATTAATCTTATCATTTATGTGGCTATTATCACTAAAAAATTTTAAAATTATTTTGAAAGTTATTAATTGATAATGAAAATTTGGATTGATATTAGCTATGAATATTACATAAGATTTGCATTTCATTATAATCTAAACATGTTAAAGTATAGTTTTGTCTTTATGGTTCATGTATAGGTTTATATATGTTTGAATGATAATAAGTATATAGTCTAGACATCTTGGAAATATGAGGCTTTAAGTAGCCCTAATGAGGTTATTAATTATCCCACTTCCTTGGTTAACAAAATCACGTACTTATTTAATTTCATTCATATGTGTACTTGTACTAGAATTTGGATAGAACTTTATTTTACATATGTAAATAATTCAACCAAAATGCAATCTTTTCATGATTTTCATACTCATAGTTATGTGTACATCCATATGTATTTAAGAATAGCAAGTATATAGTCTAGAAATTCGGGGAAAATGAGACTTTAAGTAGCCCCAAAGAGGTCATTGATTATCTCACTTCTTTGGTTTAAACAATGGACGTACTTACTTAAAACTGTAATACATGTGAGTGTCTGTGTGTATTTAATTAAAGGATGAATATCTCTCTTCTCTATCAAAACATATGCATTCATAATCATTTAAGTGTGCCAAAAATACATTGTATGTATAGGTATGTAAAGTCTTAAATCATATGCATGCTATGGGTGATGAAAATGAATGGGGTAACATATTCTATGTGATGATAATTCAATTTCATTAATCTTAAGATTCCTTTCATGTTAGATAGAAATCTTTAAGATTAACCCAAACTTAGGATTAATAAAACATTCAATAAACCATTCACTAAAGGAAATCAAGTCAGAATAATATGCCTTTTGAAAATAACTTAAGATAGGGATGAAGAGGGTTAAACCTTTTTCTTCACTTTATAATACTTAGTTGCTAAGTAAATATCAAATGAAACAAAAGAAAATGTAAATTAATATTCATAAATTCTCAAAATAACTTGAAATAAAACTACCCTTAAAGTTTAACTTAAACAATTCCAAATTTTATACAATCATAATTTAAAAGCCTATCTAAGACATAGCACACTATGCCTAAACACACATATTAGAATGCTAAATCACCACTTCTAGCTCTAGGTTAGAATAGGGTATGTAATGATGTTGTGTTTTATTTTATGATGTAATGTTTTAGAGTAGATGTTAGGATTGTGGTTCATAGACTATATGTTAGACTGTTCTTAGCCTAATGTTATTTTTTGTTGGGGTTTATATTAATGGGGTCACTAAAATAAATATAAATGCTTCTACTTGTAGGTTGCTTAGCCCCTTATCATAATCCATGATTAGGATATGTGGCTTGGTTACCCATGTGCAGGGTGCTAAGCCCAAATTATGAAATATAACTGCTTGGAAATGTATATATGTTTAGCTAATATCTATTTTATAGGTGTAGTTAGATTTTACTTTTCTATAAAAAATGTAATTATGAAATAAGAATTAGGATTAGTGCTATGAGGTTTAGGATGAGTAGTAGCTAGAAGGCTTAGTCTTGGGAGGCCCTATGAAGCCTTGGAGCACACTCAAATCAATGAGAAAGAAAAAAAGAAGAATGAGAAGCATAAAATGAGGACCCCCATAACATCTAATTTAATTTCAATTGTAATATTCTTTTATAATCTAGGATGCATACGGGTAGAGCTGGGCTACACAATTTTCTATCTTTTTTAGTTTGTACAGTGGTACCCGACCACACCGGCCTTTTATTATTTTATGAAATTTATGAATGATTATTATTATATTTAGATTGTGCAATAAAATAATATAATTTTCATAGTTTCTTAAGGTTAATGTTTGAATGTATGGCCTAGATGCAGTTGGCTCTTAGAATAAAATTAATTTGTTTACCCAATTAACAACTCATAACTAAATTTTAAAATAACTTTCAATCTCATCCAAAGCTAAGGAAGTAATCAAGATAATTAAATGATTTAGCAACCCCTTAGCTGAATGTTAAATGTCTAACATCGTGCATATCATCTTATGTCACTCTAGAATTAGGATTATTGCACTTTAGGGAATGCTTGACCTATGAGAGCACCCCTTCATGATGGAGATCTCCCTCTCTCTTTCTGATCTGGCAAATCACTCTATTTCATTATACATTTGGGCATAGTTTTCCTAAAGCCTTTGTATGAAATATTATGTCAAAATAATATAAAATTTGAAGATTTTGCATTTAGACTAAGTCATATGCTCATAGTAAACATGATCTAGTATCTTAAGGAGTGAGTTTAGAACTCTAATCTCTTTCAAATTAAATAATAGCTTAAGCCATCTTGTAATTACATAAGACAAGCCTACATGGATTTAAAATGTAGGAGGTGTTAGCTGGTGACCATTTTAGGCAGTTGTAAGTACAAAAGAGTTGGACAGTTTATCCTCTCTTATGGAAGTAAACCTTTATGTCTCCCTTTCCACTTTGATTTAGGTCATGCTTCTAGCTTGTGCTAAAACTTCCTAGATTTAGGATCTGAGGTTGCTTATTTCCTTCGAGCTATGAGCATAAATCCTCATCTCTTATGCATTTTTATAATCTTGTGATGATGGACTATAAGCCCTAGAATTCACATAAAATAAACCCTTCTTTACCTTTCCATGTAAAGTAGAGGAAAGATCTTTGGTATATACGAAGACTCATCTACCTTAGGAGTCATTATTAGGTGATTAGGTCCATTGTAAGGTGATATTTCCACCTTTTGAGATGGTACATCGTACCTTAATGTTGCACCCGATTACTTCAATAAGTTCCCTCTAAGATCTATGTGGTATCTATCCAACATCCAAAATATGACACCACAAATATAAGCTAATGATCCATGACTTTAATGAAAAGGGATAGAAGACTCTTAAATCTTTCATCTCACGACTCGAATTTAGAGAGCTCTACACTAAAGACAAATTCATTTTATAAATTATTACACTTATGTTGACCTCATTTTTGGATACAATTAATATCATTTTTGAAATTAGTAATTAGGACACCTAATCCTAGGTTAGGAGCCTCCTAATTAAGCACTTAGAACACTATATCTAGTGACTTAGTGCATCCTCCTTTGGTTTGATCTAGCCTAATGGGTTCAGGTAGACTCAACCTAAATTCTAAACTTGAATTAAATCAAAATAAAACAAAATAAAATAAATCATGAAAATTGATCAAATCACTTTAAATTATCATAATAAACCCTAATAAACTTAAATATACTAATGAAACCTACTGAAACCTAATTAATCATAAAATAGCCTAATTTGATAATTAATTAAATTAATTAATCAAATTAATTATCCTAAACTTAGGAAAATCATAATAAATCAACCAAAACTCTAAAAAATTTAAATGAACCCTCTATGGATGCATCTTTCAGAGATAATTTAAAATAAATAGAACTTCTTAGTACTTTCTTCTAAATTAATCTTAGTTTAGATTTTAATAAGATAATTAAAATATTAATTACACCCTAATCATGCAACTCAAATTTAAAATGAAACTTTGAAAATATCAAATTGGCAAAGAACCCCACTTTTTATAAAACTTTCAAACTCAAATAACCTCTAGATTGAGAATTATTGAGTTTCTAAGTCTTTAGGTCAATATAAATTAAATAATAAATTAAAAAAATCATAAAATCACAAAATTCATAAAAGTAATTTGAAAGATATTCATCAAGAACAAAACACTTCAGAATAATTTTCCACATTCTAAATCAAATAATTCTATCACTTACATGCTTAGGGTTTAATGGAAACCATTAAAAATGTAAAATATAATTAAACCTCAAAGTAAATATTATATTAAATTCATAATCAACCTTTAATGAAATCTTAGCACATAACCAATGCAAGCTAAGAATGAATTAAAACATTAACCTAAATCTGTTAGGTCAACATAATTCAAACAAAATTAACATAAAGTAAACATACATGAACATTAAAGAAACAAATGTTAAATGAAGAAAAAAGAAACAAATGTTACACCAATTCAATCCAAATAAAATAAATCAAATTGAAAATAAATTAAACCAAGAAGAAACACATAATCAAATCAAAAAAAATTAAAAGAAGAATAAAATTTCAAAAGAATTAAAATTATAAACTTAGATCCTAAGTATCTTAATTTATAAATCATCTAAATGAATCTAAAAGGAACTAATTAAGATACTTAGGATCTTAGTTAGATCTTTAGGATGAATCTTTATATTAGGATGAAGGTTTCATTCTATTAGGATTTAAGATGTTGAATAGAATGGGTTCCACTAAAAGTGGAATCTATTTTATTCTTCATTCTTGAAAACTTAAACTTCACTTTAACATAAAAATAAAATTTATAATGAAAACAAAATCATAAATCATTAAATCATTTGAATTAAAACCATCCAAAGGTAAAAATAAATAAACTTCAAAATTCAAATTGAAACTCAAATTAAAAAATCCTAACAAAGTCTTGCCATACATGCCTAATTTTTTCACACACTAGATCATTAGGTCATAGATCTTAGACTTAGGTTAGGTCACTTTGTGATATTTTGTGATATGATGTGATGCTTGTCTTTGTGCTATACTATTTTAGACTGCATGTCTAGGATTATTTGCCCATTAGACTTGATGGTAGGACATTATTTTTAGGATTAATGTTATTTTCTACAGGGGTTTTGCTAAAAGGGACAATTGTAAAATAAATTATAAAATTATTAATTTTTGTATGTGCTGAATAGCCTCCTAAGCATAGCCTAATAGGATAGGTGGGCTTGGCAAGTAGCTAATGCTAAGCCTTTATGTTTGTAAAATATAACTATTGTGTGATGTTTGTATTTTTCTAACATCTATTTTGTAGGCCTTAGGATTTATTTTTAAATTTGAAATATAAATTTAGGCTTAGAATTAAGTTTAGATCTATGGGGTCTAGGATTAGCAGGGAACCGGCCGATGGGTGCGAAGGTCCCTATACTGAAGGAGGAGATGATCTTGGAAAGAAGAATTATAGATCTAAGCTTTAGTTCTAGGATGGGTTGTATAAGAGCTTGGCTGCCCATTTTCTCTTTTTTTGGGGTGTAAAGTGATACTTGGACGCATTGGCCTTTCTTTAATTTAAATTGGTTTGATTTATTTTGGGTGCATAATAAAATGTACATGCTTTTCTAAGTTTCTTTCTATGATTAGCTTTTGTGATGAATTCCTAGACGATTAGCCTCTTAAGAAAACTAAATTTTCTACCCAATTTAAATCTAATCAACTCAAATAAAAAAACAAAGAAACTTAAAAAATTATATAAATTAAAGTCCTAGAAATAACTTAAAATTAATTAGAAATAACTAGCTCTTTTGAGCCATAATATCATGTTGCTCTGAACTCTTGAATTGGGAACTTCACCCATTGCACATATGGGGCATCTAACCTTTGAGGATGTCCGCCTTCTTAGGGAAGTCTACATCCTCTTATTAATTTGTCCCATGACCTCTTCTAATTGAATGGCATTTAGGAATAAAATGCATACCCAAATCCTTAAAATGAATCATGAGTCAAAACACTTAAAAGTTGAAAAAATGTGCATTAGTTAGTGCATATCATTCCATGCATGATCCCCAGGATTAGGGAGTGAGTCTAGGTTTATAGATTCTTATCTAAAATACAATAGTCGAGTCATCTTGCATACAAGAAACTTGTCAACATGGATTTAAAGTACGTTTAGGTGGTGTTAACTGGCAGCCCTTCTAGGTGGGTTACAAGTCCAAAAGAGTTAGGGATAGGTCTATTCCCCTAAGTGAGAGAAATCATTGATAATTCCCAAAAGTGCAATTAGGTCGAGCATCTGACTTGTGTCAGAAGCACTTATATACTTAGTTTTTGAACCATCATACTAGAATAAGTTTTCGACTCTAGGCATTTCTATAGTCTTGTGCTACTAGAACCTAAGTCCTAGATTTTTTTAAAAACTTTTTAACTCAAAATCTAAATTAAATTGCAAAATCTAAATCCCAATGATAAGATAGTTGAAATGCCTCTACTAAGCATCATAAAATCAATAAAAAAGTTTTACTTTACACCGATTTGCTTCCAAAAATAAGTCTTTCCATTTTGGATCTTTCCCAATTGAAATTATAACATATCATTTCATTTGGAAACCAACTTAAAACTCCATATAAATAATAGTTTATTTATTTAATCTAGAGTATTCTTAGAAAGAGATCCTTCATTTCTAAAATATAATTAACTATAAGGGCTTGCCCTTATAGGGAACCATGAATCCAATTTAAAATAAACCTTGCTCTACTTTTCACATAGTTCAGGAGAAAACTCTCTAGCACATGAAAGGCCCATTAGCCTTAAAAGTCTTTTATTAATTGGTCAAATCCATTATAAGATAAAATGTTTATCATTCGAGATAATATGTTTACTCCTTAATGATACATTTGATCAACCAAATAAGAAATTTCTAAAATCCTATGTAGAGTCATAAAATTTTCCCTATTGATATTTTCTGGTGACTCCATTGGGAAATGATTCCTCTCTCTATCTTTAGAAATATGTTATTATTTTTATAAATTGGTAGTGTACTTATGTCACTAATTGGTTAGAACTTCCATTCTTTCTATTGGATACTCTCCATTTCACCCTTGGTTAAGCTCATCCAACATCTTGAATTGAGGTTCTAGAACTCTTCATTTGTCACAGTTAAATGACTAGATCCTAGAACCAACCCTCTTTAAACATGAAACAAATAAAAATAAAGACATTTTAGTTAGACCTGATTCTAGTCAAAATAGATTTGATATCATTCCACTGTGATAAAAAAATATTACATTCAAAAATTTTAAAAATCATTTCAAATGAAAATAAAAAAAAAAGAAATTATGTAAATCTCAAAGTTAAATATGTTCTTGACTTTTACTTTTGCTTTACTAAAGCTAAAGAAAGGATAAGGTCCTTAGTTTGATACCTTTTGTTCTAATACATTCAAAGGTAGTAAACACTTAAGGATGTATATTGAAATGAAGGAGTTCTTTCAAATCTTAAGAAAATCCAAGAAATCAAAGGAAGTAGGCATAGTCTTACTTATTTTCCCTTACCACCAAGATTGAAGCTTGAAAATCATTTAAAAGAATTAATTTGAAAAAATTTTTTATAAAAAGTGGGATAAGTATGAAGAATAATCCCAAAAGAAGGCCTTATTGACCTTAGATAGGCGTCAATTAAGAAATTAAATGTGATCCTTCTACCATTATAGATGGCAAGTTTCATAAATAAAAATCAACTTTAATCTTAATCATTTTACAATTCATCTTCATACGTCCACTAAAATTTTGGAAAATTAGTTATTTGAGCTGATTGACAAATTATAGGGAGAGACTTGGAGGTTACCCTCTTTTAGATCCTCTAGGAACTCTAAATCATTAAGAGTTTAGGAGAGAGTCAAAAGAAGAAAGTTACATGATATTGCAAACACAAAAGCGACATGATAAAATCTTACTTTTGCTCCAATTCAATAAAAGAAAAGAGAGAGCAGCAAAAGAGAAGTCTAATTCTCCTAATAAAGTTGTAACGAATGAAATTTAAACCTAATAAATTTAAATCAACTTCCTTAATGGAAGTTCTATCCCATTAAATGATTATTATTTCATAGATGACTTTAATTAATTTTAAGGATAAATCTAAAAAATAAAATTAATGAAAATATCAATCCTTCTAAAGAATTATGCCCTTAAGATTGAGTCATAATAGTGATATTTCTATCTCTCAGAGTAAAAATATAAAAATTGTACCTCTGGTAGATTGATAGATGAATCACTTGGGGCTTTATTAGCCCAAATTAATGAAACAACTTTCATTTTCACTGCTCAGAAACTAAGGCACTATATGTTTTCATACAAAGTGAATCTAATTTCAAAGGTGAATCAATCACAATATCTTATAACCCATTTAATGTTGTTTGGACGTCTAGCATGTTGGTCAATGATTCAATTGTAATTTGATATTGCCTTTATCCCTTTTTGTGATATAGAAAGGGCAAGTCATAGTTGACTTCTTAGCAACATATTCTCTACTCGAGGGTTCTCCTTTAAATGATGATCTTATAAATGAGTAGATCATGACATTAGAAGGTGAACTTAATGCCACCTAGGAATTATATTATGATGATACAACATCATCAAAGAGAAATAAAGAATTAAATCCTTCTATCTTAGGGAGGCAAGAATTAGATTAATTTTCATAACCCCAGACAAAGGAACGAGAAGGTACTTTTCTTATCATTTGTCTAAGCCTTTGTGTTTAAACCCTTTTGAGAGTTGGGGTACTGACATCATGAGGTCTATTAACCAATTGAGGATAGAGTTGGACCTATCATCCCTCCATTTCAAAAGAAAATTTATTGAAATTAAATTCAAAATGGTAGAGTCGTACCACCTCAAATAACATTAAAAAGAAATGGTAAATAAGCCATCTTAAAAGAAAATAAAAGAAAATGATAAAAATCTATCAACTTTATAATTTTAAATATTGTGTTTTTGCCCATCTTAGAGAAGTTGCTTGCAAAATAGAGCTTCATAATGCTCTATAAAGAAATGAAAGAAGAAAAATGAAAAGAAATAAAAACAAAAAAAGACCATTAATAAAGGCATTACATAATTTTATAATTTTCCTTCTTTAATTTTAAACAACTTCTTGATGTGGCATTCCACTATAGTGAAATTATACATCTATCTTCTATAATGAAGATATACTATTAAGAACTTATCAACAAGTTAGTCTATGTAGAAAATTTGAAAAGAAAATCTCTAGAATGTTTGTTGATAAGTTATACGACTATCTTCTATAATGAAGATATATTATTAAGAACTTATCAACATGTTAGTCTATGTAGAAAATTCTAAAATAAAATCTCTAAAAGGGTGCATCAGTCAATATCAATTATAAACAAACAAGAAAGTGAATATACATAGGCCCAATTCTAGTCTAATTTTGATGAGATGATGCCATGAAGATTCATTTAAGTAAAGAAAAGAGTTCTCAATTAAATGAACACTCAATTTTGAAAGCTTAAATTGAAAGAAGAACTTAATCCCAATCACTTTATTGATTGAAGATGAGAATTCAAACTTAGAAGAAGAATCTTAGAAATTTTGGAACATATTTAATGCTCTTAGGTGGTCTTATCAGGCCCAAAAAGAAAAATATATGAAATAAAATGAAAGAAAAGTAAGAAGAAAAGTAATAATTATTGTGAAAGGATGTTCATATCCATTATGCATTCATGAGTGTAGAGTCTTTAGGAATGTCATTTTGTCATTCCTAGGTCTTTTATTCAATCAAAGAATTAGAGAGTATTATATCCCCCAATATGATTAATCAACCAAAATATAGAATTGAATCACATCAAATGTTGTATTCAAAAAAAAGATTTAAATATGTCTAATGTCCTAGTAAATCTTATCTCTAGAAGAAATGTCAAATATAATATTTTACAAAGAGTTGAAATGTTATGTTGAAAAAAGAAAAAAAAAGAATATTAAAGGGATGGAAGGACTATATCCAAGAGAAAAAAAGGATAAAGCCTGATATTTCTAAGTATGTGGTCATTTTAACTTTAAACTCCTCCACATAAAAATAAAGTGGTAGGTTTAGAAGTCAAGAATTGCCCTTAGCTTAAAAATAAACAAATGTTTGATACATTGTCATCATGGCCTTTGCCATATTGGGTGCACTCACATGGCAAGTCAAAGAGATAATGCATCTTATATTCCAAGAATCCTTATCCTTTGTATGTCAAAGAGTCAATTGAGTATAATTTGATTCCATTACAAGAGGCCTATAGATAATAGCCATAACAAATAAAAGCTATGAATCATTTAAGAAATTAAAATCCAAAAGTTGGCTTGAAATTCAGTACTGTATAGCCATTGCAAGATGAGAATTATTAAATAGTCAGAGTCTTGACTTTCTCTTCAAAGGCACTCTAACATATTAAATGAATATTGCTTAGATGTGTCTAAAGATCTATATAATCTTCAAGTTCAGGATGCACCCCTAAATTTTGAAGAGGAATTTAAATTCATAATTGATAAGCTAAAAGAAATAAGTCTAAAAATAGAAGTTGATCTAAAATTGATATCAAAAATCTAACTTTTTGATGAGTTGGATATTGATGACTTAATCAAGCTATTATTAGAGTTTAAGGGCTACTTTATCTGGAAATAAAATGAAATGATCTCCAGACATAGCGGTATTTAAGATTAGGCTTATTATCGTTTCAATAAGCTAAGTCTCTTGTTGAATGCGATTAAACTTCAAAAGAAAACCAAGATGTTACTAGACTAAAAGCTAGTCAATGATGGCTTTACATGAGAAGAAAATATTCTTATTGATTGGATAACATCATTAGAATAAGAATAAAAAAAGAGAAAGAAGAAGTAAAGAAAAAGATTAAATCCATGAATGTCACATCTTGGGATTAGGATAAATCTTTACCTTGAAGTTGGGTTCCTATTCCCATACTCCATTTCAAAATCAAAAAGTTTTTATGCATAAGATTATCCTCATTAAGGATGAATTATTTAAATATTGTCAAATCAAGACAATTATATAGAAGAAAATTGAAAGCATACGATACCACATTAAGAATCCTTACATGAATGTTTTAGTACATGGTTGTATCATTCAGTCTTAAAATATTGGGACAATTTATCAAAAGGACATGATTAAGATTTCTGATAACCTCACCTTTGATTTGGTGAAGTGCTATATTGAAAATCTTGCTAAAAAATTTCTAAAAATGAAGGGATGATGAAAAGAAAAGAAAACAAACTTCATTATGATTTGAAAATAATCATATCAATACATGCAGGTTCCAAAAATATACCTTTTAGGTAATTTCAAAAGACTTGTATTGGAATTTAGAAAGATCAAAATAATAAAAATAAATAAAAATTAATTAAAGCCATCTATGAAATATCATTTAATAAAACCTTTAAATAATAATAATTAAATTAAGAAATTTTATTTCAAAATTATCAGGAGAATCTTAATTTCTTGAACAAGATACCATTCAATTCCTTTATTGATTAGGGACAAAAGAACAAAAAAAATATCTTTAAGAAATCTAGGGGTTTGTGTACCTTAATCCTCATTCACGTTTGAAAGATTTAAAGGAATATCTTGATCTTTATTGAATCAAAGAGAGGGCCTTATAAGTTGTAGATTCATGTCAACAAAATAAAATGAAATACATATTCATACCAATCAACAACAACAACAAGCCTTTATCCTACTGAGTGGGGTCGGCTACATGAATCTTTCGTCTCCATTGTGTCCTATTATGTGTCAAATTCTCATTTAATTCAAGTATACTAAGGTCATTTTTTATACATCTTAACCAAGTAGTTTTAGGTCTACCTCTACCTTTCTTAACATAAGGAAAATTCATCTACTCTCCTAACTAGATCATTAGATGGTCCATGCTTTATGTGGCCAAACCATCTAAAGTAACTCTCTTTAATCTTATTTATCACTGGAGCTACTCTAACTTTTTCATGAACATACTCATTTCGCATTTTATCTCTAAGAGTAAAGCCACTCAGTCACCTGAGCATCTTCATCTTTGTAACACTTAACTTAGTCTTATGCATCTCTTTTGTTGGCCAACATTCTACACCATAAGTCATTGCAAGTCTTACCACCATCTTATAAAATTTTCTCTTAAGTTTAAGTGAAACTTTTCTATTACACAATAGGCCAAATGCATTCCTCCACTTCAACCATCCAACTTGAATTTTAATAATAACATCTCCATCAATTTAACCATCATTTTGAATAATACAACATAAATATATGAATCGCTCAATCTTTTTAATGACCTATTCACCTAATGTCACAACAATACCACTAGAACTTCTACAATTAAAATTACACTCCATATATTCAGTTTTAGATCTAATTAAATGAAAATGTTTGACTCTAATGTTTACCTCCATAAATCAAGTTTCTCTGGGACTCCCTCTCTAATCTTATCAATAAGAAGAATGTCATCATCAAAAAGCATACACCAAGGTACATCTTCCTATAAATGTCTAGTAAGAACATCCATAACTAAACCAAAAAAGATAAGGGCTTAAAACTGATCCTTGATGTAATCTAACTGAAATAGGAAAATATTTTTCCAATCCTCCTTGTGTTTGAACACAAGTAACAACTCTGCTATACATATGCTTAATGACTTGAATATAACCAATATTAACTCCTTTCTTTTCTAGAACTCTCCAAAGAACATCTCTTGAAACTTTATCATAAGTTTTCTCTAAATCAATAAATACCATATGTAGATTCTCCTTATTTTCTCTATAATTCTCCATCAAACCTCTCAACAAATGTATAGCATCCATAGTAGATCTACTTGGCATGAAACCAAATTAATTGTGAGAAACTTTTGTATCACATCATAACATATGCTCAATTATTCTCTTCTATAATTTTAATGTATGACACATTAACTAAATTCCTCTATAATTTGCACACTCTTGTGCATCACCTTTATTCTTAAATATAGGAACCAACAAACTCTTTCTCCACTCATCTGGCATCTTTTTAGTCATTAAAATAACAATAAAAAGATTTGTAAGATAAGAAATTCTTTGATCTCCTAAACATTTCCCCACTTCTATTGGAATATCATCAGGTCCTACTATTTTTCTATATTTAATTTTCTTTAAATCTTCTCTAACTTTAGATTTACTAATACGATGATAAAAACAAAATTCTTTATTTTTATTTAGGGTATTAAGGTTGCTAAAATAAATCATACTTTCATATCCTTCAATGAAAAGTTTATCAAAATACCTCATCCACCTATTTTCAATATCCTTTTCTAAGAAAAGTACTTTATTATTTTCATCCTTAATACACCTCACTTGAACTAGATCTTTACTTCTCCTATATCTTTGGTTGGCTAACTTATACATACATCTATCACCTTCTATGGTATCTGATATATTGTTCAAATAACTAAAAGTTAAATTTTTTGCATCATATATTGCTTTCTTAGAATCTCTATAGGCCACTTTATATCTTTTCCAATTCTCTGAGTTTTTACATCTAAACCATATTTTATAACAATGCTTCTTATTTCTTATATTTTCTTACACACTTTGACTCCACCACCAACTATTTTTATTAAAATAAGCTTTTCATTTTGATTCTTCAAGCACATTTTTAGCAACTTGTTTAATTTCACTTGCTACTTTTTCTCACATAACATTAGATTTCTTATGAACATCCCAGATTCTAAGCTATTGTAGTTTGCTCTTAAAAATATTTTTATTTATGTTCTTTAGTGCCCCCATCTAATCCTAGGATAATAATTTAATTTAGTTTTTCTCTTACAATCTTTCATCTTAAAATCTAAAACTAACAATCAATGTTGGGTATTTAAACTTTCACTTAGAATGACCTTATAATCTTTACAATCTAAACGATCTATTTTTCTTATCAAAAAATAATCAATCTATGTTTTACGAGGTCCATTTTTATAAGTAATAATATGTTCATCTCTTTTCTTAAATAAAGTATTTGCAACTATAAAATCATATGCTAAAGCAAAATCTAATATAGTCCCACCTTCTTCATTAGTCCTACCTTCTTCATACCAATCAAAAATAAATAAATAAATTCTATTGAGAAGCATTGTTTGACTTTGGTGTTTGTTGCCTAAGAACTAGAAAGTCAAATGCAAGTTAAAAATGTATAATTCTTAAGTTAGTACTATATGATATCTTGTCTAAAGTGGATTGGACATATAATATGGTCATATGTAACTTTGAGATAAAAAAAAAAGAAAAGAAAAAACATGATGAAATTCTATGCTTGTGGCATATTAAACATTGGGTTCAAAATGTACCCAAACCCTTCTTCAAAAATATACTTCAACTCTTTGAAATCTTCTTCACCAAACTTTATCATGTGTAAGAAGCATTAGTGAAACCAAGAAATGAAAACAAACCTTTCTAACATCTCTCACCAGTTAGACTAATCAAGTAAGGATCAAATCTATGTGACTCTTGCTTATTAGTAAAAAATTTTGAGGATTAAGAATTAAGTCACTAAGACTTTATTTCCTCACTCGTATCATCTATAGGTTAGGAGCAAGCCATCTATGGCACCTTTCCTATCTATAACTTGAGTTAGGAGCATGCTCACTATGGCACCTTTCTCAGGAGTATCGGGTAAGCCTTTGTGCACCATTCTCATAAGCTTAGAGTAAGGCTTATATGGCATAACTCTTTCTTTCCTTAAGTTGGGAGCAAGCACTTTGTGGCACCCTTCTTATAACTTCCCATAGGTTTGGAGCAAGCCTTTCATGGAACCATTCCTATTATTCAAAGGATAAGATAAATTCATGAAGACCCCTTTCCTGTCACATAGGATATTTAGGTTAGAAACAAGTCATGAAGACCATTTTCCTATTAGCCAAACTTTTGAGGATTAGCTTAAGTCATGAATACCCTTTTTTCTCTTCTTTAGATATCTAAGTTGGATTAAGCCATTGAAGGCCTCATCTTAATATTTAATTATATAGGAGTAAGTCCCACATAAGGCATCCTTTTAAATGATAAGGTTAGGATAAAGTCACTATGACCCTTTCCATATCATATTGGCTATTTTAATTATGAATAAGTCATGAAGACCCCTTTCCTCTTCTTTAGCTACCTAAGTTGGATTAAGCCATTGAAGGCCCCATCTTAATAGCTAATCATATAGATGTCAGTCCCAGAGAAGGAATCCTTTCAAATGATAAGATTAGGATAAAGTCATGAAGACTCCTTTCCCTATCATACTAGCTATTTAGATTAGGAATAAGTCATGAACACCCGTCTTCTATTAGACAAAATATTGAGGATTGGATTAAGTCATGAAGACACCTTTCCTCTTTTTATCTATTTAAGTTGGATTAAGCCATTGAAGGCCCCATCTTAATAGCTAATCACATAGGAGTAAGTCCTATATTATGCATCCTTTTAAAGTGATAAGGTTAGGATAAAGTCATTAAAACCCCTATCCTATTAGTCAAAATAAAAAAATGTGAGGTTTATGATAAAGTCATCAAAGACCCCTTTCCTCAACCCAAGCTATTTAGGTTGGATTAAAAAATTAAAGGCCTCTTCTCAATAGCTAGTTAGAAAGAACTAAGTCCCTCAGTAGGCATTCTTTCTAAAACATAATGATAGGAACAAGTCATGAAGACCCCTTTCCTATCAAATAGGCTACTTAAGTTAGGCATAAGTCATTATGAATCCTTTCCTATTAACCAAAATTTGAGGTTTAAGAACAAGTCATTAAGACCCCTCTTCCTTATTGTGGCTACTCAAGTTGGATTAAGCCATTGAAGGCCCCTTCTTAATAGCCAATCATAAAGGAGGAAGTCCCTTAATAGGCATCCTTATAAGGATAGAATAAAGTCATTATGAGCCATTTCCTTTTCAAGCTACCTAGATTAGAATTAAGCCATTCAAGGCCCCTTCCTATTAGCTGAACTTCATTAGAATAGGATCCAAGTCCTTGTGACTCTTTTTCTAATAAAAAATAAAAGAAATTAAGGAGTGGAAATAAGCCATTAAAGGCCCAATTCCTATGGACTTCTTGTTGTCCTCATTTTTGGATGAAGTTAATATCATTCTAAAATCAATAATTAGGTCCTAATCTCAAATAGGAATGTCCTAATTGAATGCTTAGGAGGGAGTCATCCTTGGGTTTGATCTAACCTAATGGGCTTAGGTGGACCCAACCCAAATTTCAAATTTAGATTAAAGCAAATCAAATCCAAATAAATCAAAATGAAATTAAATTAAAACAAATGAACAAAGAAACCAAATCCAAAGTCAAATCTAGTCATCCTATTTGACATAGGTTTCACTTAAGTTGGTCCCACCTAGTCAAAGGTCAACCTACTAATAATTTGACCTAACTAAATCATTCAAAATGTCTCAAATGATCAAATAAATACATTTGATCATGGATCTAAAGAAATTTAAATTCATTTAGGCCTTAATTGGGTTCACTACACCACTTAGTATAAATAACCCTAAATGGGTCCTCTTGGGTTCAAATCCAAATCAAATTGAAATCAACTCAATTTTTTTGCTCAAAATTATTTGGAAATGATAATCAAACACAATTCAACCCATCATTGGGTCTAATTTGGTCAAATTGATCATTTGACCCAAATGAAACCCAAACTTAACCCATTAAGCCCACTTTGGGTCAAATGTGTTCAAATTAAAATTTAATTAAAATTAAATAAAATCAATCACTCCAAATCATCTCAAACATGTGATCAAGCATGATTGGAGTCCAAACTCAATCCATTTGAGTCAAATTTATCATTTGAACCCAATTGGAATCAAACTTAACCCATTTAGGTTATGAAATCCAAAATTAATTCAAATTTAAATGAATTAATAAAATCAAAACCAAATCAATCATCTGATGGACAAGTAAGGATGATCCAAAGAAAATTTTAAAATCAATTAACTTTGGTTAAAGCATTTAAAATTTAAACTAATTCCAATGCTAAGATTAATCACCATTTGGAATCAATTTGAAATGAAACATATAAAACTTAATAAAATTTAATGGAGGTTGTCAAGTAACCTTGATTAAATCTAAATTATGCAAAAATGATAAACTAATAAAATGGCAAAGAGGGATTATAGAAGTAAAGTCCACTTTGATTTCCTCAACCCTTACCCATTTAAAATTCTATATCATAAAGGGATGGGAGATGACTTCCATCAATTGAAGGCCACCAAACCAAGGCCTCAAGCAAAAAGAAAAATTAGTTTTCTCCTTCTCCAAGAGAGAAGCCAAGAAGAAGGAAGAAGGAAGAAGAAGAAGTGAAGAATCTTGGCCAAGGAGGAAAGTTAGCTAATAGCATTCCTCTCTTCCTAATCCTTATTCAAACTTGCTCACATGGCTAAAGAAAATTGAATCAAGCCCTTGGCCAGCCTTGCCGCCATCGGTGGCCAAATTCTGGCCACCTAGAAACCAAAAAATAAGCTTCTATGCCAACTATGGAAAGAGAGGAGAGAGCCAAATCCCCCTCCCCCCCCCCCCCCCCCCTTTCATTCTAAAAAGATGAAGGATGGGACCCTTCCACCAACCTCTCGCCAAAGACGCCGTCGAATGAATTGAAATTGAGCCTCTTTAATGGTGAAATTTGAAGGGGAGTCTCTTTCATAAAATTGAACATTCCAACATGTTCTAAAGGTTGAGGCAACCTCAAATGAATTCACCACCCTGACCCCTCGTCATTAGCAAGCCGAAAAACAATCAACGCCAATGAAAAATTTAATTTATGTTGGTATAGGGAGTAATCCATGGGGAGGCATGCCGTCAAACTTCACCCACACCTTCATCACATCGAAATAAAGCTAATGGAGTCAATCCCACCACCGGTGATCACCAAAATTGAGGTACGCTCCACCACCACCTCTTTCGGCTGTTGAGTTTGGTCCTTTTCAAAAGGAAATTGATCCCCAAGTGGATCAAATCGTATGGATGGGTGGTAAATCGATCACAGATCATTTTGCAATCGAAATCATGGTGAAAATCACTGACGATCATTAAAAACTAGGCAAAAATGGTGGACGGTGTCCGTCTCTCGCTGGTGAATTGCGGGATCTAATCTCCACCGTCTGATCCTTTTATTAGGAAAGAATGAACATGAATTAGTTGGATGATCTAATTTAAACCCCTTAAGGATGCCGTAGATAGATTAGAACATTTTCATCTTGATTAGATGGTCTAGGATCATCCCGCGTGGCACTTCTTTTGACACACATGCCATGCGGGATCTACATGGCCAAATTGTGCCTCGCCAACTGGTAGTGGTGCCACGTTGGCCCGACATTAAAAAAATAGCTATTTCCCTTTAAAAATTAATTAAAAATCAATTAAAAATCATAAAAAATTTAAAAATTTATAGAAAAATTAATATAAATCCAATAAATACAACTTGGGCTCAATGGATTAATCTTCACGAGATCAATCCATTAAAAATAAAATCCCTAATTAATTTTGGGTATTTTAGCCTTAATTTGACTTTAAATAAAATCAATTAACCCTTAATTAATCAAAAACCATTAATTAAATTGAAATAAAACTTTGGGGAACTAAAATTGATGTTAAAACACGCTCTCAAGGAAAAAGTTTCATGAATTATTGCAATGTAATTCATAAGAAGTGAAATTTCAAAGCTTAAACCTCCATTTAATTAAATAAATTAATATAAAATAAATTAACTCATGAAAATGAATTAAATCACTTCAAATCATCTCAATGAACCTTAATGAACATCAAAACATTAATGAAACTCATTAAAACTAAATAAATCATAAAATTACTTAATTGATAAATTAATTAAATTAAATAATTCAAATAATTAACTAGAAATTAATTAAATCACAGTAAATGAACCAAATTTCCAAAAATTATTAATAAATACTCTTTGGAAACATCTTTGAGAGAGGAATGCATGAAAAATAAAACCCCTATATAATTTTCATCAAATTAGGCCTAATTTGGGTTTTAATGAAATAATTAAAACTTTAATTACACTTTATTTATGCATTTAATCAAGATGAAACTTTGGAAACTTGAAATTGGCATGGAACTACACTTGCCATAGAAATTTCAAACTATTTTTGGATTAGGAATTGTTAAATTTGCAAATCCTTAAGTCAATATGAATCAAATAATGAGTAAGAAAATCCATAAATTCATTAAATCATGAAAAAACTTGAACTAATCTTAATCAAACATCAAAAACACTTAGGATAGTTCTCCAAACATCTGAATTCAAAGAAAATCATTTGCTGTACTTAAGGGTTAAGGAAAGTGATAAAGCATATTAAGGCTTAATTAAATCCTAAGCTAATGAACTCCTAATTAAACCAATGCAAACTTAAATACACAATCAGTCTAACCTAAGAATGAATTAAAAGTTTAACCTAAGTGTCATAGGTTAACATAAATCAAATCAAATGAAACCAAAATAACTTAATCCAAAACATTAATGTAGATCAAATGAAATAAAGTAAATAAAATCAAATGAAACCAATGAAATAAACCAAATAAAATGAAAGAATTCAAACCAAATTAAATTAAAAGAAAAAAAACCAAATTAAAATGAAAATCAAATCAAATCAAATCAAAAGAAATGAAATGAAAAAATAAATTTCCAAAGAAAAAAATTAACCCAAAAATCAAAATTAAATTCAAACTCCAACCATCTAATTGAAATCAAAAGAATTAATTAAGTTACTTAAGGATCTTAGTTAGACCTTCAGGATGGATCTTCATCTTAGGATGAAAATTTTATTCTATTAGGTGTTAGGATGTTGAATAGAATAGATTCCATCTAAAAGGGAAATTTATTCTACTCTTCATTCTTGAAAACCTAAACTTTACTTTAACAAAATAAAATTGAAAAACAAATCATTAAATCATCTAAATTGAAACCAACCAAAGGTAGAATTAAAAAAAAATTCAAATCTAAATTGAAACTTAAAAGGCCTAACAAAGTCTTGCTACACAAGCCTATTTTCTTCATACACTATATCTTTAGGTCACGAACCCTAGACTTAGGTTAAGTCGTTCTATGATTCTTTATGATTCCTTGTGATGTGTTATGATATGATGTGCTTCACATCTTTCTAATGTACTATTTTAGACTATATATCTAGGATTGTTTGCCTGTTATACTGGATTATATGACATTTTTTATATCTAATATTATCTTCTGTAGGGGACTATGCTAGAAAGGACTGATATTATAAATAAATTAAAATTATTGTTTTATTATAAGTATGCTTAAGTCCTTAAGAATATCCCATAGAATAGGTGGGCATGGTAAGCAGTTAATGCTAAGCTCGTATATTTATAAAATATAACTATTGTGTGTTATTTGTATTTTCTAACATTTTTTTTTTGCAAGGCTTAAAATTTTTTTTTTGAATTTTAAAATGTAAATTTGAACTTAGAATTTAGTTAAGATCTATGGAGCCTAAGATTAGCAGGAGGTGACCCTACATGGAGATGGTGTAGAGGTCCCCTGTGATGTCCAATGGAGGTCCTTGAAGAAGGAGAGGATCCCAAGAAGATAGATCTAGACTTGTAGTTCTAGGTCGGCCTGTATAAGGGTAGAGCTCGGCTGCCCATTTTTCTTTCTTCTAGGGTGTATAGCGGTACTCGACCGCATTGGCCTATTTTATAAATTTAAATTGGCTTGATTTATATTGGGTGCGCAATAGATTCAACCTGCTTCTCTGGGTTTCTTTCTGTGTTGCGCTTTTCTGTGATGAATGCCTAGAAATAGGCTCATAGAAAAAAATTAAATTTTCTACCTAATTAAATTTAATCAATTCAAATATAAAAATAAATGTAAATTAAAATCAAATATAAATAAAGCCTTAGGGAATAATTTAAAATTAATTAAAAATAAATTAGCTCTTGAAAATCATGCAATCATATTTCTCCAATCCTTGAATTAGGCAACTTCTTCCATTGCACATATGGGGCATCTGACATTTGAGGATCACTGCCTTATTGCGGAAGCCTACCTTCAATTATTAATTTTTCCCATGACTTTCTTCTAATTGCATACCCATGGCCTAAAATGATTATGTAGTCAAAATTTATAAATATCTGAAAAATGTGCATTAGTTAGATATATTTCATAGCCCACATTATCTTAAGGATTAGGGAGTGAATCTAAGTTCATAGATTCCTTTCTTAAAATTATAATAGTCTAGGAATCTGCATTCATAAGACTTGGCATCATAAATTTAAAACACACTTAAGTGGTGTTAGATGGTAGCCCTCTTCAGGTGGGTTGTAGGTCCAGAAAAGTCAGGGATAGGATGGTTCCCTTAAGTGAGAGGACTAGCTGATAATTCCCAAAATTAAATTAGGGTGAGCATCTGAGATGTGTTAGAAGCAACTATAGACTATGTTCTGAAGCATCCTTTTCAAGAATAATTCTTTAACCCTAGGTGTTTTTATAATCTTATGCTACTAGAATTTTAAGTGCTAGAATTTAAAGAAAATGTTAACTCAAAAATCTAAATTAAAATTTAAACTTTAAAGCTCAATTACAGGATAGTTAAAATGTTTACTGGGCATCCTAGTATCAATAGGAATTTCCTACTTCATCCCGTTTGGCCTCCAAAAGAACTCTCTCTAATTTGAACCTTTCCAATTAAAAATTCCAATAATTAATCCTCTGAAAACCAACTTTGAAATCCTTAGAAATAATAACTCATTTCTTTAATCAAGAGTATTCTTAGGAAGAGACCCTTCTTAAGATGAAATTAACTATAGGGGCATGCCTCTATAGGGAACCATGAACCCAGTTTAAATTAAACTATGTTCCACTTTCCATGTAGTTCAGGGGAAAAATCTCTGGTACACAAAAGACCCATTAGCTTTAGGAGTCTTTTATTAAATGGTCAAATCCATTATAGGAACATCTTTATCTTTTAAAAATAATATGTTTATTCCTTAATGATGCATTTGATCATCCAAATAAGAAATTCCTAAAATTCTATGTGGAGTCATAGATTTTTCCCCACATTATTCAGACTAGGATTAAGTCAATGTGACCCCTATCTAGCAGTTCAAAATATTGAGGTTTAAGTTTAAGCTATTGGAGCCTCTTCTCCCCAAGTTAGCTATTTTTGTTGGAATTAAGTCTCCAAAGACTCCTTCCTAATAGCTAACCAGATAAGAGTAAATCCCCTAGTGGTAACTTTTCCTGGTTAAAATATCATGTAATTTGGATTAGGAGTAAGTGTCCATATTGGCATCCTCTCCAACTACTATTCTTAGGTAAGAGTAAATCCCTTAAAGACATCTTCTCTAAGTACAGTGATTGTATTAAGATTAGACCCTTCTTTAAGTTAATCCTAATGACATCTCAATTCTTCTTAGAACTTTGTGAGTTTAAGTTCCTAAGAGTGAATCATTTCAAATTAAAACCAATATAGGCATGTTTATGCCTATCCTTCACAATAAAATCCAAAACAAAAGTTTAAATCAAAATAAAAAATTAGAATTCCAAATTGCAAAACCAAATCTAAACTTCTTCAAGCTTATGCTTATAGTGTTGGCTGGTTCATTCAACACCAATATATGTAGTGTACTGTGGTCAATCCACTACACATATAGGGGATCCATTTGTTGATCTCATGTTTTGATGAGGTTAATATCATTTTTGAAATTAGTAATTAGGACACCTAATCATAGATTAGGAGCCTCCTAATTAACCACTTAGAACACTCTACCTAGTGACCTAGTGCATCTTCCTTGGGTTTGATCTAACCTAATGGGTTTAGGTAGACTCAACCCAAATTCTAAACTTGAATTAAATCAAAACAAGTCCAAATAAACCAAAATGAAATAAATCATGAAAATTGATTAAATCACTTTAAATTATCATAATAAACTCTAATAAATTTAAATACACTAATGAAACCTACTTAAACCTCATTAATCATAAATGGATTAATTTGGAAATTAATTGAATTAATTAATCAAATTAATTAATCTAAACTTAGAAAAATCATAATAAATCAACCAAAACTCTAAAACTCTAAATGAACCCTCTCTAAATGCATTTTTAAAGAGGAATCTAAGAAAAATAAACCCCTAATGAATTCCTTCTAAATTAAGCTTAATTTAGATCTTAATGAAACAATTATAATCATAAGTACACCTTAATCATGCATCTGATTAATATAAAACTTTGGAAATATCAAATTGGAAAGGAGCTCACTTTCTAGAAACATTTCAAACCCATATGGCCTCTCGATGGGGCGTTACTGAATTTCCAAATTTCTAGATCAATATAAATTAAATAGTAAATTAAAAATCACAAAATTCATAAAAGTAATTTGCAACACTTTCATCAACATTGAAACACTTAAGGATTATTTTCCAGCATTCTAAATCAAAGAATTTAATTACTTACATACTTTGGGTTTAATGGAAATCATTAAAAAATACAAAATCTAATTAAACTTCAAAGTAAATAATATATTAAATTAATAATCAACCAATATATGAAATTTTAACATATAATCAATCCAAGCTAAGAATGAATTAAAACATTAACTTAAAATTATTAGGTGAACATAATTCAAACCAAATGAACACAAAGTAAATGGACATGAACATTAAGGAAAGAAATGTTAAATGAAGACAAAGGAAACAAATGTTACACCAATTCAATCAAATCAAAAGAATTCAAATTGAAAATAAATTAAACTAAGAAGAAACACATAAGCAAATCATAAGAAATTAAAAGAAGAATCAAATTTCAAAAGAATTAAAATTACAAGCTTAATTCAAATCAAATCATCTAAATAAATTTAAAAGGAACTAATTAAGATACTTAGGATCTTAGTTAGATCTTTAAGATGAATCTTCATCTTAAGATGAAGGTTTTATTCTATTAGATTTAAGATGTTGAATAGAATAGGTTCCACCCAAAAGTGGATTCTATTTTATTCTTCATTCTTGAAGACCTAAACTTCACTTTAACATAAAAATGAATTTGAAACTAATAAACAAAACATAGTCATTAAATCATTTGAATAAAAACCATACAAAGGTAAAAATAAACAAACTTCAAAATTCAAATTAAAACTTGAATTAAAAAGGCCTAACAAATTCTTGTTACATAAGACTCTTTATTTCACACATTAGATCATTAGGTCATGAATCCTAGACTTAGGTTAAGTCATTCTATGATATTCTATAATATTTTGTGATATTTTGTGTTGTGATATGATGTGATGCTTGTCTTTGTGGTGTACTATTTTAAACTACATATCTAGAATTTATTACGCATTTGATTAGATGGTTGGACGTTCTTCACAGAACTAATGCTATCTTCTATAAGGGCTGTGCTAAAACTGACAACTATAAAATGAATTATAAAATTATTATTTACTTGCATGTGTTAAATAGTCCTTTAAGCATAGCCCAATAGGACAAGTTGGCTTGGCAAGTAGCTCATGTTAAACCTATATGTTTGTTAAATATAATTGTTGTATGCTATTTGTATTTTCTTAGCATCTATTTTGAAGGGTTTGGGATTTATTTTTGAATTCAAAATATAAATTTGAGCATAGAATTAAGTTAGGATCAATGTTGTTTAAGATTAGTAAGTGCTTACCCTACTAGCAGATAGGTACAGAGGTCCCCTATGAAGCCTAATGGAGGTCCCTGAAGAAGGAGATGATCATAGAAAGAAGACTCATATATCTAAACTTTAGTTTTAGATCGAGTTGTATAAGGGCAGAGCTTGGCTATTCATTTTCTCTTTCTTCAAGGGTGTATAGTGGTACCCAATTGAATTGGCCTTTCCTTAATTTCAATTAGCTTGATTTATTTTGGGTGCGTAATAGAATCAACCTGCTTTTCTAGGTTTCTTCTATCTTCTGTTTGCTGTGATGAATGCCTAGACGATTATACTCTTAAGAAAACTAAATTTTGTTCCCAACTTAAATCAAACAGTATAAATAAAAAAACTTGAAACTTCATATAAATTAAAGCCCCAGGAATAACCTAAAATTAATTAGAAATAATTAGCTCTTGCGAACCATACTATCATGTTGCTCTAAACACTTGAATTGGGCACTTCACCCATTGCACATAAGGGTCATTTGACCTTTAAGGATGACCACTTTCTTGAGGATGTCTACCTTCTCTTATTGAATTGGCCCATAAAAACTTCTAATTATATGGAATTTAAGCATAAAATGCATACCCAAAACTTTAAATGAATCATGAGTCAAAAAATTTAAGAGCTAAAAAATGTGCATTAATTAGTGCATATCATGGATTACATGATCCTTAGGATTAGGGAGTGAGTCTAGGTTCTTAGATTCTTTCCTAAAATACAACAGTCTAGCCATCTTGCATACATGAGACTTGACATAATGGATTTAAAATATGCTTAGGTGGTGTTAGGTGGTAGCCCTTCCAGGTGGGTTATAAGTCCAAAAGAGTCAGGGATAGATCTGTTCCCTCAAGTGAGAGGAATCATTGATAATTCCCAAAAGTGAAACTAGGTCAAGCATCTGACTTTTTTCTAAAGAACTTTTAGAATTAGGTTCTCAAACATCCTACTAGAATAAGTCTTTGACTCTAAGCATTTCTACAATCTTGTGATGTTAGAACCTAAGTCTTAGATTTCTAAGAAAATGTTAACTCAAAATCTAAATTAAATTCCAAAAATTTAAAGGCCAATCATAGGATTGTTGAAATGTTTACTAGGCATCCCAATATCAACATGCATTTTTTAATTTATATCGATTGGCTTCCAAAAATAAGTCTTTCTATTTTGGATACTTCTGAATTGAAATTCCAACATATTGTTTCTTTTGGAAACCAGCTTAGAAGTCCATACAAATAATAGCTTATTTCTTTAAGTAAGAGTATTATTAGGATTAGATCCTTTATTCCTAAGATGCAATTAACTATAAGAGTTTTCCCTTATAGGGAACCATGAACCTAATTTAAAATAAACCTTGCTCAACTTCCCATGTAGTTTAGGGAAAAACTCTTTGGCACATGAAAGACCTAATAGCCTTAGGAGTCATTTATTAAATGGTATAATCCATTATAAGAAAATATGTTTATCTTCTGAGATAATATGTTTACTTCTTAATGATGCATTTGATCATCCAAATAAATAACTCCTAAAATCTTATGTGTCATAAAATTTCCCCCTAACTTCATTCAAGGCTCTATTGGGATGCAGATTGCTCCATGAGAACATGATGGTTCCATTTCCCCTGCATCAATGCATGAAGTATTTAAGGGTTAGAGAAGAACATAAGATTCTTGAAAATATTTAATCATTTGTAGTCTATAAGGCTAAGATTTATGAAGAAGCAAAGTATTTTCTTTCAAAGAAATCCAAGCCTTGACAACTTACCATTTCAACCTCTAAGAGTGAAAAACATCTGACGTATCACCTTAACTAACATGTTCCTCACTTGGACTATGATATAAAAGTAGGAGATGATGTTCCTATTAAGTCCACAGAGATATGTGAACCTTCTATGAAAGGAAAGGGGATGACAGAACACTCTTACTATGACTATAACTTTTAATCTATCTATGAAAGTAAAGTTCAACATTTATCATCAAGGAGGATGGCTGATCTATTGATATCAAAAGATTCATTCATAATCATGCTAGTTCTTCTTCAACATTTCATGAAAATTATTTCACGTGAGGTTAACATGATTACATAATTGGAAACTTTCTATGTACTTCCTCTACCCAAAAGTGATAATCCCAAAACTTCATTTTACAAGTCTAATGAGTGTTAACAACAAGATACCAATTGGATTATTCAAGATGATGAATTTGATCATATGGTGCTGATAAGAATACAAAGGCAATATGCTCCAAGAATTTGAAAGATGATGCACAAATTGAGAGTTGAAGTTAGAACTGATAAATTGCAAGCCCAGTTCTTTGACAGCCTCTAAAATTTAAGAAGTCCATAAGCCTCACAAAAAATTGATAATTGTACTATTAGAGGTTTTACATATGTTTGACACAAACAATATCAAAGAAGCACCTACTATTCAGTAATGGAAGATAGGATCAAAATTGAAATTAAAAATGAAGATGGTCTCTATGAAGTTGATTTTACTAGTGACCAAAATATAGAAGTCAAGCATAGGCTTAAAGAGTTCGATGATGGTAGGTAGATTATTATCATTGATGAATTAAAAGAAATTAATTTAGGGACTGGAGAATACTATCATCTAAATTCAACAATGGCCTTCTACCTAATGACAATGTTGATGAAATAAAAGCTTTACTTTATGAATTCAATGATTGCTTTACCTAGACATACACTAAAACAATGACTTGTCCATTGATATGGTAGTTCACAATTTAGCTATTAAGCTAGATGCAACATGGATTAAGCATGCTCCTAACAAATGAGATTGAAAATCAAAGAATAGGTGATTAAAAAAACTAAAAAACTCATTAAAGTAGACTTTATCCAAGATAAAAAAAAAACATGTAGAATAGAGAGCCAACATTTTTCGATGATGAAGACGAATGACTAAATCTGCTTTTGCAATGACTTCCAAGATTTATATAAGGCATGCTCAAAAGATGATTATAAAATCCCAATGTCATAATTATTGGTGGGCAACACATCAAACTATGATGTATTTTCATTTATGCTTGGATTGTCAAGCTATAATCAAACTAAAATGGCTTCTAAATATGAGAAACACACATCATTCATAATGTCAATTATGATAATTTGCTACATAGTAATGCCTTTTAGTTTGAGTAATGTGGGAGCTAATATTAAAGGGCAATGATGAGTCATCTTCGACAAGTTGATTCATAAAAAATTAGAATGCTACATTGATGACCTTATTGTTAAAAGCATGGAATACAGAGATCATCTCAAGAATTAGAGGATTAGTTTTATAAGAAATTAGAAAAATATGATCTTAAGATGGGTCCTATTAAATATGCTTTCAAGGTTTATTCATGAATATTTCTTAGATGTGTGATGCAGCATAAAATAATTGAAATCAACCTTAATAAAATAAAGGCAACTATTAAGATGGCTTTGTCTAAGAACCTCTATTAGCTTTATTTTTTGCTGGGATAACTTGCAAACATTTGATGATTCATATCATACCTATCATGCATATGCCCATCATTTGAGAAATTGATGAAAAAGAATGTAGCTTTTAAATGGGATAATAAATATCAAGAAGCATTTGATAGAATCAAAAGATACTTACTGAATCCCCCAAATATAGTAGCACTTATCCTAGGGAAGATTCTCATTCTACACACAATAATATTTAAAGAGTCTCTCGACATATTGCTCATAGAACATAATGAAGAAGACAATGAAAAACCCTCTATTATATCAGTTAGAAATTAGTAAGGGTTGAGGTGCGATATTCTCTGATCGAGACATATTGTTTGATGCTAATATTCATTGTCAAAAAGCTTTATCATGATAAGATAACACTCATCTTAAAGATCAATTAGTTGAAGTTCTTAATGACAAGACCAACATTGACAAGTCATTTGACTAGATGGGCATTTCTAGTTCTATAATTTGCATAACATATGTTCCACAAAAAATAATGAAGGGGAAAATACTGCCAAACTTCTTTATTGTGTATCCTATCCTATATGATTCTTAATTATATGATGAGCAAATCTTATTCATTTAAAAATGGGACATCACAAGTCTGGGAATTATATTTTGATGGAGCATCATCAATCAAGCTTACACAACCTCCAAACTTTCTAAGGGCAAGAGTTGTGATCTGCCACATCTTTATGATGCTTGGAGGGGGATTAATGAGGAATTTGTATGGGTTGGTTGAACCTCAAACCAACAATGAGACTAAATATGAAACATTAGTAGTTCAAAATATACATATCTTTGGAGATTCCCAACTTATTATCAATAAGTTACTTGGATTTTAATATTAATAAGCATGGAATAGCCAATTATCCCAAGCAAGTGCTTGAGCTCAAGAACCCAATTTTGAATGTCATAGTGGCTCAAATTTATTGATCCAAAAAATAGTAAGGTAGACTATCTAGACAAATTGACTAAAGAGATTATGAGCATAAACTATAACTATATGATGATTAGGTTTTTTACTCATCAGGTTCTACATCCAACCAAATTTTAATCCCTATAAAAAGAGGGGTCATCTATTGTAAGCAAAAAGTCAATCACTCGATTAGTAGTGACTTCTTTAAATAAAGCAACTTCAACCCATTTGAAAAAGTAATCCATTACTATAAAGATGAAGCAAAGACCAATCAATAATAATAGATCGATCATCCCAACAATGTCCATGGATCAACATTTTAGTGATCAAGATGCTACAATTGGATGTAATAGATTCAAATGTTAATAAATGATGTCACAATGGACTTAACATTTTTAACACTTCTTGGCATATTTCATACAATTCTTTAGCATTGATGACTTTTAGTAACCCATCCATTTAATCTTCACCACCATTTTAGGGTTTGATTAGTGTACACTATGGAGTCCATCATGAATCTCAACTATTGCTTTATTGGCTTCATCCATTTTTAGACACCACAGGCACATTTACTCAAAAGATCTATGATATAGAGTGTTATTGACACAAGTATATTATAAAATCTTCCTTCCTATTTGTGTAGCTAATGACTTATTGCACAATAATTTTTCTTGCTTGAAATAGTCGATGAAAGTTATCTTTAATCATCTAACTCTTTCACCATGAAGGCTCCTTGCTATTCTTTTAAGGATTCCCCGGGCTTGCAATTTTTTTTAGAGTGAACTCCTTTTGTTAATATTTAGGGATTGCTTGTAATGGAGTATAAATATCTACTCAATAAAAAGTTGGGATGATTGATCTATTATTATTGATTGGTCTTCGCTTCATCTTTATAGTAATGGATTACTTTTCCAAATGGGTTGAAGTTGCTCTATTTAAAGAAGTCACTACTAATCGAGTGATTGACTTTTTCACCAGTAACATTGTTTATATCTTAGACAATGGCTCAACTTTTAAGGGTGAAAAGATTTATAGATTCTCTGATTGACATAAGATCGATTGATGATCCTCTTTAATTTACAACCTAAAGGCAAATAGCTTGATAAAGGATTTCAATAAAATATTAGTTATGTTATCAAGAAGACCCTCACAGTGAATAAAAGAGTGTAGCATACTAAAATGATAAAAACCTTGTGGTCAAATCAAACCATGTACAAGATGACAAATAGGGCACATTGATATTTGGGGTTGACACAAATTTGCTGCTAAAGGTTGATTTGTCATCATTTAGAATATGCTTTTAGTAATCTCACTTGAGATAAGAATGCCCATTTACATATGGAAGAGATTGATGCACTCGATGAAGTCTATCTACAAGCCTAATAAAGTTTAGAAATTTATTATGTAAGAATGTCTAAAGATTTTGATAATGTAATACTGATTGCTTAGAAAAAAACACCTTTAAGAAAGCTTTTTTCCATCTTTATTGGGATGGGTAGAAGTATATTTTTCATGAGACAGATTGATAAATATTCAACTAGATTTCCCCTAACACTATATTAAGGCATATTTAGATCTAGGTTCTACTTCTTATAAATGCAAGCCTTCATAATTAATTACCCTTCTTATAATAGTAAGAGGGCACTCTCGATTAAGGTTGGAAATAAACATATGTTTTTGATATGAATCAATGTCTAATAGTGTGTGTGGTATAAAGTAGATGAATTTTAGATGAAATTAAAGAATAATCCTATTCAAGATCCCATGGTTTTGTCATCCTAAGACTGTGAGAATTTTTATTCAGAGCACCATGTAGATCTTGGGGGTACTTATTTAGGTAATTAAATACATCATCAAGAGATAAATATATTACCTCAAAAGGTAAACATATTACCTTATAATAGATTTAATTACTTAATAAGGACTCTTAAGGCTGATGAGTCTTTGATATACTATAGATTTTTTTTCTTGAACTACATGAAGAAGTAGAATATGATTTATTTTAGTGCATAGTTTGTAATTCCCTATAAAAGTAAGTCTCTATAGTTAATTTCATCTTAGGAATGAAGGATATCTTCCTAAGAATACTCTCTATTAAAAAAATAGTCTTTTATTTCTATTGATTTCAAAGCTTGTGTTAAAAGGATAGTTACTTTGGAAATTCAACAGGGAATGCTTCAAAGGGAGAAGAGTTCTTTTCAGAGACCAATAAGGATTAAGTAGAAATTTATTTTTAAATTCCTAATAAGCATTTCAACTAACCTACCATTGGGCTTTATAATTTTGAGATTGAATTTAATAAATATTTGAATTGACATCTTATTAAAATTATAGGACTTAGATCTAGCAATATAAAATTGTAAAAATGTTTAGTGGTTGAAAACTTACTCTAAAAGAATGCCTTCTAACTTAAGTCTACAAGTGTTTCTAATACAAATCAGAGGCTCAATCTAAATTAATTTTTGGAAATTTTTGGTTCTTTCTCTCACTTAAAGAAATAAACCTATGCTTGACTCTTTTTTTAAACTTACCACCCGTCTGGAAGGGTCGCCAGCTAATGCTACTTTATCAATTTTAAATCCATGAATTTAGTCTCCATGTTATGTAAGATGGTTAGGCTGTTGCATTTTAGGAAGGAATCTAAGAACTAAAACTCACTTCTATGGCTATAATAATGTTGGGTATGATATGCATTTAACTAATGCAACAAATTTCATCTTTTATATTTTTGACTCATGATTCATTTTAAGGCTTTGGGTATGCAATTTATGCCTACAATAATATGTAATTAAAAATAGTCATGGGTCAAATCTGAAAGAGAATGCACACTTCTCCTAAGAAGGGTGGTCATCCTCATGGGTATGTGGAATGGGTGAACACCCAATTCAAGAGAAACAAATAATATGCTATCATGCTTTACGAAAGTTATTTATTTCTAGATGTTTTTAAGTTGTACCTATGGCTTTTATTAAAGTGTAGTTTTGAGTTTCTTTATTTTATGTTTGAGTTTTTTTTTATGTTTAATGGGGTAGAAAATTTAATTTTTCTTAGGAGCGTAATGTTCTAGGTAATTTATTACTAAAAAGCATATCATATGAAGAAACTTAGAAAAAGTATGATGTTCTATTGCATACCCCAAAATAAATCAAGCCAATTCAAATTGGTAAGACAAGTCAATGCGATCGGGTACCATTATACATCCAAGTAGAAAAAAAAAGAGCAGCCGAGCTCTGCCTTTATACATCCCAGCCTAGAATTAAAAGTTTCCATCTATAATATTCTTTCTCCAAGATAGTCACCTTCTTTAGGAACCTCCAGAGGCTTCATAGGGAACTTTTAACTGGTAGAGTCAGCTCTTACTATTCCTAAACCCTATAGATCCTAACCTAATTCTATGCTCTAATTATATTTTAAAATTTCAAAATATATTTCTAATCCCTTCAAAATAAATGTCATGAAATACACACAATACATCAGCAATTTATCTTTCAAACATATGGGCTTAGCATTAGTTGCATGCCAAGCCCACTTATCTTATTAAACTATGCTTAGGGACTTAAGCAGCACCTACAAGTTAGTAGCATTTATTTATATTTTATTATGGCAGTCCCATGTAGCAGATCCCTTTGTAGAAAATAACATTAGCCTAAAAAGAATGCCCTAACATCTATACTAGTAGGCAAACATTCTTAGCCATCCAGTCTAAAATATTACACTACAAAATAAGAAAAATAATCACATCATAAAATATCACAAATCATTGGCCTAACCTAAGTCTAGGGTCAATGACCTAACAATCTAATGTGTGAGAAAGGGGCTTATGTGGTATGATTTTACTCAGCCTTTTAAGTTCAAGTTTTGGTTTAATTTAAAATTTAATCTTTTACTTTCATAATTTTGCTTAATAGGTACATGTCATTATTAAACTAAAAGTTTGAGGTATCAAGACCTCCTTTGAACTAGTAGTCCTATGACCGCAAGCGTCTAGACAATATACCATATAATAGCTAGTTATGAAAAGTTTTGCTTTTACTTGATTTCATTTTTTAAAAATTTGTTCAATTTACCATTAGGGAATTTTAATTTAAATGGTTTAATGATTTTTTCAATTTATTTTTTTCTTAGTTTTATTTTGTGTTAAGATAGAATTTAAATTTTAAAAAATGAAGAATAAAATATACACTATTTTGGGCAGACCCATTTTATCTAACATTCTAATCCTAGTAGAATGAAAACTTTTATCCATTCTAAAGGTCAAACTAAGATCCTAGTATCTTAATTAACCTTTTTTGAATTCATTTGAATGATTTATTTTAAGTTGGCTTTGATTTGATTAATGTTTTAATTTTCTTCTAAGGTTAGAGTTTATATAATGTAATGTTATTAAGATTCGAAGTCTTCATTCTTATTACATATTTTATCTTGATTTATGTTTCTTTAAATCTTAATTAAAGTCTATGTTATCATAATTTTATTTAATTTTCATTTTAGCTTGATTTGATATCAAGTGATTTAATTCATTTATATTTTATGTTATTTAATTTTTATATTATTTATGATGTATATAGTTTCATAATTTAAACTTATATTTAACCTCATGTTTCTTTCGATTTAGTTAAAGTTTCTTAGTTTGATTTATGATCTTTTTATTTTTAACCTTTAATTAAGATTTACAGTATTTCCTTAAACCTTAAGTGAGAGTTTATTTATATATCTTGATTAAATATACTTTTATGTTTACTTTTTAAGATCATTTTGGTTTCAAGTGATTACATTTATTTATTTTATACCATTTACCTTTTAAGTTATGTAGGATGTGTATAGTTTCATAGCTTGGGTTTTTTTTATTAAATATATGTTTAATTTCATATATTATAATCATTCAATCTATATGATTTTAATTTATCTTATTCATTTGGTTCATTAATGTTTATATTTATTAGCTTGAATGAAATAACTTAATTCACTTAAGTTGATTTTTTTAATTCAAACTTAATTTAAAGGTTTTGGTCTGTCATTTGAATGATTTATTAATTTATGTATTTTAATTCATCATTTAGGTTAATTACAATGTAATTTTATATATTAAAATATATTTATTTAATTAATTCTCTTAAAGTGAAGTTTTATTTATCAACTTCAACCTAATAAACTTTTGGAAATGAACTACTTTAGGCACCAAACCTAACCTAGGCCATTCCAAACTTTTATGTTATTTAGGTTTAATTCATTTGATTAACCATTTCTTTCTTTTATTTTTTTATATTTGGAACTATGTTATTCATTAAATTAAATGGGTGTGGTGTTTATTTCTTAATATTTTGGGAATTTAAAAAATAAATGTATTGTATATTGGGACACCACGTAGATCTGCAGATGTACCCATTAGGGTGATCGGGTGCAACATTGAGGAATGATGCACTATCTCGAGAGATAGAAATCATCATCTTGCAATGGACCTAATCACCTAATAAAGACTCCTAATAATAATGGGTCTTCGAATGTACCAGAGATCTTTCCCCTACTTTACATGGAAAAGTGAAGTAGGGTTTATTTTAAATCGGGTTTGTTAAGTTTCCAATGGAGGCAACCCTCATAGTTAGTTACATCTTAAAGAATGAGATTCTTTAAGAATACTCCCAATTAAAGAAAATGATCATTTTCTCCAAAGATTTCAAAGATAAGACTATCAACAAATTGAGTATTTTTGAACAATCAAGTGGGGTTGATCAAAAAGAGGGAGTTATTATCGAAACTAAAGGGAGATAAGTAGGGGATGCTCACGATGCTAGAAAACCTAGCAAGCATCCCAAACTATCCTATGATTGGGCTTTATATTTTTAAAATTTGAAGAGAGTTAATTATTTGAGTTGAATTTTTATTAGAAATCTAGGACATACAATTCTATAACACAAGATCATGAAAATGCCTAAGAGGTGAGGATTTATGCTTGGAGCCCACAAAGAGAAACAACAACCTCAGAACCTAAATCTGGGGAGCTTTGGCGAAGACCAAGGCACGGCCTAAATCTAAGGTAAAAAATGGGTATATGGTTTATCTCCATAAGAGAGGATAAATCACCTGACTGTTGGACTTACAACCTCCTAGGGGTGGCTGCCAACTAACTCCTCCTACAATTTTAAATACATGTAGGCAAGTCTTGTGCTTTGCAAGATAGCTAGGCTATTATTTATTTAGAAATGAGAATAAATCCTTAAACACACTCCCTAAAAGACTAGATCATGAAGGGCATGAATAATGACTTAATCTAATGCAAATTTTATTAAGTTTTATTTTCATTTTTGGACATTTTTATTTGACATGGGCTATGGGATTTCATATGCCTAATGCATGAGAAATTGGTTATGGGCCAAAATCAACAAAGAGGTGTGTTTCCATCATGGCTCTCAAAGGTCAAGCCATTTTATCTGGCAAAGGTGGAAGCCCTTCATTAGCAAGAGTAAAGCAATATACTTTTATGCATGATGTGAAACATATAACATCCAGCTAAGGGGTTGTTAAATCTATTATTACCTTGATTTATGTCCTAGCCTTTAGGTGAGGTTATGAGTTGTTTAATTTTATTTTGAGTTGATTAATTGGATATAAAATTTATTTTTTTCCTAAGAGTCTAATTGCATCCAGGCCATTCAACAATCATGAAGTAATTAAGAAACTAAAAAAATCATGCCATTTCTAATGCACAAGCTAAATAAACATCAAAAAATTTTATAAAGCTAGCATAAAAGAATAAGAGGTCAATATAGTCAGGCTCCACTGCACAAACCCAAAAAGGAAAATGGGTAGCTGAGCTCTACCTTTATACAACCTAGATTACAAATGAATAATTATAATTTAGAAAGAATTCATGTTATGGGAGTCTTCATTATTCATTCTTCATTTCTTTTTTCTTCCTTTCTTGATTTGCTTCTTTTCTTTCTTTCTTCACTCCTTTCTTCCTTTTGATTTTCTTGAGATGTGGTTTGCTCCAAGGCTTCACATGGTACATAAGATAAAGTCTTATAACCAATGTTCACCTTAATTCTCCCATAACATTCTTTCCAAATCTTAATTGCAAAAATTACATCAAAATAGGAAAGATAAATCTAACTAAACCTATAAAATAGAGATTTGCTAAACATACCACACAATCCCAAGCAGTTAGAGGAATAATTTGGACTTAGCACCCCACACATGGGTAACTAAGTCCACTTGCCCCAATTTAGATCATTCTTAGGGGTATAAGAAACCTGCACAATAAAAATATTTATATTTTTATTACAGCACCCCTTAAGCACAATCCCCTGCATAAGACATGATTAGACTAAGATCATCCTATCATCCAGTCTATACATATGCACCCTAACATCCAGTCTAAAAAAATATTATATCAAAAAACAAAATCAGACATCAAACCATGCACCACCCTAATTATTTTTTATGGTCAAAATTAATTTAATTTTTAATTATTTTTTATGGATCCCATCAGTTTGAAATGGACTACACTGAGTAGGGGCCATGTTAGCCTTGATCTAACTTTAGATTTACCAATCCAAAGGGAGTAGCTTCCCAACTGAGAGGAGAACTATCCAACCAAAAGGGTGCCTTTTGATTTGCAATGGTTAATTTAGGGAAGAAAGCACGGGGACTCACATCTTTCCTGAATAAAAGAACACTAGGGAAATATATTAAAGAGGTAACATGTCAACTCGACCTAGGGCTGCCCATCAGTTTGCGATAGTCATGCTAGAAAGAATGCATAGTAAACTTACATCTTCCAAAGTGAAATGGCTGTTGGGGCAATCTATTGGTGGAAAAATAAATTAAACCCGACCTAAGGGAGACTACTGAGAGAGTGCCAACCTGGGGACTTATCTCTACTCAAGAGTAGTTCAAAAATTCCTATAGGGAGTTTTGCTGACACTACCCTAAAGATAAGATGCCTTCTCAGGAAAGGTGTTGTTGGGGGCTTGAATTTCCAATCAACAAGTGAATAAATTTATTTATTTGTTTATTTATCATGGACTCTATTGGTTTGTGAGCGATCATACTGAGAAGGTGCTTATATCAGCCTAGACCTATCTCAAGTTTACTGAACTAAGGGAGAATCTGTGCAACCACTGAATAAATTCTCCAACCAGAGGCATGGCTACTAGGAAATGGGGATTGTCTAATCCAAGAGTAACCCAGGTAGAGTCTAAATGGGGTCCTAAAGGATGTCATCTAAGTAGAGTGCCCGTAGGGGAGGGGCCGCTAAGGGCTTTATCCAAAACTCCAAAGAAGATAATGTATATAGGTATTTGGTGGCCAACTCAAGGAGAAAGCGTGGGGACTCATATCTTCCAAGAGTTGTGTATCCACCGGGTGAGTCCATGTCAGCATAGTGAATATCAACCAACCTAAAGTGCCCATCGATTTGTGATAATCAACCTAGAAAGAAAGCATCGGGGACTCACATCCTCCTATAGTGGAACTGATTATTGGGATAATCTATCTTTGGTTCGATAGATGCTCTCTGACCAAGAGCGACTACTGAGTGAATACCACTAGGGGTCTTATCTCAACTCAAGAGTAGTCGAGAGGAAAGGAGCCACTGGGGGACTTATCCTAAATCTCAAATATATTCGACCTAATCAGTGCATGATGGCTAGTTGAAGAAGAAAGCATGTAAGCTTACATCCTCTTAAATGAAGTCAAATAAGGTAGCTCACTAGCTGCACAGTGAGGTCTACCAAACTAATAAGGCATTCATTGGTTTGCAATGGTCAAGTCAGGAAGAAAGCACGAGGACTCACATCTTCTAAATAGGTGACCAATATGGTGAAACACTAACAAGGTAGCATGTCGGCCCGACCTAGAGAAGCTAATGAGTGAGTACCGCAAGGGGCTTGCTCCAACATCAAAATAGCCTGAGATAAAAGATATGAGTTTATTTTTATGCTTGTGTTCGTGTTTGAAGAAGATAAGATGCCGCTTGGGTTCTCTTACACCTATCTTAAAACACGCTTAAAAGTTGATGAAATGGTGCCATGAATGACAGTTGTGATCTCACTAAGAAAGGATGCCGCTTGGGTTCTCTTACACCTAACTTAGTCATGCTAGTTGAAATAGGATACCTCTTAGGTTCTCTTACACCTATTCTAGTAGCGTCAGAGAATTGTGCTTAATTTGTGTTCGTGTTGTGAAAGAAGGATATGATACCTCTTGGGTTCTCTTACACCTACCTTAAACACATCATGGCGGATTCGCAAATAAGCAAATAACTCTTCGAATGAAGAGAATATTTTGATGATAATTATTTTCAAATATGATTTTATGGATAATATTTCTTCAAATAGAGACCATTAATTAGTGGTGCACATAAGTGATAAGATCCTCTTTGGTAGGCCTTCTCTATGACAAAAGGGCCTTACCAAGTGGGTTCAAACTTTCCTCCCATCTTTCAATGAGCAATAATTGGTCTCCTTAGAACTAGAACAAGCTCTCCTACTTGAAAGCTTTAGGGCGGACCAGCTTGTTGTGAGCTTGAATCATCTTGAACAAGCTCTCCTACTCGAGGTTCTGACATGCTCGTAGGCATCTCTCCTCCAAACCTTCGAGCTCTTCTAACCACAACTTTACATTCTGTTATGTAGTGATTTTACTACCTATTGCTATCCTTAGTGATGAGAGTTGAACTTCTAATGGTAGATCAGCTTCGTACCCATACACTAAGGAGAATGGGGTAGATTGAGGTGGAGTTATGTATGTGGTGCGGTAGGTCTACAAGGCTTCAACTAGCTGCTCATGCAACTGTCTCTTGTTGTCTACGAGTGTCTTCTTTAGTATCTGGATGAGAATTTTGTTGAATGCCTCTGTTAGGCCATTTTCCCTGGGATAGTAGATGGTGGAGTATATCCAATCTATACTATCTCTCCTAGCGAAGCTATTGATCTTGGTGCTCTTGAATGCAGTATTATTATAGGATATAATTCATCGAGGCACCCTGAACCTATATACGATATGATTCCTAAAAAACTGGAGCACATGCTAAGCTATGATCTCTCTGAGTTGGATTGCCTCCGCCCACTTAGAAAAGTAGTTGGTGGTAGCTAAGATGAACCGATGCCCCTTGGAAGAAGGAGGATCGATAGGACCCACTATGTCAGTATCCCAACACTCAAATGGCCATGATGCCAATGTAGGATGTAGATTATTGGGTGGTTGATGTAGGACCACACCATGTACCTAGCATTGGTGCTTCTCCTAGCTACATTCCTTGTGATCATCTAAGGCCAGTAGTATCCTAGTTTCTTGATCTTTGCTTTCATCGTCGGACCGAATCGATGTGCTCCACATAGACCTGAATTTACCTCGGTCATGATCTTACAGGCTTTGTGTTGTCTAAACAGTGTAACCACATTTGATCGAAAGATCGTCGGTACAAGGTGCCATCCATGAGAGCATAGGAGAGAGCTCTCTACTTCATCTGATGGGCTTATGATTTCTCTTGAGGTAGTTTGTCTGTGTTCAAGTAATATATAAAAGGCTGCCTCCAATTCGGCTCCTTGTATTTATTGGCAATGACAACCTCCCCTTTAAGAGTGAATCTCTCGATGAGCTCAGCATCAAGAAGGGATAGGACTTATCTATTTTGGTCCCTTATTAGAATGGACTCATCTTCTGAACATGCCAATTCCTTAGCAAGTTTGGCCAAACAATCTGCTACTGTGTTCTCTCCTTAAGGAATCTTGTAGATGGTGACCTTAGAGATTTGGGCCAACAACTTCATGGTGTACTCATTATAGTGATGAAGCTTAGGTTTTAGAACCTTGTAGGACCCAACAATTTGGTTGATGAGCAGTTGAGAATCCCCATAGATATTGATGCTTTTGACACATATCATAAAAGCTAACTCCAGACCGACAGTCAAAGCCTCATACTCGGCTTCATTGTTGGACATGGATTGGAGAGATAGTATGAGAATCTCATCACATCATGATCTAGAGTTAAAAGAATGATTCCTACCCTGCCTTTCCTGGAAGAGTAGATCATGGTTACTCTCTTTGTGAAAGGAAGCCACACCATCAAAATACATCTCTCAACGGTGATTGCCAACCTCCCCTAAGTTCATGATTTGTTCATCGAGAAGATCATCACTAAGCGGGGAATCAGCAAGAAGTGGGTGTGCTACTAAGAAATCTTATAGTGCTTGTCTTTTCATCGCACAGAGGGGTACAAATGTAATATCAAACTACGATAAAATCATGGACCAACATGCTAACCATCTAGATAGTGTCGGCCGTGTCATGAGTTATTATAGTGGATTGATTCTTGAAATCAAATTTACCTTATGAGAAAGCATATAATGTCGTAGCTTTTGGGATGTAAAGATTAAAGCTAGGAAATGTTTCTCAATAGGTGGATAATTTGCTTCAACAGGGATCAGACGACGGCTAAGATAGTTGAGAGCATTTTTCTTCCCTTCCTCGTTGGTTTGAGCCAACAACGTGCCAAGAAAGTCATCCAATGTGGCAGTGTAGAGGACAAGTGGCTTACCTAGGATTGGGTTAGCTAGAACTAACAGCTTCACCAAATATTGTTTGATGTCTTCAAAAATATGCTGGCACTTATCATCACACTTGAACTTGGCATCCTTTTTGATAAGTGCTGAAAATGGCTTGCATCTTCTCGATAGATTGGAGATAAAGCATCTTACATACACCAACCACCCTTGGAATGGTCTAACTTATGTTAGAATTTTAGGGGGAGATATTTCTAAGATAGCTTTGATCTTTTCTAGGTCTATCTCTATTTCCCGGTGTCGGACAACAAACCCAAGGAACTTTCCTGAAGCTACTCCGGATGCACACTTCAGGGGTTTCATTTTGAGGTTGTATTATGTTAATAATTCAAAAACTACTCTCAAGTCAAAGAGATGGTCTTCCTTTTCTTTGCTTTGACTACTTGATCATCAACATAGCATTCAACTTGATGATGAATGAGTTCATTGAAGATGCGAGTCATACATATACAGAGACATTTTAGGTCGAAAGGCATGACCTTATAACAATAGATTTCAATTAGGGTTTGAAAAGCAGTGTTTATTTCATCCTCGAGAGCCATCTTAATTTGGTTGTAGCCAGATGACCCATCCATGAAGAAGAATACTGCATGAGATGAGGCGATGTCCACCAGTAATTCTGGTATAGGAAGTGAAAATTCATCCTCAGGACATGCCTTATTTAAGTCCCTAAAATCGATAAATATGCGAATTTGGCCATTCTTTTTCTTAACTGGCACAACACTGGCTAACTAGGTAGGGTATTTTTCTTCCCTGATGAAACCAGCATCGATCAATTTCTTGACTTCAGAAATGACCTGTTGTTCAATTTCTAATCGCATGCATCTAGGAGCTTGTTTGATAGGGTTAGTGTTAGGGTCTATTGCTCGTGTGTGGATTGCCACGAGATAATCTGGTCATCTCTTCATAGCTCCATGCAAAGTAATCCTTAAACTCAATCAATAGCCTAACTAAGTCATTAGTTTCTTCTTCATTCAGTAGAGAATTGATGTATGTAGGGCATGAATTTTCTTCTATCTCGAGGTTTATTTCTTAGGCTTGTCGATAGTTGAATGGATTTTCTCTTCAAATTCTGGAGGTGCATCTTTGATTTGGAGATCATCTGGATCATCTAAAGTTTCTAAGCACACATCCTCATAAGAGTTAGTATGGTTTGAGAAGAACCTATCAGACTCTAGATGATTGGTGATAACTAAGCATTAATCATCATCATCATGTTGGACCCTATAGAATCTAGTCACGGTCTTGATTATGCATCCGCCTTCTTGTTCCATAGCTTCTCAAAATACTCTGACCTATGCTTGGACCATGTATAAGGAATCAAACATTTCATTGCAAGATTATGAAAACAAGGAGAGTACCAATCAAAAGGTAATTCCATTAAATCTTTATATAAATTATCCTCAAGTTCTACATCAGCTTCTGGACTTGAGGATGATGATCCCAATAAGAATATCTTTGGCTTGACATTTATGGAAGACCTAAGGGCTTCCCTAACTACTAAACCTTCAAATTTTTGAGAAGAAAGTGAGGTTAGGGATAAAGTTCCCAACTGCTGCCTAACAATTTTACATAAACCTGATTGGAATGCATTTGTGCTTTGCTTGGAGGCCTAGTCTTCATCTCTGTCTGGCTCTAGTGTCACCTCTAATGAAACCCACTGAGAGGGGTTGGCTGGTGTGCTAATCACATGAGACTCATCCTCTAAGCTGGATTCCAAGTCTATGTGAATAGCAGGAGTACTCCTATGAACTGGAACATAACCCCTGTTGGCCGGCTGCCAACCAGGAGATCTTTCACCTCTAGAATTACCCATGTATCTGCCTCTACCTCTACCTGGTGGAGGTTGAGTCATCCTACCCATATGTCTGTATGGTGGAACGAACTATGGGCAGAATGTAACAAGCGGCTCTACCTCTTCCTTGGTGTCCTTTTCTCGCTCACTAGTACTTTCCTTTTTTTCCTTTCTTTTTCTTTTTCTATTTCTTTTGCTTCTTTTTATTTTTCTTTTGTATTTGACTTTTGACCAAGTTTGCAAGAAAAGGCATTTTGATTTTGGGAAAGATAGTTGGCCACATCTTCATATATCTCAACCTCTCTAACTGAAAATGATTTTTCATCTCCTTTGACACAATATTTGATTCCATCCCTTCAAAACTTTATGAACTAATAAAGGGAGGATGGAACCATCTTGCTCTGGTGTATCCAAGGCCTACCGAGCAAAGTAGTGAATGATGTATTCGAATCAATTATATAAAACTTGGCTTCACTCTTCCAGTCGCCTATTTCCAAAGGTAATACTATAGAGCCTAAAGCCCTCTCTCCTTGTTTATTGAATCCTCTCAACATCATTTGATCTCCTCAGAGCTTAGAGATATCAATCCTCAAAGAGGCAAGGGTCTTTAGACTCTTAATGTTCACCGATGCACATGGACTAACTAAAACCCTAGAAAGTTTGAATTTGCCCATATCCATTATGATGTAGAGGAGAACAGTTGTGCTCCATGTCTCCAAGAAGAAGGTCTTCATTGGTGAATGTGACTCCTTGGGCTTCTTTTGATTAATGTTCCTCCTCTCCAACAGCAGTCAGCTAAGCTAAGCATATCTCTGGATCAAGAAGGGCCTTGATTAATGATTCCCTCATCTCTTTGGATAAGATAAGGGCATCATATATGCTTAGATTAGCTGACAAACTTCTTAGGTGAGTGAGGACATTGTAATCAACTCTAGGCTGATCCTCCATAATCATATCCATGGGTGGAGGATCCTGTGGTGGGGCTTCTTACTCATTAGTACCAATGACTTGTTTTCCCTTATCTTGAGGTGTTGCCCTAGGAGGTAGAACCTTTCCACCATGGAGGTTGACTACAGTGATCTCTTATGGCAATTTAGTGGAAGATTCTACCTGCTCGTTAGGCTCACCTACAGCTTCTCCAATAAGACCCTCAGAATCAGATGATTCTATGTCTATCTCAAGAGGTGAACCCATAGTATTCAGGAAAGGAAAGTATATTTCTAAATTAGAAAGAGGATGATCAGAGTTATTATAATTATTATTAAGACTTGAAGAGTTTTTTAAAAGAGTAGAGTCAGACAACCCATCAGAAGTGATGCAGATGTAATTCAAACTAGCTTTATTCCTCGATTTCTTAGACTTAGAAGGAGGTGCATAGTAGAAATCTAGTAAAGTAAGTGGGGTCAGGGATTTAATGCCCTCATCCATCGATGCAAGATGTCTACTAGAAGAGGAGCTAGCTAAAGTAGAAGTGTCGATTGAAGTAGTAGCTGTAACAGTAGAATGGAGGCTGGGCTTGGTCGGTGGTTGCGCTACTGGGCTATCCCAGGAAAGTATGGGCTACTGCTGCTACTACTGAGCTCCCACTTTCCCCAAGTTATCTTTGGCAACTTATGAACCTTCTTTAATGTTAAAGGTTCGAGCTGCCTCAGACACCTGCAAGAAAAGTTTCTTGATTTTTGAAATAATCATTTTAGAGGATCGGGATAAAGAAATATCCCAACCTTCATGTGTTTTGAAAGGATCACATGTATCCCTAAAGATTACCCCAACATAACTAGATGGTTGTTCCACTAGATATTCCTTAGGGATAACTATAATGCCTGACTTGTAGTTATGCTCAAGCTAGTCCTTGAATGAAAATCAATCCTCCAAAACATGGTCAAGAATACAGTGGTAGGGGCAAAAGTTAAGATCATTGCTCCAGTCCACTTCCTCCGGCTTCCTAGGCTTGGGTAGTTAAAAATTAGGTTTTTTTAAGAGATTTTTAAATATTTTCCTGACTACCTCCCTCTTAAATGAATAAGGTTTGTTTAGTTTATCTAAAAGAGTAGGTGGATGGTAGTTACCTGGTGGCAGGTAAGTGTACCGCTGCTGAGAGTATGGCTGAGGAGGAGGTGGCGAAGGCCATGGAGGTTGCTGCGGTGGCCGATAAGATGACCTAGGTGGTGGTAAAGGAGGTGGAAGAGATGGTTGTTGAGCTCGAGGTCTCTCATGCTAATTCCTATCTGGTTGCTTCCCCTTGTCCAATACTGCTACTACCTCTAGCTTCTTTTCATAGATTTTCTATGGCTTTGGCTTTGACAATTGATCTTGAAAAGATAATTGTTTTGTCTCTCCTTGTAGACTAACCACCTTATTTATTAGCTTTCAAATGTCTTGGTGGTAAAACCTTTGAGCATGAAGGCTATTGAGCCTTGAATATTCTTCAGTAGAATTTCAATGGTATGCTATTCAAACAGCTGTGGTTCGCATTTCATACTCAAATTATGTCATCTGAGAATATAATTAATGAGAGACTCACCGGGGTGTTGTTGTGCTTCAACGAGATCACCCACATTTACCCTTTGCAGAGCTCCAACAAACCTCTTAATAAATAGTTGCTCCAACTCAACAAAATACTTCACTAAACTATTAGGGAGTTCGGTGTACCAATCAAATGCTATGCTGCTAAACTGCTAACAAAAATATGGAAAAATAGTGCATCGCTACCACCAGTGTTGCAACAGCTGACCCTAAAGTGCACTATATGCTGGCATGGGTTCCCACTGCCATCAAAACTCTTGAAAAAAGGAAGCACAAAACCCTTAGGATATTGGATAGCATCGAATTCCTCTGGGTAGGGTGAACCCTTTGCAGCTTATGAACCATCTTGGGCATACGCCAACGGTTCTCTCACTTGTTGCTCAACTATGAGTTTAATATCTTTTTATTGTACAGAGGTATTATCCACTACCTTCCTAAATAAGAAAGTTCTTCCCTACTCTACTGGAGGTGAACTCTAGGAGCCCGCAAGTGGTACCAAGTTTCTCTTCCCTCCAATCTGCTCATCTTTGAGTTGAAAGGTGTTGGAGGTTGAGTGTTGAGTTGAAGTCGATCATCCTATTCGGCCGTAACATTCTCCACCAATGACTGGATGGAGGGAACCTCTGGTGTCAACCATATGCACTTCAACTGAGTCTTCCAATAAATCATCTTCATTGGGATCAAAGCTAACCTTTTCTTTCTCTAGGTCAAAGTAGTCACACCCAAGGATTTCCTTCTTCTTAATGAGATACTGTGTTACGATATCATCTAAGGAGCGGTCCAACTGTGTAGGCATAATAGCTCATGGATGACTAGTGGTGGGATCATGCTCATGAATGGAGATACATCCGACCTCCCCTAATACTGAAGAGCCACCCCTGTGAGGGCTACACTTGCTAGAAAAAATGTGCTCATGGTTTTCATTTACTCTCGGTGTAGTACTTTCCATGGGGGGATCTATTACCATCAGGACAACAGAACTGTCTCCTTCTCCCTTTGCTGTCGCTACATCCATGTTCTGCTGAGGTGGTGGTGGTGATGGAACAACTACGATGCTATGAGATAACCACTCCCTCTTCACCACAACTGAAGTAGGAGGTCGAGCAGGAGAGCTCAACCTCAGCTCAATCAACAATGTAGATGAAATGGGATCTCTTGGTCATAGCTGGATCACCAGTGGGTCTCTCTTTTCCCCGGATGCTGCCTTCATGGCTTTAGATGGAACTGTGGAAGATGAGAACTGTATTGGTGATGGAGGATGTGGAGTGGAGTCAGTGTGGCAAAAATAACACTAACTCTCTCTGTACAGGAGCTCCCCTCCTGTGATGGGCAGTACCGGGTAATATAATACTGTTAGTATGACCAGTGCGGGTAGCACGCCGATCGGGGAAATCCATGAGGGTGGAGGCAGCTGACTATCTAGCTTACCTTCACCTTTCCCTATTAGTAACATGCACTGATACACGGGCTTATCTAGCCCTCTCCTATCAAATATGCTCGCCCATGCTAAGAGGGATGACTGATCATAGATCAAATTGGGATTTGGACTCTGATCATCCAGAAGCCCCGTCAACTTGGCACAGAACTATCCTAAGGCTAGCATAGGACCTTCTCCTATCTCTGATAGGTGCCTCATACTAAACTGCAGGTGGAGGTGATAATGTAAACCTTCTAACATCTTCCTTTCCATGAGATCTGAAAAGAGGATGAAACCTATTCTGTGTAATTAGAGGAGAAACTATCCTGGGTGACTCCTCTACTAAACCTGAGAGACTGCCTCCATCTCCTTGGCTATGCGCACATGTTACCGCTTGATCTTGCGGCATCTATTGCAATGCTGAGTTTTACTTGGAGGAGCAGTACAGGAACTAGACCCTATCTCAAAGGTTAGGGAGATTATCCCTGAAGCCAAAGCAGAATCCAGTGAGTAGGTACTAGCCCGTGTTGGGGCAGTGACAAGAACAACTGAACATATGGGCACTATAGTTATAACTGCTATAGGAACCTCCACTATCTTCCTCTTCAGTGAGAACAACTCAGAATTTGAAGGCATCTCAAAATGGATGACTGGCTTCTACCTAGTCACCACACTTCTACTGATGGTTGAGAGGGTTGTCCACTCACAAGTGATCCTGGCCCCCTCGAATCCTCGACCAAAGTGAATCAGACGAGCAAAGTCAGTCTATGGGAGGCTGGCCCGATCCAAGGCCAAATCCATTCCAAAGGATAAAGTGAAGACATACTTCTGGGAATCCATTTATACTTAACTGAACTTGGGAAAGACTGACTAAAATTGAGTTGAAATTCTGCAATTGTTGAAAACAGACTCAAATTAGATTTTCTGTCTTAATTTTACTTAGAATTTGAACCCACTCAACAATTTGAATATGTTAAGTGGGGCCCTTTGAATTTAGGAGAGAGAAATTTTGAATTTAGAATTGGAGAAGAGATTTTAGAATTTAGAATCCATTTTTTTAATAAAATGTGTATGTTGAAAATGGATTCAAATATTTTGAGGAGATTTTTTATGCTTCCATTGGTTCATATTTGAATTTCATTTTTGTGTTTGGGGACCCTTCATTTAACAAATTTGAGTATGTTAAAATAAAGGGTCAATTGATTTTGTTTGGAATTGCTCACTTAGCATATTTGGGTATGCTAAATGAGTTGTTTGAAAACAATTTTCTTCTTTTGCTTATTTTCCCATGATGTGAATCATGTGTGAATTTAGAAATGGAATCTTTACTAAGAAAATTTGAGTATGCTAAATAAATTCTAAATGCCTTCTTTTATTTTCATTTTTGAAAAGAGGATCTTTACATAGCAAATTTGTGCATGTTAAATGAAAATCCAAATGTGTTTGATTTTTGTGATTTTGAAAAGAGGATCTTTTCTTAGCAAATTTGGGTATGCTAAATAAAGGATCCAAATGTGTTTGATTTTATGGTTTTGAAAAGAGGATATTTTCTTAGCAAATTTGGGTATGCTAAATAAAGGATCCAAATATGTTTGATTTTTATGATTTTGAAAAGAGGATTTTTACTTAGCAAATTTGGGTATGCTAAATAAAGAATCCAAATGTCTTTGATTTTTAAGATTTTGATTTTGAAAAGAAGATCTTTACTTAGCAAATTTGGGTATGCTAAATAAAGGATTTAAATGTGTTTTATTTTTGTGATTTTGAAAAGAGGGTCTTTACTTAGCTAATTTGGGTATGATAAATAAAGAATCCAAATGTGTTTGATTTTTGTGATTTTGAAAAGAGGATCTTTACTTAGCAAATTTGGGTATGCTAAATAAAGGATCCAAATGTGTTTGATTTTTGATTTTTTTTTATTTTTGAAAATGAGAACTTTACTTAGCAAATTTTTGTATGCTAAAAAAGGTTCAAATGTGTTTGATTTTGATGTTTTGATTTTGAAAAGAGGGATTTTTGCTTAGCAAATTTGGGTATGTTAACTAAAAGATCTAAATTTAATTTTGAAAAATGAAGCTCTCATTTGACAAATTTGGGTATGTCAAGTGGGAGTCAATCATGTTTTATTTTTCAAAGATGGAATTATTTTGTGTGAATATTACTTTTTGAAAAAGAAGGAAATTATAACTTAACATATGTGGAATGTGTTGGGTGGAATTTCAAATGGTGTAATTTTATTTGAAAGTAAAGCCTCCATTCAACATATTTGGATATATTGAATGAAGAGGCTTATTTTCAAATTTGTGCTTTTCGAAAAGAAAGAAATTCTAACTTCAACATATATGAGATATGTTGAAATGGAATTTCAATGTTATGATATGATTCTATTTGAAAATGAAATCTTCACTCAATAAATTTGGGTATATTGAATAAGGATGCTCGTTTTCAAATATGTGCTATTTGAAAAGATGATCTTCATTTTATTTGGAAATGAAATCATCATTCAATAAATTTGGGTATATTGAATGAGGATGTTCATTAGTACTTTTTGAAAGATGATCTTGATTTTATTTGGAAATGAAATCTTCATTTAATAAATTTGGGTACTGAATGAGGATGTTCATTTGTGCTTTTTGAAAGATGATCTTAATTTTATTTGGAAATAAAGTATTTATTCAATAAATTTAGGTACATTGAATGAGGATGTTCATTTGTGCTTTTTGAAAGATGATCTTAACTTTAATTTTTGAAAAGATCCTACATGTAACAATCTTGAAGATTGTTAGATGAGGTTATTTTGTGCAAGTATTTTATTATGTGTATTTTTTGGAAAAGTGCTTTTTGGAAAGTGATGTTTTTATAAAGGTTTATTTTTTGTAGAATGAACCTTTCCTTACCATAGAAATGGTAAGGAGGAAGGTCTTTAATAATCGCTCTTCTTATTATATTTTTATTTTTACCTATTGGGGGACCCAACAGAGGTTTTAAAACCTACACTGAGTGAGGTCCAAAAACCTAATGGATGTTGGCTAGCGTAGCTTAAGGATGAAATGAGCTAAGTGTCAATGGAAAAGAAAGATAGTCTTGGACTCATATGAAATATAAATCTACTATCGATACTTGGAGACAACGATTATGTTCCAAAGATGGAGAGAGGAACCATCCCTAGTGGACTTGCCAAAAAAATCTGTGGTGTTTATTTCTCAAACTTTTGGGAATTTAAAAAATAAATGTTTTGTATATTGGGACACCACGTAGACAGATGTAGTCATTAGAGTGATCGGATGCAACATTGAGGATTGATGTACTATCTCAAGAGATAGAAGTCACCATCTTACAATGGACCTAATCACCTAATAAAGACTCTGAAGGTCAATGGGTCTTCGAATGTACTAGAGATCTTTTCCCTACTTTACATGGAAAAGTGAAGTATGGTTTATTTTAAATCGAGTTTGTTAAGTTCCCTATGGAGGCAAGCGCCCACAGTTAATTATATTTTAAGGAATGAGATTCCGTAAGAATATTATTGATTAAGGTAAATGATTGTTGTCTCCAAAGATTTCAAAGATAGGACTATCAACAAATTGGTTATTTTTGGAAAATCAAGTGGGACTGATCAAAAAGAGGGAGTTATTATCGAAACCAAAGGGAGATAAGTAGGGGATTCTCACGATGCTAGGAATCCTAGGGAGCATCCCAAACTATCATATGATTAGGCTTTATATTTTCTAAATTTGAATAGAGTTAATTATTTGAGTTAAATTTTTATTAGAAATCTAGGACTTAAAATTCCATAACACAAGATCATGGAAATGCCTAAGAGGTGAGGATTTATGCTTGTAACCCACAAAGAGAAATAGTAACCTCAGAACCTAAATATAGGGAGCTTTTGTGAGAGTCAAGGCACGACCTAAATCTAAAGTGAAAAATGGGTATATGATTTATCTCCACAAGAGATGATAAACCACCCAATTGTTGAACTTATAACCACCTGGGGGTGACTACCAACTAACTCCTCCTATGATTTTAAATACATGTAGGCAAGTCTTATGCTTCGCAAGATAGCTAGGCTATTGTTTATTTAAAAAGAAGACTAAATCCTTGAACACAATCCCTAAGAGACTAGATCATGAAGAGAATGAATAATGACTTAATCTAATGCAAATTTTGTTAAGTTTTATTTTTATTTTTGGACTTTTTTATTTGACAGAGGCTATGGGATTTCATATGCCTAATACATGAGAAATTGGTTTTGGGCCAAAATCAATAAGAAGGAGGTGTGTTTCTATCATAACTCTCAATGGTCAAGCCATTTTCTTTGGCAAAGGTGGAAGCCCTCCATTAGCAAGAGTGAAGCAATATGTTTTTATGCATGATGTGAAACATACAACATCTAGCTAAGGGGTTGCTAAATCTTTTATTATCTTGATTTATGTCCTAGGCTTTATGTGAGGTTATGAGTTATTTAATTTTAATTTTAAGTTGATTAATTTGATAGAAAATTTATTTATTTTCCTATGAGTCTAATCGCATCCATTCCATTCAACAATCACCAAGCAATTAAGAAACTAGGAAAATCATATCATTTCTAATGCATAAGCTAAACAAATATCAAACAATTTTATAAAGCTAGCGTAAAAGAATAAGAGGCCGATGTGGTCGCTCCACCAAAAAAAAGAAAATTGCAGCTCTACCCTTATACAACCAAGATTATAAATGAATAATTACAATTTAAAAAGAATTCATGTTATGGGAGTCTTCATTCTTCATTTCTTCTTTTCCTCCTTTCTTGATTTGCTTCTTTTCTTTCTTTCTTCACTCCTTTCTTTCTTTTGATTTATATTGAGATGTGGTTTGCTCCAAGGCTTCACATGGTACATAAGACATAGTCTTATAACCAATGTTCACCTTAATTCCCCCATAACATTCATTCCAAATCATAATTGCAAAAAATTACATCAAAATGGGAAAGATAAATCTAACTAAATATTGAAAATAGAGATTAGCTAAACATACCACACAATCCCAAGTAGTTAGAGGAATAATTTGGACTTAGCACCCCACACATGGGTAACCAAGTTCACTTGCCCTAATTTGGATCATGCTTAGGGGTATATGCAACCTGCATAAAAAAACATTTATATTTTTATTACTGCACCCCTTAAGCATAATCCCATGCAAAATACATGATTAGACTAAGATCATGCAACACCATAAAATAAAATCAGGCATCAAACCATGCAACACCCTAACATGGGCTAGAAATAGTGACTTAGCCTAATGTGTATTGCATTTAAGGCTTGTGTGGCATGTCTTAGCTAGCCTTTAAGGTTGGAATTTTTTTCTTAGTGTGAATGATTCAACTTAGAGGGTCATTTCTTTTTAAGTGATTTAGTTGATTTGTCAATTTTATTTGATGATTTGAATTGATTTGAATGAACCTACATTTAGTTACTAAATGTTATAAAGAGAAGAAAAGAGAAGAGAACCTCTCTTTCATCCCTACCTTAAGCAACTTCTAAGGTAGATTAATTAATGATTTTTTTAGTGAATATTTATTATGTGTTTTAATTAACCCTAAGTTTAGATTTTTCTTAAAATAAACCTATTCAATAAGAAAGGCATCTTAGGATTAGTTAAGGTGAATTACTATCACATAACACACAACCATTTATTTCATTCCATCATATATATCATGCATATGAATAATCCCTAAGCATACTTATACATGCAATGCAAAATCATAGCACGCCTTAATGATGAATGTAAAGAGATGTTGCTTAAGAAAATTTGGATATTCCATGAATGCATTTTATTATGTAGAAAAGAGAGGGATTCTTTATCCATTAACATAATGCACATTCACATGTATAAAAGATATAAGTGAGTACAGTGCTATTGTTTTCCACACCAGGGGCGTAAGGTACAAAACCTACTTGGGGCTACTTCAAGCCTCGCAACCCCGGGATGTCCATACTAATATAGCACTTTTCTTAAATACATGTAAATGTACAAAAGGAAATAAATGGATGAAGAATCATGCAAAAGATTTTTGTGTTTGATTTGGTTATATAATTTACATGTGTAATGTAAAGATCTTTCTTAATTCATAACATAGAAGTGCATAGGAATAGATTTAAGCAAGTGTTATGTTCTTTTCAAATGAACTATACACTTTGCAAATCCTATTCAAATCCATGTTAGGAGAAGAGAAGAAAATCACATAATACACAACTTATGCTATAATCACATGCAAGCTTATAAGTACTTATAAGTAACATCACTTCATTTATAATCTTTGATTTATAGGTTTTAAAAAATACTTTTGGGTTTAATAGTAATAATAACCACTCATATTCTTACTTTAGCCAAAACATGCAATTTGACATAAAAGGAAACATTTTTATTTAATTGATTTTTCAAAAGATATGAATGCATGATTTCATATGGCAAATAACATTTAACATACTTGGAAAGAAATAAAGTTATGTAAGCATATGACTTCATTCACCTTAATTAATTCCTAAAGACAATCCTATAAAATAAGATCATTTAAAGTGAATCAAAATTCTTTAAAGAGATTTTTATTTTTGAATTTGATTTTACTTAGGAAATGTGAAAAGAGTTTGCTAGTCCTAACCCATTTTCCCCATGTGTGAATTTATTTAGTTTAATTTTAGAATAATTGGATTGATTTTTAAGTTTTATTTAGGTTAAGGTGTGAATTAAATCCATTAATTACCCTTTACCTATACCACTTTAACATAATTAACAAAATAATTATGAGCCAACATATGATATGTAATCACATGGAATTTAAATCAGTAATGCACCTAAGAAATAAAGGGGCCTAATGTAATTGGCTTGCAATTATTGATTAATTAAGCTAAAGGGTTTAATTAAGTACTTTCATAACCTTCCCACACATGTGAGTTGGATATAATTTTCTTCGAAGCCTCTTAGGTTATTGAACACCTAAGAATCTACCCAAGATTAAGATGATTAAGTTCTCGACTGATTTCCTTTTTGTTGAGTTTAGTTAATTAAGCCATTTAATGAAGTGATTAAACCATTAATTAATTTACAAATTAATTAGATCTTTATCTAAGTAAAATAGACTTAGGGGAGAAGATTTGGAAAAGAAATCCTAACCTCATTTCCTAAGTCAATTCACTATTTCAAAATGATTAACAAGTTTAATAAATGAATTTATCACCATTTAATAGGTTAATTAATCATTTAATTGATTAAGGAAATAATTAGGGATGAACTAAGCAGTTCCTCTAATTAATCCAATAATAAATTCCAACAAAAACATGGGAGGTAGAGGTCATCCCACTAATCAATCCTAGGAAATTTAAAATTAATTGCTGAAGTAATTAAGGAGTAATTAGCCTAATTATATTTCAAACAAAATCCAAATTGAGTAAAAGTCACCGTTCAAAAATAATTAATTTTTAGTTTATATTATTCTCCTTTAAATTATCTTTAAAATTCAGCTGAGTTTGTATTTTTTTAGATTTTCTACATTTAATTATGATTTTATGAAGTTTTTGTGATTAATGAAAAATTAGAATAGCCTAATTAATTAACTAATCCCGTCGACGCCACATGGACTGCTGATGCGACGCGCTTTCCACGTGGCACGATGGGATTAGTTAATTAAGTTATCACATCGCATGCTGCGTTAGCTGGCAGCGGGATGCACTTTCCTGGGCCATCCAATCATGGATCGGATAGCCAAGATTAATCTTGTAGTTCTAAAGGGATTAAATAGAGATCTAACATGATTAAATCAAGGTCGTTCATCCAAAACACGCGGGATGGACGGCTCATGATTCATTCCTACCTAAGATGCGGGAGACAGAGGCCATCTTTCCTCCATTGCTTAATCCGAGCACACCTGAGCTCGGATTAGGTTGGGTTTTACCCCCACACCTTTGAAGGGGCATAAGCAAGAGATCCAACGACTAAGATCTAATGGAAGTAAAATTCCCTTCATAAAGGACCGAGCATTTTTTAAACTAGGATCAGTTTTGAACAATACCTCATCGAGGCTATCACCGATGCTTCCAACAGAGGAGATAGCTTTGTTTAGTAGAGACGAAGCCCTATTGAAGGTATTAAGCTTGGATTTGAAGTGAATTGCTCGGTTTACCAAGCTCCCCCTTCAATGGCAATCAGCTTTGATCAAAGTCCCCCTTCCCATGGCTTGGTGACTCAGGAAACACCCCTTGATGATGTTTGCAATTACAATTTGAATTTGATGGAGAATTGAGTGAGTTGGAAATTCCCTTCACCTCCCTTATTTTGGCTTTGAAGAAAATCGAGAAGGAGAAATTGAGAATGCTTAGAAATGGCTTTGGGAAACTTAGAGAAGCTTGCTTTTGATTTCTTAAGTTCAATCAAATGCAATGTCCCTAGTTTAAGTTGGAATGAGGGGGAGTATATCTCCCCCTCCTTAGATCGGACATCCGAGACTAGTTTGCCATTTGTGATAAATTGCTTTGATTGATTGGTTTATTTTGGCTACTATGGACTCCATGGGTTCATTTTAGGCAGAAGAGTGGAAGAGAGGGAGTGCCCATATGCTAGGTGAGTGTATGAGGTGATCTAAGTGGTTAATTCCCATTGGAAGGGTCAGTTTGGCCTTGGGTTGGGTCATGGCTAATCCAAAGTGATTGGGTCATGTTCACCACCCTCCTTAGTGTCCAAATGGTCCACAAGGAAGATGCCAAGTGGCCATGAGAAAGAATTGGCCAAATTCCAAGTGAATTTGGCCATATGATACCCTTTGACCTAGGGGTAAAATGGTCATTTGGCCTTGATTTTGATTTGGACATATTTGAAATGATTCAAAAGTGGGTTGGACCAAATTTTAAGTGATTCAGAGTTCATTTGGTTTGAATTGGTTAAATTTGACCCATTTAGGTCAAGTTGGGTTAGGTTGACCAATTGGTCAAATTGGATTAAACCATGGGTTTGGTCAAGATCAAATGATCATTTGGAGCCTATGGGTATCATTGGTTTGGTTCAATTTGATTTAAATTTAGTTTTGGTTCATTTAGGTTCACTTAGGTCAAATGGGTCAAGTTGACCAATTTGACCCATTTGACCCAATTAGGTTAAGTCATGGGTTGGTTTAGGCTTGGTTGATCATTTAAAATGCTTTGCAAGCTTTGGTTTCAATCAATTTTGGTTTCATTTGATTTCAAGATGATTTGACCTTTTAGGTCAAGTTGGGTTCATGGTCAATTGGGCTAGGTTGGGTCTAGTTGGCCAATTGAAGCTTTGGTCAGGTTCAACAATCAACTTAGAATGAATTTGACCCATTGGTTGTAATCAATTTGACTTAGATCAAGATTTGACCCATTTTGACTTTTTAAGTCAACTTGGGTCAACTTAGGTCAAGTGGCCAATTAAGCTTAATTTGACTCAATTGATGGCTTGGTCAAGTTCAATCATTGGTTATGAATTAGTTTAGATCAATGGTTTCAATCAATATGGCATATGGTGGATTTTGGCTAGTTTAGGTTTCATTTAGGCTAAGTGTTGACTTGGTCAAAGGCTAGGTTTGACTTGGTTTGACCCAATTTGAGTAATCGATCATCCTAAGATGATTGTTGCTCATAATGTGAGGCTCAGATAGGCTTAGTTCAATCCAATTTGGGTTGGATTAAAATTTAGCTCAAAAAGGTACTTTAGGTCACTTTGGGTCAAGTGAGCCTAAGTGGGTCAATTAGGCTGATCAAGGCTTGATTCAAGTTTGCTTGAACTCACATATGGACTTATGATTAAAATATAAATCTAATTGCAAGTGATTTGGAGTAAAATAGATTTTGATTCATTTGACAATTCCAAGTTCAAAGGATGAACATGGGTTTGATTTGGGTTAGTTTGATTTTGGTTTGATGATTGAGGTTTATGTTTATATTTGATTTGTGATTGAAGGAATGATTGTTTGAAGAGAAAATCCAAAGGGTTGGACTGATTTGAGAATGATTTGGTTAAGTTCAAGAATTTGACTTGAAAAAGCATGAGTTAGATTTAAGTTGGATTTGGACTTGAGTTTTGAATTTAGTTTTGGCTATTTGAATTTATATCTCATTTATATTTATGAATATAAATGAGAATATAAATGAGTTATGAGAAAATCTTTTGAGTTTGAAGTGATTTAGATTTGATTTGAGCTAAGTCCATGAGATGAAATCAAAATGGCTTAGAAAAGATTTTTCATTTGGAGTTGATCATGGGTTTCAATCATTTGATTTGGAATAGATTTATGATTTGAGAAAATCCATTGAGTTGGAATTAATTTAAGGTTTGATTTAAGTTAAGTCCATAAGATAGAATCAATGGACTTAGAAAGGTTCTGGATTTGATTTAAGATTTGAGAAAATCAATTGAGTTGAAATTGATTTAAGGTTTAATTTAAAATTGGTTTGAATTTGAAGTTGATTTGAATTTGAAGTTGATTTGAATTTAAAGTTGGTTTGAGTTTGAAATTAATTTGAATTCGAAGTTTATTTGAATTTGAAGTTGGTTTGAATTTGAAGTTTAACTTAAAAGAAGGAAGTAAGGATTTGGTTCAAGCTATATGGTAGATAAGTTTTTCTAATACCCCTAAGGCATAACTTATTCCTATGGCTAACTCCTCTAAGTCTCTAGGGTTAGGTTTTAAATGTTCACCTAGTCACTAGAAGTTTCTTAAGACTAAGGAACTCTTAGTGACTAGGGGAGACCTTATGTTTAGGATGGAGAAGTTAAAACCTCGCTCTAAAAGTGAGGTCAACAATGGGTTTAACGAATTTTCATATTAATGAATTCCATATTTTGGTAAGAAATTCAGAGGTTAATTAGCTTTAGTTTTCAATTTAATAATTAGTTTGCTATAATTTTATTAATTTCACAATTCTAGTTTTAATTAATTTATTATATCTTTAATTATTCCATAAGGCTTAAATATATATTTAATTGAATTCCTTGACTCCACAAGATTAAGAAATTTTTTTTAGGTGTTATGATGTAAATTAAAATGATTGAGATTGATTTTATAAATTTATATAAATTTTATATTTTTTTTTATTAATAATTTCATTTAAATTGACCTAAGGATTCAAAATTTAACAACTTCTAATCTAGAGATTATTTGGCTTTGAATTGTTTATGGCAAGTGGGGTTCCTTTCCAATTTAAGCTCCCTAAATTTATATCTTAATTAGGTGTGTAATTTAAGATTAATTAGGGATTTAATTATTTTAGTAAAATTTAAATTAAGCCTAAATTAAAAAGAAATAATTAGAGGTTTTAATTTTCTTAAATTTCCCTCTCAAAGATGAATCTATAGAGTGTATAATTTAATTTTTTGGAGTTTTGGTTAATTTATTATGGCTTTTAAAGATTAGATCAGTTAATTGAATTAATTAATTCAATTTATTACCTAATTATGTCATTTTGGGGATTATAAAGTTTCATACAGTTTAAATGATACTTTTAGGTTCATTAAGGTTCATCATTATAATGTTTTGAATTGATTTTATATTTTTTCCATAGTTTTCTTTATTGCTTATTAATTTATTTCATAAAATTAAGGGTTTATGATTTAAAATTTTATACCTTTGAATTTATCTTCAAATAAATCCTGCGAAATTGATCTAAGATGTATTTTAACATTAATTTTGATTCACCAAAGTTTTAAATTAATTAGATTAGTGGTTTAAGTTTAATTATTTTTAATTAAATCCAAATTAACTCAAATTTATCCTATAAAAATTAGGGATTTAGATTGAATGGATTGTTCTCATTGAGATGAATCCATAGAGCCCTTATTTATATTTTTTGTTGAATATTTTATTTTCTATGATTTTTAAAATTTTTGAGATTTTCTATAATTTTTAAAATCCAAAAAGTAGGATTTTTTGTTTTAAAATGGTCAACACCTCGTGGCGATGATGCGGTGTTTATGTGATGCCACTTTACATGCAGCGACACATGATTTGTCCATGCGGCATCCATGTGGATCCCACATTATTAAATGACCATCCGATCAAAAGGTTTTAATCAAATTATTCGATTAGATCTCAGTCATTTGTTCTTAATAGAAGGAATGAATGGTGGACATTATGTCTCATCCATCAACAACAGAAGCTGAGAGTTGTCCGTTGAATCAACACAATTTCTGGCAATTTAGTCGACAAAATTGCTTGATTTCAATTGCAAATCCATCAATACTTCATCTAGAGTGCATCTATACAATTTGATCTCTCTTGAGATCAACTTCTCTTCAAAAATACCAAACTGAAATGCAAGAGTGGTTGACATTGGGGCATACCTCACCGGTGTCGATCTTCAGTGGTGAAAATGCTTTGAGCATGTTCGTTGGGATGTGGAAAACTTTTAGGAGAGAGGAATTGAGTTGCCTTTTGTCCAAGCACTGTAGAGGCTAAGCTCCACTCATTCACCGGAGAGTCTAGTCGAATTTCAGCTTGTCGACAACATGGGAATCGAGGAAGGGTTGATTCTCCTTTGTTTTACCTTAGGAAGGTGTATGAGATGCTACATTACCAAGAGAAGGTCTCTCTCTCTCTCTCTCTCTCTCTCTCTCTCTTTTCCTAAGTGCCTGAGAGCATTCATGTGAGGACAGGTCAACTTAGATTTTCCATGGTGATTGCCACACTTGGAGATTAGCTCCAATGGGTGGTCAGCTGATTGGGATGAGTCCATATCAGTTTAGAATGAAGAGCTGGATGAGGCATGGAGGGAAATGGGATTAGGCTTCTTTGATAGATTTCCCACTTTCATGCCATGGCTATACTTCATCTCTTATGATTTTACCTCAAATGGCATCTCTTGGATTTTTGGCACCACCACATCACCCTTTAGATTGGTAGTTGATTGGCCAAGTCAAACCAAGATGAATCATGGGTCAAACTCAAATCCATTTGAGTTGGATTTGATGATTGAGCTTAGTTCAATGCCATTTGGATTTAGATTGATTAAAGTGATTTAATTATATTTCTTTTGATTAATTGATTTAAGGTTTGAGTTTCAATCATTATTAATTATCCTATAGATAATTTAGAAGTCAATTGATTCATGCCATGTGAGAGTTTGATGTGATTTAAACTAGATTTGACCCTTTTGACATAAATTGGTCAAATTGAATCTCCTAGATCAAATGGTATTTTAAGATTTAAATTTAGGTTCGATTATTTTTATTTGATGATTATGATATTTTAAATTTATTAATTTTCTTGAATTTCAAATTGATTTTGATTTTTATTTTATTTCAACTTGACCCCATTTTGACTTGTTAGGTTGAGTTCAATTGAGTTAAATGACCTATTTGACTACATTAAGGCATGTTAAGACTTCAATCATGTTTAATCAAATGTGTGAAATGATTTGGAGTAATTAATTTCATTGGGTTTGAAGTTGAATTTAATTTTGACCCTTTTGACCCAAATCTGGCTTAATGGGTTAAGTTGGACTCATTTGAGTCAAATGACCAAATTGGTCAAATTAAACTTAATGACATGTTAAAGTATATTTAATTATAATTTTTAAATGATTTTGTGAGTTTGATTTGGACTAATTTCAATTTAATTTGAATTTTGGTTTTAATAAGGTTCATTTGGATATATTTAGATTAAGCGATCTAATTATCCCAAATTAGTCCTTATTGGATTTAAATTTATTTGATTCATCTTTAAACGTATTCATTTTACGATTTTGAGTCTTTGGAATGAATCCATTTGGTCAAATTTTGGTGGGTTAATGCTTGACCTAGTGGAACCCACATAAGTCAACTCTATATCAAATGATTGACCGTCTTTGACCTTCATTTGGATTTAATTTTAGGTTCATTTTTATTCATACATTGACTATATTCTTTTTTTTATTTAATTTTTTTCAATTTGTTTTGATTTTATTTGAATGTTTTTGGATTTAGGTCATTTTGAGCTTAAGTAGGATAATTGGGTTAACCATCCCAATTACTTTAGTTTAAGATCACTTAGATTTAGATTTTAATTAGAATGTATTTTATTCAATCCATTATTTAGATTTGAGTTTAATTTGAGTCCACCTATTCCTATTAGGTTGGGTTATACCCTTGAATGGTTTATTAGGTCACCAAGTATAGTGTCCAAAATGTTTAATTAGAAGACCTTAATCTAGGATTAAGTGTCCTAATTACTAGTTTAGACATGATGTTAACCTCATCCAAAAATGGGGTCAACAAATGAACCCCTAATATATGTGATGAACTAACTAGAGTACACCTCACATATTAGCGTTGACTGATGTAGTCAACAGAAACACAATCATAAGCTTGAAAAGGTTTAAGTTTAGTTTTAAAATTTAGAATTTAGATTTAGTTTAGGTTTTTAAGTTCAATTTTTATTTTGAATTTGATTGCAAAAGATAGGCATAAACATGCTTGAAATTATTCTAATGTAGATTTACTAATTCTTAGAGACTTAGATTGACTAGTTTCTAAGAAGAATATAGATGTCATTATGAAAGAATCAGTGAGGAATCCAATCCTAATACAGTCATGGTAGTGAAAAAAGATACCTTTAGGGAACTTATTTTAACTCTGACTTCAAAAGGTTTTCAATGGCTAGCTTAGAAAGAAGGTACTAGGATTTATAATTTTCTTATTGAAATTAGCCAGGAGGTAGTCTGAATGACTAATCGATTCTGAAGAGAAGATCCTATAAGTAGACCCTAAAGTTTTCTCTTCCAAGAAATGATGCCACTATTGATACTTACTCTTATCTATTGAGGGAATTACTTCTCTCTAATTATCTATTAGGAAGGGGTCCTTAAGGACTTAATCCAACCTAAATAGCTTAGGATGAAGAAAGGGGTATTGGCAACTTAATCTTAAATCACAAAATTTGAATGGCAATAAAGGGGTTTAGTGAGTTATTCCTTACTTAGACAGTCTATTTGTCAAGAAAAGGGACTGAATAACTTAATCCTATCATATGAATAGTAGGAATGGTGGTAGAAAGGGCTTACTCCAAACCATTGGAAATGGTGCACAAAGGCTTGCTCCTAACTTATAGAAAGCAAGAGTGATGCCATAAAAGGTTGACTCTAAACTTATTGAAATAGTGCATGAAGCCTTACTCCAAACCCATGTAATTCATAGGAAGAGTTCCATAAATGGGCTTGATCTTTTCCTATATGGATGCAAAAATTGTGTTTAAAATGATTTAAGAAATATTGCAAAAGTTTAAGAGACATTACACAAAATTCATAGATAAAATGCAAATTTAGAAGAAATAATATTTGGTTCTGAGTATATTACAAAGACAAAGATACTTTTATTGATCATCATCTTTAAACTAAAGTACATTTCATACATAGTAATTTTTTAAGTAACATTCGTTAATAGGCAGCATTGGATGTTCACCATTATAAGTTATTAGCTAGTAGGAACCTCTGTCATAGACTTTCTCTACAATGAATGGTCCTTCCCGGTTGGGGAAAATTTGCTGCCTATTCTGTGATGAGCTAAAATTGACCTTCTATGAACTAAGACCAAGTCTCCTCCTTAAAAATTTCTATGGTAGATCGATCTATCATAAGCTTGAACCATACTAGCTTGGTATAGGTCAAGGTCTTGCTAAGCTTTCAAATATTTTCTTTCAAGATTCTTATGTTATTTCTATCAAAGTTTATGATTCTAATTTGCAGTGTTGTCATTTTTTATTATTATCCTCAAAGATAATAATTGTAGTTCTAATGGAAGAGTAGTTTCATTTTCATAAACCAAAGCATACTGTGTAGATTGAGTTGATGTCCTATATGTGGTCTGAAAGGCTCATAAGGCTTCAACTAAATTTTCATGCCACTAACATTTACTTTTATTAAGCAACTTTTTTAGAATTCACACTAGAGTTTTATTGAATACTTCAGCCACCCCATTTTCCCTAGGTAATAGATGGTTGAGTACCTTTAATCAATGTTATGTCTAGTCACAAAATGATTTAATTAGTGGACTTGAATGATAGACCATTTTTGCGATATGATTCGACGAGGGATGCCAAAATGATATATGATATTTTTTTGAAAGAACTTAAGTACATGGTATTCCTTCACTTCTTTCAATGGAATTTCCTCAGCCACTTAGAAAACTAATCAGTTGTAGCTGCCCTTTTGATGAAGAAGGGTCAATAGGCCCTAATATGTCAGTACCGCCAACTCTCAAAGGGCCAAGTGGTAATCATTAGGTGTAGTACATTAGGTGGTTGATATAATACTACACCATGTACTTGGCACTGATAATAATGGTGTCCAGTTACCATGCAATCATTTAACATCAAAGTAAAATAGTATCCAAGTTTTTAAAATTTAATTTCCTCTTAGGTCCAGATTAGTGAGTACCACATAATCTGGAATGTACCCCGATCACAATCTTATTAGCTTCTTGTTTATCCAAACAACGTAGCCACATTTAATCAAATGACTTACAGTATAACACAATATTAATTAATGCATTAGATAAAGCATATTTCTTAATTTGATTTGCTAATGACTTATCTTCAAGGAGCCTCCTATCACTTAGATAGTCAATGAATGCCTGTCTCTAATCACATTGTTCTTGACTTTTGATAAGAGTGGCTATGCTTTGCATTTTTATTTTTCTATTCATGTAATCTAAGTTTATAAGAGAAAGAATCTATTGATTTTAAACTTCTATAGATATAGATTCTTTTTCAGGGAATGTAATTTCTTTGCCAAGTTTAGCTAAAGCATCTGCTTAAAATTGTCTCTCTATGTGATATTCTATACAAAGTCATAAAAAGAATATTTTCAAGCAATTTCATTGTATAATGGCGATAATTGAAAAGCTTTAGATGCAAAATCTTATAGATTATGCTCACTTAAATAATAATTAGTGGGGAATCCCCAAAAATTTTAATATTTTTAATATCCATTAGGATTGTTAACTCTAGCAAAGTTATAAGAACCTCATATTTGTCTTCATTATCGATACAAGGTTCAAACAAATGATAGAAATACCACATTATTCCTTGGTCTAGAATTAAAAAGAATCAATCCAATCCATGCCTTCCCTGGAATAAAAATTGTAATTCTTTATTTTTATTTGATGATGCTACACCTTTAAAGTTTAACTCCCAGGTGGCATTAGTTCCATCCTTTAAAGTCATGATCTGTTAATCCAGAAGATCATCATTTAAAGAAGAACCTTTAGGTAAAGGATGTGCTATTAAAAAGTTAACTACAATTTACCCCTTTACAGCATGGAGAGAAATGAATGTGATCTCAAATTACAATAAAATTATAATCAACATGCTAGACATCCAAACAAATTCAAATGGGTCATAAGATATTGCAAAGGATTCACTCTTGAAATTAAATTTACTTTATGCAAAAGCATATAATGCCTTTGAGCAATGAAAACTAAAGCTAAACTATATTTTTTAATAGATGGATAATTCATCTCTATTTGGATGAGTTTGTAGGTTAGATAATAAAGTGCATTTTCTTTCCCTTCTTCATTAACTTGGTCTAACAGTGCTCCAAGTGACTCATCCAAAGCTATAGTATACAAAATTAATGGCTTCCCTGGTATTAGTGTAGCCAAAATAAAATAATTCATTAATATTATATTAAATTTTCAAATGCACTTTGGTATTTCTCATCCCAAATAAATTTGGAATCTTTTTTTATTAATATTGCAAAGGGTTGTGATCTTCTAGTCAGGTTTGATATAAATCTTCTTAGATATGCAAGCCTTCCCCTAGAAGGATCTTAGCTATGTAAGATTTTTGAGTGTTGGCATTTCAATGGTAGCTTTTATCTTTTTTGGATCAATTTTTATCTAATTGTGCCTTACTATAAATCCAAAAAACATTTTCGAAGTTACTCCAAAAGCACACTTCAAGGGGTTCAATTTTAGATTGTAATGATGCAACCATTCAAAACAATCCGTAAGTCATATAAGTGATTTTCTTTTTCCTTCCTTTTAATGACTAGATCATCGATATAACATTCAACTTGATTATGAATTAAATCATCAAATATTCTAGTCATTACTATTTGATAAGTAGCCCTAGCATTTTTGAGATCGAATGACATGATCGTGTAACAAAATATCCTAATAGGAGTTCTAAATGCTGTATATTTTTCATCTTTTGGGGCCATCTTTATTTGGTTATATCTAGATAATCCATCCATGAATGAAAACAATTCATGTGATAAAGTTATATCCACCATAAGTTCTGGTATTGGTAATGGGAACCTATCTTTAGGACAAGCCTTATTCAAATCTCTAAAGTCTATGCAAATACGTATATTGACCTCACTTTTGGAGTGAGGACTTTTCCTCCCTATCCTAGACATAAGAATCTTCTAGACACTAGAACTTCCCTAGTCATAGGACACTTTTTTTGATTAGGTGAATAGTAAACCTAAGCCTACAGACTTAAGAAGGCATACTCCGAGCTTAGGTCATACCCTAGGGTAAATAGGTCCAACCTATCCTATGGCCTATACCAAACTTATACCTATCCACTCAAAAAAATCCAACCTCAAATCAATACAATCAAACCAAATTGAAACTTATTTCATATCCAAGCTCCAAGCCAAATTGGTCAACTTAGCCCATTTGACCCATATCAACCCATATGAGTCAAAACCAAATCCACTTCAAATTAAACCAAACCAATTGAACCAAAACATCCCAAATGATCATTTGAACTTAACCAAACCATCAATTTGACAAAATTTTACCAATTAGCTAACCTAACCCAATTTGACCTAATTTGACCTACATGGGTCAACTTGAGCCAAACCCATTCAAACCAAGCCCAAACCCAACCAAACTTAGCATGACCCATCCTTGGGTCACCATAGGTCATCCCAATTAAACCCAACCCATCTTGGACCCGAATTAGCCCAAAACCCATTGGGTAAATCTCTCTAAATGGAACAAAATCTCTACTTAGATGGCAAACCTACTCTCTTACCCTTGACAGCCACCTTTAGCTCAATTAGGACACTTGGACCACTGGCTAACCTGACCTAAAGTTGATTGGGTTAGCCATGGCTCAAGTGGAAGTGAGCTAACCCGACCCATCTCATTAGAACACTTGGAGGAGGGGGTACACACATGGCCAGCCCACTCCCTTCCTCTAGCCACTCAAGGCCATCCACCTTAGTCCCTCACTGCCATCCCCGACTGCCTGTGCTTGTCAGACATCTATCAAAAGTTGATTTGATCAAAACTATTAGATCAATTAGGGAGGAGGGTATATTCCTCTCCATTGAAATCAAACCACACGGAGAGCTTCAATCAGTAGAGATGAGCATCTTTAGAGCATTCCTGATCTCCCTTGAGCTCCCCATCACCGCTATACCAAACCTGAGTGAAATAGAGCCCATTCTCTGTCCAACCCAACTCAAACTCCACCAAACTTTAATTAACTCTTTTTTCACCTTTCCCAAGCTCTAGTGAGGCAAAATGAATCGATTCTTGATTGATTTAAGCATAGAAGAACACTCCTATGCCAACTCCGGTGAGCTTAATGGTGGTGTTTGGTCCCCATAGCCACTGGCAAGGAGGCAACTCACAAGCTTCTCAACAAGGCTTTGTCACTTCAAGACAAAGCTACCTCAGACATTGGATAGCTGGTGTTGAGCTCCGATGAGGTATTTTTTTAGTAAACCATAAAAATCCTCTTAAGTGTTGGTCTGTATAATGAATTTTGTGATTTCATATGATTTCCACCATAGGATCTTAGTATATCTCTTCCCTAAACATTTTTGAGTTTATCCTGATGCTTCACTAGCTTTGGTGAGCTCGGATAGAGCGGAGGAGGGCGGACGGTGTTCGTCTTTCTATGCTTAGGGGACGAAGGATCACTAGCTATCCATTTCACGTGATTAGAATGGATGGCTGTGATTAATTCATTAGATTTATCCAATTTAATCCATTAAGAACTATGAGATTAATTCCCACCATCTGATTCAAGATCGAACGACGGGAAAGAAAGTACGTCCACCAATGCTAACTCAGCATGTTGTGTTAGATAGTTTTAAGTGGCCTATCCCGTGATGCCATGTGGAAAGCGATGTCACGTTAGCTCCCGCGTGGAGCCAACAGGATTAGGGATTAATTAAGCTTAAAAATGTTTTTAATTACCTTCAACTTCAAAATTTCATAACTAATTATTGAAAAATCTTGAAAATATGAATGAACCATTTTGTAAAGGGTAAATAGAAGAGATTTTAATAAAAATAAAACCATTAATGTTTGATCAATGATTAATGCTTAATTATGGTATATATTTTTTTGATTAGCTTAATTAAGCTCTACTTACTTGGCCAATGAGTCTCAAATTAAATGGGTTGATTCCTTGGGATGTCCTCTGCCTCCCATAATTTTATTAGAATTTATTATCTAAGTAATTAAGGGAATTTAAAATTCAAAAATTAATTACCCTCATTAAATACTTTAATCATTATTAAAAATACCAAATAGTAAAAACAATCAAGTAATTAATGATGATTAATCACTAATTAACAGTGAAATGATGAGGGGGAGTGATTAGGACCTCTTTCTTAATTACTTTCCCAAATCCATTTCATTAAGGAGGGTAATTAAGCCATAATTTAATTAAGGTTAATTAAGTAATTTAAATGACCAAATTAAATCAAATTGAAATGATAATTGGATCACATAATCTAAATTGACTTTGTGGGTTCCACTTTATGTGTTTAATAACATAAAGACCATTAAGAAAATTATGATTACCCCATGGGTGTGGGGAAATCATATAAGTACTTAGTTAATTCATTATTTGGTTTAATTAATATTTAATTATAAGCCTCATTACATGAGATCCCTAAGTGCATTGCAATTTTAGTTTCTCATTTGCATATCATTGGAGGCTTATGGTTAAATGATTAATCAAATTAAAGGAGAATAGGAAAGGGAAAATAATTCATTTTCTTAATGATTCAAACTTAATTAATCCATAAAAATCACTTAATCATGTTTTCTTTAAACACATTAAATCACTCACATGGGATGTGGGAAAAACAACAAGCATTATTTCCCATCTTTGAGTTCAATAACTTTAATCCAAAATTAAATTCCATAACAACTTTGGATGATCTTAAATAATTTTATTTAATGTGATCATCCTTAAGAATTAATGTGGTTGAGCAAATTATGTGAAATCGTTCAATTATTCTTTTTTAATCATCATAAATTTTTTATCCCATTTGTACCATGCAATCATGTTTTCAAATCAAGTGATCAAATGAATATACTTATGTATGTAAAGTTGCATGTGTTGGATTAATCTCATTATATGTGTGGCTATTATCAATAAAAACTTTCAAAAACTATTTTTAAATTGATAATGAAAAGTTAAATTAATTTTAGCTATGAATATCATATATGATTCACATGTGCTTATAACTTAAATATGCCAAATTATTGTTTTATCTTTATGTTTCTTGTATGTGTTTACATATGTTTGAATATTAATAAGTATATAGTCTGGACATCCTGGGATTACGAGGCTTTAAGTAGCCTCACGAAGGTCTTAGATTACCTCATTTCTCTAGTTAACAAAGGCACGTACATATTTAATTTCATTTCTATGTGTACTTGTACTAGAATTTGGATATAACTTTACTTTACATGCTTAAATAATTTACTAAAAGACAATCTTTTGCATGATTTTCATTCTCATGGTTATGTGTACAATCATATGTATTTAAGATAGTAAGTATATAGTCTGGACATCCTAGGCATATGAGGCTTTAAGTAACCCCAAAGAGGTCTTAGATTATCTTACTTCTCTGGTTTAAACAATAACAGGTAATTTCTTAAAACTTAAATACATGCCTGTTTGTACTTAGCTAAGGAATGAAATTCCTCTTTTTTACCAAATATATGCATTCATAATTATTTAAGTGTACCAAAAATATATTGCATGTATAGGTATGTTAAGTCCTAAATCATATGCATGATTAATCTTAGGATGCCTTTCAAGTTGGATAGCATCCTTTAAGTTTAACCCAAACTTAGGATTAATAAAATATTTAATAAATCATTCATTAAAAGAACAAGTCATAACAATATGCCTTTAAAAAATAATTTAAGGTAGGGATGAAAGAGGTTGCGTCTCTTTCTTCTCTTTACAAGGCTTAGATACTAAGTAAATATCAAATGAAACAAAAGAAAATATAAACTAAAATTTATAAATTCTCTAAATAACTTGAAATAAAACCACCCTTCATGGTTAACTTAAACAATTCCAAAATTTAGGTAATCATAATTCCAAAAGCCTAGCTAAGACATACCACACTAAGACTAAATACTCACATTAGAATACTAAGTCATGACTTCTAGTTCTAAGTTAGGATAATGTATGCTATGATGCTGTGTTTTATTTTGTGATGTAATATTTTAGATTGGATGTTAGGATTGTGGTACGTAGACTGGATGTTAGGCCGTTATTAGCCTAATATTATTTTTTGCAGGAGATTATGCTAAAGGGGTTGTTGAAATAAAAATAAATATGAATGCCTTTGCTTACAGGTTGCTTATCCCCCTATGCATAATTCATGACTAAGATAGGTGAGCTTGGTTACCCATGTGTGGGGTGTTAAGTCCAAATTATAGAAGATAACTACTTGGGGATGTATGTATGTTTAGTTAACATCTATGTTACAAGTGTAGTTAAATTTTACTTTTTCATAAATATGTAATTTTGCAATACGAATTAGGATTAGTGCTATGGGGTTTAGGATGAGTAGTGGCTAGAAGGCATAGTCTTGGGAAGCCCTGTGAAGCCTTGGAGCAAAATCAAAAGAAAAAAAGAGGAAGAATGAAGAACCCATAGTATCTATTCAATTTCAATTGTAATATTCTTTTGTAATCCGAGTTGTATAAAGGTAGAGCTCGACTAAATAATTTTCTCTCTTTTCCGGGGTGTACGGTGGTACCCAGCTGCACCAGCCTCTTATTCTTTTATGATAATCTAAATGTTTGATTGTTATATTTAGATTGTGTAATAAAAATTATATCTTCTTCATAGGTTTCTTTAAACTTGATGTTTGAATGTGTGGCCAATATGTGGTCGGCTCTTTAGGATAAAATTAATTTTTTTACCCTAATTAAAAACTCATAACCAAATTTTAAAATAACTCATAACCTCTCCTTAAAGTTTAGGCTAATAATCAAGATAATTAAAAGATTAAGCAACCTTTTAGCTGAAAGCTGTATGTGATAATATCATGCATATCATCTTATTTGGAATATTGAATAAAGAGGGTCTCCACTCTTGCATGATAGGAGAATGCTTGACCTTTGAGGGCATCCCTTGTAGTGGAGAACACCTCCTCCCACTGATTTAGCTAACAACTATATTCTATCATGCATTTAGGCATAAATATCCCAAGCCTTTGTCCAAAATATTGTGTCAAAATGATATAAAAAATTGTGAATTTTGTATTTTAGACTAGATCATTTACTCATGTAATCATGATCTAGTCTCTTAGGGAGTGAGTTTAGGCCTCTAGTCTCTTTCAAATTTAATAATAGTCTAGCTATCTTATAGTAACATTGGACCATCCTACATGGATTTAAAGTGTAGGAGGTGTTAGTTAGAGGCCACTCTAGGCAGTTGTAAGTCTATAAGACTCATGATGAGTTTACTCTCTCTTGTGGAGGTAAGTCATTATGTCCCATTTTTCACTTAGATTTAGGTCATGCTTTTAGCTTATGCTAAAGCATCCTAGATTTAAGATCCGAGGTTTCTTATTTTCTTCAGGCTACAAGCATAAATCCTCACCTCTTAGGCATTTTTATAATCTTGTGTTGATGGATTATAACCCCTAACATTCTAATAAAATTTTAATTCAAAAGAAAATAAATCTCTCTTTCAAACATATAAGGCCTCACCATGATAGATTAGAGTGCTTACTAGGCTTCCTACTATTATAATGCTCCTTACTTGTCTTCCTTTAGAGTCCAAAATAAGTCTTTCCCAATTGAACATTCCCACTTGATTTTTTCAAAAATACCCAATCCTTTGATAATCTAACCTTAAAATCTTCAAAGATAGTTGATTGACTACTTTAATCAAAAGTATTCTTAGGAAATCTCCATTTCCTAGGATGTAATTAATTATGGAAGCTTGATTCCATAGGGAACTAAAAAACTTGACATAAAATAAACCCTGTTTTACTTTCTTATGTAAAGTAAGGAAAAGATCTCTGGTATATATGAAGACTAATCTATCTTAGGTGTCTTTATTAGGTGATTAGGTCCATTATATGGTGATATTTCCATCTTCTGAGATGGTACATCATACCTTAATGTCGCACACGAGCACTTCAGTAAGTACCCCCTAATATCTGCATGGTGTCCACCCGACCCTCTAAATTAAAACACCATAATGTATTTGACCATTCTTTTTTTTCTTTACTAAAATGATGCTTGTTAACCAAGAGGGGTATTGCTCTTCTCAAATAAAACCAGCCTCAATTAATTTTTTCACTTCAGTAATCACTTGTTCAATTTCTAAATGCATGTGTTTAAAAGCTTGCTTTACTAGAATTGCATTAGGTTTAATCTCTAGTTTGTGAACTACAACATTCAGAGAGAAATCTGGCATTTCGTCATATTTCCATGCAAATAAATCTATATATTTAGGAAGTTAAGTAATCAACCCTTCAGAATCTTCTGAAATCAATAGTAAACTAATAAAAGTTAGCCTTAGATCTTTTTGAGTTCCTAGGTTGATTTCCCTCAATTCATCTATGGTGGATTTTATCTCTTCTTCAAATTTTAGTGGAGCATTTTGAATTAGGCAATCATTTAGATTATCTGATGTTTCAAAATAGAGTCCATCTAATGGGTTAGATACATATCCAAAGAGTTGATAATATTTCATATGATTACTTATCATTAAACAATGTTCATCATTATCCAAAGGTCCAATAGTACCAAACCCAACACCAACTTTGGATTTCAAGCTTTTATTTTTAATATTACATAAGCTTTCCATGCATAGATATAGGGCAGACATAAGGAATCAAACCATGTTTTATAAAATTTTTAACACAATCACGATACCATGTTTTATTTCATTAGAAATTGAATCTTCAAGCTTTACATCTCTTTCTAAGCTTGAGGATCCGGGTATAGAATAAAATTTTGCCAACTTCCCAACTTCCCCTGAAAGGTTAAGGGCTACTTTGATTTGAGAGATTTTACTTTAAGAAAAAAGAGTTAAAGTCAAAGTATCCATATACCTTTTTAATTTTTCATTGGTAGATAGCTCAAGTTCATCTTTTGATGCTTGTATTTGTTCTTCATCGCTATCTGATTCTAATGAAATCTAAAACTTTATCAAGGCATCCTTTTGATTGGAATCTTCATCATAATTATATTCCAAATCAATTTGTATTATTGTAGATTCTTTTTCTTCCTCTTTTTCTTTTTTTCTTCTTTTGCATCCTTTTCTTTTCTTTCTTATTTTCATTTGTCTGAATTTCATCTTTTGTTTTCTTGGATGCCTTAATATTACTTGATTTCATAGAAGCAGACACTTGCCTTTTGGGCATCTAATAAGTAGCATCTTTATAAAACTCTATCTCATGAATAGAGAATGGTTGTATATCACCTTTTATAATATATTCTACTCCATCTCTTGTGTACATAATACACTGATGGAGTGATGAAGAAACTATTCTATACTCATGTATCCATGGTCTGCCTACGAGAGCATTAAAGGATGTCTCTTCGTCAATGATATAAAATTTAGCTTCAATTTTCAATCCTTCTATATCCAATAATAGAGTGATAGAACCTAAAGCTTTTTCTCCTATATCATGAAACCCCCTCAATAATATTTTATCAGAACTAAGTCTTTTTATATCAATTCTTAAAAAAATAATGTTTTGGAATTCATGATGTTCACTGAAGCACTAGGATCAACAAGAAATCTTGATAATATGATATTCTACGCCTTAATAGAAATGTAAAGGGGTCAATCATGATCTTTGGTTCCCAAAAGTAAATCTTCATCAGAAAAGGTTACGGCAAGAATCTTCTTGAAATAACAAGCCTTATCTAAGGAAGTTGTTAACAGCTATGTCAGGCATATCTCTCGATCTAGTAATTCTTGAACTAATGATTCCCTCATTTCTTTAGATAGAAGAAGAGCATCATGAATGCTGAGTTTAGCAAGAAGTTTTCTAAGATGTACTAAAATGTTGTAATCGACATTGGGAATTTGTGACTCAACTAATAGATCCTTCTATGGAATTTTAAGACATTGGTGCACAATTTGTTTGACTTTGTCCTTAAGAGGTGGTAGGCAAGGTGGTAGAATCTTCCCACTATAGAGATTGACTTCAATAATGTCTCTTGAGTCAAATTTAGGGGTTTATCAACCAATCCGTCGTTATTGATGTCTTTTTTCTAATGACTGATCAGAATATGAAAGATTACTTTAATAAAATTACCTTGCAAATTAGTCATAGAACTCTCACTCTCTGACCCTGATTCACAAAATACATCACATTCAATATGAGAAGTTTTTTTTATCTTCTTATTTTTCTTCATTCACAAAATGATTATTAGAAATAGTAAGAACATAAGAAATTCTTTTAGGGGCAAGCTTTTAGTTCATATTCTGAAAATGAGTACATAAAGATATAGGATTATAAGGCCTAGCCTTTCCATCTTTATAATAAAAAAATCTATATAATTCAACAGACATTCCTCATTCACCACAATCTCCAAACATCTGGACATTTGATGATGCAAAATGTGGTTGAGGAGTAATTATTTCTAACTCCAGTGGATCAATCTGGATGATCTTTTTTGGGTCTTCATCTAATCCTGCATGGAATTCTTAAACTTTTTAATCAAATATTTTTTATAAGAATGAGATTAAACTATATCCCAATTATTTGAAGGAATTAAACTAGAAGAGGTGGAAGATTCATCTGTGATTACCCTAATGGACCCATGTTTAGGGTCCACCAGGTATTCCTTGGGTATTATTACCAAACCCTTCTTATAATTTTTTTTGAGCCAATCCTTAAAAGTGAAGCAGTCTTCAATGGTATTACCTAATATTTGATGATATGGGTAATAATTTGGGTCATTTATTTTGCTAACTTCTTCTGGCCTTTTTAAATTAGGTAGATTAAAATCTAACTTTTTCTTCAAAATTTTAAAGAATTTTCTCACTATCTCTCTTTTGAAAGAATAAGTCTGATTCATTCTTTCATTGAAAGGGATAATAGGAGCTTTCTTGGGAGGTGGAGATAATTTCTATTATGATGGCTTATAGGATGACGATCACTCTACTTGAACAGGAGTTTTTCTTATATCCATTATAGAGACATTGCCTCCCTTCTTTTCCAGCACTTTCCTAGGCTTTGTTGTTCTGTAGTAGACTGATCTCTCAGGAATGACATCCTAAGAGCTTCTTCTTATAAGTTACAAGATTAACTTAAAATTTTTTTGAAAGTTCTAATAGTAAAACCTTTTAACAAAAAAGGCCATAGGACCATGAATATTTTGCAAGAATAATTCAACAGTGTGTTGCTCTTGTAATAGAGGTTTGCACTTAAGGCTGAGAATCCTCCATCTCAATATATAATCAACTTGGGATTCACCTAGTTTTTGTTTTTCAACAACTAAGTCACCTACAATAATGTGGTGTTGTGTGCTAGTGAACTACTTCACGAACATATTTTTTGGTTAAGTGATAGTGCACACTGAACCATTTGGTATCTCTACATACTAATTGAAGGCAACCCCAGTCAAACTATTGACAAACTACCTAAATAATAGGGCATCACTCCCTCTAGTATTGCAGCAACTTTTCCCAAAAATATGCTAAATGTTATTTGGGATTTCCTGCCCCATCAAAAACTTTGAAAGGAGGCTCAAATCCTTTTAGATATGGTATAAAATCATATTCCTCAAGGTAGGGTCGACCTTTGGAATTAAAGTTACACCACGGGATTGTTCCAAAGCTTCCTTCACCTACTATTCCACTAATGACTTCAAGCCAATTTTAGGAGATATATCATCTGCTAATGTAGGTTCTTGGTGATACTCTTCTAAACCAAGCTTAATCTCATCTATGGGATGGAACTCTTCTTGTCTTTCTAAAGAATGTGACTAAGAATACAGGGAAACTAGACTTTGGAGTGATTTCATAGTGGCAATCATCTCTCCATTTTCTTTTTCATTCTTAAAATTTGATCATCCTTCTTCTATAATTGAAGGATTAACTAATGAGTAGGATGAAAGACATGACCCTCATGTGTTTATTCTTATTCTTTCTCAGATGCCCTCATATCTACAATAAAAATATGTGTTATGGGTAGCCTAGGGTCAACATCTGATAGGTCGTTTTGATGTAAGTTTGAATATTCTTGAATCTTACTCATTTTTTTCTTTTTTCTTATCCTCTCTATGATTTCCACTTCTTCTTTTGTCAAAAGAAGGGGGATACCATCTTTTTCAAGGATGGATTTAGATTCTTCTTCTATATCCATTTAGATGTCTCTCTCTGGGTAGTGGGAACTTTCTCTATCACTAGAATGGATCTGAAATTAAGGTGTTGGAGCACTGTGATGCTACATCAATGTTTGATGCACTTTTTAGTTACGATCGATTACAAAATTAATGATAATAAATGGTAATAAATGCTCTTTTTAACCAGCTCAGTAACCATTTTGAGTGGGTGACTAGCACTTAGGTGCCGCATGTGGAGCACAACGACACTAGTCCAAAATCTTAGAAATCAAGGCCAACACCTCGATGTTGGCAATACAACATACGATGCTGGATCCAGTCTATAAATAGGACCTCTAAGCTATGAATTATTTATTCTAAAGCTTGGTTCCCATTTAAAAATCCTTGTTCTCTTTCTCTCTTAGCTTTTATTCATTTTAGGATAGCAAATATGCTGGTAAGGTACATCAGTAAGGGAAAGATGAGGTAGTGTCAGTGACACTAACAGGTTTATTACTATAGAGGTAGAAGAGAGGTATCATAATGCTATCATCTACAAACATCTCATTCTAGATAGGAGTTTCTACAATCTGGTTCAAAGCATAAAGAGAATTATCAGTGAGTAAGGCTAGGAGAAGCAAGCCTATGACAACATATTTTACATTGTCCCCATGGTGTGGGATTTCTTCACCAATGCGAAGGAGCACCAGAGTAATAAACTTTTTGTTCAGAGAAAATTAGTAAGTTTTGATAGTAGTACTATCAATGCATATTACAATTTACATAATGTAGTATACGATTAGTATCTCTTCTAATAAAATGATCATCTTGATTTTGATGAAATTCTTTGTTTCTCACTATTGAGGCCAAAACATGGCAATATTTCATTTCTACAAGTTAATGTCCTTTGGTAATATCAATGTGGTGATTAGGGATAGGGCCATTTTAAATTTTGTGAATCAAAGGGGCTTTATTGTGTATGTAGGGAGGATAATTTATAATTTTATTTATAATATGCTTAATGGTAGTATTAACATAGGGTACTGTCATCCTTCTTTAATTTATTTTTTGTGTGTTATGGTGGGTGCGTAAGGGGAGTTAGATGAAGAAGTCCTTATATAAAAACCTCCCTTGACTAAGAAATCAATTGAAGGATTTGGATCAAGGACTAAAGTGGGAGAAAGCTCACACTCCCTCTCAGTCTAGACCCAAATCCTCTAAGACCTTAAATGAGTAACTCTAAGAAATTGAAGGGAAAGTCTCAGATTTAAGGAAAAGGGTTCGTAAAATTATTCGATAGTAGTAGAAAATATGGCGAAAATTTGACCACAACATGGTTTAGCAGCAGCAACAGTTTTCATACATGTCTGAGTTTAGCTCAACACTTGTTCATATGTTTGAAAACTATGGCTTTCATGTGGGCCCGGGTCAGACTTCTTTTCATGTAGTGCCTCAATATCACTCTTATGTGAGCCCCTGCTGGAGTCAAAAGAAAAAGAAGAGGAGGATGATAGTGTATATGATTACTAGTTTTTCCCCTTTTTTTCTTTGTTTTGTATTTTCTCCCTTTTTTTATTCTAAAAATTTTGTAATAAATTTTGTTATTAATAAATATATTTTTATTTAAATGCTATGTGTTTTTATTGAATGCTCTAGGATTTAAAAGTTTAATAATACAATTTTCAGTTCAAAGTGGACAATAATAAATGCTCATCACCCTAGCATTGTCGAACTAGTGATTTGGTGCCATTAAGTTGAAAGATATAAGATCAGAACCTAAGAGCTCAATGCCTCCGTGCTACATTGATAGTGTTGTGGCATTATAGGTGTGACTTTGACTTAATGTTGTAGAGATCAGTGCCTCAGTGCTATGATATGAGCGCCTTGGTGCTATCAATTGGGTGTCTAAGGCTTAATTTCTTAAGAGCATAATGCCTCGACTTTGAGATGTTAATGTCATGGACCTATCAGATGAGTATTACAGTTTAAATTTTCTTGAAAGTGTAATGCCTTGAAGCTGGAACATTAGCTCCTTGGCACCATTGGCATGCACACCCAAGCTTAAAAAGTAGAACATAGATCTAAATAAATCCTAACGTAATATTAGTGGAAATTCAGTTGAATACATATCAATCTTCCTAACAAAAAATATGCTCTTACCCATCTCAATAAGGATGGCAGAGAGTATCCTTAAATGTATTTTTTTTAGTGATTAGCCCTTTAGACCAAAATCCTAAAATCTTGAAATCCGAAGATCTTTACTATCGAACTTGGTTCTAGCATAAGAAGAGAAACCCTCCCTCCATCAATCATGGATCTGAAATAAGAGAGCACTCTTGATTAAGGTTGGAAAATAAACATATCTTTTTGATGTGCTTTAGTCTAACTATGCTAATATGGCATAAATGGCTATCATTTAACTTTAAGAGTATATTGGAGGGGATCATGACATGCTCAATAAAGATCCCATGGTTCCATCATTTAGGGCTATTGTGGCCCTAGTCTACTTAGCCAGGGGAACTAGTTCTTGATCGAAGAATACTTATCAACAACCATGGGTTGCGTTGTCCAACGTGTTTTTATAAACTTGGGGTGATATTTATCTATGGTGATAAATTTTAGTTAACCTTAGCTAATAGAAGGTTTTTTCCTATTAAATATATTCTATGATTTGGGGCTCAAGGAGCAAAGCCATTTAGGGAACATACTAGCAATTATCGTGACCAAAATATAGTTGAGCTATATGGAAGCCAAGCCATTCAATTAGTGGGTTATGGTCATATTTGCATTTCATGTGATATCATTTGACAACAAAACCACACAAAAAGAGGACACAGGCCACATCCTTATTGGCATGAGATTATTTTAGTATGAATATAGCTATATTTAATTTGACATTAGCTATTTGTGAACAATGGTTTTCTTAGCTTATCATCCATGACAAATAATGATGAATGAGTGAATGATTGATTGCTTTAATTTATTTTGAAAGATGAACTTCATCCAATTTGAACATATCCCCTCTAAATGAATTTTATAATCAACACAGCCATCATTGATAAATGATTAGATTTTGTTGACTCGAACCTAGCCATAAGACCCAATCAAGAATATTAACCTGCGTAGCATCCTCAAACATAAAACTTATGAAATTTTTACTATGCCTAGGAACATGCAGGTAATTTAGGTCTATTTTTATTAAATGCCACAATATTAAAAAGTATATGTTATTAAATGTAGTGCCTCGACAGTTGATAGCATTGTGGTAGTTTCAAATTGGCACTGTGGCATCGGGTGCTTAGTACTGGAACATTCTAGGGTAGATATTTGTCTTGACCAACTGACTAGTTCCTTGGCACTGATCATATGGCCCTATGACGTCAGTTAAAGGTTAGATTAGAAAAGCTAGTTGACAAACAATGCTTTAAATGGAATAGGCAAACTTTTTGACTAGCGCTACTGTGCTACGTTATAGTGCTACGTCAGAGAACTACAACACTATATCATGGTTGACACATTTTTGGATATAAAACTAATAGTAATAAATGCTCTTTTAAACTAGCACAATAATTGATTGGATCAGATGACCAACACCGCGGTGCTGCATATGAGCACTGCATCACTAAGTTACTGTTTCAAAACCTGAGAGGTTAGCACCTCCGCACTAACAATGTAGCATCATGGCACTAGGACGAGTTTATAAATAGACCCCTTGGGCCACTCATTTTTTTTATTTTGAACTTTCTTTTCCTTAGAGCTCTCTGTCTTTCATTTTCTTAGCTTTCTCTCCTTCTAAAAAGATGAACATGCTGCTCAATAAGCTTATTAAAAAGAAGAGGCTACTTCAAGTGAATTTAGTAGATTTGTTAGTGCATATGCTAAAGAGAGGTATCAATGCACTCTCACTCACAAACATCTCATCTTAGAAAGGAGCTTCTACATCCTGGGCAGGAGAGTAGAAGGTTTGAACAATGAACATGGTTAGGCTAAGCTGGCCTATGAAAGCGGCTTCTATATCATCTTTATGGTGCAAGAACTCTTCACCAATGAAAAAGAGCACTAGAATAATATTGTTTTTATTTTGGGGAAGCTCGTAAATGCATATTACAAATTACCAAATGTGGCTTATGATCAATATCTTTTCAAGTTTAGTAAGCACTCAAATTTTGATGAAATTCTTGGTTTTCTCACTAGCATAAGTGCCAATGTCTAGTGAAAATGGCACGAGGAAAGAAATATTAACTTTTCTGCTACTGGCCAAATATCAGAATCAAAAGCTTGGCATTATTTTATTTCTGCTAAGCTGATGCCTACTAGTAATGTCAGTGAGGTAACCAATGATGGGGCCATTTTGAATTTTGTAATTCAAAAAGGCTTTACAATTAATGTGTGAAAGATTATTTATAATTTTATTTATAATATGCTTAGGAGTAGTACTATAGTAGGGTATGGTCATCCCTCTCTAATCTATGATTTGTGCACTGTGGTGAGTGCGTTAGGGGAGTCTGATGAAGAAGTTCATATTCAGAAGGCTCCTCTAATAAAAAGGCTTATTGAGGGGTTCAGCTTGAGGTTCAAAGCCAGGGAGTTTGCATGCCCCACGACCTCCACCCCAATATTCTCAATCCTTAAACAGACAAGTATTGAATTTAAGAAGAGAGGTAGGTGAGAGTTGCCATAGGCAGAGGACTTTGGAAAAGAAATTTTATTATCATATGAATCAACATTAAAAGTAATTTTCTTATATTGCCCAGTTGAATATGATAGTGGTCCATATGTTTGAATATTATGACTTTGGGGATCTAGGTTAGGCTTTTTTTCTTATTACACCTCAATATCCCTTTTATGTAGATATCTCATGGGAGCCAGATGAAGAGGAGGAAGATGATTGTGATAATTAGTTTCCCCTTCTTTTTTATTTTTATTATTTTTTATTTTCTTCTTTTCTTTAGTTTACTGTAGAACTTTTTGTAATACATTATTTGTATTAATAATGATATTTTTATTTCAATGCTTTTGTGTATTTCTATGTATATGCCTTTCTATTTGGAATTTAAAAGCTCCAGGATAAAAATTATATAACTTAAAAATGACATTATAGTAGTAGCGCCTTAGTGCTTCTAGCATGTAGGATAGAGGCTTAAAACTCGAGAGCCCAATGCCTCAATGCTATATTTATAATGCCACGATGTTGCATGGTATGATTTGGATTACACCATGAATGTCCTAATATTATTACTTTAAGTGTAGAAACACTATGCCTCGAAGATGAGATTATGGTGCCACAATGCTATAAGATGTCATCCAAAGTTTAAAGGTGGGCCTACAACACTGTGATGCTGCTTTACTAATATCCAAAAATTCAAAATATTGAGCACAATATTTTAGCAATGCTAGTTTTCATGATTTTAGTGCAAAGCACTCTTTTCCCTTGTTCCTGACTCAAGATTGACTGAGGGAGAGTTTTATTTTACACCAGAACCAAGTTCAAGGATGGAGGATATAATGCCTTAGCGCTAAAAGGATGGCACTGCGATGCCATATTAGAGATAGAGGACCCAGAGAATTTAGCGTAGTGGCACTGAATGGCATCACCTTGGCTATAATATAATTATTTTATGCCCGAGGGGTTAGCACTATGGTGCCCAATTATTTTCGCCTCAGTTCTGTAGATAGAGTAATGAAGGTTTCATTCCCGAGAGCTTGGTGCCTCAATGCTAGGCCTTGGTGTCGCATCGCTATGAGATGAAAATATCTATATTAAAATAAATTTTTTATAATTTTAATAGTTCTTTTATAAAAATTCAGCAGCATAACACATTAGTAGTGCTAAGTTTTCACATATTTTAGTGCAAACATACTCTTCTCCCTTATTCTAGATCTAAGATAGATGGAGGGAGGGTATTCTTCTCATGCCAGAACCAAATTCAGTGGTGAAGGACTTAGACATTCAACATTCAAGATTTTGAAATATTGTAAGTCTTAAGCAGCTTTTCTTTTTTACTTTGGATCCAAGATCAATGGAGATATGCTCTTTTATTACTCACCAGATCCAAAATCGATGGTGAAAATTTGGTTACATTTTATTTTTAGGAAGAAAATTATGTAAAGAAAGCATTTCCAAAATATTTTTACCTAGAATTGATGAGAGCAAGTCTTGATTTTATTTATTGCATGAGGAGATCACTCTCGTAGCTGAGGGAAGTGCACTGTTAAGAGATCAGATGGCTAGGAACATGAACAATGAAAGGAATTAGAGTGAGAGTGAGGGAGGAAGAAACAAGCAAGCAGAGAGGGGTAATTTTCCCCTTTTTATAGTGAGTTTCTAATTGTTGGGGGCCATTTTATGCTCTATAACTGTTCCCCTGATTGCTCTAAAAGAATATTGTGGAGGATGCACTTTGCCATCTTTATTAAGATGGGATAGGAGCATGTTCTTTCATGAGGCAGATTAATATATATTCAACCAGATTTCCCCTAAAATTATATTGGGTTTTGTTTAGATCTGGGTTCTACTTTCTATGGATGTAAGCCTTCATAGTTAATTACCACTCTTATCATAGCAAGAGGGCACTCTTGATTAAAGCTAAAAATGAACATATCTATCTGATACGTATTGATGTTTTAGAGGTGCGTGTGGCATAGATGATTGTCATGTATAATTCACATAGTAAATAAAGAGATTTGACTTATATCCCTTTAAAATGTCAAGATATAATTTAAATATTTGCACTATAAGAAGTATAAGAATTTAAAGCATATCATATGGTGAATAATGAATGAAAAAATCATGTAGCTTAAAGAATTTGTTGGAGGGGATGATGATGCATCCAATCAAGTCCCATGGTTCCGTCATCCCGGGCTATCGTGGTCTTTAGTCTACTTAGTTAGAAAAATTATTTCTGACAGAAGAAATCTTATCAGCAGCTATGAGTTGCGTCATCCAAGGTGTACTTGTAGACCTTGGGTGATTTTTATCTAAGTAGACAAATTGAATTCAACCTTAGCTAACATAAGGTTTTTTGCCTATTAAATATATTCCATGATTCATAGCTCAAGGACCAAAGCCATTAAGGAACATATGGGTTATTTCCATGATCGAAATATAATAGAGCTATATAGATGCCAAGCCACCTGGTTTAAGGGTTCTAGTCATATCCACATTTCCTTTGGTGCCATTTGATGACACAATCACATAGATAGAGGACACAAGCCACATCCTTATTGGCATGAGATTATTTGAGTATGGCATAAATATATTGATTTAACATAGGCTCTTTTGTAAGCAAAGGTTTTCTTAGCTTAACATCCTTAGTAAATAATGATGGATGGATGGATGATTGTTTGCTTTAAGATATATTAAATGATGAACTTCATTCAAATTAAATACATATCCCCTCTGGATGAATTTTATAATTGGCATGGCCATCATCGGGGAAATATTAGGTTTTGGTAACCTAGACCCGGTCATAGGACCCAACTGGTGTTTATCCTGTGCAGGATTCTCATACACTAGAGTTATATTTTTTTATGCATATGTTGGGATACATGCAAGAAATTCAAACTTGTTTTTTTAACCAGTGCAATATCCTCAGGTAGTAAGTTAAGGTGATTGTAATTATGTCGAGACCCATGCGGGTTATTCAAGCTTATCTCAGGCATAGCTCCTTGGCAGTACAAATGTGGTCTTTGACTCTATAGCTCCAATGCCATGCCACTACATGGTCAACACCATGGCATTGATGTCATTTACCTTATTGATCACTTTACAGATGCCTCAACACTGATAATGTAGCGCAATTCAAAAGTCAGTTTATAATAACTGAACAGGCGTTCAAGTTATTTAATGATAAGGGAAATTTTTTTGATTAGTGCCATGGTGCTACATCAATGTGATGTGTCATTTTCTATTTAAGAATTTATTGTAATTAATGTCCCTTTTTAGCCAAAAACATTATTGAGGGGTTTGGTTTTAGGACTGAGGTGGGAGAAAGCTCATGCACCACTTGGTCTCAAGCCAAATCCTTCAAAACCCTAAATGAGCAACTCCAAGAAATTGGAGGACAAGTCTTAGATCTAACAAAAAGGTCAATGAGGTTAGTCGGCGCTAGTAAGAACTGGATAGGAAAATTGACCATCACATAGATCAACTACAACAACAATTTTCTTATATGATCAAGTTTAATACCTCGCTTATGCACATGTTTGAAAACTATGGTTTCTATACGGGTCCTAGTGAAGCTTCTTTTTCTGCAACACCTCTTTAGTAGCATTATGTAAGCATTCTACCAGAGCCAGAGGAGGAAGAATAGGAGGAGGAGGATGACTATGACTACTAATTTTCCCACTTTTTATTTCTTTTGTATTTTAATTTAATTTTTATTTATACAATTTATGTAACCCCCTTCCTATTATATTAAAAAATACATTAATTTTTTTTATGTATTTATTTTTCTTTGTGTATATGTGTGTTTTCTTGTCATCTAAGAAGCCCTAAGATTACAATAATAAAATTTCTTCACCTAAAAAAGGACATCATAGAGGGAGTGTCGGGGTGCTGTAGTTGCAGTGCCACGATGCTCTCTTGCAGTAATGACTAGCCTTACAACTTGAGAGTGAAGTGCCTCGGTGCCCAATATTTAGTGTCACGGTGCCCTCTATGAGTTCATTCTATTTATTTAAGTGAAAAGCGAGGTACCATGGCACTTGATGTTCAGCATCATAATGTCATCGTAGAGCCTATTATTTTGTTTTTTTACAAAGAGTGAAGCACCTTGGTGTTATAATTCTAGCACCACATAGAGTTTAAGAATTTCTTATTTGGATGATCAAATGTGTCACTAAGAAATAAACATATTATCTTGGAAGATAAATATGTTATCTCATAATGGATTTGATCATTTAATAAAATACTCATAAGGCTAATGGGTCTTTCATGTACCATAGAGTTTTCCCTTGGACTACATGAAAAGTAGAATATGCTTTATTTTAAAATTAGGATCATCATTCCCTTTAAGTGCACACCCCTATAGTTAACTACATCTCAAGAGGGGTCTATTCCTATGAATACTCTTAATTAAGGAAATAAGATATTATTTCTATGGAGCTCTAAGTTAATTTTCAAAGGAATGATATTTAGAATTTTAATTGAGAATGATTTAAATTAGAGAGAGTTCTTTTAAGTGCCCAAATGAGATGAAGTAGAAAATGCCTATTAATATTAGTCTGTCTAGTAGGCATTTCAACTATCCTATCATTAGGCTTTGAATTTTGGAATTTAATTTAGATTTTGAGTTGAAATGCTTTTAAAAATCTAGGGCTTAGATTATAATAGCACAAGATTATAGAAATGCTTAGGGTAGAAGTCTTACTCCAAGGAGGATGCTTCAAAACTTAAGTCTACAAGTGCTTTTGACCTAAGTCAGATGATTGACCTAGTTCCATTAGGAATTATTAGTTATTCCTCTCACTTGAAGGAACTAACCTATCCCCGACTCTTCTAGACTTACAACCCCCCTGGAGGGGTTGCTAGCTAACACCACCTATGCATATTTTAAATTCATGATGCCAAGTCTCATGAATGCAAGATGGTTAAGTTGTTGTCTTCTTGAGAAAGGAATCTAAGAATACTAGACTCACTCTCTAATCCCTAGGATCATGTAGGGTATGAAATGCATGTAACTAATGCACATTTTTCAAATTTTATATATTTTGACTCGTGATTCTTTTGAGGTCTTAGGTATGCATTTTTTGCATAAATGCCATGCAATTAGAAATGATTATAGGTGAAATCAATAAAAGAAGGTAGGCATAAAAAAATAAAACATAAATAAAAAAAGGTAGTCACCTTCACAGGTCAGATGCCCTTTATGTGCAATGGGTGAAGTGCCTAATTAAAAAGTTGAGAGCAATACAATTGCATGATTTTTGAGAACTAATTGGTTATAATTAATTTTTAGTTTTGCCTAAGGCTTTAGTTTATGCGAGATTTCAAGTTTTTAAAATTTTTGTTTCAATTGATTAGATTTATGTTGGGTAGAAAATTTAATTTTTCCTATGAACCTATGTCTAAGCACTCATCAAAGGAAACTTAGCACATAAAGAAATCTAGAAAAGTAAGTTGATTCTATTGTACACCAAAAAAAATCAAGACAATTTTAATTTAAAAGAATGGTTGATGTGGTCGGGTACCACTATACACCTTGAAAGAAAGAGCAAACATGCAACCAAGCTCTGTGCTTATATAACCTAGCATAGAACTTCAAGTTTAGATCCATTGGTGTTCTTCCAAAATCATCTCCTTCTTCATGGACCTCCATTGGACTTCATAATGGACCATTGTAACCATCTATTGATAGGGTTAGCTCTTGCTGATCCTAATACCCATAGATCCTAACCCAATTCTAAGCTTAAATTTACATTTTAATTTTAAAAATAAATCCTAAGCCCTACAAAATAAATTTCAGGAAAATACAAATAGCACACAATAATTATATTTCATAAACATACTAGCTTAGCATTAGCTACTTCCCAAGTCCACTTGTCTTATTAGGCTATGCTTAAGGACTTAAGAACACCTGCAAGAAAATAACATTTTAAATTAATTTATTATAACAATCTTTTTTAACATAGATCCCTAGAGAAGACAATGTTAGTTCTAAAAGGAACATCTTATCATCTAGTCTGATAGATAAATAATCCTAGACTTGCAATCTAAAATGGTACACAACAAAGACATGAAAACACATCACAACATAACTCTGAGTATCATAAAGTGTCACAGAACGACCTAACCTAAGTCTATGGTACATGGCTTAATGATCTAGTTTGTGAAGAGAATAGGCTCCTGTAGCAAGACTTTGCTAGGCCTTTTTAGTTCAAGTTGTAATTTGGATTTTGAGTTTGTTTGGTTTACCTTTGGATGGTTTCAATTCAAATTATTTGATGATTTATTTTCATTTTCAAGTTTACTTTTATTTTGTTAAAGTGATGTTTAGGTTTACAAGAATAAAGAGTATAATAGATTCCACTTTTGGGTGGAACCCATTGTATTCAACATCTTAACCCCCAATGGAATTAAACCTTCATCTCATGATGAAGATTTATCTCAAAGGTCAAACAAAGATCTTTAAGTATCTTAATTAATCCTTTAGTTTCATTTATATGATTTGGGTTTGAGTTCAATTTGATTTAATGTTACAATACTTTTGAAATTTAATTCTTCATTTTATTACCTTGATTTGATTTATTTTTCATTTTTGGTTTAGTTTATTTTAATTTAGTTTGAATTATCTCAATTATTTTATTTGATTTGAATTGGTTTAACATTTAGTTTGCATTAATGTTTTAGTTTGAGTTATGTTTAGCTTTTTTGAATTCATATTCATTTGGTTTGATTTATATTAACTTAATACACTTAGGTTATTGTTTGAATTCATTTTTAGATTACATTGATTGTGGATTATGGTTTCATTAAGTCATTTGATTATGAGTTCATTAGCTTATGGTTTAACTAAATATTTCATTATAAGTTTCATTAACCCTTAAGTATATAAGTGATTTAGTACTTTGATTTTGGATGTTGGAGAATAATCCTAAGTATTCTGATGTTAGTTAGGATTATTTCAAGTTTCGTTATGAATTTTGTGATTTTGTGAATTTTTTTAATTTATTATTTGATTTATATTGAACTAAGAGTTTGGAAATTCAACAATTCCCAATCCAAAGGTTAATTGGGTATAAATTTTTAAGGCAAGTGGGGTTTCATGCCAATTTCATATTTCCAAAGTTTCATTTTAATCAAATTCATAATTAGGGTGTAATTACACTTTTAATTATTTCATTAAAATCAAAATTAAATCTAATTTAATCAAGATTATTTGGGGATTTTATTTTTCTTTGGTTTCTTTCTAAAAGATGCATTCATAGAAAGTTTGTTTATGATTTTTGGAAATTTAGTTGATTTATTATGATTTATTTAAATTCTTGTTAATTATTTGAATTATTTAATTCAATTAATTACCAAATTAAGCCATTTTATGATTTATCAAGTTTTGATGAGTTTCATTAGTGTATTTAAGTTCATTAGGATTTTTTATGTTGATTTGAAGTTATTTGATCTTTTTTATGATTTATTTAATTAAATTTTAATTTATTTAATTAAAATTAAAGTTTAGGATTTGAAATTTAATATCTCTTGAATTATATTACAATAATTCATGATAATGTTTCCTAAGTTGTATTTTAACTTCAATTTTAGTTCCCCGAAGTCTAATTTCAATTGAATTAATAAATTGGGATTAATTAGGGTTTGAAATTTTTCATTCAAACCCAAATTAAGGTCAAAATATCTCACACATAATTTGGGGATTTTAATTTTAATGGATTTTTCTCATCAAGAGGAATCCATAGAGCCCAAGTTTATAATTGAATTTATAACTATTTTTCCATAATTTTTTAACTTTTCAAGCAATTTTATTTAATTTTTTAATTCAAAAAATCTAAACTTTCAATTTAAAGGCGTCGGATCCACATAGATCTGACGTGGCATCGCTTTCCACACAGTGCTATGTAATTTATCCATGCAGGATCAATGTGGATCCCATGTCAAAATAGCGGTGCACATAGGATAATTCCAGGCTGTTCGATCTTCGATTGGATGGTCATGATTCGACCCATGTTTCTCCTCGGATTTAATTAGATCCGATCAAAGTCGCTTTGTTCCTAATGTAAGAACTAACGATGAAGATTATTTTTACTTCAACGGAGATGGAAGTTGAGTGTCGTCCGTCAACTTCACATGATTTTTGGCCATCTAACCATCGAATCACATACTTTTGATGCCAAATCCATAAGTGGATGAAATCCTAATGATCTAAATGGTTTGATCTCACTTGAGATCAAATTTTCTTCAAAAAGTACCAAAATTGAAAGTTATAGAGGTGGCATTCATGGAATACCTCAATTTCGAGGACCTCTGCAGTGGGATAGACATGAACACCTTTGGAATGATGTGATGAAGCTATGGGAGGAAAGAATTGAATTGCCTCCTTGTGGATTTTCTTCTAAACCAAGTCATGGATAGTTTTTTATGACGTTGGCCATTTTTTGGCTTCCTGTCAGCAAGGGGATCGGAGTAAGGTTTTGGTGAGGAGGGCAATGGAAATGTCCATTTGGCTTGAGGATATCTCCCTTAGGTTTTTCCATTTGAGCCGAGCCTCTAATCCTTCTCTTCCCTTTCTTTTCATAGGCATAGTTAACTAAGGTCTTTGGAGGCAACCTCCAAGGGTCCACAACTATTTAATAGTTGTCCAAAACTTTAAAGAGGTGGAATACTAAGGGGATGAGGGATTGGGCAAATTGGAATTAGCTTCATGCAATCCCTCTTTACCATGGTATAATCCATCATTTTGGCCTGACTTTGACTTGATTAGTTTGTTAAGTTTGGTTGAAATCTCTCTTAAACCATGCTATGATGAATTTAGATAGGTTTGCATAGGTTTAGTATCAATTTGAATCAATTTGGCTATTAATCTTATAATTAGATTTAATTTAAGTTTCAAATACTTTAATCACCATTAATTAGTTTTATATATTGGTTTAAATCATTGTTGATTGTCCATTGGATGATTAGGAATTGACTTAACCTACGCCACATGAGGGTTTACTCCAATTCCTAATCAACTTGACCCATTTTACCTTAAATAGGTTAAGTTAGATTTGGTTGAGTTAAATGACCAAATTTAACTCAATTAATATATGTTCAAACTCTAATTATGTTTAAGCACATGTGTGAGATGATTTGGAGTAATTAATTTCATTTAATTTCAAGTGGATTTTAATTTGAACCCATTTGACCCAAAATGGGCTTAATGGGTTAAGCTTAGGTTTCATTTGGGTCAAATGATCAATTTGACCAAATTGGACCAAATGATGGTTGGATTGTTTTTGATTATTATTTTCAAATTATTTTGAGCAATCAAATTGAATTGATTTTGATTTGATTTGGGTTTGAAACCAATAGGACCCAGTTAGGTTCATTTAGACTAAGTGGTCTAATTAACCAAATTAAGGCCTAAATTAATTTAAAATTCTTTAGATTCATGATCAAACATATTTATTTGATCATTTGTAATATTTAGAATGATTTAATTTGGTCAAATTTTTGTTGGTTGAACTTTAACTTGTTGGGACCCACCTAAGTCAAACCTATGTCAAATGGGTTGACTAGATTTGACTTTGATTTGGATTTGGGTTTATTGATTTTAATTTAATTTGGATTTATTTTTATTTAATCCAAATTTAGAATTTGGGTTGAGTCCACTTAAGTCCATTAAGTTAGATCAAACCCAGGGAAAGTGTAGGAGGTAACTAAGTGTAGTGTCTTGAGCACTGAATTAGGAGATCTTATCTAAGATTAAGACATTCTAATTACTAATTTCAAAACTGATGTTAACCTCATCCAAAAATGAGGTAAACATGTTATCCTGTACGACTTAAGCTTATAACCCGAGAGGGCATTGCCTTAGTGCTCGGTATACTGCATCTCGATGCTTAGTAGAGGTTCACTTTAGTCATTCTACTCAAGAGGGCGGCGCATCAGCACTTGTTGTTCAACATCACGATGTTGAACAAAGCAAAACTCAAATGTATATTTTTTATGTTAGATGTCACATATTTTATAGAAGTGTTAAAAAATCACAGTGTCCCAGCGTGTGATATACAATGCCGAGAGAATAGCGTTGCAACGTTCTGAGTACAACACTGAAGAGCTATTCACTTAATGCCTAAAATTAAAAATTTTGGCAGTGCAACACCTTAGCAATGCTAGATTTTTCACATGTAAAGTGCAAGACACTCTTCTCCCTTATTCCAGATCTAATATCAACGATGGGGGGGTGTTTTTCACGACAAAACTAAGTTCAATGATAGAACAGGTTGTGAGGTGCGACACTTCGGTGCTGAAGGAATTGTGCTATAGCTCTACACTAGGTGCAAGAAACTCGAGAGTATGGCACAACTGTCTCACATAGTTGGCACTGCGATGATATAGGTCAGATCTATACGACTATATTTCCCAGAAGCATGGTTCCTCAGTGCTGGGCTTTTGGAATTCATAATTTAGAGAGAAATTCTTGCGAAATATTTAAGAAGGCAAGAGATTGCTTTCATAAGAGTGAGAATCAATCTGAAGTGAACACAAAGTTCCTGAAAGCAAGAACTGCTAGAAAAATGAGAGAGAATTAGTCAAAGTGGAGAGGGAAAGTTTTTTGGAAAAGGAGGGGAGTAGTTTTTCACCCTTTTTATAGAGTTCTTACCACTAGTGGGGCGGTTTTCCAACTTATAACTATTCCCCCTGCTCCCCTGGGAGGTTCATGGGGAGGTAGTTCTCTCTTGCTTCTTTAAATTGCAAATTGTGGTTGCAGCACCTCAGCACTATCATGGTAGTGCCACGATGCCAAGACATATGCTCACCAATTGAACTAATAGTTCTCCTTCTGAAAGGATTATTTAAGCACAGTGGCACCATGCTCATAGTATCATGGTGTTGTGGCCAAATAATTTATTATTTATATTTTTTATACAAACAAAATTGCTCCCAAATGAATGTGTCATGTCAATGAGAAATGATGTGTTCATTGCATATCTATTTATTCATTATATAATAGATAAAGATAAATCATGAGCTTCAATCTTTTTCATTCATCGCATAAGGAAATGATATAACAGAGATTACAACTACTTATGATGAGTCTAAATCTCTCTAATATAGACAGAAGTTGCATGAACCATATAGGCCATATTAGATTGCCTCTCTCATGCTTGATGCAGATGATGGGTAGCAACTTCTTGGCCGTGGACCAATGAGGAAATGACTTGCCCAAGTTCAGTTACTTGAATGTCTGCCTCTGGGTTGCCCTCTTCTATGGCTATAATAGCTTGCTAGATTACAACTCTCCTCTCAAGTAGATATTGTTTCCTCAACTATAATTCTTTCAACTCAGCTAATATATCTAGATGCTCAAAATTCACTCTAGAAAGCTCCCTTATGGTAGTTTCTCATGGCTTTGAGACTATGCTTAAGATCTTAACGACCAAGAGAGACTTGGTATGAGGACTCAACAGTGGTAATGCTATCTAGCAAAACCTCTTGATAGGTAGTACGTAATGAGGGTATGACAAATATAACATCTCTGCATAGGGATTCCCATAGCTATAGTTCCCCTGCTTCAAGACTTAGGGTAGCTGCATAATCCAATAAAGAGTTTGCCTCTACACAGAAGCTATGAAGCTCAGGAAAGACATTTGTGTCAACGCTCAATAGTAAATGATGTAGTGCCATTATTATATGAGATAGGCTTTTAGAAGAGCCGCACTATAACAAACATAAATTCCTAGGACATATCCTAGGGACAAAGCATGAGATCTCTAACCCAGATAGCCATTTTTGGACAATATAGTTTGGACTAGGCATCAATTGACTCTCTGCATAAGAGTCAGTATAGGAGGAATCACACTGAGTGGCACTCACTATTATCCAAGTTGAGTCAGATAAGGGTAGTTCATGACTAGTTTCTTGTGTACTGGATTCATCTATACATAAGCCTTCTTAATATGTAGGTGTTCATCACTAGTGGGCTAAGTCAAAACTAGGGAAGCTTCATTGATATCTATCGATAGTACTAATGTAACTTTGCTCCCTATCTATCCCACTAGTGGCTGGACAATTATTAGTAGCTTGGCTACAGCTGGAGGCTCAACTACTAGTGATAGGATGGGAATAAATATAGAATCATCAATCCCTGGCATTCCCATGACATGATCACCTGATGAAGGACTATGAATATCTCTATCTTCTCTCTCTGGAGTAGATGAAGTCCTTCATCATCACTTTCTACTACACCATGCTTGTCTGATGATCTTATCAGAGCATGAGTCACACATCGAGAGGAAAGTAAATATTGAGCTGGTTTAGCTCTCCCCATTCTACGACTGTATATGTGGAAAACTACCTTCAAGAAAAAAGAGGAGGTATGGCGTATCCACAATAGCCATAGGTGACTAATATCTGTGTAAGCCTCATACAGAGCTACATAGAAGCTCGAACCAGTCCCTAGGTGAAGTGTGAATGTCCATGCTACATCAACTATTACTAGGCAAATAGATAATGGTAATGTCCCTATCGAGTGAGTATCTGGTACATGCAATATCTACAGTAGTCCATATAAGGGTGTATCATGTGTGAACCCGTACTACCTAACCACTCTATTGGGATGATATCCCTCCATAATCACGAACTCATGGTGATGAAAGCAAAGCCATGCAGGTCTCATATCGATGAGGTATTCAATTACACATCTATGTCTTGGCTTTGCCAATAATAAATGCATCCATCTGTTCGTGAGAGAATCCATAAACCTCTATCCTAGACTTTGAGCAAGTAGGCTATAAAAAGCTAAATTGTGGTTGATCTAAAAGTGATCCATACGCGATGGAGCAAACATGAATGTCTGGAATTGGTCTCTATCCATAGAGACAATAACCTTGCTCAACTGCTTCATTAGTCGAAACACTATTCTCCAAAATATAGTGGTGTTTTAGGAAACCTAAATGCTCCTGAAATATGAACATGAATTAACCCATGTAGATAGTGTCAAGGGCCATCCACATCATAACATCGTCAATCAGTCATGATGCTTAGTATGCCCAATCCATGGTATAAGTAGGCAAGTGTTGCAGGTGCTAGTGTTATCCTCTCACCACGGGCAAGCAAGCTGGGCATCAGGAGTGTAAAATGATAGAATATCTTGTTGTGGCTTGGGAACACAAAGTAGCACAACCAAGTGGCAATGAAGGCTATTAGAGATAGCTCTTAATCAATGCCTCATGCTAAAATGTGTTGGAAATTCATTCTACCCTCTAGTTTAAATCTGGTACTATCAAACCTCTCAGAAGAGTGAAATCCAATATTAAATTGATAATCAAGCTATGCAAAATAAGGCAAGCATACTGCTGACTGCAGAAAACTCTCGGACCATGCATCCAAAATGATCATTCCTCATCATCTATGGCCTCCTCTTCTCTCTCAATATAGCCCCTGATAGTTAGCTAGAGCATAATTGAGGCATGTCGAGTATATATAACTACCCTTCCTATGCTGACCATCTAGCTAGTGCTGATAAAGCTCATTATCTGGAGGAATGCATTCCTCTAGTTCCCATAATAAGGAGGCCCACTATATCTTTTATATCAACCATCATTGTTCTCATCTCATGTGGGCCAATCCAACAGGTATTGGTAGCCATATCCCAATATTTTACAACACTCCATATTTAGGTAAAAGGTAGGCGACTATAATCAAAGAGGGATGTGTAGACTGCATGATATATGCTAACTTTTCTGAAAATATTGTCATGCATCTACAAATGATGATGTGCCTAGTATTTATATCCACCAAATTCTATCAATGGTGTACCAAACACTGATTTTGGATCTGAGTCTTCTACTTCATGATATAGTATGTGGTAACCCAATAATCGGACTATACCTATAGAAGGGGCTATATCTTCAGCTAGCAAAAGGATATCTTGATCTCTAAAGCTAATATGATATGTGACCTACTTCAAAAGATTTCCATGGCTATGCTTCAACCTCAAATTGGCCACCCAGTCAATTAGATTGTGACCTACCAACAATTCTAAATTACATACTAGGATGCGTGATGATTAGGCGAACAAATCCCCAAAGTTTTCTCTGCCTAACAACATATCCTGATGCACTGAGTGTTGCCCCTACAATTTAACTATACTATGTGGGTATGGGACTTAATTCTAAGTGGCATATCACCGAGGCCAGTAAACATTATAAACATTATACGATCTATATCTAATCTAGACAAGAGAAGCATGTAAATTTCACAGGCATTATGAAAAATAATAATATCTAAATTTGTAAAAGAGTCATGCTTATGTGCTTTAATTCATACTTCTCTAATTTCAAAGAGTTTAAATTTATATTCAAATTTAATTTTTCTTTGAACACATGAAATCAATATTTATGTTTAAACCCGCCCCATTTTAGACATAATAGTATTTAAGGTTTGGACTTTAGACCAAGGCATTTTTAGCATGATGGATCTGATTTACATATAGATCTAAATCTTTTGGGCATAATGGATCAGATCCAGCTCCTTTTAGGCATGATAAATCTAATTTAAATATAGATCTAGTCCTTCTAAACATGATTGATCTGATCCAGCCCCTATGGGCATGTTGGATCTTAATTTAAACATAGATCTAGTCCTTTTTGGACATGATGGATCTGATTTGGCTACTTTGAGCATGATGGATCTTAGTTAAAATATAGATCCAATCCTTTTAGATATGATGGATCTTATTTGTCCTCTTTAGGCTTGATGGATCTTACTTTAAATATAGATCTAGTCCTTTTATATATGATTGATCTGATCTAGCCCATTTGGGCATGAAGGATCTAATTTAAATTAGATCCAATCATTTAGTACATGACAGATCTGATCCAACCCCTTTGGGCATGATGGATCTTAGTTTAAATATAGATCTAGTTCTTTTGAACATGCTGTATTTGATCCGGCCCCTTTGGGCATGATGGATCTAATTTAAATATAAATCTGATCCTTTTGAACATCATGGATCAGATTCAGCCCATTTTTGGCATGATATATATGACTTAAATATATGCCCATATATGTCAGTCCATGGAGGATATATGTGCATACTATGTCATCTTTATTTGATTATAGCCCATTGAACCATCCATGAAGAAAACATATCATAGTTGGATGTGTTGTCAACCATGAGTTCTGCATTAGGTAATGGGAAGTCATCTTTAGGCATACTTCTATTAAGTCTTTAAAGTCGATGCAAATGTGAATTTTTCCATTCTTCTTAACTTAGACAATATTGGAAATCCAGTCAACATATTTTTTTCTCTTGGACAAATCCTACTTTGATGAGCTTTTTGGTTTCAGTAGTAACTTGTTGTTCAATTTCTCATTGCATTCACCGTGATGCTTGCTTTACAGGTGGGATATCAGGCTTAATGGCAAGTTTATGTATGACCACATCTAGTGACAGGCCTGGCATTTCACTATAGTTCCATGAGAAGCAATCTTATACTCACAGAGTAGTGCTTTTATTTCCTCTAACCTTTCTAGTTTGAGGCTATCATTAACAAAAGTTAGTGTAGGTTCTTCCTCAATGTCTAGGTTGATTTTTTGGAGTTCATCAACAGTGGCTTGATTTCTTTCCTCAAACTCTTTAGGGGCCTCTTTGTGTTCAATGATTAGATCTTCTTCAAGGATGTCTGTACTTTTGAATGAAGCATCCATTAGTTCATCTGTACTTTCTATAATGACTTCTTCTTTATAGAATATGGCATAGCATGAGCTCACTGAGGGGGGTGCTGAAGTAATATATCCTAATCTCCACGTAGTGAATTTTGCACAACCTACAGGATTTTGGGCATTATCCCATTGCTAGAGCTTTTTAAATAATCGAGCCTAAACATTTGATTGTATATGTTGACCTCATTTTTGGATGAGGTTGACATAACATATGAACTCAATAATTAGGATACTCCTAATTAAGTGCTTAGGACACTACATTTAGTGACCTAGTATATCTTCCTTGGGTTTGATCTTACCTAAAGGGCTTAGGTAGACTCAACCCAAATTCTAAATTTGGATTTAATTAAAATAAATCAAAATCAATCAAAATGAATTAAAGCTAAATCAAAATGAATGAATCCAAACCAAATCAAAGTCATACCTAGTCAACCCATTTGACATAGGTTTGACATAGGTGGTCCCACCAAAATTTGACTAAATGAAATCATCCCAAATGTTCTAAATGATAAAATAAAATGTTTAATCATAAATCTAAAGGAATTTAAAATTATTTAGGCCTTACTTAGGTTAATTAGATCAATTAGTCTAAATAGACCTAAATGAGTTCTATTGGGTTCAAACCCAATTCAAAATGAAATCAATTCAATGTGATTGCTCAAAATCACTTGGAGATAATAATTAAACATAATCAAACCCATCATTGGGTCTAATTTGTTCAAATTGCTCATTTGACCCAAATGAACCTAAGGTTAACCCATTAGAACCCACTTTGGGTAAAATGGGTTCAAATTGAAATCCACTTGAAATTAAATAAAATTAATCACTCCAAATCATCCCACACATGTGATTAAATAGAATTGGAGTATGAACATAATTTAATTGAGTCAAATTTGGTCATTTGACTCAACCAAATCTAACTTAACCCATTTAAAGTAAAATAGATTAAGTTTATTTGGAATTAGACTAAACCCTCATGTGGCATGGGTTATGTCAATTCCTAATCATCCAATGGACAATCAAGGATGATTAAACCATAAATAAAACCAAAAGAAATTGAGTGGAGGTTATTGATCAAGTAAAGATGCTCAGTGGATTCCTCTCCTTCCTTTCATCCAAATTCCTTGGAATTTATCCAAGTGAGATTTGACCACCGCTTGGAGGATGGTTCCAAGGCTGAAAATCAATGGATCAATGCTCAAGCAAAAAGGAACTTGGCTTCTTCCATGAAAAAAAAAAAGAAGGGAGCAAGAAAGATGCAAGGGAAGCCTAGCTCATTACCAAGGGAGGAAAAGGGAGAAAATAGATTCATCCACTCCAATTTTTTATCGCAAGATGCTCATAAAGCCAAGAGGTATGAAATCCATCATTTGTTCAATTCTTCCACTGCCGGTTGTCGGATGCTCATAAGGCCAAGAGGTATAAAATCCATCTTTTGGTTGATCCTCTTGTCACCGATGGCTGAAATCTGGCCTCTTAGAAGGACAAATACATGGCTCTCAGCCATGCATGAACAGATAGGAGGGAGAGCCCTTCCTCTTCCTATTTTTATCCCAAAACACTCACAAAGGGAGGACAAGAAGAAAGGAAGCATTCCTCTGACCCCTTTCCACTAGCACGTTAAAATTCGAATAAATCTGGCAGCCACCTATCAACCTTTAATGGCAAAACACTAAAGGGAGTGTTTCACCTCAAATTGAATGTTCCAACATATTCTAGAGGTCGAGGTGACCTCAAACAAATACTCACTGAGACTCCTCGCCACTAGTGAGCTAGAGAATGGCCAAATTTGATGGAAAACTATTGCACATTAGTTTCCAAGGCATTTGGCAAGGAGGCAAGCCATTAAATCACATCCACAGCTTCATCACATCAAGGTGAAGGTGTTTGAGTCGATCCCATTGCTGGAGATCACTAGAATTAAGGTATGCCTGACATCCAAACTATATAGTAGTTCTACTCTTTTATGAAGAAAATTTGATCCTCATGAGGATCAAACTATATAAATTGATTGCAAATCAATCCTTGATCATTTTACAATCGAAATCACTTAAAAATTGGCCTTGGATCATAAAAAATTCATCAAATTTGAAGGACAATGCCCATCAATCACTGAAGACATTCAAGAAATGATCAATGTCATCTGAATCTTCTATTTGGAGTGAACAATCGAGATATAGCTGGATAATTTGATTAAACCACTTAATGAACTTGTAGAATGCACGGAAGATCGAGATCTATCCCATGTTGAACCGCTTCTAATGCGGCCTCCATGTGAGATCCACATGGCCCAATGGCGCCGTGATACGTGGTGAATGCGCACATCGGTGCCGCCATTTTAAAATGGTAAATTCCATTTTAAATAACTAAAAAATTATTAAAAATGCTTCAAACTTTAAAAACTCATAAAAACTTAAATATAAATCTAAAAAATACAAATGAGGGGTCTAGGGTTTCATCTTAATGAGTAGAATCCATTAAACTCAAAATCCCCAATTAAGTTTGGGTAAATTTGACATATATTAACTTTAAATGAAATAAATCAAATTCAAATTAATCCCAAACTATAAATCCAATAAAATGAAACTTTGGGGAACTAAAATTGATGTTAAAACACAAATTAGAAAACCTTTTCATGAATTATCTCCAAGTAATTTAAGAAACATCAAATTTCAAACCCATTTCAATCCCTAAACTTCAAATTTAATTAAATAAATTAAAATTAAGTAAAATAAATCATAAAATGAATCAAATCAATTCAAATTGACATAACAAACCCTAATGAACTTAAAAACATCAATGAAACTTACAGAAACTTAATAAAACAAAAAATGACTTAATTATGTAATTAATTGAATTAATTAATTCAAATAATTAACTTGAACTTAGAAAAATTCTAATAAACCAACCAAACTTTTACAAATTATGAACGAATATGGAAGCATCTTTCAGAGAGGTATCAAATTGAAATAGAATCCTTAACTAATCCTCATTAAATTGGGCTTAATTTAGATTTTAATGAAATAATTAAAATCTTAATTACATCTTAATTATGCATCTGATCAAAATGAAACTTTGGAAATATGAAATTGGTAAGGAACCCCATTTGCTATATAAATTTCAAACCCAATTGACCTTTGAATTGAGAATTATTGAATTTCCAAATCTCTAGGTCAATATAAATCAAATAATGAGTTACAAAAATTCATAAATCACAAAATTCATAAAACAACTTGACATAATCCTAATTAACACCTAAACACTTAAGATAGTTCTCCAACATTCTAAATAAAAGAAGTTAATCACTTTCATACTTAAGGGCTAATGAAACTAATAATGAAATGTTAACTTTAATTAAACCTTAAGTTAATAAATTCATAATCAAACCAATCAATGCAATCCTAATCCATAATCAATGTAACTTAAGAGTAGGTTAAAACATTAACCTAAGTGTCTTAGGTTAACATACTTCAAACCCAATAAAATAAAACATACTTCAAACCCAATAAAATAAAACATAATTCAAAGCAAATGTTGAACCAATTCAAATTAAATGAAACAAATGAATTAATACAAATCAAATGAAACCAATCAAACCAAATTGAAAATAAACTAAACCAAGAATAAAAAATAAATCAAAGAAACAAAATGAAGAATTAAATTTCAAAATAATTAATCCAAATTTCAAGTTGCATTTAAACTCAAATCATCTAAATGAAACTAAAAAGATTTATTAAAATAGTTAAGGATCTTAGTTAGGCCTTTGGAATGAATCTTCATCTTAAGATGAAGGCTTCATTCCACAAGGAGTTAGGATGTTGAATAAAATTGGTTCCACCTAAAAATGGAATCTATTCTACTCTTCATTCTTGAAAACCTAAACTTCACTTTAACAAAATAAAAGTGAACTTGAAAATGAAAATAAATCATTAAATCTATTGAATTGACACCATCCAAAGGTAAATTGAACAAACTCAAAACTCTAAATTAAAACTTAAACTAAAAAAGCCTAGTAAAATCTTGCCACACAAGCTTATTCCCTTCACAAATTGGATAATTAGGTCATGAACCCTAGACTTAGGTTAGGTCATTCTGTGATACTTTATGTTGTGATTTGAGGTGCTTTACATGTTTTTGTGTTGGACTATTTGCATGTCTAGGATTGTTTGCCCTAGATGATAGGAACTAACATTATCTTTTATGGGGGATATGCTAGAAAGTACTACTATCATAAATAAATAAATAAATAATGTTGTTTTCATGTAGGTGTGCTTAAGTCCTTAAGCATAGCCTAACAGGACAGTAGTCTTGGCAAGCAGCTAATGCTAAGCTCGTATGTTTGTGAAATATAACTACTATGTGTTATTTATATTTTTCTATCATTTATTTTATAGTGCTTAGAATTTATTTTGAATTTAAAAATATAAATTTGAGCTTAGAATTAGGTTAGGATCTATGGGGTCAAGGATTAGTAGGAGCTAACCATACTAGAAGATAATTTCAGTGGTCCTCGGTGAAACCCAATGGAGGTCCCTAAAGAAGCAGACGATCCTAAAAAGAAGACCAATAGATCTAAATTATAGTTCTCGATTGGGTTATATAAACTCGGCTACCCGTTTGCTCTTTCTTCAAGGGTGTACAGTGGTATCCGATCGCATTGGCCTTTCTTTTAAATTATTTAGCTTGACTAATTTTGGGTGAGCAATAAAATCAACCTATTTTTTTAAGTTTCTTTCTATGTTATGCTTTCTATGATGGATTCCTAGATGATTAGGCTCCTAGAAAAAAAATTAAATTTTACGCCCAACTTAAATCTAACCAAACTGAAACAAAAATATAGAAAAACTCAATACTTCACTTAAATTAAAGCCTGAGGAAAAACTTAAAATTAATTAGAAATAATTTTCTCTCTAAAATCAAGCAATCATTTTGCTCTGAATTCTTCAATTGGCCACTTCACCCACTGCACATAAGGGGCATCTGACCTATGAGGATGACCGACTTGAGGAGTCTGCCTTCAATTATTGATTTGGCCCATAACTGATTCTAATTGCATGTCATTTATGCATAAAATTACATACCCAAGGCCTTAAATGAATCTTGAGTCAAAATAAATAAAAGATGAAAATTATGCATTAGTTAGTTCATTTCATACCCTACATGGTCTTAGGGGGTGAGTCTAGGATTGCTAGATTCCTTTCCTAAAAAGACAACAGTCTATCCATCTTGCATACATAATACTTGGAATCATGAATTTAAAATATGCTTAGATGGTGCTAACTGACAGCCCCTCTAGGTGACTTGTAAGTCCAGAAGAGTCAGGGATAGGTTTGTTCCCTCAAGTGAGAGAAATGGACGATAATTCTAAAATGAAACTAGGTAAAGTATCTAACTTGTGTCAGAAGCACTTATAGACTTAGGTTCTGAAGCATCCTCCTTGGAATATATCTTCAACCTAGGCACTTCTTTAGTTTATACTACTAGAATAAAAGCCCTAAACTTTTAAGAAAAATATCAACCCAAAATTTAAATTAAATTCTAAAATTCAAAGCCCAATGATCGAAAAGATGAAATGCATACTAAACATCCCAATATCAATGGGAATTTCTTACTTCATCCCATTTAACTTCCTAAGAGAACTATTTCCTCTTTGAATCATTCCCATTTGAAAATTTCAAACATCATTCCTTTGAAAACCAACTTAGAAATACTTTGGAATAATAACTTATTTCTTTAATCGAGAGTATTCTTAAGAAGAGACCCTTCTTCCTAAGATGTAATTAACTATAGGGGTTTGCCCTTACAGGGAACAATGAACCCAGATTAAAATAAAATATATTCTATATTTCATGTAGTTCAAGAGAAAACTCTCTGGTATATTAAAGACCCATTAACCTTAGCAATTTTTTTATTAAATGATTGAATCCATTATACTTGAAATAATATGTTTACTTATTAATGACACATTTGATCATCCAAATAAGAAATTCTTAAACTCTGTGTGGTGTCATAAATTTTCCCCATAGTGTAGACTAAATATTGTTCTTGACTAGCATTATTAGAGTTGACGAGTAGTATGAGAGATCAAAATATCTTCTTCCTCAAAATCATCTTCCTTAAACAATATTTGTGTGGGATTAAGAGTCCACACTTTTACTTTGTAGAAAAGTATCCTACATTCATCATAGCCTTTCTTAGGAGGAACATAAAAGATTTTCAATTGTTCTATTTTTTTGATCCTTTGAAGCTACTAAGGCTTTTATATGTGCCTTTAGCATTGTAATCATCTTTATAGCCTTAGTAGAGATTTGAGATTTAGGCACCCTTATTAAAGTGACACGAGTTTCCCCTAATTATTTTATCACTCCACTGGTACTAACTTCTTTTATCCTTTGGTTAACTGAGTCTCTCCTAGGTTGATAAAGTATTAATTCATCTTCATCATTCTTAGTATCACCGCCTTAGGCTACTTTAATTCATTAGTATTTTTACCTTTTGAATTATCACATTTTAGCATTAGCCTTATAAGTGGAGTCATTTGCTTTTAGGATTTGACTTCTACCATTTTAGGTACAAAGTACTTGGCATCATCATAAATCTTAATCTCATGTATCAAGAATGGACTTCTACCACCTTCAATTTGGTGCTCTTCACCATTCTATGTGTATTTTATACATTGGTAGAGAGTTGAAGGTACTATGCCATATTCATGAATCCACAGGCTACCAAGAAGTGCTTTGTAGGCAACTTGCACTTCGACCACATGAAATTTAGCTTATGTGTGCAATATTTTAAAGCGTCTAGGTAGAACAATTGATCTTAAAGTTTGTTGTCCTTGTTCATTAAACCCTAGTAGACATACTACCCCTTTATCAAAATAGAGAGCATCTAAATATAGCGCTCATAGTGTTTTAGTCATTATAAAATTGACCAAAGCACCAAGATCAGTTAGTATCCTTTATATGCAGACAAAGTTTCTTTTTATTGTAACATAAAGGGGCTGATTATGTTTTGTTGTCCCTTATAATAGTTCATTCTCACTGAATGTAATGGTTGCTAATTTCTGGGAAGTTAAATATTCTTTCCTCTTCTCTTCTATGAAGAACACTTTGTATTGTTCTAGATTTTATAGAGCTTTGATTAATGTCTCACATATATCCTTAGATAACATGAGAGCATCATAAGTGCTTAGCAAGGCAGGGAGCTTGAGTAAGTGTGCCAGAATTTCATATAGCGCCCCATTACCAGCCTTATGTAAGCACCCCACTAGAGCTAGAGGAGGAAGAAGAGGAGGAAGATGACTATGATTACTAATTTTTCCTCCTTTTTGTTTCTTTTGTATTTTTAAATTTTTTATTTATATAATTTAGGTAACCCTGCTTTCTTCATATATCAATAAATACATCATTTTTTTATGTATTTATTTTCCTCTATGTATATGTGTGATTTCTTATCATATGGGAAGCTCTAGGATTAAAATAATAAAATTTGTTCACCAAAAAATGACATCAAAGAGGGAGCGCCATGGCGCTTTCATGCAGCAGGGGTTAGCCTTAGAGTCTGAGAGTGCGGTGCCTCAGTTCTCGATATTCAATGCCACGATGCCCTCTATAGGTTCATTTCTATCTATTTACCCAAGAGGGAGGCATCTCAACACTCAATTTTTAGTCCTATGGTGTCGTTAAAGAGACTATTTGTTCATTTTTTATAGAGTGGGTAGTGCCTCGACGCTCTAGTTCTAGTGCCACAGTGATGTTATTTCGCATAGCTTAAGATTATATCCCAAGAGGGTGGCACCTCAGCACTGATTATACCGTAGTGCGATGCTCGGTAGAGGTTCACCTCAGTCTATCTACCCGAGAAGGTGTCACATTGACACTTGTTGTTCAGTGCGCAACGCTGACCTAAGCAAAACTTAGGTGTATATTTTCTAAGTTGGATGTCCTATATTTTATAGAAGTGTTAAAATATCACTACACCATGGTACTCGATATACAACGCCGAGAGTATAGCACCATGGTTCTCTAAGTACAGTGCCGAGGTGCTATTCACTTAATGCCTAAAATTAAAATTTCGGTAGCGTAATTCCTTAGCAATGCTAGATTTTTTTACATGTTTAGTGCAAGGCACTCTTCTCCCTTATTTTGAATATAAGATTAATGGAAGGAGGTTTTGCTTCACACCAGAACTAAGTTTGATGGCTAAACATGTTGTAAAGCATGGCGCTTCAGCATTGAAAAAATAGCACTATGGCTCTACATCAAGTGCAAGATGCCAGAGAGTATGGCACCTCGATGCCAACGGTACTATTGGTCAGAGTCATATGACTTTCTTTCTCGAGAGCATGGCTCCTTAGCTCTATGAGTCAGGAATGCATAGTTTGGAGAGAAATTCTTGCAAAATCTTTTAGTAGGCGAGAGATGGCTTTTATAAGAGTTAAAATTGATCTTTTAGTGAACACCAGGTTCTCGGAAGCAAGAACTTCCAGAAAAAGGAGAGAGAATCAGTCACAGTGGAGAGGGGCAGTTTTTTGAAAAAAGGGGGAGTAATTTTTTCCCCATTTTATAGAGTTCTTTCCACTAGTGGGCAATTTTTCCCCCTATAACCATTCCCCCTGCCCTCATGGGCAATTAGCAGTCATGGGGAGGGAATGACAGTTTTTTCTTACGTCTTTAAACTATAGATCGTGTACTATCATGGCAACACCGCGGTGTCAAACCATTTGCTCACCAATTGAACTAATAGTTATACTTCTGAAAGGACTATTTTAGAACCGCGATGCCATGCTCAGAGCACTGCAGTAGTTATTTGCTCGCCAATTTATTATTGCATTTTTCTGATGTAAACACCCTTACTCCTCTTAGGCAGTTATTTTTACTAGGGCTAGGATGATGGAATTCTTGATTTAAAAAATTGAAGATACATGGTAATGCCTCAGTGATGGTATCACAGCGCAGTGGCATTATGGCATTTTGTTAGGCAACTGTCGGGGGGCAGTTTGAGCTTCTAGATTTTCTTAAGATGGCAACAACACCTAGGCATTGCGATTATAGAGCCATGATGCCCCAAAGCTAGAATGTGTAAATTATTATCATTTCATTTTTTTATTTCATTTCATCATCATTATTAGATGCAAAAAAAAAATTCCCCAAAATGAATGTATCATATCAAATGGACATAATGCATTAATTAATTATTTATTTATTTATTTGTAATTTTATGCAGCATAATAAATAGCAAGAATGCATGAGCTTTAATTATTTTCATTTATCATGTAAGACAATGACATAGTAAAGGTTATAACTACATGTGATTGGCTTGAATTTCTCTAATATAGATATAGGCTATATAAGCTCTATAAGCCATAATAGACTACCTCTCTCTAGCTTCATAAATATGTTGAACGTTAACCTCCTAGTCGCAGACCAACAATAAAAGGACCTACTCAAGTTCAGTTATTTGGGCATCTATCTGTGAGCGTATTCTTCTATAGCTACCTGATATTAGTTCATCTTTCTAATAGATATTGTCTCCTCATCTATAATTCCTTCAATTTGCCAAATATGTTAAGGAGCTCAATTTGTGCTCTAGAAAGCTCCTTCTCATAGGATCTCAAAGCTTTAAAATTATGCTCGAGGTCTTGGCAAATCCAAGAGACTTGATGAAAAATCGTACTGAGTCAGGTCTCTATAATAGTGATTGTATCAGACAATATTTCCTGATAAGTATTGCATAATGAGAATATCTCAAACTCAACTTCTCTACACAGGGATTCCTAAAGCTGTACCTCTCCTACTTTGAGACCTAAAGTAGTAACATAATATAATAGAGAGTCTGCTTCCATGCAAAAGCTAGAAAGCTTAGATAAGACTTTTGGATAAATAATCAGAAGTAGATGGTGTAATGCTGCCACTATGTGGCCTAGGCTCTTTGAAGAGTCGTGATGTAATGAGTATGCAGGTCTATAGCATATTTTGGAAATGAAACATAAGATTTCTAGACCAGATAGCCTCTAAGCTGTATCTTTCAAGTTAAGAATATGATGACTCTTTGCACAAAAATCAATATTTTTGAAATCATCTTGAATGGCACTCACTATCACCCTAGGTTGAATCTGATAAGAGCGGCTTATAGCTAATCATCAGAGTGACAGATTCTTCTATGTGTGAATCTTCTTTTATATGCATATGCTTGCTACTAACAAGATGAGTAGGTGTTGGGGAAGCATAGCTAATGTCTATTTATAATATCAGTGTCACCTCAGTATTCATCTGTCATGTGGGTAGCTCAACTGCTACTGGTGGAACAGGAATATAAATAGGCTCATCTATCTCTATTACTCTTATATCATGACCAATTATCATGGAGCTATGAATATCTCTATCATCTCTCTCTTAACCTAACAAAGCCTTTTGTCATCATTTCTTACTATTGCCCAGTTCATCCAATGATCTTTTAGGAGCACGAGTTATGTGTTGGGGGGAATGCAAATGTCATTCTGGTCTGGATCTCCCTAATCTATAACTGTATAAATGAAAGCCTAGCTTCAAAAAGGAAGTGTATGTATGAGAGATCCACTATATCCATAGGTGACTAATTTCTATGTAAGTCTCCTATGAGGCTATATAGAAGCTCAAACTAGTCCCTAGGTGAAGTAAGAAATCCCATGGGGTAGAAGCTATTGCTAATTGAACATATAATGGGAGCATCTCTAGGGAATGAGTATTTGTTATGTCTATTATATGTGGTAGTCCATATAAAGGTGTAGTTTGAGTGAAACCATACTGTCTAGCCACTCTATTAGGATTGTATCCTTGTAATATGATAGACTAATGACATCTATAGTAAAGCTAGGCAGTGTGGAGAAACCTTTATGACACCACATAGAGATTAAAAATTTCTTATTTGGATTATCAAATGCATCATTAAGGAATAAATATATTATCTAGAAAGATAAACATGTTATCCTATAATGCATTCGATCATTTAACAAAAGACTCTTAAGGCTAATGGGTGTTTCATGTACTAGAGATTTTTTCACTGAACTACATGGAAGGTAGAACAGGGTTTAATTTAAACTGGGTTCATGGTTCCCTATAGAGGCAAGCCCATATAGTTAATTACTTCTTAAGAAGGGTCCTAAGAATACTCTCGATTTAATAAATGATTTACTATTTCTAAAGATTTCAAAGGATTGATTTTTGGAATTTCAATTAGGATTGGTTCAAATTGGAGAGAGTTCTTTTGGAGGCCAAATGGGATGGAGTAGGAAATGCCTATTGATACTGGGAAGCCAAGTAGGCATTTCAACTATCTTGTAATTGGGCTTTAAATTTAGAATTTAATTTATATTTTGAGTTAATATTTTCATAGAAGTCCAAGACTTAGATTGTAGCAGCACAAGACTGCAGAAATGCCTAAGGTTGAAGACTTGTTTCTAAAAAAGATACTTCAGAACCTAGTCTATAAGTGCTTCTGACTCATGTCAGATGTGTGACCTAATTTCATTTTTAGGAGTTATTGTTCATTCCTCTCACTTGAGGGAACTAACTTATCCATAGCTCTTATGGACTTACAACCCGCCTGGAGAGGGCTTCTAGCTAACAACACCTAAGCGTATTTTAAATTTATGATGCTAAGTCCCATGAATGCAAGAAGGTCACGCTGCTATATTTTAAGAAAGGAATCTATGAACCTAGACTCACTCCTTAATCCCTAAAATCATCTAGGGTATGAAATGCATCTAACTTATTCACATTTTTCAAATTTGTAATTATTTTGATTCAAGATTCATTTAAGTTCTTAGGTATGTATTTTTTTTTTTTTTTTTGCCTAATGCCAAGCAATTAGAAATGGTCACGGGCAAAATCAATAATAGAAGGCAAGCTTCCCCAAGAAAGTGGTCATTCTCATAGGTCAGATATCCCTTATGTGCAATGGGAGAAGTTGCCTAATTCAAGGATTGGAGCAATATGATTTCATGGTTTCAAAACCTGATTATTTCTAATTGATTTTATGTTTTACCTAAGGCTTCAGTTAATGTGAGGTTTCAATTTTTTTTCTTTAGTTTTACTTTAGTTGTTTAGATTTTAGTTGGGTATAAAATTTAGTTTTTCGTATGAGCTTAATCATCTAGGCATTCAATTAGAGGAAAGCACAACACAGAAAGAAACCTAGAAAACAGGTTGATTATATTACGCACCCAAAATAAATCAAGCCAATTTAAATTTCTAAAAAATAGGTCAATGCAACTGGGTATCACTGTACAGCCTAAAAGAAAAGGCAAATGGGTAGCCGAGCTCTATCCTTATACAGCCCGATGTAGAACTATAAGTCTAGATCTATGGGCCTTCTCTCTAGGAATGTCTCCTTCTTCAGGGACCTCCATTGGGTATCACAGGAGACCTCTGCACCATCTCCTAGAAAGGCTAACTCCTACTAATCCTAAACCCTATAGATCCTAACCTAATTCTAAGTTCAAATTTATATTTTTTAAATTCAAAAATAAATCCTAAGCCCTACAAAATAAATGTCAGCAAATACAAACAACATGCAACATTTATATTTTTCAAACATGCTGGCTTAGCATTAATTGCTTATCAAGACAACCTCTCCTATGGGCTATGCTTAAGGATTTAAGCATACTTGCAAGAAATAGCATTTTTAATTTTAGTTATGATAGTAATCATTTCTAGCATAACCCCCTGTAGAAAATAATGTTAGATCTAGAAAGAACGTCCAACCATCCAGTCTAACATGCAAATAATCCTAGACATGCGTCCAAAATAATACACTACAAAGACATGTGAAGAATATCATATCACAACACATCATAAGGAATCATAAAGAATCACATAATGACCTAACCTAAGTCTAGGTCTGTGACCTAATGATCTAGTGTGTGAAGAGAAACGGCTTGTGTAGCAAGACTTGTTAAGCCTCTTTAGTTTAAGTTTTAATTTAGATTTTTAGTTTGTTTGAATTTTACCTTTTGGTAGTTTCAATTCAAATGATTTAGTGATTTATTTTCTATTTTTATTTCCACTTTATTTGGATAAAGTGATGTTTAAGTTTTCGAGAATGAAGAGTAGAGTGTATTCCATTTTTAGATAGAACCCATTCTGATCAACATCCTAACTCCTAATGAAATGAAATCCTCATCATAAGATGAAGATCCATACCAAAGCTTTAACTAAGTTCCTTAAGTATTTTAATTAATCCTTTTGATTTCAGTTATTTTGTTTGAATTTGGATTGATTCTTTTCTTTGGAAATTGAATTTGATTTTCATTCTTGGTTTAGTTTTCAAACTAGTTTGGTTTGAATTATTTCATTTAATTTTATTTGATTTAGTTCATTTAATTTAATTTGAATTAGTTCATTTGATTTAATTTATTTCATTTGTTTTATTTTATTTAATTTGATTTGATGTTTTGACTTTGATTTATTTCATTTGATTTGTATTAATGTTTTGGATTAAGTTATGTTGGTTTCATTTACTTAGATTCATGTTAACTTAGAGTGTTCAAGTTAAGGTTTAATTTCATTTTATTTGATTTAATCAATCTAAGATTTTAGTTCATTCTTAGATTAATTTAATTACAGATTAATGATTTTATTAAGTGTTGGTGATTTAAGTTTTAATATTTGATTTAAATAAGGATTTCATTTACTTAAGGTTTAATTTCATTAGTCCTTAAGTTTAAAATTGATTAAAATCTTTGACTTAAGATGTTTAGAGAATAACCCTAAGCATTTCTAATGTTTGATTGAGATTAGTTTAAGTTGTTTCATGATTTAATGGATTAATGAATTTTCTTATTCATTATTTGATTCAAATTGATTTAGGAATTTTGAAATTCAATAATTCCCAATCCAAAGATCAATTGGGTTTTAAATTTTTATGGCAAGTGGGGTTCCATACCAATTTCAAGTTTCTAAAGTTTCGTCTTAATTAAATTTATAATTAGGGTGTAATTAAGGTTTTAAGAAATTTAATAAAACCTAAATTAAGCCTAATTTAATGAAGCTCATTTAGAGATTTTATTTTTCATTGATTCCTCTCCGAAAGATGTTTCTAAAAAGGGTTTGTTCATAATTTTTAGATATCTCGTTAATTTATTAGGATTTAATTAATTCTTGGCTAATTATTTAAATTATTTAATTCATTTAATTGATTAATTAAGCTAATTTATTATTTATTAAGTTTGGATGAGTTTCATTAATGTTTAAATGTTCATTAATTTGACTTAAGGTTATTTTATTTATTTTCATTAATTAATTCATTTTATATTAATTCAATTAATTAAAATGGAGGTTTAGGATTTGAAATTTCATTTCTCATGAATTACATTGCAATAATTCATGAAACATTTTTAAGGTGTGTTTTAACATCAATTTTAGTTCCCCAAAGTTTCATTTCAATTGGATTAATGGTTTGAGGTTAATTAAGGTTTAATTGATTTCCTTTTGGATTTATATTTATTTTTCTATGAATTTTGGAATTTTTTATGATTTTTAATGAATTTTTAATTAATTAAATAGGGGATTTAGCAATTTTAATATGGCAGGCTGACGTGGCTCCACCATGGCATGATGCATGTGGGCCATGCGGGATCCTGGGTGGCATCCACGTCAAAAGTGGCACCACGCTGGATGATCCTAGTATACATAGCCATTGGTTGTGACACCTAAGTGTTTACTAGTGAGCAATCCTCTTCAATGGTTGTGATAGCTTATTTAATCATAGTTCTATTTTTTAATAGATACTATCTCTTTAGCTGTAGCTCTCTCAATTCTTCTGATATGTCAAGGAGCTCGATCTATGATTTAAGAGCTTCCTCTAAAAGGATCTCAAGGCTCTAAGGTTATGATTGAGATCTTGATGAACTAGAGAGACCTAGTATAGGACATCCTAGTAAGCAGTGCATAATGAGAATATTCCAAACTCAACATCTCTGCACAAGGAATCCTAAAGTCATAGCTTCTTGGTTTCAATACCTAAGGTAGCAGCACAATCTAATAAAGAATTTTCCTCAAAGAAAAAACTATAGAGCTAGGGTAAAATTTCTACGTCAATGCTGAGAAATAGGTGGTGTAGTGTCATCACTATATGGTATAGGCTCTTTGAAGAACCACGTTGTAATGGATCTAAAGGCCAAGAATGTATATTGGAGATGAAGCATGAGATCTCTAGACTAGATAGTTGTTTCTATACTTTGTAGCTTAGACTAGGAATAGGATGACTCTCCACACAAGAGTTAGGATTAGAGAAATCATTCTCGATGACACTCACTATCACTCAAGTTGAGTCAAATAAGAGTGGCTTATGACTAGTCACTAAAATGTCAGATTCCTCTGTATACAAGTCTTCTCTAGTATGTGGATAATCATTACTAGTGGGCTGGGTAGAAATTATGGAAGTTGCACTTGCATTCATTGATAGTTCCAGTGTAACTTCACATATATTTTGTTCTACTAATGGCTTAATTAACACTGGTGGGATGAAAACATGAGTAAAGTCATTTGTTTTTACTATTCCCATATCACTATCAACTGGTAAAGTGCTATGAATATCGCTATCATTCCTCTCCTAAGTTGATGGAGCCTGACATCGTCGCTTCCTTTTGCCATTTTGGTGATCTAATTTCATTTTAGAAGTCTGAGTCATATGTTGTGTGGAGTGTGGATGATGGGCCAGTCTAGCTTTCCATAATTTATGGTTGTATATGTGAAAGCCTAACTCCAAGAAGAAAGAGAAGGTGTGGCAGATCCACAGCAACCCTCTGTGACTAATTCTTGTGTAACCCTCATGTGGGGCCACATAGAAATTAGAATTAGTCCCTAAGAGGAGTGAGAAAGCCCATGATGTAGAATCTAGTACTAGATGATCAAACAATGGAAATGCCCCTAAAGAATGAGTTTCTACTACATTCAGTATCTATGGCAATCTGTATATAAGTGTAGCCTATGTGAACCCGTACTACTTTGCCAATCTATTGGTATTATATCCCTCAAGGTTCAAGGACTCAGCAATAATAGAAAAGCCAAGCAAGCCTCAACTCGATAAGGTATTCTACTATACATCTATGCCCTGGTTTCGATAATAGTAAGGGTATCCCTCTGTCGATGAGAGAATCTATAAATCTTTATCCCAGACTCTAAGTAGGTAGGCTATGGTAGGATGATCTATGGATGATCTAGAAATGATCTATCATGTGTGATAGATTAAATAGGAATGTTTATATCTAATCCTTATCTAAAGTAACTATAACTCTACTCAACTGCATAATCAAAGGGAAGCATTATTCTCTAAAGTATAATGGTATCTGAGGATAGCTAAATGCTTTTGAAATATGCACATGAACCCATCCATGTAAATAGTGCCAAGGAGTGTCCATGTCATACCATCGTGAGTCTATCATGATGCTTACTCTACCCAATCAATGATACAAGTAAGCTAATGCTGCAGGTGTCAATGCTATCCTTTCACCATAAGTGAGCAAGCTGGCCATCAAAAGAGTGGAAGGATGGAAAATCCTATTGTGGCTTGGTAACACAAAGTAGCACAACTTGGTTACAATGAAGGCTACTAGAGATAGCTCCTCATCAATGTCTCATGCTAAAATGTGCCAAGAATTTGCTTTATGCTCAGGTTCAAATATAGCACTGTTGGACCTCTTAGAAGAATGAAACTCTATATTAAATAAATCATCAATCCATATAAAATAAGATAAGCATACTGCTGGCAATAGGACTATCTCAGACCACATATCTAAAGTGATATTGCCTCATCATCTATGGCCTAATCTATGCTCTTAATATGGCATCTAGTATTGAGCTAGAGCGCGATGAAGGCCTAAAGAGTATATGTAAGTATCTCTCTTATATTGATTAGGTGGCTAGCACTAAAAAAGCTCATGATCTAAAGGAATGCATTCCTCAGAATGAGTGCCTATAATAGTGAATCATGCTATATTTTGCATATCAGCTATTGTGACTATCACCTCATGTGGACCAATCTAATAGGTATTGATGGCTCTATCCTAATGTTCTACAATACTGCAGATCCAATTAAAGGGCATATGATTGTAATCAAAGGGCATAAAGCATATACTGCATGACATATGCCAGTTTATTTTGAAAATATCACCATGCATCTATATATGAGGATGTGCCCAGTATACATAGCCAAATTTCAAAGGTGTACCAAATACTAATTTCAGGTCCTAATCTTCTGCTTCATGATGTAGTATGCAATAACCCAATAATCAGATTGTGCCTACAAAGAGAGCTGTATCTTCAACAGGCTGAAGTATATCCTGATCTTCGAAGCTAATATGGTCTATAACTCACTCCAGTGGAACATCATGGCTATGTATTAATTTCTGATTGATCACCCAATTAGTTAGATCATGATCTAATGGCAACTCTGAATCAGCTAGCAAAATTCATGATGATCGGTAAACAAATCCTAAAAAATATCCCAACCTATCAACATATATTGATGCAATGTATGTCGTTCTTGTAACTTGGCTGAACTATGTGGATCACTGGCTTCAATGGTGGCCCATATCTACTCCTCAATGGGCTCAATAAGAGGAATATTGTCTAGCCTTCTCCAAGTGACATCACAACTAATCTATAGTAAATATAGACAAGAGAAGCATATAGATATCACTAGTATCCTTAAAAAGCAATAATATTTGCATTTGTGAGTTGGCTATAATTATGGCTTTTGATTCAATCCTCTTTAGTGGCATAGATTTTAATTAATCCTCTCTTTGAATCTAATTTTACATATAGACCTGCCCTTTATATGTAGACTTAAATCCTGTCCCTTTGGACATGCTAAATTTAAGTTTAGGTCTAGATTAGGTCCTTTTGGACATGGTGAATCTCAAGGTTTGGATTTAGATCTAGCCATTTTTGGGCATGTTTGAATCTAAATTTGGTGTTTTAGATCTGTTCTTTTTAGGCATGATGGATCTGATCTATCCCTTTTAGGCATGATGGATCCTAATTTAAACTTTAGATCCACCCCTTTTGGGCATGATGGATCTGATATAGCCCATTTGGGCATGATGGATCTGATCTGGCCCCTTTAGGCATGATGGATCTTATCCATCCCCTTTACGCATGATGGAATTTAGTTATAAATTTAGATCTGGCTCTTTTGAGCATGATGGATCTGATTTAAATTTTCTTGATTAAACAGCATTTCCTTTTGATGGGGGGTTTTCTTTACAAGATAGATAAAATTTCCCATATTTATAGGGAAATTTCTCATTGAAATGAGAATATTTTCTTTACAATTACACATAATATGTTTTGAGATATTAACTATTTTTAAGGGGCATAGGTCTGATTCCTTTTCAATCGATAAGCTGATAAGCTCCACCTTCATATACTATTTCAATAATATAAGGTTTCTCCCAATTTGGATCGAATTTTCCATCAACTCATTGATGTGGAATGACGGGCCTTATTTGTACTAGTACTAGTTCACCTGCTCTAAAGTTTTTTGGGTGAACCATATGACCTGAGCTCGAGTCATTCTTGCTCTATATGTTTCTAGACTTTGTTGGGCTTATAATCATATTTCATCAAGATTTTCAAGCTCTTTGAGTCATATTTGGATATTTTCATTCATTATAAGCTCATTTTGAATGGCTATATGGACTGAAGGTAGCTTTACTTCAAGAGAAATTATTGCTTCTGATCCAAAGACTAAGGAGTATGATGTTGCTTGCGTAGCAATTTTGTATGTAGTATGATATGATCACAAGGATTCTATTAATTTATCTTAGCATTTCCTTTCTTTTTAGAAAGAAGTTTAACCACCATTTTGTTGAATGCTTCTACAAGACCATTGGCTCTTGGATTGTATATTGAAGAATGTTGCCAATCTATCTTATATTTCTTAATGTAGCGATATATTTTGGCATTCATGCAGGAAATTCCATTATTAGAAATAATTCCTTAAGGTACTTTGAATCAGTATACAATATGGTCTTAGAAGAATTTCACTATATTGTCTACTTTAACTTCTTTTAATGAATTGTTTCTACCCATTTAGAGAAGTAATCAATGGAAGCTAAAATGAAATGATGTCCACCAGACAATAGAGGATCTAGACCAATTATATTGAGTCTCCAAATTTTAAATGGCCAAGATGCAATTTTTGGATGTAAGTGATTAGGTGGTCAATGCATTATGTCTGCATATATTTGACACTGATGATATTTTTTTGAAATGTTCAAAGCAATCTTGAACCATACTGTGCCAATAATATCCTATTCATTTTATTTTGATTATTATTTTAAGACCAAATTGGTGTGCACCGCACAACCTTCATGGACTTTATCCATCACCATCTTTATTTCATCTGGTCCTAGGCATCGCAACCACATTTGGTCAAATGAGCACCGATATAATGTATCATTCACAAGAGCATATCATAGCGCTCTTCATAAAATTTGATGAGCATTTAATTTATCCTTTATCAATCTACCTCCTTTAGGATAGGTGATGAATAGTCTTACCAGCCATTTTTATCTAATATCATTGAAATCTCTCCATTTTTTTAGCTTTAAAGACTTGTAGGAGGGTTGGTATCAATGTTAACCTGCTTTGAACTATTACCTTAATTGGTTCTCCCTAAGGGTCTATCATTTCTTTAGCCAATTTATCTAATCTATTAGGTTTGCCATTGTCCCAACATGACACCCTTATAATTGTTACTTTAGGAATTTGCTACAGAAGCTACAAGATATGCTTATGATAAAGCACCAATTCATCCCTTTTTATCTTGAAAGTCCTAATTATTTGGCAAATTATGAGTAAAGAATCTATGTAAATATGAAGTTTCTTAATTTTTCATGTTAATTAATAGCTTTATACATATGATTAAGGCTTCATATTTAACTTCATTATTTGTTTGAGGCTTAGTTAGACTATATGAATATCAGAGAATACCACCTTACGATGTAATGAATAATAAGCCAATTCTGACATGTACTGTAGGTAAACTGGGCAGTTTACCTGGCTTCATTGATGAAGCTCTATCAAAGTAGAGTCTCCATTCAAATGGTTGTTCCCATTTTGATGGTTGTTGAGCTTCTTCCACTTTGAAATTTATTTATCAGGTAATTCATCATTGATTAGAGAGTTTGTCAGTAAGGAATGAATGGCTAGAAAGTCACCTAGAGCTTGCCCTTTTATAGCTTTTCATAGGGCATATGTTATATTAAATTGAAGTAATAGGACTGCCCATTTAGCTAAGAGACCAGCTAGGGTAGGTCTAGTCATCGGGAATTTAAGAACATCGACTTTAGATATCAACATTATCTTATGTGATATGATATAATGTTGTAATTTCTATGTATCAAATATCAATGCTAGACACTGCTTCTCAATAAGAGAATATTTTGTTTTATCTCACATTATACATTAACATATATAGTATAAGGCATTTTCCATCCCTTCTTCATTATTTTATGCTAGTAGAGCTCCTAAGGATTCTTCTAGAGTTATTATATATAGTATCAGTGGCTTTCTTTTTATTGGTGCTGCCAAAATTAGGGGATTCAACATATATTATTTTAAGCTATCAAATGCTTCTTGACAAGTGTCATCCCATGCAAATGGTGCATCTTTTTTTATTAGTCAAGCAACATATTGATATCTCTCCAAAATATTAGAAATAAATTTACTAGTGTAAGCCAACTTGCCTTACAGTAGGCGTTGGCATTTTCATTATTACTTTTATTTTATGGGGATCAATTTTAATCCCCCTACGGTGCACAATAAAGTCCATGAATGTTTCATATGTCACACCAAAAGCACATTTCAACGTATTCATCTTTAAGTTCAAACTTCAAATTTTATCAAATCCAACTCTTAAGTCATTTATGTGCTCCTTTTATTTTATTTTATTTTTGACAAATGAATCATCAACATAACATTCCACATATCTATCTATTAGTTCATCGAAGATGTGGGTCATTGGCCTTTGGTATGTAGCACTAGCATTTTTAAGCCAAATGGCATCACTTTATAGTAATATATGTTGATTAGTGGGCAAAAGGATGTATGTTTTTCATCCTCTAGGGCTATTTTAATTTGATTATAGTTTGATGATCCATCGATGAAGGAGAACATATCATAGTTGGAAGCATTATCTACCATGAGCTCCACATTGGGCATTGAAAAATCATCTTTTGGGCATGCCTTATTTAAGTCACAAAAATCAAAGCAAAGATAGAATTTTCTGTTCTTTTTGTTCTTATTGGGACAATATTTCAAATCCAGCCAGTGTATTTCTGTTCTTGGATAAATCCTACTTTGATGAGCTTTTGGTTTTAGCGATTACTTTCTCTTCAATTTCTAATCAAATTTTCCATGGTGCTTACTTTATAGGTTGTGCATCAGGCTTAATGGAAAGTTTATATATGGCGACATCTAGCGATTAGCCTAGCATTTCACTGTAATTTTATGGGAAATAATCTTTCACAGAGTAGTGCTTTTAATTCCTTCAATCATTTGATATGATCTTAGCACTAACAAAGGTCCACTTAGGCTCTTCTTCAGTACCCAGGAGAGTTTCCTGAGTTCATCGATGATGGCTTGATTACATTCCTCAAATTCTTTTGGAGCCTCCTTAAGGTCAATGATTATTTCTTCTCCAAGTATATTCTCATTTAAAATACTCTTTTATTTTTTTGTAGTTTCCATAAGGGCTTCTTCTTTATAGGATATGGCATAGCATGAGTTCATTGAGGGAGATGCCAAAGCATTATATCCTAATCCCCATGTGGTTAATTATCCATATCTTATGGGATTTTGGGCATTATACCATTGTTAGAGCCTCTTGAACAAATAAGCTTGTATGCTTGATTATATGGGTTGGATATTATTTTTAATCAACTTTTTTAAAGCTGATGAGAAGTATTGAGAAATTATTATTGAAATATCTTCTTCCTCAAAATCATCCTCTTCCAATAATATTTGTGTAGGATTTAAGTTTCACTCTTTTGTCTTATAAAAGAGAATTACAAGTTCATTCTGGCCTCTTCTAGGAGGGACATAGAAAGTTTTTAGTTGTTCTATTTTTTTTTTATTTCTTGAAGTTATTAAGGCTTTTATGTGTTCCTTTGGCACTATAGTTATTTTTATAGCCTTGCTGGAGATTTGGGATTCCAGTACCCTTATTAGAGAAATATGAATTTCCTCAAATTACTTTATCACCTTACTTGTACTAGATTTTTTTGTCCTTTGTCTAGCTAAGTTTTTCTTAGGTTGATAAAGTACAAACTTATCTTCATCACCTTCAATATCACTACCAAGATGAGGAATTACTTTGGATTGCCTTGATTCACTAGTGCTTTTACCCTTTGAGTGATCACCTTTTAGTATTAGTTTAATAAGTGGAGTCACTTATTTTTGAGCTTTGACTTCCACTACATTCTTAGGCATGAAGTACTTGGTGTCATCTTAGATCTTGATTTCATGTATCAAGAATGGATTAATATCACAATCAATTCGATACTCTTCACCATTTTGAATAGATTTTATACATTGATGAAGAGTTGAAGGCATTATGTTATATTCATGAATCCATAGCCTACTAAGGAGTGCTTTGTAAGAAACTTGGGCTTCGATCACATGGAATTTAGTTTTTGTGTATAATTTTCCAAACTATATGGGTAGAAAAAAACCCTAAAGTTTATTATCCTTGTTCATTAAATCATTGTAGGAATATTGTACTTTTATCCAAGTAGCGAGCATCTAAAGCTAGTGCTCATAGCATTTTAACTATTATAAGATTGACTGAAGCATCTAGATCAATCAATAACCTTTTTATTTGAATGGAACTACTTTTAACTATAACATAAAGGGGTCAATTATGTTTGGTCATCCCTAATAGCAAGTCATTCATACTAAATGTGATGGTTGGTGTATTTTTAGAGGTTAAGTCCTCTTTCATTTTTTTCTTCAATCAAAAATGTTTTATATTATTTTGGGTTTTACAAAGCTTTGATTAATGTCTCACATATAACTTTAGACAACATGAAAGCATCATAGATACTTAGTAAAGTAGGGAGCTTGCATTAATGTGCCAAAACATTATAGTCTACTCCTACTTTACTAGAATTTTGAGGTTTATATGGTGATGGGGTAAGAAAATTTAATTAATTTGATTTTTTTTTTTTGCTTTTATCACTGACTTTCCATTATATAGGTGGTGAGATTCAATTTTTGTTTCTTATTTGGGCTTGGGTCACTTCTTCTATTTTTATCTTCTTTATTAGAAGAAGTCTTTGAATCTTATGCCCTCTCAACTTTTTTAGAGTTTGAGGACTTTCAGAACTATTATCTAATTTAGGATGTACTTTCTTTAAGCCTAACTTTACTCTTCGCTTTATAGGCTTTTCTTTCGCAAAGCACATTTCTTCCTCAAAGTTAGATAAAGTCATTATCACATTTATAACATGACATGTTTCTTTTGGAATTTCATTTTTAGGTTCTTCTGTGTCGATCTTTAAGTGGACCATGTATTTTTTTCTAGCTTAACTAACATTCAAAGAGGTTGTTCGTATTTCTTTAAAGCGTAAAACATCTTTTGAGTTTTAGACTTTAGCTTTCGAGTCTTATTTTTCTTCTTTTATTTATAGGGTTTCAATGAAGAAAGCTAATCGATTTTTACCTGTTTCTTTATATTATATAAAAATTTCCCCTTGCTGGTGAAGACCATTCTTGGATCGAGTCTAGACTTTAAAGAATTCTTCCACGGAATACCTTTTATTGCTAGAAAAATATTGATCAATCTTTTAGTCTTCTTTGAGATGAAGGTCTCCCATACCACCTTCCTCTTCTTCTTATGTTTGGTGGGCTTTTCCCTTATCATTTTTTATGTTCTGAGTTGCAACTAGCTCAACACTTTTGCTTTTTACATCTTGGATTGGGTATGTTGTTGCAACTCTCACCTTTTCCTTTTTAGGATGTATCGGTACAATGTCTAATAAAGTGAGTTCTCCATTATGATAATTCTTTTCAACCCAATCTTTGAAGATGAAATAATCCTCAATTGGGTGGCTTATGAGCCTGTGAAATGGACAATAATTAGGATCATCAACTTTATCCACTTGGTCTGGCCATCATAGCTCTGGCAACTGTAACCACAGCTTTAGGGCATCCTTAAAAATGTTAATAGTACATTCTTTTTTAAATGAGTATTATTTAGTCATTTTCTCTTGGAGGATAAGCCCTTTTTTTCTTTTCCTCTATTGGCATTATTGTTGGTCATGAGGATGCCACTAGTAATGAGGCTGCCACACCTCCGTTTGCCTTCTTGCCCACTTTAAATATGAATGTTGTATTCACATTATTCCTTTTTTAGTCGCCAGACTTTGGTTGTTTCCCTTTTCCAAAGGGGTTGTTGTAATTATAACTGATATTAAATCCCTTTTCATTTGGACAACCTTTTGAACCTGGCTATGCTATCCAGTAATTCTTTGAATGTGTTAATGGTAGCCATAGCTAGATATGGGGCCATTTGATCATTGATATTCCCCACGAAGAGTTCTACTGCATTCTTTTTATGAGCTATTGGTTACATCTCATGCTTAGATTTCTCCATCTAGTAATTTACTTAGTAACACTCTCATCTTTCCTTCTCTTTTTCAAGGTGAGATATACAATTATTCCTTTCTTTGTTTCTTCTGCAAATCTCTTGATGAAAAGTGTTTGTAGCTCGGTGAAGGTTTTTACTAAGTCATTAGGCAACTCAGCATACCATTCAAAAGTTGTGTGTGTAAGGCTGTTAACAAATTATCGTAGCAGTAGGGCATCATTCCCTACGATATTTTTACACGATAATTTAAATTAAGCTAAGTGTTATTGTGAGTTTTTCATGCTTGAAGATGTATTAAACTTTGGCACAACACACTCTTTACTGAACTTAGTTGTATTCGATCAGATATAGTCAGCCTTTTCTAATTAATAACTCACCACTTTCTAAAGCTATCTATGGTGTTTTATTTCAGAGTGTGGGGTGGACACCACACTGATCTTAAGGGTTACTTATTGAAGTGGTCTGGTATAATATTAAGGTATGATGTACAATCTCGATAGATGGAAACATCACCCTACGATAGGCCTAATCACCTAATAAGGACTTTTAAGGCATGATGGGTCTTCGTATATACAAGAGATCTTTCCCCTACTTTATATGAAAAAGTAAAGTGAGGTTTATTTTATGCCAGGTTCTTTAGTTCTCTATGGAAGCAAGAATCCATAATTAATTACATCTTAGGAAATGAGGTTTCCAAAGAATACTCTTGATTACAGTACTTAAAGAATTATCTCCAAAGATTTCAAGGCTAGACTATCAATAAATTAGTTATTTTTGAAAATCAAGTGAGAAGGTTCAATTTGGAAAGACTTATCTTAGATTCTATGAGAAGATAAGTAGGGAGCACTCATATACTAGGAAGCCTAGTAAGCACTCTAGTTTATCATATAGTGAGGCTTTGTATGTTTGAATGAGAGAGTTTATTTTTATTTGAGTTGAAATTTTATTAGAATATTAAGGCTTATAATCCATCAACACAAGATTATAAAAATGTTTAATAGCTGAGGATTTATGCCCATTACCTGAAGAAAGCATGCAACCTTAGACCCTAAATCTAATATGCTTTAGCACAAGCTAAAAGTACAACCGAAATCTAAACAGGGAAGGGGACATTATGGTTTACCTCCACAAGAGAGGATAAATCGTCAAACTCTTCTGGACTTACAACCATCTGGAGTGACCGCCAACCAACACCTCCTACGCTTTAAATCTATGTAGGTAGGTCTTATGTAATTACAAGATGGTTTAAGCTATTATTTAATTTTAAAAGAGACTAGAGTCCTAAACACACTCTCTAAGAGACTAGATAATGTTTGGTATGACTATATGACTTAGTCTAAATGCTAAAAAATCTTTTCAACTTTTATATTATTTTGACATAATATTTTGGACAAAGGCCCTAGGATATTTAATGCCTAAATGCATGATAAAATAGAGTTATTGGCCAAGTCAAAAAGAGAGAGGGTGAATCTCCACCATAAGAGGGTGCTCTCATAGGTCAAGTGTTCCCTAAAGTGAAAGAATGGAGGCCCTCATAATTTAGAGTGGCATAAAATGATATGCATGATGTTGGATATTCAATCATTCAATTAAGGGGTTACTAAATATTTTAATTATTTTGAATATATCTTAGGCTTTAAATAAGATTGAAAGTTATTTTAAAATTTAGTTATGAGTTATTAATTGGATAGAACTTTTAATTTTATCCTCAGATTCTACCGCATCCAGGCCACACATTCAAACATCAAGCTTAAGAAATTATGAAGAAGATGATGTTCTATTACGCAATCTAAACATAATAATAATCAAACATGTGTAAATTCTATAAAAGAATAAAAGATCGGTAAGGTCGAGTACCACCGTACACCCCAAGAAGAAAAAAGTTGGGTAGTTGAGCTCTACCCTTATACAGCCCAGATTACAAAAGAATATTACAATTGAAATTAAATTATATGCTATGGGGTCTTCATTCTTCATTTCTTCTTTTCTCTTCCTTTGATTTAATTTGCTCCAAGGCTTCACAGGGCATCTCAAGATTATGCCTTTTAGTCACTACTCATCCTAAACCCCATAGCACTAATCCTAATTCTTATTACAAAAATTATATTTTGTTGAAAGTAAATCTGACTACACATGCAAAATAGATGTTAGCTAAATATACATACAGATCCAAGCAATTATATTATTTAATTTTAAACTTAGCACTCTACACATGGGTAACCAAGCCCATCTGTCCTAATATAGATTATTCTTAAGGGCATGAGCAACCTGCAAGAAGAAGAATTTATATTTATTTTTAACAAACCTTTAAGCACAATCCCCTGTAGAAAACAATATTAGGCTATCAACAGCCTAACATCTAGTATACAAACCACATTCCTAACATCCAGTCTAAAATAATATATCATAAAAAAATACAATATCATTACATGCACCGTCCTAACCTAAAGATAGAAGTGGTGGCTTAGCATTCTGATATGTGTATTTAAGCTTGGTGTGGTATGTCTTAGCTAGGCTTTTGAATCATGATTTTCTAAAGTTTTAAAATATTTGATTTAACATGATAGGTGGTTTTAGTATAAGTTGTTTAAAAGGTTTGCAAGTTTTAATTTGTTTTTTGTTTGTTTCATTTGATATTCACTTAGCATCTAAGTGTTGTAAAGAGAAGAAGAAATGAAGAATGCTAAGTGAATGATTTAAATTATTTTTTAAAAGCATATTTTTATGATTTACTTTTAGTGAATGATTTATTAAATGATTTATTAATCCTAAATTTGGGTTAATCTTAAAGAGTTATATTCAACATAAAAGGCATCTTAAGACTAATGTAGTTTAATTACCATCACATGGAACATGTAACACCATTCTTTTTCATCGCCCATAACATGCATATGATTTAGGACTTAGCATACCTATACATGCAATATATTTTTGGCACACTTAAATAATTATGAATGCATACATTTTGGTAGAAAAAAGGTGTGTGGGTGTGGATGGGGCGGGGGTTCATTCTTTATTGAAATAAGCACTCACATGTATAACAAATGTAAATAAGTATGTGCCATCATCTAAATTAGGGAAATGAGATAATCAAATGACCTCCATGGGACTACTTAAAGCCTTGAATTTCTAAGATTTTTGAACTATATACTTGCTATCTTAAATACATATGAATGTACACTCAACTACGAGAATGAAAATCATGCAAAAAAATTATATTTTGGTTGAATTATTTACACATATGAAGTAAATCTCTATTCAAATTCTAGTACAAGTATACATAAGAATGAAATTAAATAAGTACATTCCTTTGTTATCCAAGGAAGTGAGATAATGAAATGACCTCCGTGGGGCTACTTAAAGCCTGGTATTCCCAAGATGTCTAGACTATATATTTATCATCATTCAAGCATATTTAAACCCATACATGAATGTTGGAAAGAAAGCAACACTTTAAGATGCTATAATTTATAACATCACTCTAAATTTTAATTATCAATTTATAACTGACATATAATGGGATTAAGCCAACGCATGCAACTTACACATAAATAAATTTCATTTAATCATTTGATTTTGAAATCATGAATGCATGATATCACATGGCATACAATATTTATGGTGATTGAAATGGAATGGCCAAACATTTCCACATAACTCATTCAACTACATTAATTCCTATGGACAATCACATTAAATAAAATCATTTAAAGAAAATCAAAGCTTCTTATTAAATTTGATTTTGAATTTTAATTGAAGTTAAAGAAGAGGAATCATTTTCTATTTGTACCCCATCCCATGTTGATGAATTAATATGTTTAAAGAAGAGTAATTAGGTGAATTTTATAAATTAATTAAGTTGAAATCATGAACTAATCCATTTAATTACCCTTTCATATGCTTCTTTAATTTAATTAACCACTTATTCATGAGCCTCAAATGTAGACAAATGAGAAATCAAAATTGCAATAATCCTAAAGGACCTAGTGCAAGAGGCTCAGGCTTAAGTGTTAATTAGATTAATAAATCTAATTAAGTACTTTTATCATTTCCCCCACCCATGGGTTAATCATAAATTCCTTAAGGATCTTTATGTTATTGAACACATAAAGAGGAACCCATGAATTGAATTAGATTGTATGATCTAATTGTCATTTTAATTTGATTAATTTTTCATTATTAATTGCTTAATTAATTTCTTAATTAACTCATGCATTAATTAACTCTCTTTAATGAAATGAGTTTGGGAAGGTAGTTAGGAAAGAGGTCCTAATCACTCATCCTCACCATCTCACTATTAATCAATGGTTAATGAAGTTTAATTAAACAATTTTTACTATTTGGAATTTTAAATAATCATTAAATCACTTAATGAGGGTAATTAGAGTTTGAATTTCAAATTCTCATAATTACATAGCTAATAAATCTAAAGAAAATTATGGGAGGTAGACGACATTCCATTAAATCAACATGCCAAGTTTGGGATTAATTGCCCAAGTAATTAAGGCTTAATTAAGCTAATTAAGGAAACATTCAAACCCTAATTAGGCTTTGTTCACTATTCAAACTTAATGAAATTATTTTTATTAAATTCTCCTATGTTTACCCTTTTCAAAATGGGTTTACTTTTATTTTTTTAATTTCCTATAATTAGTTATGGTTTTATGAAGTTCATGGTGATTAAATGACATTTTTAAGCCTGATTAATCCCTAATCTTGTCGGTGTCACACGAGAGCTGACGTGATGATGCTTTCCATGTGCCACCATGGGATTGACCACTTAAATGATCTGATGTGGCATGTTGAGTCAGCAGTGTAAGGATTAATCTTGTGGTTCATAAGAATTAAATTAAATAAATCTAATTGGATTAATCACGGCCGTCTATTTCAATCACATGGAATAGATGGCGCATGATCCTTCATCCCTCGAGCAATAGAAGATGGACATCTCGCCGATCGAGCTCATCAAAGCTCATGAGGTGTTAGGATCGAATCCAAAAGCTTCAAGGGGAAGATCTTAAGGGATCCTACAGTGGGAAACACATGAAGGTCAGTGGTCCAATGACTGTGGTAGCTTCATCTTGAAGAGACGAAGCCCAGCTGTGAAGCTCGTGAGTTTCCTCCTCGCCGATGGCTCTATAGTCTAAACTTCACCAAAAATTTCATTGGAGTTGGTCTAGGGATGGTCTATGGTGCTTGATTAGATTGAGAATCGATTCATTTCGGATCATTAAAGCTTGGTGAAGGTGTGGGTAAAGTTGATTTAGATTTGGTGGATTTTAGGAGAGGTTGGATAGATTGGAGGCTCTATTTTGCTTAGGTTTGATGTCGCTAGCGATGGGAAGCTCAAGGGAGATCAGGAAAGCTCTAGAGAAGTTTGTCTCCTCACTCTGAAGCTCTCTCAATGCCTTGGTGTGTGATGGAATGAGATGGAGAAGAGTATACTCTACTCCTCCTCAAATCAGATGGCTCAGGTTAGCTCTGCATTTTGCAGATGTCCAGCTGATGTAGGCAGCCCGGGACATCAATTGGGTGGCTGAGGTGGAGCGCCTTTAGTCGTTGAGGGTCGGGCATAGGCTGAAGTGGAGTGTCTTTGCTTTCCATGCAGAGCCAATGGAGTGGATTAGGTTATCTTACCTCCTTTGAACCATAGTCGACCCAACCAACTTTGTGTCAAGTTAGCTAGTGGGTTAGAGGTTCAAACTAAGCTAAGGAGGGCTGTCAGGTGCAAAGGGGTAGGTAAGACCACCAAAATGTGGGTTTTTTCTCATTTGGAGAGCTTTACCCAATGGGTATTAGGCTAATTCAGGTTTAAAATAGGTTGGGTTTGATTTGGGTTGACCCAAGGATGGGTCATGCCAAGTTTGGTTGGGTTTGAAGCTGGTTTGGTTGGGTTTAGCTCAATTTGACCCATGTAGGTCAAATTGGTTCAACCTAAGTCAAGTTGACCGATTGGTCAAATTGGATCAAACCAAGGGTTGGGTCAAGTTCAAATGATGATTTGGGATATTTTGGTTTAATTAGTTTGGCTTGATTTGAAGTGTATTTAAATTTGGCTCATATGGGTTCATATGGGTCATATGGGCTAAGTTGACCAATTTGGTCAAATTGACCAAATTGGCTTGGGTTAGGTGTTGGTTTAGGTTCAATTGATGATATGAAGATGATTGTAAGTGTTGATTTCAATTAATTTGGATTTAGGAATGATTTAGACCAATTTGATCCTTTATGTCAATTTTAGCTAAATGAGTCAATTGAGTTCAATTGGTCAAATTAGATTCAATCAAGAGTTTGATCAAGTTCAATAATCAATTTGTCAGGGATTTGAGTCATTAGTTTCAATCAATTTGATTTAGGATTTGATTTGATTCAATTTGGCCTTTAGGTCAAATTGGGTCAACTTGGGTCAAAGGGTCAATTGGACTTGGTTTGGCTCAATTGATGGTCAAGTCATATTCAATACTCAGCTTATGATTGATTAGAAGTAATGGCTTCAGTGAGTTTAGAATGAAGTTTGGCTCAATCTGGTTCATGTAGGCCAATTGGGTCAACTTGGGTCAAAGGGCCAATTGGACTTAGTTTGGCTCAATTGATGGCAATTGATCAATCAAGGATGATCAACAATCATTGTATGAGGTTTTGGATGGGTTGGTTCAATCCAATTTGGGTTGGATTGGGGTTTGATTTATTTGGGTCCTTTAGGTCACTTTAGGTCAAGTGAACCAAATTGGTCAATTTTGATTGAATTAGGTTGAATTGAGTTGAGTTGAGTTTGATGATTGATTTAGAATTGATTGATGGCTTTGATTGCAATTGATTTGAATTTAATTGGATTTTGGCTCATTTAGATATTTTAGGTCAAATGTGTTATGTTGGGTTAATTGAAATGATTTGATCAAATTGGCTTGATTATAGGTCTTAAGAGAGTTTGAAATGATGATTTGTATGGTTGGAGTACTTTTATGAAAATCAATTGGGTTTGAAAGAGTTTATGTTTGATCCATAGGATTAGTGTATGGGGTTAAGATGGGTTTGAAGTCAAATCATTTTGGCTTGGAGCTTATTTATGAAACAAATTCAATTAAGTTTGGAATTGATTTTAGGTTTTTTTTTTATTGATTATATATACGTAGGTTTGGGTTATACCGTAGGATAGGTTGGTTCTATTGGTCCTAAGGTATAGCTTCAACCTATGGTTTCACCTATTCACTAGTAGTGTCTTATGACCTAGGAGGTTCTAGTGTTTAGCGGATCCCTAAGTTTAGGATAGAGAAGAAGAGACCTCACACCAAAAGTGAGGTCAACACTGTCACTTCTTTATTATTTTGACTAATGAGATCTTCTATTTGGGATTTAGTGATAACATCATCCTCTTGATAAGTGTTCACTATAACTTCTCTTAGAGGTTCATGCATTTGTGTTGAAGATGTTGGTAGATTAGACAAAGCATTTTATATGCCTCCCATTTTAATTGTTTAATTATTCATTTTTGATGAATTTCTTGGAGGTATCTAGTAGCTCTTTCATCAACCAACTCATCTCATAGAGTCGATTGTTCAGTTGGTTGATTTCTTGATCTTTCCTTTGAAGTTGGGAACCCACCTACAATGTCTATTAATTCTTCAATCACTTCCACTTCTACTTGAGCTTCACTTTTAGGCTTTTGGTGGCTTTGGTTCCCTTGTTGATCTTCTTGATTGTACTATTCGGGTACCATGCCTTGTTTCATAAATGCGTGTCAACATGTAAATAACTTTGATCTCCAGGTGATCAATATATTCATTATTTTGGAGACCAAAATGTTGATGTTCTTCATTGGCTAGGAGGTCTTCATCTTCCAAAAAAAGTTGGTCATTTATGTCATCATCTACTGGCTAGCTCTTCTCGAATCGATGTTTTTAGTTGATGATAGGAGAGTATGTTTCTTTGTCATCTGGTGGGGTTGGCTTATCATTGATGACTTGGGATTCTTTTAGTACCCAGATCAATCAGGACCTTCATGTAGTGGATCTCTAAGAATATATACCTGAGATGTCATGCCTTGGTGTTTACTAGATTTCTATGGTAGTTGCTAGGACCTTCCAAAAACTGACCACTTAGTGTTTAATGGTTCACTGTCAGTTTTCATCAACTGTAGTGCCTATAGAATTTGAGTCTTATTATAAACAGGCATGATATTTTTGAATATTCCAACCTCTTCTTATGTAGAAATTGTTTGGGTTGGTGACATGGCTCACTAACTTCTTGATTCTTCTCTAAAGGTTTAATTTTAACAACCTTCATAACTTTGTAGATTTTGGAGGAAACAATCTTCCTCTTTTGTGGTTGATTCTATGGACTATGATGTGTATGTTTATCCCAAAATGATTTCTTTATAGCTGCTCCTGAGCTATTTCTTTTGACTCAACAGAGCAGATCAAAGTTGTTTATGGTGGGTATATTTGCTTCCACCAGTAGGTCATGTTGTTCGACATGAGTAGGCAATCCAATAGCTTTGTGACCAGCATTAAATTTTCTATGAGCCCTCCTCTGCATTTTGGTGGTTGAGGAAGAAGCTTTGTGGTCGTGCTTTCCTGTAGTAAGGATAACATTATGTTGGATAGTATGCTCCCCTAATGCACTACTGATTGTATTAGCAATAATGGAATTCAACTTAGGCCTGAAAGGCATCTTATCCTTAGTAGAAGTAGTTGGCATTGCATTTGAAAGTCTATCAAAGATGGAACATCTTTTAGAGTTCAAGGATATAGAGTTGGGCTCATTCGGAATGATCATGTTTGGCTTTTTTTTCCTTATTGAATGCCTTTAATATTCCAATGCCCATGATTATAGGTTTAGTAATAGGTCGTGTTGGCAAAAACTAGTCAACCTATGAAATTGTACTGAACTGAAGAGTAGCCCCAACAAATCCAGTGTTGATTATGGCTTGAGGAAACCTTAGCTTGGATATCTCACCAAGCTTAATAGTCATCATATTCTTGATGCTTTCCATTTAATGCACTTATTCGTAGATCTAAAGTTAGGCTTTACTAGGTTTAAGAACCTAAGCTTTTTATAAAAGAATATACTCTTGTATTATATTCTACAATGACACTGTATATTTTAAATTTTCCAACCATAGATGGAGAGAGAAGTAATCCCCAGCAGAGTCGCCAAAAATTTGATTGCTCTTGAAAAACACACCTCTTGGAACCTCTCCGCCATCCTACTTTGGGATGGGTAGAAGTATGCTTTTCTTGAGATATATATATATAACTTGATTTCCCCTAACATTTACATCTAGGTTCTACTTCCTATGGACACAAGCCTCCATAGTTAACTAACTCTCTTACCGCAGTAGGAGAGAACTCTCGATTAAGGTTGGAAATAAATATATCTTTTTGATATATGATGGAAACATATCTTTCTAACATATAATGGTGTCTATCAGTGTAGTATGGTGTAGATGACTATCTAGGTAGATTATCTAGGTACACTCTACATGGCGAAAAAGGGGGATTAAGCTTACACCTCTTTGAATGCCAAAAAGAAAGGAGTTATCAATCTCTTTTTAACTTCAAGCATATGTTGGAGAAAATGATGATGCAGCCGATCAAAATCCCATAGTTCCATTATCTCAGACCATTTTGATCCCTAGTCTACTTAGCCAAAGGAAATAATTCCTAACTAAAGAATCTTTGTCAGCGGCCATGGGTTGTACCGTCCAAGATGTTCTTATAAACCTGGGGTAACAATTGTATAAACTGACAAATTTCAGTCAACCTTGACAAATAAAAGGCTTTTTCCTATTAAATATATTCTATAATTCATGGCTCAAGGAGCAAAACTATTAAGAAACATATAGTCTATTATTGTGACAGAAATATAGTGGAGCCATATAGAAGCTGAGCCACTTGTTCAGAGGGTTCTAGTCATACCATATTTCATGTGGTGTTGTTTGGCAAAAAAACCACACAAATAGAGGACACAGGCCATGTCCTTACTGGCATGAGTTATTTGAGTGTGAACATAGTGATATATTTAATTTTACATTGGCTCTTTTATGAGCAAAGATTTTCTTAGCTTATCATTCTTGATAAATGATGATGTATTGGTGGATGAGTATTTACTTCAGGTTATTTTAAATGGTAGACTCCATTCAATTTTTAAGGTATCCCTTTCAATTGAACATTTAATCAACACAACCATCATCAGAGAATGATTAAGTTTTGTTGACCTAGACTTAATCATAAGACTCAACCGATATTTTTAACCCTCATAGTATCCTCAGACATTTAATTTATATTTTTATGCATATGTCGAGCATATACGGGTGATTTAGATTAATTTTTTTATATTAACCTGCAAAGCATCCTCGAGCAATAGACTTAGGCAATTGTTATTATGCCAGGGACCCTATGGTAATTTAAATTTATCTTATGCTAAGCACCTCAGCATTGAAAATATGGCACCTAGATGTCGTATCATGCCTTATTGTCACATGGTTAGCACCGTGGCTTTATAATTATTGATCATGTTGACTGTTTGAACAATACCTAAGTGTTGATAGTTTCATACCGCAGTGTCAGTCCAAAGTTAATTCTGAATAACTGATAGGTGTACATGGACTTTAAGGGTGTGAGATAAACTTTTTGACTAGTGCCTTAGCGCTAGGTCAGAGCATAGCAGTGCTTCATCAATGCAAAGCATCTTTTTAGTTACGAAATTAATGGCAATGAATGCTCCTTTTTTTACTAGCACCGTAGCAGACTTGACTAACTGACCAATGCCTAGACCCTAGGTACTATTGACATCATTTTTGAATGAGGTTAATATCATTCTAAAATTAGTAATTAAGATGCCCTAATCTCAAATAGGAATCTCCTATTTCAATGCTTTTTCTTATCTCTTAATTCAATGCTTAGGACACTATACTTAGTGACCTAGGGCATCATCTTTGGGTTTGATCTAACCTAATTGGCTTAGGTGGAATCAACCCAATATTTCAATTTGGAATAAACCAAAATAAATTCAAATAAACCAAATTGAAATTAAATTAAAATAAATGAAAGAATCTAAAACCAAATCAAAGCCAAATCTAGTCAACTCACTTAACATAGTTTGACTTTAGGTGGGTTCACCAAGTCAAAGGTCAACCCACCAAAAATTTGATCAAATTAAATCATTCAAAATATTTCAAATGATCAAATAAACATGATTAATCATAAATATAAAGAAATTCAAATTCATTTAGGTCTTAATTAGGTTAATTAGACTACCTAGTCCAAAATGACCAAATTGGGTCCTATTCAGTTCAAACCTAAATCAAATTAATGTTAATTCAATTTGATTATTCAAAATCATTTGAAAATTATAATCAAACATAATCCAACCCACCATTGGGTCTATTTTGGTTAAATTGATCATTTGACGAAAATGAAACCCAAGCTTAACCCATTAAGCCCACTTTAGGTCAAATGGGTTCAAATTGAAATTTAAATGAAATTAATCACTCTAAATCATCTCATACATGTGATCAAGCATGATTGGAGCCCAAACCCAATCCAATTGACCCAAATTGGTCATTCAAACCTAATTGGAATAATACCTAACCCATTTAGGTTCAAATGGGTTAAAATGAAATGAAAGCAAAAATCAATTCAAAACTAAATGAATTAATCATTTCAAAACTCAATCAATCATCTATTAAATATGATTAAACTTATAATTATGATAATTAAATTAAAACCAAATAATTTGAATTCAAATACTTGGTTTAGATTCAATTTTCCAATCCAAGACTTTACCTTAAATCAACATTAAGTTTGAGGTAGGCTGCCATACATTAGTCTAGGGACTATGGTGATGATGCCATAAATCACAAAAAATAAAAAAGAAGAAGAAGAATGGAATTCAAAAGAAGAAAAATTTTAAAATGCATTAGAAGAAGGCAAGTCTCACTTCCCCTCTTCCATATGCCACATCCCATCTCTTATCTTCAAGAGATTGGATGGCTGCCATCAACTGAAGGACATCAAACCAAGCAAGAAGTAAAATAGAATTTTACTCTCTACAAAAGGAAGAAGCCAAGAAGAAGAGAAGAAAAGGAAGAAGGAAGAAGAAGAAGAAAAGGGGGCCAAGGAATAAAATAAGCCTAAAGCCATCCTCCTTGCCCTATTGATATCCAAGCTTGCTCACAAGGCCAAGGGGGATTGAATCCACCCCTTAGCCAGTCTTGCCATCACCGGTGGCCAAATTCCAGTCACCTAGAACTCAAGAAATCAAGCTCTTGGCCATCATGGAAAGAGAGGAGGGAGAGCCTATTCCCTCCCCATTTTCATTCTAAAATGTCCACTAAGGCAAGAGATGAAGGAGGGGACCCTTCCCCCAGCCTCTCGGAGCTGACACACTGGTGAATGGATAGAAATCGAGCTCCATTCATGGTGAAATCTGAGAGAGTGGTTTTCTCATCAAATTGAAGCTTCTAATACATTCTAGAGGTTGAGGTTACCTCAAACAAATTATCCAGCTTGCCTCCAGTGAGCCAAAAAACTGAACTGGTGTTGGTCTAGGGATCAATCCACTAGGAGGCAAGCTATCAAACTTCACCCACACCTTCATCTAGTCGAAATGAAGCTAATGGATTCAATCCCATCACCAGTGATCACCAAAATCAAGGCCACACTCCCTCACCAAGCCTCTAGGCCATCAATTTTGGTCCTTTTGAAAGGAATTCAATCCCCAAGTGGTTCAAACCATATAGATGAGTCTTAAATCAATCATTGATCGATTTGCAATCAAATTGTGATCATCAAAGATTAGGTGAAAAAGAGGTACGTCATCCATCTCTCACCGACAAAATCCAAAAATGAATCATTGTCATCCTATCCTTCTATTAGGAATAGACAGCCTTGATTTAGGTGGACGGATTGATTTAAAACCCTTAAGGAATCATAGAATTGATCAAGGCCATCTGATCTTCAATCGGACGGTCGATGATCTTCCCAAATAGTCAACTCGTGTCATACCATGTGACGAAGGCACCACGATGGTTGCCACATCAGCCCGCCATTAGAAAATGATTAATCCCTTTAGAAATTTATTAAAAATTTATTAAAAATCATAAAAAATTCAAAAACTCTTAGAAAAATAAATATAAATCAAAAATGCAAAATTGGGCTCTACGGATTGATCGTGATGAAAAGAATCCATAAAAATTAAAATCTCCAACTAATTTTAGTATGAGAGCATTAATTTAAGTTTAATTAAAATTAATTAACCATTAATTCATCTCAAATAATTGAAATGAAACTTTGGGGAAGTGAAATTGATATTAAAACACACCTTAGGAAAAATTTACCTGAATTATTACAATGTAATTCATGAGAAATGAAATTTCAAATCCAAAACCTCCATTTTAAATTAATTAATTAATTAATGAAAATGAATCAAACAACCTTAAATCAACTTAATGAACCTTAATGAACATTAAAACACTAATGAAACTCATTGGAACTTAATAAATCACAAATTTGTTTAATTAAGCAATTAAATGAATTAAACAATTCAAATAATTAACCATAAATTAATTAAATCATAATAAATCAATCAAAAGTCCACAAATTATGAATTAACCCTCCTTGGAAATGTATTTTAGAGAGGAATCAATGAAAAATGAAATCACTAAATGACCTTCATTAAATTAGGCTTGATTTATGTTTTAATAAAATTAAAACCTTAATTACACCCTAATTATGAATCTAATCAAGATGAAACTTTGGCACATGAAATTGCATGTAACCCCACTTGCCATAAAAAATTGAAATACAATTGACTTTTGGATTGGGAATTGTTTATTTTCCAAATCTTCAGGTCAATATTAATCAAATAAAGAATAAATAAAATTCATTAAATTATTAAATCATGAAACAACTTGAAGTAATTTCAATCAAACATCAAAAATACTTAGGATAGTTCTCCAAACATCCTAAGTCAAAGAATTTAATCAATTACATACTTAAGGATTAATGAAATTAATAAATCATATTAAGAGTAATTAAACCTTAAGTTAATAAATTTATAATTAAACAACCTGAATCAAATCAAATGAAATCAAAACTTAACCTAAATACTCTAAGTTAACATGAATAAAACTAAAGGAAACCAATATAACTTAGTATAAAACATTAATATAAACCAAATGAACTAATTCAAACAACACCAAATGAAATAAATGAAATAAAAAAATTAAATCAAATGAACCAATTCAAAAATAAAATCAAATTAAATAATTCAAACCAAACTAAATTGAAACTAAACTAAGAATGAAAATTAAATTAAATCTAAATTTAAAAGAAAAGAAATGAAACATTAATCTAAATTCAAACAAACTAAATGAAATCAAAAGGATTAATTAAGATACTTAAGGATCTTAGTTAGATCTTTGGGATGGATCTTCATCTTAGGATGAAGATTTCATTTCATTAGGAGTTAAGATGTAGAATAGAATAGATTCCATCCAAAAGTGGAATTCATTCTACTCTTCATTCTTGAAAATATAAACTTCATTTTAACAAAATAAAAGTGAAATGAAAATGAAAATAAATCACTAAATTATTTGAATTGAAATCACCCAAAAGTAAAATTCAAACAAACTCAAACTCCAACTTGAAACTAAAACTAAAGAGGCCTAGCAAAGTCTTGCTACACAAACATATTCTCTTCACATACTAGATTATTTGGTCATGGACCCTAGACTTAGGTTAAGTCGATCTATGATTTTTTATGATTCTTTGTGATATGTGTTGATATGATGTGCTTCACATGTCTTTATGGTGTACTATTTTAGACTGCATGTCTAGGATTATTTGCCCACTCTACTGGATGATAGGATGTTCTTTCTAGATCTAACATTATCTTTTGCAGGGGGCTATGATAGAGAGGATTATTTTCATAAATAAAATTGAAAATGTTGTTCCTTGTATGTATGTTTAAATCCTTAAGCATATCCCATAAGATAGGTGGGCTTACCAAGCAACTAATGTTAAGCCTGTATGTTTGTGAAATATAACTCTTATGTGTTGTTTGTATTTTGTTGACATTTATTTTGTAGGGCTTAGAATTAATTTTGAAATTCAAAATGTAAATTTGAGTTTAAAATTAAGTTAAGATCTATGAGGTCTAAGATTAGCCAAAACTGACCTTACTAGAAGATAGGTGCAGTGGTCCCCTGTGAAGCACAATGCATGTCCCTGAGGAAGGAGACTATCTTGGAAAGAAGACCCATAGATCTAGACTTGTAGTTCTAGGCTAAGTTGTATAAGGGCAGAGCTCGGTAATCCATTTTTCTTTTCTTCCAGGGTGTGCAGTTGTACCCGGCCGCATTGGCCTTTTTTTAAATTAAATTAGCTTGATTTATTTTTGGGTGCATAATAGAAACAACCTACTTTTTTAGGTTTCTTTCTTTGTTGTGCTTTTCTTTGAATCAATGGCTGGACGATTAGGCCCATAAGGAAAATTAAATTTTATACCCAACTAAAATCTAAACAATTAAAACAAAACTAAAGAAAACTTGAAACCTCACATAAACTAAAGCCTTAGGCAAAACATAAAATCAATTAGAAACAATCAGGTTTCGAAACCATGAAATCATATTTCTCCAATCCTTGAATTGGGCAACTTCTCCCACTGCACATAAGGGGCATCTGACTTGTGAGGATGACTGCCTTCTTGGGGATGCCTACCTTCTATTACTAATTTTGCCCATAACCATTTCTAACTACATGGAATTAGGCATAAAAATGCATACCCATGATCTTAAATAAATCTTGAATCAAGACATTTAAGAATTTGAAAAATGTGTATTAGATAGATGCATTTCATACCTTACATGATTCTAGAGAATAAGAAGTGAGTCTAGGTTCATAGATTTCTTTCTTAAAAATGCAACAACCCATCCATCATGCATTCATTAGACTTAGCATCATGAATTTAAAATGTGCTTAGATTGTGTTAGTTGGCAGCCCTATCTAGGTGGGTTGTAAGTCCAAAAGAGTCAGGGATAGGTTAATTCTCTCAAGTGAGAGGAGTGGCCAATAATTCCAAAAATTAAATTAGGTCAAGCATCTGACATGTGTTAGAAGCACCTGTAGACTAGGTTCTAAAGCATCCTCTTTAGGAATAATTCTTCAACCTTAGGCGTTTCTCCAGTCTTATACTATTAGAATCTAAGTTCTAGATTTTTAAGAAAAATTCAACTCAAAATCTAAATTAAATTCCATATTTTAAAGCCCAATTATAGGATAGTTGAATAGCCTACTAGATTTCTCAATATTATAGGAATTTCCTACTATTTCCCATTTGGCCTCCAAAATAACTCTTCCAATTTGAACCTCTCCCATTTGAAATTCCAAAAATCATTCCTTTGAAAAACACCATAGAAATATTTATGAATAATAACTTATTTATTTAATCGATAGTATTCTTAGGAAGAGACCCTTCTTAAGATGTAATTACCTATAGAGGCTTGCCTCTATAAGGAACTATAAATCAAGATTAAATTAAACCCTGATCTACCTCATATGTAGTACAGAAGAAAATTCTCTGGTACATGAAAGACCCATTAGCGTTAGGAGTCTTTTATTTAATGATCAAATCCATTATAGGAAAACATGTTTGTCTTTTGAAATATTATGTTTATTCCTTAATGACACATTTGATCATCTAAATAAGAAATTCCTAAACTCTATGTGGTGTCACAAATTTTCTCCACAGAGATATTACTATTCTAGAACCCAAGATGTTGGAGCCTTGGCACTATTATTTCAGCACCATATTGTAGCTCAACTTTCTCCCCTAATGGAAAGGTAATCATATTGCTTAAGAGACTTGTTGGCAAGAGGAGAGCCACTTCAGGAGAACCTAGCAAATTTGTTAACTCTATAGTGAAGGAATGGTATCAACACTTCTTCACCCACAAACATTTCATTCTGAAAAGGAGCTCATATAACCTGGGTGGGAGAGCAAAATGCATGATTAACAAGCATAGTTAGGTAAAGCTGGCTTATGAGAACAACTCCTGCATCATCCCTGTGGTACAAGAATTTTTCCCAATGAGAAGGAGCACCAAGATAATAAAGCCTTCATTCGGGAGAAATTGGTAAGTTTTGATAGCACTGGAATTTGTAGTGATGGACTTAGTTTTCATATTATGTAGGAGGAAAGTGTCCTCGAATAATCACTAGTCATCCACTATTGAAAGTCTCCTTATAGTTTGTAAAAGAGTCATGAGGAATTAAGAGTAGGAGAAAAGAAGATGTAGCCTAAGGGCAATCGCCATTTTTATAGGATTTTTTACACTAGTGGGTTGGTTCTTTCCTCCCCATAACTGTTCTCCCCCCTCTCCCTTGGGTGGTTGTCATTGTTGGGGAGGGGATAGCAATTATTCTTGCTTCTTTAAAATGCATATCATCGTTGCAGTGCCTCGGTGATATTATGGCAGCGCCATAGTGCCATACCATCAACTTGCCAACTGGACTAGCAGTTGTCTTTCTAGAAAAATTGTAGTAGCACCTTAACGATAAGATCATAGCTCTACAACACTATGACAAAAAATATTTTACTTAATTTTTTGATGCGTGCACTCTGGTACATCGAAGACCCATTAGCCCTAGGAGTCCTTATTAAGTAATTGAATCCATTCTAAGAAAATATATTTTCTTTCAAGATAATATATTTATCATTTAATAACGTATTTGATTACCTAAATATGTACCGTCAATATTTGCATAGTGTCCAAATAATAAAAATGCCAACACATTTTTTCCACTGCAGTTAAACTTCTAATTATTATATAGGTCACACTATTAAGCTTAGGGCCTACTGGTAGTCCTTAGACCTTATAGCTAGGGTTGTCACCCTAGACCATGCTTCTCGAGTGCATGACCCCTAAACCCACTCACATTCTTTTAGTGCCACTAATGATCTAATGATCCCATCCAATATATAGAATCACAAATCTATCAATGTTTTGAACCGAGATAGCACTATTTTATGGGGTATGCACATTGATCATATACCTACAACCCCCCCCCCCCCCCCCTCAATGTCCACTGTGAACTACTTCCTTATACTTATACCATGGGAATCGAGATGTTGATTGAGTAAAGTACTTGGTTATGGTTTTCTAAATATGTTTGCATGATTCTCTTTTGAAGAACAATACTTAACATCTATAATTTGATCCTCAATCAACTCAAGCTTAGAGTGACATTGAATCTCTATGTGCTTAGTTCTAGCATAAAAGACTGGATTATTTGTAATTACAATGCATCTTTGATTATCATATTTGATGATGCAAGGATCATTCACCTCAATGTCAACATCACTTAATACTCTTCTTATTCTTACATCTTCATATGATACAAGAAATGTTGCTTTGTATTTTTCTTGAGATAATAAAAAGGACATTATATGTTGCTTTTTGCATAGCCAAGTGAATATACCGATACTAAAAAAAATACAATACCTAGAAATACATTTTCTTGTAATTAAATTGCTTGCTCAATAAGACTCATAAAACTCGATCAAGGTGTCTCTAGAATTAAATGTGATGCCATATTTCAATGTGCCCTTGATGCATTTGAGTTTTCTCATTTGTTTTCATCAATGATTATCTTGAGTCATAGCAACAATATGAACACTAATTAAAAAACTTATCCCAGATCTTCTATTACAAATAAATAATAAAAATAAGGCTTCTTTTGAGTATTTGATATTTGTTTATTTTAGTTGGAGGAGAGTGATCATTCATGGAGATTTTCACATTCATTTCCATAGGTGAAACTATAAGTTTGCATTTCATACATTCCAAATGACTTCAACATATCACTACCATTGTTATTGAATTCATACATCCCAAAAATCTTCGTAAGTAATTGTCATACTTCAATTCCCAAGCAGTAGTGGTGGAGTCATGCGTCTATCATTTTGAACTCCTTACTCAGTGTTGTTGGGTTTCATTTATCTTGTCTTCATGGTCTCTTATTAATACAATATCTTTTGCATATAGAGTTATGATTGCATGCATCTTTTTTTTCATGGAAGACATATAAATATGCATCTAATAACTTCTATGTAAACCACATTTCCAAAAGATGTTATCAATTTTCTTGTACTAAACACTAGAAGCTTGCTTTAAGCCATATAAAGCTTTCTTCAATTTTTATACCATTTTTCTAATTTGGTAGCTCAAACCCTTTTGATTGGGCAATATAAACTTCTTCTTTAAAAAGCTAATTTAAAAAAGCTGATTTAACATCCATTGAACCACTTGCCTTTTTTTTTTTTTTGTCAGCTATAATAGAAAGAACCACATAATCATGGTCATTCTTTCTATTGATGTGATGTATCTCCAACATAAAATCCTTCAACTTGAGAGAAACCATGTGCAACGAACCGAGCTATATTTTTTTCTAAGGTATCATCTACCTTAAATTTTACTTCCATATCCATTTGGTACTAATTATCTTACCTTTTGGAGGATTGTCAACAATATCCCATGTCTCATTTTATATGATTTTTTCAAACTATATTTGCATGGTTGCCTTTCATTCTAAATTTCTTCAAGCTTCATCAAACTAAGAAGGTTCTTTAATGATCTTGATGACTTCATCCATTAGTGCTAGATTCACCAAGTATTTTTTTTAATAAAGTTGCTTCTATATTCTCTTTGATCTTCACGGTCCATCTTAGTATGGACATGACTCTACCACTTTTGGGCTTTTATCATCAAAGAGTTGTTGAAACTACTTGGTTGTGGATTCCCTTGAAGTTCAATAGATTGAATATCACCTATTTTATCATAAAACAATTTCATGCCCACTACTTTAGGGTTGGAACTAGGTAGTTTATTTCGTCAATTGATGATGAAGTGGTTCCATCTATAATTGAGATTACCCTTTCATTAAGTACCATATCATAGCTTTTGATTATCTTCTTAGCCTCTTTATCAAAGAGTTTGCACATCTTTGATTCTTAACTATATCCCAAGAAGATACACTTTATGCTCTTATCATCAACTTCTTTATATTATCATTAGAATCATGAACAAAAAATTCACATCCAAATGTTTTGAAATGAGATACAGATGGATTTTTACTTAAATAAGCCTTTTTAGGAGTCATTGCAATAACAACTTTCATGTAATAATGATTCAAGATGTATGCAAGTGTATTAACTTCTTTAGCTCAAAATGTATTGGGCAAGTCTTTCCCTCTTAGCATGGACCATGCCATCCCTACAATACTATAATTTCAAGTTCTACCACTCCATTTTGTTATGGTGAATATGCCACAGTGATTTTTCATCTAATCTCAAATTTTTCACAATAGTTGTTGAATGTATTTATAGTAAATTAACCTCCTCAATTTGTATATAACATTTTAGATTTTGTCTTGCCTCATTTCCTATAAGTTCATGCTACAATATAAATTTGACAAGAGCTTTAGCCTTGTCTAGAAGGAAATATACCACATGTTTCTACCATAATCATCAACTAATAGCATTAAATAGGGAGATCATGCCAAAGTAGGTGTAAGATGTGTTTGAATGAACTAATTCCAGAGGATTCTTTGCCATATAAGATGACTCTTATGGAAATGCTTCACAATGTTGCTTGTCCTTTAAACAAGCTTCACAAAATTCTTGTACACTAGAGATCTTTGGTAGATCTACAACCCTAATTTTTTTAATAATCTTCTACATTACTTTGTAAGAGATGCATCCGAGTCATTCATGCCATAAGATACTTACAAAACACATTTGTTTTAATTGTGAAATCATTAAATTCATACTGGTTATCATGTCTAACACATTTACATATAACTTTCAATTAGAATCTATTACCTCTACACTAGCTCTTTTGAAATGAACTTCTATATTATTATTATAGTAGAAATTGATAATAAGTTTTTTTTCAAGAACATATTGTACACTAGAGAAATCTTATGATTGATCATCATCAATCAAGATTGTGATCCCTCTTGTCCCTTCTATTAAACATCTTTAATCAGTTGCAACCATGACACTTATAGGTTCTTTAAAAGGCTTAAAGGAAAAGGGAAACATACATGTCTTTCTTTCTTGTCATGTGGTGAGTTGCTCCACTGCCTAGTACACATGGATTCTCTCATAATGTAACCTTTTGTTGTGTAGCATGTTTCCTCATATGCAATAAATCATTTTAATTATACTTCCACATTATTAGCCTTCAAAAGATCTTCTTACTAAATTGTCTGATGATGTGACCCTTCTTATTGCAGTAATGGCATGAATCTTAAAATCACTTCTTCATTACTTTTTGTTTCTAATTTGAAGTTACTTTGGTCTTCACATTAAGGCAACACTTGCTTCACCATTATGACTTTTGAATTCTAATTCTTCTTCTAGTAATAAGAAAGTGCATTTTTTTGAATGTTTGTTGAGAAATTTAAATTTGAATCTTTAGAGCTACTACCAAACCATCATACTTTGAATGAAGCACTTAGATACATCTTATTTCTAATTCTCTTATTGATTTTGATATGCCAATAGCTGTCATTTAATTGCATAGATTTTTTATTCATGTAATAAACTTTTCTACATCTCCACTTTCTACCAATTTGTTTGTAGCAAGTTGATTCTCCAAATTTTGAAAATGGGTTGATTGCATGTCTCAAATTGATTTTTCAATATACTCTAAGCATCAAAAGTTTTACTGGTATGTTGGATTAAGGTGAACACAAAATCTAATGCACTTATAATAATATCACATAGTGCATACGCACACAAAGTCTAATGCACTTATAATAATATCACATAGTGCATACGCATTTCTACATTTTTCAAGCTCATAACATCACATAATTAGATGGAAGAAATGTACTTTCAATCTTAGGGTTAAGATTGCTTCTTGTTTCTAGATCTAATGTAAGAACAATATCAAGTAACTCATATGATTCTAATCTTGCACTCATCTTAAATTTCCAAAGTGTATGATTAGAGCCATCAAGCTTTCCTTCAGTAAAGATTAGAGGGAAGACTCTAATTGCTAAGAAAGCTAATATTGAAGTGACCATTACCTCATACAATTAAGTTATTCAAATAATCAAAATCTATAATACCATGTAAGAAAGAAAGTGTAATACATAAAGTAGTTTATTCATTACAACAAATATGTATTACAATAATGGACATGTCCTCAGCCCTATGCCATTAGAAGAGCTTCAATAGCAACAACTAGTAAAAAAGAGAAGGAAAGGTAAGGGATTATAAAAGATTGCTCACCATGGAAAGTGATGAAGGATTGAAAACTATTTATAGATTTTTTCTTTTAGTCTCCATGATAGCTTCTTTGAGTCCACAATGATAGCTGTCAAATATGGCAGCTATCAAGGATGAAGACTATCATGGATGACAGCTATCAATAGTGGCAACTATCAAGATAGGCCAATGTCAAGGACATAAGCTTTCAAGATTGGTGGTTATCAATGATGATGACTATCAAAAGTGGCAACAATCTAAGAATGATTGTCAAAGGTGGTAGATGTAAATCTCTTTTCACATTTTCTTTTCATTATAGCTATGCTTCTAATTATTATATAGTCCATACCATTTAGGCTATGGCTTACCAGCAATCCCCAAACCCCACCGTTAGCACTACCAACCCAAATGCCACTTCTTAGGGGTAATGTCCCTAAGCCCATACTTATTCTTTCAATGCACTTATGATCAAATGACCTCATCTGATGAATAGGATCATAAATCTATCGATGTTCTATTAGGATAACATTATTAGATGAGTATGGACATTGATCATATTCCAACAAGAAATACATCTTAAATAGTGGAAAGGAGTAAAAGTGAACTCCATGTAAATTCTTCAATTTGCCTTGATTAAGTATCCCTTGATGTTTTTGAAGAGATTACACTTCAAATAAGTTTTGAAAGATTCTTACTATTGATTTAATTGGCTCCACAATCTTCTTTCTAGATTTTTCTATAGCTATTTAGTATTTATATTTTCATGTATATGTGATAAGCTAAGCTAACCACCTCTCCATCAATGCCTCCAAAATAGTGTTTTTAACCCTCTAATGTGATCTCTATACATTATAATGTGGAACCATAACCACTTATAGAGACATAGAGTATAAATTTTATTATTTTACCAAACATTAATGATTAGAGTGTAGATAGATATAATCTCTAGATGTAGGTTAAAAACTATTAGATAAAAGATAAAGGAAATTAGGTTAGGCTTCCAAACATGATTATGTTCCTTTAGATCCCATTACTTCATTATCTCCTCCCTTACTCTTGTATGCTCCACCTACATGCCATACACTAATAGGGGTCTTTGAAAAAGAAATAGATTAATCTACAAAACATTCACATATTTAAGAAAACAAAACTAAGTTAGGTTGACGAAGCCACGCATTAGATCCATTAGCTAGCTTGGTTCTAATTTCTTTGTTGGAAGCCATATAAGATTCACTAAAAACTTCATGTGTTCTTGTATTAGATCTTCTAAGATTTGGATATCTATTCTTAGAAGATCTACTAAATAGAATAATGGGGTATTTGTCAGAAATTTTGTTATTATTCATTGTAGATTTCTAGTTGCTGATAAATCTATACAATCTATTGGCACCATGAGCCTATCTCCCACTAGCTCTTGAATTCACAAACATATCTACTATTTCAATATCTTTGACTTTAAGCAGCACCTCTTCCTCTACACCATCAAAATCCAAGCTGTCCTCACTTTTCCCTCCACATACATGTAACAAAAGAGCCTTATTATGTAAGAAATCATATCGTGCATGAAAACACTTTTGTTTGGTCCAATTATGAGGGTAAATCAACTCCTAGTTTGGCCAAAAAGTAACACATGCATTTCCTTCATGAAAAGTATGAGACATTTTATAATTAAATTGAGAAAGAAGTTTTCTAGTATTATTAAGCAAATAATAAATCTTGGCATTTCCTTTTAATTAGAGTTAATAAAAGATATGAGCATAAGAGCATCCATTTCAATTTATAAATTTTTGAATTCCATTGAAACATATAGATTAAATTCATAGTTTAAAGCCATAATTTTAGTAAAAAATATTGAATAAGGAGCATGATGCCTAGCAAAAGCCATGATCACATTACCATTGTCATTCCTCCTGATACCACCTCAACTAAATTTTTAGCAGTCACAAACCCATCAAGATTAATTTTTAAAATGTCATTCATTGGTTTTTTCCAAATAACAAATCTATTTTGTCTACTAATACTATTTGATTCTAAAGAGATACCAAAATTTTGGGCAATAATTTTGATATGTTTAAGGTGTTTTTAGAGTAACCATTTTAGCATAATATAGAACATTAACTTTATATTTAATTCTTGAGATGATTCTACTATGAATGATAAGGATGTCATGATGTTTAGAATAATTTCTATTTAAACAAATAAACTAAAGGATTGATAATGCAAGAATTATTTTTATGTGACCTCAATATGTTAAAAAATAATTTATTTAATAAATTTGAGATAGATATGTTACCCTAAAAATATGAAGATTTAAAAATGTCATCATACCTAACCCAGATCTGAGAAGCTATGAGACCATTAATAAAAACATGATGTTGATCTCATTTTTGGATGAGGTTAGCATCATCCTTAAACTAGTAATTAGGACACCTGATCCTAGATTAGAAACCTCTTAATTAATCACTAAGAACACAACACCTAGTGTCCTAGTGCATCATCCTTAGGTTTCATCTAACCTAATGGGTTTAGGTAGAATTAATCCAAATCTCATATCTAAATTAAAACATACACCACTTGAAATCTGAATTTAATTAGGCTTAGATTAAGGTTTAATTTTGGAAATTAAACCTAATTACCTTATTTAAGCTAAAAATAACATAAAACTAAGAAATTCAAATCAAATAAAAATAAACCCAAATCAAGTTAAATGAAAGCATGAACATGAATGAATCCATATCCAATTCAAGGTAAAAAAGTGATCAACCCTTTTGGCAAAGGGTTGACTTATGTGGGTTACACCAAGTCAAAGATCAACCCACTAAAATTTGACCAAATGAAATCATTTCAAATGGTCCAAATGATAGAATAAACATGTTTAAATATGAATTTAAAGAAATTTAAATTTATTTAAGCTTTGTTTAGGCTAATTAGATCATTTGATCTAAACGGGCCTAAATGAACTTTATTGGGTTCAAACCCAAATCAAAATGAAATCAACTTAGTTTGATTATCCAAAACCATTTGGAAATTATCATTAAATATAATTCAATCAACCATTAGGTCCAATTTAACTAATTTGGTCATTTGACAGAAATGAATTCAACTTAACCCATTAAGCCTAATTTGTGCCAAATGGGTTAAAATTGAAATCAATTCCAAATCAAATTAAATTAATCACTACAAATCATGTCACACATGTGATTAAATATGATTGGAGTCTAAACACAATTTAATTGAGTCAAATTGGTCATTTGACTCAAATAAGTCCAACTTAACTCATTTAAATCTAAATGGGTCGAGTTGACATAAAAACAAAATCAATTCAAAACTCAAGAAAATTAATCAATCTAACACATCATAAGTCATCAATCAAACAATTAAAGTTTAATTTAAATTCCAAAATGACCAATTGAGCTTAAATATCCAATTTGATTTATCCTTAATCAAATGGATTAAACTAGCCTAAATGACATCAAACCTTCACATAGCATGAGGTAATTAAAGTCAAAATTATCCATTGGATAATCAACATTAATTGGAACTTAAATATAAATCTAAAGTAATCAATAGAAATACATTTAAATCATTTTAAAATAAATTAAATCCAAATGACATCAAATTAAGATCAATTCTCAAATCCAGCTCAAATGGACTTGGGTTTTACCCATGACTCATCTTGGTTTGACTTGGGCAACCAACCACTAATCTAAATGAATGGTATGGTGATGATAAAAGCTAAGTAATATTATGTGAGATTAAATCATTAGTAATGAGGTCTAACCATGGCAAGAGAGAGAGAGAGAGAAACTTCATGCAAGGAAGCCAAATCCAATTCTCTTTCCTCTACATCTCATCCAACCCTTTTCCCCATCTAATTAGAGAAAATCATAATCAATTGACCGCCTCTAAAAGCTAGCCTCCAAGGGTGGTAATCAAGATGGCCAACAAATGTTGACCCTTCTTCCATGGAGATGGCTCACGGCCAAGATAAAAAAGAGAGAAGGAGGCTTCTTCCCCTCAAGAAATTCCTTTAAACACACTCACAAGGATAGAAGAGTGCTAACCAACCTCCTTGGCTGACCTTCTCGCCATCGATGGCCGAATTCTTGTCACTTAAACTCTTCTATATATGGATTTCGATCATATATGAAAAGAGAGGAAGGGAGCTTCCTCTATGTAATTTTAACATCCTCACACACTCCTAAGGTGAAGAGAAGTAGAAACAAAGTGTTCCCCGAACCTCTCACCGCTGGCAGGCCTAAAATCGGCCAAAGCTGGCGGCCAAGCTCTCGGCTAAAGGCCTAAATAGAGGAACACGATTCCTCCTTCCAAATTGGATGTCCCTACACTTTCTAGGGATAGAAGAGAACTTGAATGAACCTTTCTTGAAGTTTGTCACCGTCGGCGAGCCAGAAAACCATCAAACTAGATGACAAGGTGGGGAGCATTTGTCTCCATGGTGATCCACATGGAGACAACATGTGAAACTTCTCCCATAGCCTCGCCACATCCCAACGAAGGTGTACGAACTATTCGTCCTTATGAAGGTATGCTTGAGATAGAATCACTTGGTGATTTGATGGATTTGTAATTGAAACTACATGCTTTCACAACTTTGATAGGCGGAGATCAAGGCGAAAGAGCCATGAACTCTTGGTTCTCTGGCGGGAGGATAGGGGAGAAATCTTTGTTGTCCATTCCTTCTATTCGGAATGGACAACCAAGATTTAGCCGCTTGATTGATTAAATTTCCATTTGAATCCACGCATGAAATCCAAGCCATCGATCCAAGATCGGACAATCAAGATGAAGGCTATCGTCCCCACTGCCATCTGAATTGGATCTGTGTGGATCTAGCAAGTCATATTAGGTACCTCCACGTGTAAAGTGGTGCAACAACGGCGCTGCCCATTAAAACGAGAAATTCTCAATTTTTCCTAATTAAAAATTATTTTAAAAAATACCAAAAAATTTAAAAAAATAAAAATAAAAATAAAATACACATCTAAAAAATGAAAATAAGGGATTTATGGATTCATCTTCGTGAGAGGAATCCATTAAATTCAAAATCCTCATATTTTAATGGGTATTTTTGGGTTAATTTGAGTTTGAATGAAAGCAATCAAACTCAAATTAGTTTTAAACTTCTCATCCAATCAATATGAAACTTTAAGGAACTAAAATTAGGGTTAAAATTCACCTCAAGAAAAATTTTAATGATTTATTATGATGTAAATCATAAGATATTGAATTTCCAATCTCAAACCCAAATTTTAATGAAATAAATTAATATTAAATAAACAAAATCATGAAAAATGATAAAGTCACCTTAAATCATTATAATAAACTTTCATACACTACTAAAACTCATTGAAACATAATAAGTCATAAAATGATCTAATTTGGCATTTAATTGAATTAATTAGTCCAATTAATGAACCAGAACTTAGAAAAATCATAACAAATCAACCAAATTCTAAGAATTCCAAATGAACCCTCAATGGATGCATCTTCCAAAGAGGAATCTAAAATTAAATAAAATTCCTAAATAACTCCTTCTAAATTAAGGTTAATTTAGATTTTAATGAAATAATTAAAAACTTACTTAATCCCAAATTACACATGTGATTAGAATGAAATTCTATAAAAATAAAATTGGTAAGGAACCCCACTTTCATAAAAATTTCAAGATCAATTGACCTATATATTGGAAGTTATTGAATTTCCAATCTCTAAGTCAATTTACATGAAATAATAAATAAGAAAATTACAACAAATTATAAAAATTCATAAATTAATTTAAAACATTTTCATCGACATCAAAAGACCTGTAGAAAATTTTTTAACATTCTAAATCAAAGAAGTTGATCATTTACAAACATAGGGTTTAACGAAAACCATTAAAAACATAAAATTTAATTAAACCTTAAAGTTAATAAATTATTAAATTCATGATCAACCAATTAATGAAATCTTAAACCATTGTCAATGCAAACTAAGAATGAATCAAAAGACTAACCTAAATGTATTAGGTTAACATAATTCAAATTAAATAATCACAAATTAAATGGGCATAACATTAATAAAGCAAATAATAAGATCAATTTAAACCAAATAAGTCACATTAAATTAAAAATAAATCAAACTTATAAATATTTAATCAAATCAAAAGAAGTGGAAAAGAAGAATAAAATTTTAATTCCAAAATAAAATAAAATTATTGATCTAAACTAAACTCAAACCAAATCATTTTAATGATTCCAAAGAAGTTAATTCAGATACTTAGGATCTTAGCTAGACCTTTAGAATGAATATTCATATTAGGGTGAAGGCTTCATTCTATTTGGATCTAGGATGTTGAATAAAATGTGTTCAACTTAAAGCAGAATCTATTTTATTCTTCATTCCTGAAAACTTAAACTTGACTTTTACAAAAAAAGAATCTAAAAATAAAAATAATAATCACAAATCATTAAACCATTTGAATTAAAACCATCCAAAGATAAAATAAACAAACCTCAAAACTTGAATTGAAACTTAAATCTAAAAAGGCCTAGCGAAGTCTTGCAACACAAATCCATTTTTTTCAGACACTAGATTGTTAGGTCATGTACCTTAGACTTAGGTTAGGTCAATCTATGATGTTCTATGATGTGATGTGATGTGATAATTTTTTTTGTATGGTGTACTATTTTATACTAGATGTCTAGGATTGTTTCCCAATTAGACTAGATGGTAGGATGTTCTTTCTTGAACTACTATTATGTTCTGCATAGGGTTATGCTAAAAATGGACCACCATCATAAATTATATATAAATATTATTTTCTTGTATGTATGCTTAAGTCTGTAACAATAGCTCAATATGATAGGTGGGCTTGGCAAGTAGCTAATGCTAAGCCCATTTTTTTTGAAAATATAACAAATAATGTGATGTTTACATTTTTCTTTTTTTTTTTGTAAGGAATAAGACTTATTTTTGAAATTTGAAATGTAACCTAAGCTTTGAATTAGGTTAGGATCTATGGGGTCTAGGATTAATAGAATCATATCCTACCAGCAAATTAGTGTAGAGGCCCCCTGTGAAGCCCAATGGAGGTCCCTAAGAAATGAGATGATCTTGAGGAAGATCCATAGATCCAGACTTGTAATTCTATGCTGAGATGTATAAGGGTAGAGCTTTGCTATCCATTTTTCTCTATCTTTAGGGATGTACAATGGTACCTTGCCACAATGATCTGTTCTTTAATTTAAATTTGGCATGATTTAATAATAGAATCAATTTACTTTTCTAGATTTATTTATGTGCTATGTTTTCTATGATGAATGCATGGATGTTAAGCTCCTGGGAATATTAAATTTTCTACCCAACCTAAATCTAAACAACTTAAATAAAAAAATAAAGAAACTTGAAACTTCACATTAATTAAAGCCCTAAAAATAACATAAAATTAATTAGAAATAACTAGCTTTTGTGAACCATGCTAGCATATTATTCTAACTCTATGAATTGGGCTCTTCACCCATTGCATATAAGGGGCATCTAATCTTTTAGGATGACTGCCTTCCTGGGTAAGTCTACCATCTCTTCTTGATTTGTCCCATGACCACTTCTAATTGCATATCGTGTAGGAATAAATTGCATACCCCAAGACCTTAAATGAATCATGAGTAAAAATATCTAAAGCTAAAAAATGTTATATTAGTTAGGTGCATATCATACCTTACATAATAATCTTAGGGATTAGGGAGTGAGTTTGGGTTCTTAGATTCCTTCTTTGAAAAAAATACAATAACCTAGCCATCTTGCACGCATGAGGCTTGACATCATGGATTTAAAATTTGCTTAAGTGGTGTAAGATGGCAACCCTTCCAGGTGGGTTATAAGTCCAGAAGAGTCAACGATAGGTTTCATTTCTCAAATGAGAGAAAGAGCCAATAATTCCAAAAAGTGAAATTAGGTCAAGCATCTAACTTATGTCAGAAGCAATTATAGACTTAGGATCTGAAGCATCCTACTGGAGTAAGTCTTTAACCCTAGGCATTTCTACAATCTTGTGCTGATATAATATAAGTCTTAGATTTCTAATAAAATGTTAACTCAAAATTCTATTAAATTCCAAATTTTAAAGCCCAATAGTATGATAGTTAAAATGTCCATAGGTATCCTACAACCCATGGACATTTCTTACATTATCCCAATTGGCTTCCAAAAGATCTCCTTCCACTTTGGATTGTACCCTTTTGAAATTCCAAATTATCATTTGCCTTGGAAAGTTAGCTTTGAAATCTATAAAAATAATAGCCTATTTTTTTAATTGAGTATTTTCTTAAGAAGGGGTCCCCCATTTTTAAGATGTAATTAACTCTAAGGGCTTGCCCTTATAAGGAACCATGAACCCAATTTAAAATAAACTCTACTATACTTCCCATATAGTTCAGGGGAAAATTCTCTAGTATAATAAAGACACATTAGCCTTAGGAGTCTTTTATTAAATGATTAAATCCATTATAGGATAATAAGTTTATTTTTTAAGATAATATATTTATTCCTTAATGATAAGTTTGATCATCCAAATAAGAAATTACTAAAATAGATGTGGTGTCATAAATTTTCCCCACACATGAATAATTGTTCAATATGAAAGCAACACCAGTATTTGGTTTGCAAATGAAAATCGTTGAGCCATAGAAGAACATCCAAAGGATTCCTTGGTATTTTTCCAACTAAAGATAAATAAGATGCAAGAATATTGCAACCCCATAATCTATTAAAAATTAAAGAATAACCATGTTTAGTTCTAACATGACTCCACATTTCTTTTGAAACAAATTCTTCCAAAGATGTTCGTTGAAGAATGATAGTATCATATCACTGAATTTCGGAGGGAATTCTTATAATTTAGGTGATGGATTTTTTTGTTCATGAGAAAGAAAAGATTGCATTAATCAGATGGACTTACATGGACAACATTTTCTTCTAATAAAAGGTAAATTGAGCATGTCACCTAGGATAAATGGTCTAAGGCTAGATAAACTACAAAAAGAAATTGATGTGTGTTGCATAGAAGCCCCCATTCTAGCAAGATTATCAGTAGGCCTATTCCCCTCTTAGTGAATGTGACAAAGTTTGATGTCTATGAGTTTGATTAGTTGGAGTATTGAAGTAATCTGATAAGTTATACTCCATGGAGATTTAGTGGCTCCATTGATAATGCTAAGTAGATGGTTGGAATCAATTTCATTCTAGCAGGGGTTAGGGGATGCTTGAGAAATCTTAAGGTCAAAGAGCAATTCATCAGCTTCAGCAAACAAGGGACTTATGGGGTGGTAGGGTTTGTGTAAAGTGTAGATGATAGAACCTTCCCAATCTCTGATGATGCTTCTTGATCCAACTATGTTGGGTAGAGGTTGAAAGGATCCATCAATGTTAATTTTAAGCCAAGGTGATTTTAGCTTAATCCAAAAAAAATAGATTACCTGAATGGCTGCTTGGTTCAGCAGCAAATTTTGATTTATTGGATTCAAGTTTTAGTCTCTTGTAATGGATAGCCTGTTGGATTTGGTTAAGTATTTGTTGGACAATGTCTTCAACTGTCTTCAATTTATTGTTATGCTTAGTTTCATTTTTATCCATCCATATATACCAAAGTGAAGTGATAGGAAGAAGTTTTGAATGCATATGGAGGTGTAGATTGTCTGTGTCTTGCAGGAGTGTGACAGAGTTTAGACCAAATATTCTTGGCTTTATGACAGTGAAGGAATTGATGTTGTAGTTTCCTCTTCAATATAGAATTGGCATTTAGAGGCTAAGTGGATCCCTCTTTTATTAAGGTTATCCTCAATGGCTAATGCATTGTTGAAAATTCTCCAGCAGAGGAAGGAGATAGTTGGCCTGTAGTAGGAGTGTCATATGTACTATCCCCAAGAAATCGGGGTAGAATTAGTGGTTACCTTGTAAAGTCTACTTGATTGTGATTTCCCTCTCTGTATTGTAACTGAGGCCTTGTCTCTAGCAACTGGATTTAAAGGAATGTGGATAATGTCTTCAATAATGTTTTTAGGGTGATTTTTAAGCAGCTCACCATGATTCTATGTTATAGAGCCTTTTGTGTTATGAAAGAAGTCTTTAACCAATTTCTTGGAATATAGTATGAGTCTATGGGTAGCTAGTGGTTCATATTGATACCAAATGTCATTCCACATATCAACATTTCCATCATATATCTTTCATTTAATGAAAGGTTCAGCAGAGTTCTTGATCCTCAACAAATTTTTCCAAAGGGGATAATCTGATGGCTTAAATTCAGCTTCCATGGGGTGAACTTTATGGCAATATTTTGGTAGCACAAACTTGGCTCAAAGAGTTATGTTTTGCCTCAATTTTATCTAGAGTTTCATGGAATTATAGTTGATGAGATCCTTCAATGATCTGAATCCGCCCACCATGGTCTTTAGGCTTACATGCTCTTATCCATGTTGTCTAGTGATAGCCTTTTTGATTTCCTGTCCAAAGGAAGGTGTTGAAAATGGATTCGATTCTCCTTTGAGTGTGGATAAACATTTGTGTTGATTGAAGATTGTGAAAGGAATGGTAGCCAAGATACTTTGTATTAAGGTAAGTCTACCTCCATATGAAAGCAAGTGATTCTCCCATGACAGTAGTTTATTTTGTAGTTTAGATATGATATCAGTGAAATAGGCCTTCATAGTTTTACTTGTAAAGATGGTGTTGCCAGGATATTTGATAGGGAAGTGTCTAGCTCTAAGTCCTAGAGGATCCTATATCCATTTGGCTTAACTACTATTACTTTTATTGCTTGGGTAAATGATTGATTTATCTTTGTTGTACTTCATTCCAGTTGCTTCCTCAAACATCTAAATAATGTGTTGAATCTTTTTGATAGATGCTTTGGTTCCATTAAAGAAGATGAAGACATCATCAACAAAAATTAGGTGGGAGATAGAAAAATCACCCTTTGTAATGTATCTTTTGGATGGGTGGTTATATATCATGATGTTAAGCAACGTGGAAAAATATTACATTGCAATAATGAATATGGTTGGTGAGAGAGGATCTCCATGCTTCAATCCCCCAGTAGATTTGAATTAGCCAATTTTAACACCATTGACTAATATTGAGTAATAATTATTGGTGATAGTTTTTATAATGATGTTGATGGATTCAATTGTAAAGCCAGTGGCATGTAGTATCTGTTTGATGAAATCCCATTAGATGGTGTAGAATGCTTTGTGTATGTCAATCTTGATTGCTAAGTTGTGACCTCTACACTTGGTATTGGGATCTTGAAACATTTTCTGGGCTAGTAGTATATTGTAACTAATGTTTCTGCCCCTTATGAAGGCGCTTTGGTTGGAGGAAATGAGGTGGTGATAATTTACTACAATCTTAAGCAAATGATTTTACTTATAATTTTAATGATAGCACTGGTGAGGCTTATTGGTTTGAGCTAATCCCAGGAATTAGCATATTTATTCTTAGGAATGAGAATAGTGGTAGAAGAAAAAAAAGTATTTTGGCATATAAGTTTGGCCAAAGAATTTCTAGATGGCTAAAATGGTTTCCTTCTTGATAACATTCCATACAGCTTGGTAGAACTGAACATTGAATCCATCAAGGCCTGGCGCTTTATCTATATAGAATAAGAAGATAGCTCATTTTATCTCTTCTTCATCTATGACTTTGCTTATGTTGATTAGGCTCATTGTGGTATATAGGTCTATTTGAATACAGCTGGAATTCAACCTGTCTAGTGCTAGTAACCTTCTAAAGTAGTAAGTGTAGTCCTCTTAATTTTTTTTTGGTTTAGTAAGCCATCTATTATTACAATTTTTTATTTTGGAAATGGTTATTTACTCCTTCCTTTTCATAAGTAGTGCATGAAAGAATTTAGTGTTTTTCCCCCTCAATGAAGCAGCAGATTTTTATGCCCATAGGAGTTCCTCCATTTTCAACTTTTGCTCAAGATTTCCAAGGCTGGCTTATTCATCTGCCGATTTTCACCAACTACATACATATTATCAAGAGCCTCATTAGATTCTTCACTGAAGTTAGACATGATTTGATCTTCAAGCTGTTTGACTTGTTCTTCAACTTGATTCAGTTGAGTATGTAGATTGAGAAAAGATTCTTTGTTCCACTTCTTAAGTTCTATAGTACACACCTAATGAAGCATACAGAGCTTGGTCCATCCATAGATATCTTCATCATTTTTCCAACACTTACTGGTGAAAGGAATGAAATCTAGATGGAGAGTCCACATGTTGTAAAATTTGAAGAAGGAAGTCTTAAGTTGATGGGGACTTAATATATAGATAAGTAAAGGGGAATGATCTGAGGTGGCCCTTGAGAGGTGAGTTATGTGAGTGTATTGAATTTGTAGCTTCCATGAGGTGTTGAGAAGTACTTTGTCCAACCCCTCATGTGTTCTACCTCTTTCGAAGTGAATTTTTTTCCATTATATCCTACATCAAATAAGTTGGCTTGGAAAATAGGTTCCATAAACTCTGCCATTAGTGATGGGTTGGGAGGTCTTCCTCCCTTCTTTTCTTCAGATGAAGTTAGCAAGTTAAAGTCCCCATCTACTAGCCAAGGTAAAGTGAGACTACTGTCAATCTAAATTAGGTAGTTTCAAAGCTCCCATATTCTTCTATTGGAGCAAGTAGCATACACTATTATGGAAAAAATTGAAGTGTTTCCCATAGTGATATTGGTATAGATAAATTGGGAGTGGTCAATGAGGATGACTAAAAGATATGGTTCCTTGTACATCAGCTAGATTTTGTTACTAGAGTTGCAGTATAATCCTTGCATATTAAAGCTTCTTTGATTTTTTTTTGTTGGTTGAGAATTAGAGATCGAGGGTTCAAGCAGTCCTATCATGCCGAGATGATGATTATTGATGAGGTAGTGAATTCTTTCTTTGGACTTGGGCTTAGCAAAACCCCTAACATTCCATATTAGGTAGTTCATGGAGAGGGTTTGGATTGGTTTCTACTATCAATAATTGACAGAGGGTCAGCACATTTGATCTTGCAAATTTAGTTGGTAGATCTTTAAGAAAACCTTAAAGTTCCCTTACTCCTTTTGTTCTTTTGATCTGAATCCAACCTTTATTAGTTGTTTATTCTAATTATTGTAACATTTTCAAATTTGTTATTAGATAGGGGTTGTTGATTGCATTATCTTCATTAAGCTCCATCAGATTCTTGCCTTTCATCATTTTTCTTGTGAATCTGCGAGAAGTGATAGGGGGTTTTGGTTTTGTTATTTCTTTTGTTGTGTGATGTTATGTATCTCATTGAGAGTTGTGTCACCCAATGAGTTCAAATCAATTTTAGGATGAAATTATTACTTATAAGATGGTCCCAGTTGTTGCAGTGCACTTTAGTGAGCCTCATTGAGGGTGGCTTCACCCAAGGGGATTGTCCTAGGTTTGGTTGGAAGTTATAATTGGATGTCAATTTATGTAGTAGAATTAGGTTCTTGTGCTACCTAGTTAGACATGGGTAGTTTGTTAATGTTATTGTCTTGGATGTGAGTGTGAGATAGATGTAATGGCTACTACTGTATCCCAAAAAAATGTACAGTCTGCTGCTATAAGTCTTGGTTAACATAATCATAATGTGGATGCTTAGCTAAGCAATCTTCAAGCGAGTGGTTGAATTTCTTGCAATGGATATAGTACTTGGGCATACTTTCTACGATGATCTTTTGCTAGTATCTTGATTTCTATGTGCCTATCCAAACTGTTTCATTGAACTGGGAGGTATCATCAAATTAAATGAGAATCTGAGCCATTGAGGGTCTAAAGGGATTAGTAGTTGGGATATCCAGCATCAAAGACCTTCCATTGATTGCTAAAATTGAAAATAAGATTTTTTTGTTGAAGAAGTGGACTTTGAGGCCAGGAAATTGAATCCATACTAGGGCAATGGGAGATTCAACTTTTGGATTGAAGCTAGTAGTCCATGTAATGATCCTTAGAGGCAAATCTTTAATGTAATAGATTTTCTTGGTAAATATCTAAGAATAGTAATCTTCACTGGGCAATTTGATAAGAAAATGCATGTGGCCAAGAAAACCACGATCCAATTTCCAAGAAGCTTGAGTTCATCAAAAAAAATTCTAACATTAGAGAGTGTAAGCCTTTTGGCTACACATTTGTGAATCAAAGTGTATTTGAACTGCTCAGCAACGGATCTAATTTCTTCTTCATTCAAGATCACAACTGGCTTTCCTTGCTTCTTCGAGTAGTGTTTTATGAAGAGTAGAGTTGGGTCGTTACCTGGGAGGAGCAACCGTGGAAAAAGGAAGGGGTGAAAGCTGTAATGGTAGTTGCATCATGGCTAGTACCTTCCACATTGAGGGAAGCAGCATATGAAAGCTTTCCAATATCCATAACTAGTGGGATTTCTCTTAAGCACAGTAAGTCAATGGAATAGTAACCCCAGTGGGCTAGATAACGAAGGTGGATAGTCATGCCATTCCCTTAGAACTTTATCGTATAGTCCACTACAGTGAATGGATTTAATTCATAAAGTTTTTGGTAGCTCTATATATTATTAATTATAAACTAATTTACTTTAACTAGAGTAGTTAAATGAGTGAAAAGATAAGAATCAAGAGAACCATCTCTTAACCAATTATCTTGCCAAAAAAAGAATGAGCTAGAACTTATACCCCCATTAATTAAATTAATTAGTCTTTCATTTATTAGAACATAGTTTTTTCCAAATGGGGGAGTCACTAGCTTTATAAGGACAAGGGGGTGTTTCCCTTGCCAATATTTAAATTTTATAAAGGTATACCATAAATTGTTACCTTTTCTAAAATTTTGCTATAGTTTACAAAAATATACTTGAGTTAAATTAGATATAGTCATGCATTCTAAGCCAGCTCATTCAATACACTACACTATTTATTCCCTGAAAATAAATGTTTACATTTTTGAGAGAGAGGAAGCCTAGAAGAACTTGATAAAAATCCTTTCCAAATGATTCTAGAAAAAAAAACAATATGTTGAATAGTCTAAAGAAGGTAAATAGGTAGGGAACATATGACATTTCTGATGAAAGTTCTTCGACCACCAAAGAATAAAAAATTAAACTCCTAGACATATAGTTTTCAAAGGGTAGTAAGAAAAAGATCATCAAATAAATAAGATCATTTTTTATTGTTAGAGAGGAGTGCCTAAATATTTTAATGGTAAAAATTGATGCTTAAAACTAGTCAAAATATTAATGTGATTGAATTTCTACTTAGAAAAATGAATAGGCATAATGAAACAACTTTTAGTGTTATTTATATTTAAGCCACTCTACTCTTCAAAGATTTTAAATAATTCTTATAATTTTCTTAAATATGAATGAAAATTATTAAATTATATAATGAAATTATTAGCAAAACTTTAAGTGAGATATAGATAAATCTCCCTTAGTATAAAATTTATATTATAGAATCCTTTCATGAGATTATCTAATCCTCTTGATAAATATTCAACAACAATGTTGAAAGGGGTAGGAGAAAGCTGATCCCCTTACCTAAGACTATGAGATAAGGAGAGAAATCCATGATATTTGTCATTAATTAAAAGAGAGACCCAACAATTTTTAATGCAATTTTTTAAGTTAATGGCACTATCATTAAAACCAAATAGTTTCATAATATAACACAAAAATTATCAAGATAAATTATCTAATGCATTAAAGATCTTATTTAAAGATAAGGTGTTCTCCCCTTACTTTTTGATCAAAGTCATGGATAAATTTTTGATCTAAAATAACATTGATAAATATAGCTTTCCCATTAACAAATCTAGTCTAGTTATGATAAATTATTTTCAAAGGCATGATACTAAGCATGTTAGGAATTATTTTTAGATTAACTTGTTGAAGAAATTACAAAGACTAATAAGGTGGAAATCATGCCAACTATTAAGATTTTTTTAGGGATAAGAACAATAGATGTGCTAGCGAAGTATTTGGAAAATGGATTACTAAGAAAATAGTCAACTGAAACTTCATTAACATTTTATTTTATAATGCTTCAAGCTTTCCAAAAAAAAGTGTGGCATAACCATCTAGCTAGCCACAAAATCTGCATTCATAGTAGATACCACTTCATAAATTTCTATATCAATAGGAATGACAACAAAAATGTAGTTATCTTCTAGTATGTTAAGAGGTGGAGTGCTAGATTGGGATGAATTGGATTAGAGAAAAAATGTTTTTTTTTAAATATTAACATAGTAAGAAACAATAAGATTGTAAATCTCATTATTATTATCACACCAAAATCCATCCTCCAACTTGATTTTATGAATAAATTTGATGGCTCTTTTTTTGTTAACTAAGGCATGAAAATATCTAGTTTAAATATCCCCTTGCACTAGTATTTACTTTTTGCTTTTTTTTTTGAATTTGATTTTTGAATTTGATTTTGTCATTCATCAACTTCATCAAGCTTAAAAATAACAAAAATCTTTTAGATTACAAAATATTTGTTCAGACTCTTTTATTTTTGTAAAGACATCTTTGAAATAATTTTTATTCCACTAACTAAGTGCTTATTGAAGTCTTTTAAGTTTGAACCACAGTCTTCTAATCCTAGTAATAGAATTATCATGATGAATGGGTTCCATCTAGTTATTACCAATAACTTCATAGAACTTCTCAACCTTGAGCCACATGTTTGGGAATCTAAACATACTATAAATTCTATTATTATTGATTTTAATACTAATGATGAGAGGTGCATGATCAGACAAAAATTTTGCATGTATCCCATTGAAATAAATAAAATTGTTCAATCTAAGAGTGCATTAAAAGAGCTTTATCTAGTCTTTGCCCTACTATAGAATTATTCTAAGTGTAGCTTTATCTAGTCTTTATCTAGTCTTTGCCCTACAATCACAAATCATGTTAGAAAATTTTTTATAAAATGGAGACTTGGATATTATTACCACCTATTTTAAGAACTAAATGTAGTATGTTGAAATCACAACCTACAATCCATGGACCCTAAAAATAATAAGAGAAATATTACTTTAGATTATCCCATAATAGATTTTGAATAAAGCAAATGCAAGATACATACATAAATGAACCATAAATAGACCATGTTTAAAACTTGGTATAAGCATAGATGACCTAGAAATATTTCTTAATAAGTATCATTGAACTTCATTACTCCACAAAAAGACAAATTTTATTACTAATATTTTAAAAAAATTAAAATCCTAACATCCTAACATTAGAGTTAATTTTTTCAAGGGCAATCATATGTTTCAGAATGCAAGAAATTTGATATTGTGATTTCTACAAATATTCTAACTTTATATCTATTAAAGAGGGAACCAATTTTCTAAACATTCCAAACATGGAGATTAACCATTATGGGGATCATAAGATAGTATTTCACCTAGCCCAAAGTGATAAGAGGAAAGGTTTTAGCACTTTTTTATATGCTATTTTAAATTCATCCCCTAGATCCAAGTACTCACCATTAGATAAAGATATGGTAATTACACTCAAAGGGTAGTTAAAGTCTTTTGGGATAAATATAAATCTTTCCAATGTTTTGGAGTGCATCAACTTAAGGAGATGAAGATATATCCATTGAAAGAGTAGGAATGAGTTGGTTTAGTTGGTATTGTTACTATGATGCTTTGAATTTTCAATCCAAATGTTCCAATTGAAAATATCCTTTATTAGAAATAAGACAAAAAAGGAATAGTGCTGAAAATAACACTATTCATATTGTTAGTTACAACACCTTCTTTGCTTAATATATATGTGAAAGGCAAAGTATGCAAAAAGGCTCACCAACATGATTAGAGATGTGATCACATATAAGACCTTTAAAATGAATATTACTTTTTAATTTCACAAGCAAGTTTGTTTCATTATCATTATTTTCTTGTTCATCATTCAACTCCCCATCCTTAGGAGTTGACATCATATAGGGATTATCCCTATTTTCTATTTTATCATCTTCAGGGTTTTCAAACAAATTGCTATCCTTTTGAGGTGAAAAAATTAAAGTATCATCTTAAAGAGAAATTTCTTGAAGAGATGATAATATGTAATGTTTGGATTTCTATCCAATATTTTGACAACTTTACTTTTATATTTTTTATGATGGAGATAAGCTATAAAGCACTCATCAACTATATCAACGTAAGTTTTACAATGATTACAAAAAAGTAAGATTTTCAAAATAAATTTTTGAAGATATCCATACTTTTGAGAATCAATCCATTTCCTTAAGAATTTTTTTAGTAACATCAAGTTCAACAAAGTCTCTTTCCATAGATGGGCTTGTTTTAGCCATTATTCTACGGTTAGTTTGTAATGTTCTACCAAAGATAGATCCAACCACATATAAAATTTGTTGATTAGTCATGTGAAATTGCATATTATGAAGAGGGATCCAAACAGGAATGATGAGAGACTCTTATTTAACATCAAGAAAAGGAACCAATTAAGAAGTCTCATTTGACAATTTTGAATAGAGTAAGAACGATGGGAGGAAATAGATTGTAATCAATTGGACTAGCAAAAAATATTTTAGAAAGCTTAAGATTATGAAAAAATGTTTTGATAATCAAGATTAGGGTGTTTAAGAGAAAATTTTCCAAATAGTATAAACTCAAAGCGGATTGCGAGCTTCTTAATCTCTTTATAAAGGCACAAAATAACAGGAACAACACTATAGAGTTATGAACCAAATTAAGAGATGGATTTGAGTTAGAGACCATACTTATAAGGACATATTTGAAAGATATAGAAATAGAAGTTTAAATATTACTAGATCTACCAAGAAATCCCATAGCACTAGTGGAATCCACCAATATGTGTGCACAAGTTATTGCTCGTTGAAACCATAAAAGGCAACACCTTGCCCAAAAAATAGGTGGAAGTAGCTAGAGGTCAAGCAGATCTATTAAGAAACAACCAAAATCTCGTTATTAATCACCAACAAAATTAGCCAGAGATGAGCATCACCTAAGAAAACAAAAATTATCAGAGCGAGGTGAAAGTTGGAGGAGAGAGAAAATTGGAGAGGTATGAGGATCTTACATCCATAAATTCAGTTGCTAGGCTCATAGCCAAATATATAGTTAAAAACTTCAATAAAATGTATAATACTTATCTTTTATCATTGTTTTAACCTTTGGTTAATGTAACAAAATATATTATTTTTGCATATCCCTTGTTTTTAACTCCACTTTTACAAATAAATCTAATAAAATTTGGGATGTATGGACCTCAATTTATAAAATGAATAATATTTAGCTTTTAACTTTTATTGAAAATTTTGTTAGTGTTTCCAAAACATGTTATTTTTGCTAATTCAATTTTAAGCCCTCTTTTGTGAATACATCCAAAAAATTGGGGTTTTCTTAAAGGAAACTATCGATATTAGGTAATTTGGACCAAGTGATCCATCTTCACATCAACATTTTTAAATTGAATACTAGTGATTTATTTGTTTATGCAAATTGTTTGAGGGTTGGTAGATATTCCCTATAGAACTTATTATCATTATTCTCCAAGAAGCTAAAAGACTCATACGTTATAGGAGGGATTTTGATATTATAACTTCTGCATCTAAACACATTGGTGGTTCTCATCGAAACTCAAACTCTATGAAGACTATTCTAATGCTACCTTGGATTATGTTGTTATAAACATTTACTTTATTTATATTAATCATACTTAAAATAATTGTCACTTATGTATAGGCATGACTTGTTCTTCTTTAATAATCAATGGGTTGTTAATTTTTTCAAGACATATAGGAACAACTTAGTATAACCTCATCTGACCATGCACCTATTGTTTTTTCTACCAATGTTTCTCAAAGTGGAGGTTATCCTTATTTTTAATTTCAAAACGTATGGTTTAATGACAATAACATCTTAGAAGTGGTGTCTACTATCTTGAATTATTTTTCACGTTCTAAAAACCAATCAATGAGTAGGATTAAATTATGGCTCAAGCTTAAAAGGCTTAAACAAATTTTAAGATGGTGAAATAAGAAATATTTTTTAAAGATACTTGCTTGTTTTAAACATACAAAAGAAATGGTTATTCAACTTGAAATGGATTATATGACTACTTAGAACATTGAAATTCCTACTCTCCTAAATGAGGCTATGAAAAATATTAATAGACTTTATGACATTGAAGAAACTTATTGAAGGCAAAAATTGTGATCTAAGCACCTTATTAAAAGTGATTATGATATTAAGTAGTTTAACAATTTTGTTAATAAATAAAGAGATTGCAACTACATTGCCAAAATTAAACTTGTCAATGGCATTTGGTGTGATGAAAAAGTTTTTTCTTTCTCTACTGTAGACCATTTCTCTTCTCTTCATTCACCTACTTGTCATAATTCAAATTTGTCTGATTTCAATAAGTCCCTTCTTTATTGAATGAAGAGGACAATGATAATTTTGTCATATACCCATTAGAAGAGGAAAATTGTTGTAATTTATTTAATATTAATATGGATTCTTTCTCAAAAATTGTGTGATGTTATTAAGGGAGATATAATTGAGGTGATTATAGAATTTTTTTATTAGTATTTCCCTCTCTTTTTCTTATTTATCACTACAATTTTTTTATTCCAAGAATCCCAAACCATGAATCATGGAATACTTTTGGTTGATTAATCTTTACATTATTTTTAGTCAACTTGCTTCTAAAATCCTGACTATTAGACTTGCATCCTTCATTCCTTGTTTGATATCTCTTAATCAAACTAATTTTTTAATGGTAGATCCATAGCTGATATTGATTTACTTTCCCAATAGCTAGTTCATAACCTAAATGCCAAATATGCTTGTAATAAAATTATAATTAGACTTGATATTTCCAAAGCATATGATAATCTTAAGAGAAATTGTCTCTTTAATAATCTTAAGGCATTTGGCTTTAGCAATGGTTGTCTTAAACTTATCTCCAACAGCATTGACAATGCTTGGTTTTTTATGATAATCAATTATAAGGCACATGTAATTTTTTAAGTCCAATAAAGGATTAAGACAAAGAGACCCCATATCTACTGCTCATTTAATTCTTGATATGGAGTACAACTAAATCAATAACCCATGAATTACATGTGTTTATTCTTGATATGGAGAACATCTCAATTTCAAATATCATTCTCAATAATATGAAACCCTAAGAGGCTACCCCTATCTCACATCAGCTTTACTAATGATGTTATCATTTTATCTGATGGTAGTAATTCTAAAGTTAATATTCTCACTAATTTTCTTATAAATTTTTAAGGAGAAAGTAGTCTGACAATAAAAATATATATAATTACCTTTATAAATACCAAATATGCTATGACTAACTAAAAAAAAAAAGTATTGATCTCTCCAGCTTCATCTTATTGTTCATGCCTTTGCAATTCTTAGGGACATCTCTTTGTAGGAGCAAAAAGAAGGCATCCATATTTGATGATCTCATTAGTTCTATATAGAAATAACTTTCATCATGGGAATATAAATTTTTGTATGAGAGGTCGGCTCACACTAATTAAGAGCATGCTTTATTTTATGCCCTTTTATTAAACTTTTAACTCTATTATAATGGTTTTTAATATTGTTGAAATAATTCTAAATAAATTTTACTAGAGTTCCACTTTAGATTATTCAAGTATCCATTAGGCATGTTAGGAATCTTCTTATGGCATTTTTTTCAAGAATGCAAATTAGGATGCAATAGTATATATGACATAGTTGTTAATTAATTATATAAATTTTGGTCGTTGTTTATAAAGGAACATTACTCTTGTTGTTCATTACCCCAATAATTATTTTTTAAAAGTTTATTACTTTAGTGAACCAAATTTACCTTGTTAAAGATAGTTAAAACCTAAAATAATTAGAAATAATTTAGATTTTTTATTAAATATATTTATGGTTATCAAAATCTCTAATTTCGTAATTTTGAGAAGTCATTTTGTTAGAAATAATAAGTATAAAATAATATGTTATTATTTGATAATTAATTTTAATAAAAAATAAAAAATTATAAATTATTTATTAAAAATTATATCATACAATAAAAACTTATAAACACATAAAGTTATAAAAAAACAAAAATAAAATAATTGAAAGTTGTTAAGATTAAAGAAGTCAAATTTTCCTAATTTTGTAAACTCTAAAGTTATTATTCAGTTTTAAATTACTAAATTTTAAAATTTAATAATTTGTCAAAATATATGACTATTAAACCCAGAAAAATAGGACGAAAATACGAGTTTATTGAAATCACGGAGAGGAAATGACCATGTCGGAATGTTTCAAATCCATACCAAGATGACCTAAAATGTAAAATTTCATTTAGGAAAGGAATTTATTTCGCCATCAACTTTATCCACCTTTTGCTCAGCCTAGAAAGTAATCTCCCCTTCACTAAGGGTTCTGAATGTGACAAACATTAGCTGGAAAGAAACCTCACCAACATAACGCTTGTGAAACAACTCATCATTCTTCGTAAATATGCTTACCGTCACACACAGGTTTCAGTTAAGGATAAACTTTTTAAAAGAACATTAAATAAGCCACTGTAGTTTCATGCGAGAGAGAATTGAGAGACAGAGACGGAGAGAGAGACAAGAAGACAGTGAGTGAGTGAGTCTAGTGAGAGAGAGAGAGAGAAATTTTTCTAAACAATTCTTCATCCCAATTCACATGAATTCACATTTTTTTTTAGTTTGCAGTTGCACTGGCTTTTCACATGAATGCCTTGAAAACCATTCCACCTTCAAAATAATCAGCTTTATATAGATGACGAGTGATTGAAATATAGAGCATTCAACCCAGAAAAACGAAACTCACCTCCTGCTTCAGGGTAGAAGAACAGTCGAACAATGGGCATCTTCTACAGAAATTCCTGGATTCTTCTCCTTGCAATAAGCCACATCTGCAGCTCTGTTGCTTACGGCAGCACTAATCAGAACCATCCCCCATCGGCAGTGATAGTAGGAACAGTTCACTGTGACACCTGTTTCCAACAGGGTTCACCAAGAAACAGCAAACTCATTTCAGGTTTCAAGTTCTTGAAATTTTCAATCTCCTTCCATCATGAATGTCAGCTTAATTGATTTCCATCAGGCTAATAAAAAAGACTTCCTTCCTTTTACAGGTGCTTCAGTAATGGTAGACTGCAGCAACCAGACTACGAAGAGAAGCTTTAGAAAAGCTGTCAAGACAGACAAAGAGGGTACTTTCATGGTACAACTCCCTTCTGAAATTGGCAAACACATTAAGAAAATAAAGGAATGCTCTGTTAAGCTCATAAGCAGTAACGATCCATTCTGTGCCGTGGCTGCTTCTGCTACTTCGTCTTCCCTTCATCTCAGGTCGACAAAGAACAAGGTTCATGTTTTCTCATCTGGGTTCTTCACCTTCAGGCCCCTGAATCAACCAGAACTATGCTATCAAAGACCAAGTGTTGAGGGCTCCTCAAATCTTGATGTTTCGACAGACTTATCTTCTCCGCCTCTGCCATCCCTTATTATTCCACCTCTTCCACAGCTTCCGCCATTGCTAACCTTCCCAAACTTGCCTCCCTTACCAAACTTGCCAAATTTGCCTCTGCTCCCTCCACCCGCATCTCCATCTAACCCAATTTTTCCTGGCATCCCAAAGCAGTTCCCTACAGAGGAGACGAAACCATAAATGGAGGAATAGTAGATCTCATCTCATTATGTTTCCTTAGATATTTCATAGACTTTCTACATTTATATGGAGCTGAATAAGGTGGCTAGCAAGCTCAAGATATGCAGCATATTTCATGATGAGAACTATTATGTAATAACTTTGTTCCAAATAATCATCTATATCCAGAATAAAATTCATTTTTATATGCCCAGGTGACCTTTATGCGATGCGGTGAAGTTCTTAAAATTCGTTAAATAAATTGGTATGAATTTATGCTCATAATTAAAGGGCACATTACTATATATAGAATTCGGATGTAGTTTTATCTCTGAACTTCAATAACATAATATTATATGATGCTAAACTAATACATAGTTATAGTATATTGACTGTAAAGTATTATGTATTATTTTATATTGATATAATATTAACTTGATGAAATTATACAATATTTATATATACATCAATATATAATAATACAAATACTTCACAATCAATATGCAATAGTTATATATTAACTGAACACCTTATATGATATTATATTAATAGAATTTGGATATAGAAGCCTGGACATAGTAAGCCATATTCAAGCTCTGCATATAATAATTTTTCTATTAAATACTGCAAGAAGTGGGATATAGCAAGACACGTGAATTCTTAATTATTTGTTATCATGTTTGACATTCCAATTACAAAATCATCATTTATAGAATTGTTCAATACTTGAAATCAAATATAGCATTAATATGAAAATTTTAATTTATCAATTTTAGGATTTATTTTATAATGTTGTGCTGGATAAAGTAAGCATTTTTTTAGGCTACGATAGTTTGGAAAACATTTTTTTTTTCCATGAGAATAGTGGGTAAAGCATCTAAATATATAACTTGGTTTGTTACGATTGAAATTTTTCACTTCAATAATTTTTTTAATATCACTACCAGATGTTAACACAAACATGAATATTAGTATCCTAAATCTTTTACTTGACTGAAGAAGCAAAATATATTCATTCTCTTTTGTAGTCCTTCAAGCGTATAATAATTTATGTACATTTTTTTTTCATGAGATTGTGTAATAAAAAAAATTTAATTTTAAATTTAATGAAGTTTAAAATTTTAAATTATGAGAAAAAATTAAAGCTCTAAATTGTGAATTAAATAATTAATTGCATGTTAATTTGCAATTATGTAATTAACTTGTTAAATCATGTTTCGGCCATGAGGGGAATTCCCTCCTCAATTCAAAATAATGGGGTTTGTTCCACTCTCATTCTTTCTCTTATAGTTTATTTCTTATTTAGTGCTATAGGTTATAATAGACCTATTTAATTATTATTTTCAATGGATAAATGAAATTATTGTTGGTTAAAAATAAAATTTGGAGTTTTTCTAAAGGAATGGAGGCCTAGTGGTCACTTGCTGACATAAAAAAGTCAATAGGACCTAATCTCATGTCCTCCTCAAACATTAAAAATGTCAACCTAACCTAACTCATTAAGTTATACTTAGGAGGAGCCCATGTAGGAGGGTCACCTGTAAATTTTTTTTATCTTATAGGATTGACTCTAGCTAGCCCTAAGGTAGACCTTTTTTTTATCACATAAGTCCATCTATTCCCTAGTAAATGTAAGTGTAAATTTTAAGCAATTAATCCCTCCTATTGATCTAAAATAAGTAAAGGTTAAATAAGCAAGGGTTCCCATATTATGGATAGATGGAGGCAAAGAAGTTAGCCCATAAAACTAAAATTAGAATAGAAACTTGGAATATAGGTACTCTTATTAGTAAATTAGTAGAATTAATAGATAGTATGGTTCATAGAAAGATAATTATTTTATGTATTCAAGAAACAAATTGGTTGGGGAGAAGGATAAAGAGATTGATAATTTAAATTTTAAACTTTAGTATTCAAGTATAAGTTATAATAGAAATTGTATAGGTCTAATTATAAATAAGAGTTTGAAGAATAATGTTGTAAAAACTAATAGGATTGAAGATAAAATTATAAATTTAAAGGTTAGTAATAATGCTAAAATTATTAATGTTATAAGTGTTTATACTCCTCAAATTGGTTTGGATGTATGCTTAAAAAAAAATTTGTAATGATACAGAAGATTAATACAAAGTATACCTCTTGAAGAAAGAGTATTTATTGTGAAAATTTTAAATGGGCATATTGGTAGAGTGGTAGAAGATTTTAAAATCAGTCATAATGATAATGGATTTATAATAATTAATGAAGAAGGTATGACCATATTGAATTTTTCTTTAACTTATAAATTTATAATTACTAATATTGTATTTAAGAAAAAAGATAAGCATAATATTACTTACAAGAATGAACCTAATAAATGCAAATTGATTATTTTTTGATAAAAAATATATTATTTAGTTTGTAAAGACTGTAAAGTCATTTTGAGTAAAGTTTAAATACCCAGTATTGATTATTAGTTTTGAATTTTCAAATAAAGAGTTAAAAGATAAAAAATAAATTGAAATATTATCTTAAGATTATATAAGGGTGCTTAAAGAACACTAACAATAATATTTTTAAGAGTAACCTATAAGACCTTAGGATTTGGGATATTCATGAGAAAGTTAATGTTATGTGATAAAATATAGCAAGAGAGATTAAACAAGTTACAAAAAATTACTTGGGGAATCAAAATGAAAAGTTCCTTTTAATAAAAATAGTTGGTGGTGGAGTCAAAATATGCAAGAAAAAATCAAAAATATGAAGCTTTGTTATAAAATTGGTTTAGATGTAAAAGCTCGGATAATTTGGAAAGATATTAAGTGGCCATAAGGATTTTAAGAAGGCAATATATGATGTATAGAATTTAGCTTTAATGATTTACATAATATATTGGATACTAAAGAGGGTGAAAGATGTATGTATAAGTTAGTCAAGTAAAGAGATAGGAGAAGTAAAGATTTAGTTTAAGTGAATTGCACTATGGATGAAAATCATAAAGTACTTTTCTTATAAGAGGGCATTGAACATTAATGGATGAATTGTTTTAATAAACTTTTCAATGAAGGTTATGAGAATACAAACGAGTTGAACAATCTTAGTACTATAAATAAAAATTATAAATTTTATTTTTATCATCGTATTAATAAAATTAAATTTGAAGAGGCTTTAAAGAAAATGAAATGTAGAAACTAGTATGACCTAATAATATTCTGATAGAAGTGTGGAAATGCTTAGAAGATCAAAGAATTTATTGGCTTACTAATCTTTTTAATATTATTTTGAAGACTAAAAGATGCCTAATGAGTTCATTCCAATTTCTAAGAATAAAGGTGATGCACAAGAGTGTGCAAATTATAGAGAAATTATGTTAATGTGTCATCAATTAAAATTATGGGAGAAAGTAATTGAACATAGGTTATGATGCAATACAAAAATTTTTCAAAACCCTATTGGTTTCATGCTAGGTAAGTATACTATGGATGCTACACATTTGTTGATAGGTTTTATGGAGATATATAGAGAGAGGAAAGATGATATACATGTGATATTTGTTAAATTAAAGAGATGAAGTGTCTGAGAAGAGAATGTAAAAGAGTTAATATTGTATTACTTGTGTTCAAAGACAAGGAGGGTTGACCAAAATTTTTCCTATTTCAGTTTGATTACATCAAGGATCAGTTTGCTTTAGTTATGGATGCTCTTACTGGACATTTACAAGATGATGTACCTTGGTGTCTACTTTTTGCTGATGATATTCTTCTTATTGATAAGAATAGAGAGGGAGTTCAAGAGAAACTTTACTTATGGACGTTAGCCTTAGTGTCTAAAGGCATTCATTTAAATAGATCTTAAACAAAAAATGGGTTGTGGCATTAAGTGGTCAAGTGATTAAAAATAATGAACATTATAGATATCTTGGGTTGATTGCTCAAAATGATGATGAAATAGATGGAAATGGTATTAGTAGAATTCAAGTTGGATGTTTGAAGTGAGGAATGCATCTGATCTATTATGTGATGGTAAAGTACCCCTTAGACTTAAGGAAAAAATTGATAAGATGGTAGTAAGACTTGTAATGATTTATGGCCTAGAATGTTGGCCAATAAAAGAGATCATAAAATAAAGTAAAGTGTTACAAAGATGAGGATGCTCAAATGGATGAGTGGCTTTAAACTTTAGACAAAATATGAATTGAATATATAGTGAGGAATGCATCTGGTCTATTATGCTTCAAGATTTTCCACTCACCAAAGTTGAAAATATGCGAGAAGTTCAGCTCACCCAAGTAGAACGACAACTAAGGGTCACTAAATCCCCCGGGTGATTGGCTAACTAGCAAACTTTAACCTAAGAGTTTTCCCTCAAGTTTTTCACACAAAACTAGTCTAATTCTTCATTGCATTAGAATAAGAGTGTATATAAGTACAATACTCTAAGGATATGCTCCTTAGGAGAAAACCACTGAAAAGAAACTATCATAATGCAAAACCCGTTGTTTCGCAATGATAAGGCTCCATTGGCCACGACCAATGTGTTGGCTTCTCTATCCCCAAACACTAAATACCTCAAAATATAGTGTCATGGTGCTAAAAAACTCGCACCTAAGCACCAAATAGACACTTATACATGCTAGTACATAAACTTATATGATATCAATCACCACTCTCATACAACACTTAAACATAATCAAATACATTCATTACTACATAATACAACACATGAGACATAAATATATAATACCACATTACATAAAATATAATAAATTTCTTTAGAAGTTTAAGCATTTAGTTTGGGATTCCTTTGATGTGTTACATCAACTCCCTCAGACCCCAAAGAACTCTTCTCCGACGAGTTAGGATTTTGAAATTCTTCAAGAAGTTCAAGGGCAAAGCTCTGTAGCTCTTTTAAAGTCATTAAAGTCTCTCCACTTATAGCCTATCTTTTCACCTAATTAAGAATCTCTAAATAGTGTTAGCATTTATTGGTGTTTCAGTTATGATGGTGTTCTCCACTTCAAAAAATATTGGCTAGATAGGTACTTTAAAACATCCTGTAAAAATATCATTCTACAAATTTGGAGGTAGGGAAACTACTTTAAAACATATTAGATCTTCCACATTGAAAATAGTGTTAATAAGCATATAAGGGGGCAATTCAAGAGCATAAGCATTAGTATTAAGTTTATTAATAATTTCATGCTCTCACTCATAACTTTATATTTTATGAAAGGAAATCTCTCAAGATGGATATGAACCAATACATAATCACTTATCTCATATTACCTATAATTTCTATCTTTATTCTTTTGTTCAGTGTACTTAATATTTTATATTTCCAATTATTTATTTATGTCTTTATGATGGTTACAAAAATCGCATGCAAATATATATATGCTAATTTAAAAAATACACAAGTAGGCATATTACTTAGATCAATAGGTATTTTAGAATTATATCCATAAACTATCTTTAAAAAATGATTTGTGGGTTGTTGACCTCATTTTTGGATTGAGAATTAACTTTTTTTCATCTTAGACTTAGGAACCTTCTAGACACTTGGATATTCTTAGTGCTAAGACACTTCTCGTGATTAAGAAAATACTAAACCTAAGCTTAGAGACTTAGAGAACATAACCTTAAGCCTGGGATATACCTCAGGACAAATAAGTTATGTCTATCCTATGGCTTAAACTAAAACTCACACCTATTCACTCATTCAAATTTAAGCTCATGTAAATGAAACACAACTAACCTCAAACATATTCAATTGATCTTACTTGAATTTGGTTTTCTAATCGAAGCTCTAAGCAAAGTTAACTTGAGTCTTAACCCAAGTTAACCCCCATCACAATTCCATAACTCAATTTAAGCCCATTCAAGTAAACTTGATCCAACTTAATTTTCTCAACCTCTCCAATTATTCATTAGAACATTTCAATCCATGCCAATACTTGTAATCAAGCCAATTGAACCAAAGAAAAGAGACCAACCCAAGTTAGCCCATTTGACTTAAAGGGTTCAAATGAGCCAAAACCTAACTGAGCCTAAATCAATTGCAACCAAAGCCACCAATTAACTTCAAATTCATCATTGAACACACCCCAACCATCCATAATCCAAATTGGCCCAAGTTGGCTTAACCAAGTCACTTAACTTAGGGTGACCTAAGAAAGGTGATTAAGCCAAACACTAATTAAACTCCCATTGAATCAAATAAAGCCATCCAATCCCTTCATTGATAATTGTAGATCATTATTGAACACTCCACTTTAATCAATTGAGCCTAGCTAAGCTAATTAGACCTTTTGACCCAAGTTGACCCAATTTGGCCTAAAGGGTCAAATTGAACCAAATCAAATCATAAACCAAATTGATTGAAACCAATGTTCAAACCAATCTAATCCAATATTAAACATAATCCAACCTTCAATGGAACCCAATTTGGTCAACCTAACCCAATTAGCCCACTTAGCCCAATTTGACCTAAAGGATCAAATTGAACCAAATAACTCCATAATCCTAATTAATTCAAATCAACTCTTCCAATCAATCACCAATGATCAATTGAACTTAAACCACACCCATGCTCGAGCCAATTTGGCTAATGTGGTCAAATTGGTCAACATGACCCATTTGACACAAATTGAACTATATGAGCTAAATTCAAATCTAACCCAAATTGAATCAAACCAATTGCACTTACTCACTCCAAATGACCAATTCAACTCACCCAAATCATTGGTTTGACCTAATTTGATAAAGTTGGTCAATTTAACCCAATTGAACCCATTTGACCCATGTGGGTCAAATTGAGTCAAACCCAATTAAACTAAGTCAAAACCCAACCAAACTTGGCATGAATAATCCTTGGGTCACCATAGGTCTACCCAAGTGGGCCCAACTCATGTTGTACCTGATTTAGGTTAAATACATTAAACCAAGCCACCTAAATGAGACAAAATCCCAATTTTGGTGGGTTCTCCACCCTCTTATTCCATGACAGTCACCTTTGGCTCTTCTTAGACAAGAGGACCACTGACCCAACCTAACACAAGGCTATTGGGCTTAGCCTTTGTCCAATAGAGGGTGAGTTCATCCATGGAAATCCCTTAGTCCACCTAAGGGAGGTTGTACACCCCATGCCAGACCAATACACTCCCGCCTCACTCACCCCTACCCCTATCACTTTCACCTACCCCGGGGAGGGTCCAAAGGCTAAACCAATCTCAGCCCATGGGTCAACTGGGGAAGAGAGTATACTTCTGTAGTGGATTGAAACTCAACACACTCTTTCCCTAGAGGATTTTGCATAGTCCTCATGAGCTCTTCATGCGCTCCACTATCGGTGAGACCAGCCCCCGATCACGAGCTCCATCTCCAAGTTTCCAAAATCTCCACCAAACCCAAATTAACTCTTCCCACACCTTCACCTCACTCCGGTGAACCAAAATAAATCATTTTCTAAGCGATTCGATCACCGGAAGGTGTCTCAAGACCAACTTTAGCGAGCTTTGGAGCAGCGTTTGGTCCATAGAGCAATCGGTGGGGAGGCAGCTCGTGATCTTCTCAACATGGCTTCGTCTCTTCAAGACAAACCTACCTCTATCCATGGACTGTCAGTCTATAGCTCCAGCAAGGTAAAAATTTGGCAATCATAGTTTTCACCTAGGTGTTGGTCTTTTCTAAAAATTAATTGTGTTTTCATGTGATTTCTATCGTAGGATCCCTTTAGATTCATTCCCTAATCATTTTGGATCAATTTCATTGCCAAGTGAGCTTTGGTAAGCTTGGATCGAGCAACAAAAGGCAGACGGTGTCTACTTTCAATGCTCGTGGGATTACAATCACCGATCATTCATTCTGCATGGTTAGAAGAGGCGGTCGTGATTAATCACTCTAGAAATTTTAATTTAATCCCTTTGAAATCATGGGATTAATCCACCCGATCCTAGATCGGATGGCCAAAATGAAATGGCATTCATCGCTACTAAGTCAACTATCGCATCAAATGATTTAAATAACCAATACCATGGTGCCATGTGGAAAGCACTGTCGCATCAACATCCTTGTGGTGCCGATGGTATAAAGGGTTAATTAGGCCTTAAAAATGTAAATAAATGGTCAGAACTTTAAAAAATTATAATTAATTGAAGAAAATAAAAAAATATGAATAAACCCATTTTGGAAAGGTTAGATAGAGAATAATTTAAAAAAAATAAAATCCCAATTTATATCTAATGAATATTACTTAATTAAAGTCTGAAGGTTAGGCTAATTACCTTAATTAAGGCTTAATTACATGGCTAATTAATTCTAAATTTGGTCGGATGATTCCATGGGATGTCCTCTACCTCCCATAATTTTCTTAGAATTATTTGTTATATAGTTAACCCATTGGTGTGAGAAAATCATAAGAGTACCTAACTTAGATTCTTTCCTTCTTTAATATAGTTAACTTTTAAGAATGAGCCTAATTGCATTAGATTCCCTTAGGTTTATTACAAGTTTTATTTTCTTAAGAGCATAGCATTGAAGGCTCATGATCAAGTAGTTAACTAGATTAAAGAAGTTTAGGGACTGCTAATTAAATTTATATGCTTAACAACTTGAACCTAATCAATCCATAAAATTTATTTAACTGCCCTCTTTAAATATGGCAAATCGCCAACATGGGGTGGTAAAAGTGCTAAGTATCATCTCTCCTCCTTAGGTCTCAATAATTCAAGTATCAAAATCAAACCCCATGAGAACTTTGGTTAGTCTTAAAGAATATTTATTTGGCTTGATTGTCCTTAGGACTTAATGTAATTGAATATGTTATGTGACAATGTTTAATTACATATTTTCAATCATCATAAATGTGCATGCCATTTGTGTCATATGTTCATGTTTTCAAAAAAAAAAAAGAGAATCAAAAGAACATGATAACAACTAAGTTGCATGTGTTAGATAAATATTATTATAAGGTGTGGTTATTATCACTATTAAATCCTAAATTATTTACAAAACTATAAGCTAATAATAAAAAAATATAAATTTATGCTAATTATAAATAGTAAATGAAGTTTACATTTAAGTTATAATTTTAAAGTAGTAAGGGTTTTTTTTATCTGTATGTTTCATGTACATACTTACATACATTTGAATTAGTGAGTATATAGTCTGGACATCTCAAGAACACGAGGCTTTAAGTAGCCCCAAGGAGGTCTTAGATAGCCTCACTTTCTAGGTTTAATAATAGCACGTACTTGCTTAATTTCATTTATATGTATTCATGTTCTATAATTTAAGATAAAACCTTGGTCTTCATGTCACTAAGTTTTGCATAAATGAAAAGGATTTTTTATTATATAATCTTTGCATGATCTTCAATCCTAAGCTTCTGTATATGTTCACATGTATTTAATTTGATAAGTATATAGTCTAGACATCCCGGGAACATAAGACTTTAAGTAGGCCCAAGGAGGTCTTAAATAACCTCACTTCCATGGTTTAACAATAGCACATACTTGCCTAAATCTCTAATACATGTCTATATATGCTTAACTAAGGAATGGAATCTCTCTTTTATATCAAAATACATGCATTAATGATCATTCAAGTGTGCAGAAATGCCAATATGTACTGTATGTATAAATATGTGTATTAAATAAAATATCATGAATAATAAAAATGAAGAAATGTGTATGGTATTATTGATGAAAAGAAGTGGTGGAATATTATCCATATAATAGTAATTCAATTTTATTAAAGATGCCTTTCATGTTTGAGTAAGATCCCTTAAGACTAACCCAAACTTAGGTTTAATAAAAATATTTAATGAACAATTCACTAAAGAAACCAAAGTCTTAATAATATATCCTTAGAAAATAACTTAGGATAGGGATGAAGAGGGTCAAACTCAAATCCAAACCCTCCCCCCCCCTTTATTCTCTTCATAATAATTAGATATTAAATTGGTATCAAATGAAACAAAAAAAAATATAAGTTAAAATTAATCAATTCATTCAAAGATTTGAAATGAGACCTCCCCTAATGTTTAACTTAAACAATTCTGAACTTTAGATAATCACACTTCTAAAGCCTGATTAAGACATAACACACTAAACCTTAGCACATACATTAGATGACTAAGTCATTAAATCTAGCCTTTAGGTTAGGCCAGTGTATGTTGTGGTGTTATATTTTATTTTATGATGTAATATTTTAGACTGGATGTTAGGTCGCTAATACCCTAATGATATTTTCTATAAAGGATTATGATAAACGGGTCATTGTAATAATAAGTAAATATAAATATTCTTTCGGGTGCCACTTATCCCCATAAGCATAATTCAATTAAGACAAGTGGGCTTGGTTACCCAAGTGTGGGTGCTAAGTCTAAATATGTGAAATATAATTTCTTGACTTGTATGTTTGTTTAACTAACTTCTATATCATAGGTGTAGTTAGATTTCATTTTTAATAATTATGTAATGTTTGTAATATGATTAGGATTAGTGTTATGTGGTTTAGAATGACTAGTGGCTACAAGGTAAAGAGTTGGGAGGCCCTATAAAGCTTAAAATTTTATCTCAAATTCTAGCACATGAATACATCTAAATGAATACATACTTGCTTACAATGGCCCTGTGAAGATTGAAGACCCCCATAACATTCATTATAATGGTAATATTTCATTGTAATCTAGGTTGTATAAGGGTAGATCTCGGCTACCCAATTTATTTTCTTTTTTGAGGTGTACGGCAGTACCCAATCGCACCGACCTCTTATTCTTTTATGAAGTTCACATGTTTAATTTTTTTATTTAGACTATGTAATAAAAACGGCATGCTTTTCATAGGTTTCTTAAAGTGTGATGATTTGATGTGTGGTTTAGATGTGGTAGGCTCTTTAGGATAAAATAAAATTTTTTATCATCACTAAAAATTCATAACCAAATTTTAATACAACTCATAACCTCATCTTAAAGTTTAGGTCTATAATCAAGATGAATAAAAGATTTAGAAATCTCTTAGTTGAATGTTGTATGTTATCAGACCATGCATATTATATTGTGCCACTCTTGAATAGGGAGAATCTCCACTCTTGCACGATAGGGGATATGCTTGGCCTTTGAGGGCCATCCTTTGTAGTGGAGGACACCTCTTCTAATTAATTTAGCTCATGATTTCATTTCATCATGCATATAGAAATAATTGTCCCAAGCCCTTGGTCCAAAATGAATGTGTCAAAAATGGTTTATAAAGTTATAAATTTTGGGTATTAGTCTAAGTCATACTTTTATACCAATCATTATCTAGTCTCTTATGAAGTGAGTTTAGGATTTTAGCTTTCTTCTTAATTAAATAATAGCTTAGCCATCTTTAATCTATATAAGATGGCCTACATAGTTTTAAAGCATAGGAGGTGTTAGTTGGCGATTACTCCAGACAGTTGTAAGCCTAGAAAAGTCAAGGTGTGTTCATTCTCTCTTATGGAGGTGGACTATAATATCCCATCTTTCTCGATTAGGCTTAGGTCATACTTCTAGCTTGTGCTAAAGCATTTTAGATTTAGGTTTTGAGGCTACTTATTTCCTTCTAGCTATGAGCATGAGTCATCACCTCTTAGACATTTCCACGATCTTGTGTCATTGGACTATATGCCATAGCATTCTAATAAAATTCTAACTTAATCCCTCTCTCAAATATATAAAGCCTCACTATATGATAGACTGAAGCACTCACTTGGCTTCCTAGTATCATGGGTGCTTTCTACTTATTCTCTTTTGAAATCCATAAATAAGCCTTTTTTAACTCTCCCATTTGATTTTCATAAATACCTAATCCTTTGATAGTCTGGCTTTGAAATCTTTGGAGATACTTATTGGCTACTTTAATCAAGAGTATTCTTAGGAGATCCCCATTTTCTAAGATGTAATTAATTATGAAAGCTTGCTTCCATATAGAGCTAAAGAACTTGACATAAAATAAACCCTACTTTACTTTTTCAGTAAAGTTGGGGAAAGATCTCTAGTACATACATAGACCCATCTACCTTAGGAGTCTTTATTATGTGATTAGATCCATTGTAGGATGATGTTTCCATCTCCTGAGATGATACATCATACCTTGATGCAGCACCTGATCAATCCAATAAGTACCCCCTAAGAGCTATGTGGTAACCCTATGGCTCAAAATTAAAACACCACATGAGTTAATCTAAAAATGGAACCAAATTAAAATGTAGGTAATATTAAATCCTAGTTTCTTAAACTTTTCTTAGTGTGGGAAAATTTTATGACACTATATAGATTTTAAGAATTTCTTATTTAGGCAATCAAATTGGTTATTAAGGAATAAATATATTATCTCAAAAGATAAACATATTATCTTATAATGAATTTAATCATTTAAATAAGTACTCTTAAGGCTAGTGGGTCTTATTAATCTTTCATAGATTCTTTTCTTGGACTACATGAAAAAGAAGGACAAGGTTTATTTTATATTATGATCGTAGTTCCCTATAAAGGCAAACCTATATAGTTAATTACATCTTAGGACTGAGAATCTCTTCCTAAGAACTCTCGATTAAAGAAATAAGCTCTTCTTTTTATGGATTTCAAAGATAATTTCAAAGGATGATTAAATTTGGAATTTTAAAAGGTAACACTTCAAAGGAAGAAGAGTTCTTTTCCAGGCCAATTGGGATAAAGAAGGAAATGTTTATGTATAATGGGATACTCGATAGGAATTTTAACTATCCTACCATTGGGCTTTATATTTTTTAGATTAAATTTATTGAGATTTGAATTGACATTTTATTAGAAAAGTAGGGCTCATATTCTTAGAAGTATGCATCAAAACCTAAGTCTATAAATGCTTCTAACATAGATCAGAGGCTCAACCTAGCTTGACATTTGGGAATTATTGGTTATTTCTCTCACCTAAGAAAAAGAACCTATCCCTGACTCTTCTAGACTTATAACCCGGTTGGAAGAGTTGCTAACTAACAAAACATAAATAAGTTTTTAAATCCATGAGACTGAGATTTATGCAAGATGATGAAGCTATTACATTTTAGGAAAGAATCTAAGAACCTAGACTCACTCTTTAATCCCTAAGATCATGTTGGGTATGATATGTACCTAACTAATGTAACATATTTTATCTTTTATATTTTTGACTCATAATTCATTTAAGGCCTTAGGTTATATAGTTTATGTCTAAATGACATGTAATTAGAAGTGATCATGGGCAAAATCAAGAAGAGAAGGCCAACTTCCCCAAGAAAGTGGTCATCCTCAAAGGTCAAATGCCCCTTATTGGCAATGGGTGAAACAGACTTAGAATAATATGCTAGTATGGTTCACAAAAGCTAGTTATTTTTTATTGCTTTTAAGTAATTCATAGGGCTTTAATTTATGTGAGAAGCTTTGAATTTATTTATTTATGTTTAACTTATTTAGATTTAAGTTGGGAGGAAAATTTATTTTTTTTTTCCAGGAGCCTAATGTCCATGCATTCATCCCAAAAAGTACAATAAAAAAAGAAACCTAGAAAAGCAGGTTGATTCTATTATGCACCTAAAGTAAATCACATAAAATTAAATTTTAAAAAATATGCCAGCGTGGTTGGGTGCTGTTGTACATCATATAAGAAAAAGAAAAATGGGCAGCCGAGCTCTACCCTTATACTGGTAGGCCTATAACTAAAAGTTTAGATCTATAAGAGCCTTCTCTCTAGGATCATCTCCTTCTTCAAGGACCTCCTTTGAACTTCACAAGGTACCTCTAAACCCATCTGCTAGCTCCTGCTATTCCTAGAACCCATAGTTCCTAATTTAATTCTAAGCTTAAATTACATTTTAAAAAATAAATTCCTAAGCCCTACAAAGCAAATGTTAAGAAATGCAAATGACATATTGATAGTTATATATGCAAACATATGGGCTTAACATTAGTTGCTTACCAAGCCCACCTATCCCATTGGGATATGCTTAGGCACTTATTCAGCACCTATAAGAAAATGCTAATATAATAATTTATTACGGCTGTCCCTTCAACACAACCCCCTATAAAATACATCATTAGTTCTAAAAAGAATATCCTACCATCCTGTCTAACGAGCAAACAATCATAAACATCCAATCTAAGATAGTATACCATAAAATAATAAGAACATCACATCACAAAACATAACAAGTCGATCTAACCTAAATCTAGGTTTGGTGACCTAATAATCTAGTGTGTAAAGAAAAATGGGCTTGTGTGGTATGACTTTACTATGTATTTTAAGTTCAAGTTTTAATTTGGATTTCCAAATTTTAATTTAATTTTAAGATTTTAATATTTTTTTAATTTTGCTTCATAGGTACATGTCATTGTTAGACCAAAGATTCAAGGTATGAAGACCTCCTTCAGACTAGTAGCCCTATGATCTTGGGTGTCCAGACTATATACCATATGTTGTTAATTATGAAAAATTTTGTTTTCAATCTTTTAATTTCTTTTATTCTTAAAATTGGTTTAACTTACCATTTGTGGCTTTAATTTAATTAATTTAATTGATTCATAATTTCATGTCCATTTTTAGATTCATTTCATATTAAAATAAAATTTAAGTTTTCAAGAAGAAGAATATAATAAGTTCCACTTTGGGTGGAGCCCATTCTATTCAACATCCTAAATACTAATAGAATAAAGTCTTCACCCTAAGGTGAGGATTCATTCTAAGGGGTTTAACTAAGATTTTAGGTATCTTAACTAACCACTTTTGGATCCATTTGAATTTGATTAATATTTTGATTTTGTTTTGGATTTAAGATTTGTTCTTCTTTTCATTCCTTTTAATTTGATTAAATACATCTTGATTTGGTTTATAGGTTTTTGATTTATAGTCTTTGATTAAAATTTAATATATTTCTTCAAACTTAATTAGCAATTTAATGTTCATATTATTATGGTTTAATTTGTATTAGTTTTCATTTTAAGTTTAATTCATTTGTTATTTTAGTTTATGTTTTGTAACTTAAGTTCATATTTAATCCAATTGAATTGGTCCATTTTAATCATTTAATTTGTTTTGTTTATTTATTTGACTTAGACTAATTATTTTTATTTATTACATTAATGTTTATGTTATTTTGGTTTACTTTGATTTAGTTCTCATTTTGATTCATTTATATGATATGTTTATTTAGTTTATTTTACAAGGATTTAATGTATTTTTTTATTATGACTTTTGCTTTGTATTTTTATTTTTTTATATATATTCTTATTCAATTATTTTTCATTTGATTTTTATTTTTAGATTGATCTTATTTATTTGTTAATGTTCAATTTATGTTTATCTTATGTCTATTAGATTAATGTCTTAATTCAAGTTTTAGTTTGATTTCATTATTTAATTAATTTATTACATTTCAATTTGATAATGTATTGATTTATATATTTTCAATCTATCATTTTAGTTTACTTGATTTTAATTATATTCATACATTTATGTTACTAGTGTTATGTTAATAGATTTAAATTGACTAAATTAAATTCAACTTATGATTTCATTCTTAGTTTAGGCTGGTTTATTATATGTTAAAGTATAATCTCTTGAAGTGAAATTTTACCAATCTTAACCTAGGCCATTTCAATTATTTAGGTTATTTAAGTGTAATTTATTGATTTAGTCACCTTTATTTTGTTACTCATACCCAAGAGGGGGGAGGGGGTGAATTAGGTTTTTTAAAATAATTTCAAAAAATTTAATTTTAAAATTTTATAAAAAAACTTAAATCTTTAATGATGAAATTTTAGAGAAATAAAACAACAATCAACAATAGTAGAAAAGTTAAGTACATAAAATAAAGAAAGAGAACACAAAGATTTTTACATGGTTCGTCCAAACCCTAAAAATGGACCTACGTCTATGCCTAGCCACTCAAGCAAGGAATTCACTAAATCAAAGTTGAGATTACAACAAATCTCTTGTACTCTCCTTCATGGGTAAATACAACCCAACACCATACTTTTCTTAACAGGCAAGTACAACCCAACAACATACTTTTCTTAATGGGAATGTACAATGAAACAAGAAAATGAAAAAGAGGAATATAAAAGTATCTAACTCTCAATTTAAAAATATTTGTCTATCACAACCCAACTACAATAATATTAAAGCAAGTGAAAATAAAAGTACGAAAGAGAGCTCACTTTAATTTGTAAAAATTGAAAGTAATGATTAAACATGAAAGATGTATATGATGCAAGTAAATCTTTAAAATTTTTGAAGATAATTTAAGAACTTGAAATGAAAGTGATTTAGTTAATGATCTAAAGTGTAGCAAAATAATGATTTTAAAACTAAACCAATCAATTGTTATATGGAGATTTGAGTTTTGAAAAGATCAAATGAATATGTAATATTAAAGCACATAAACTCAAATGAAGTCTCTTTTAAAAAAATGGCCACATATGCAAAAGATGAGACAATTTAAATGGAAAAGAAAACTTGCTACTCACAAGAGTTCTGTATGAAATAATCAACATAAAATTAATCTCACTTAAAGATATGTAAGAATAATAAAAGAGAAAGATTTGCAAACATAAAACTTTATCCAAACGCAAGCAAAGCTTTTGACCAACTTGAAAATGTGTATGAATAGATGAGTTAAGCACAAAACAAATTCACCAAATATCAACGAATCTTAAACCAAGAAGGATATCAAGGTCTCACATAAGAATAGTAACAAAATTAAAATTAGAGCACCTTGAATAGCTCTCGGCCAAGATGGATTTCCACTGATCCTCCAACATCTTTTGTGCAATCTTCAAGGCAATCACTTGTAGGTTGGAAGATGGAATGATGGTGAAGAGATTATCACTTGATTCACCAAGAAGGATCTCCAACAAACATTTTGTGAGGGTTCAGCCAAGAAAGAATAACCTATTCTTAAGAGCATTATAAATAAGAAAAGGAATCAAGGGGGTCTGCCAAGAATAGGGAAAATATGAGGGAAAACACTTTAGGAATTAATTTAACTTAAGCCAATCAAAATTTAAATCAAACTGCATGATGAAGGGTTTGGCCAAGGCAAAGAAGAGGGAAATCATATTTAGTAAGAAGATTTGATTTGAATTAATCAAATTGAATTTCAAATTACATTTTAGGGAGTTTTTCCAAGGCAAATAGGAGGGAAATCCTATTTGACAAGTGATTTAATTTGAATCAACCAAATTAATTAAATTTTGCATGATGGAAATTCGGCCAAGGGAACTTAGAGGGAAAATTTATAAAGTAATTAAATTTAAATCAATTCATTTCATGACAAGATATCCAAATTAATTTGAAGGTTAATTAGCATGTGGGTGAGCCAAGAGAGAGAGAGACAAAAGAGGTGAATTTGAATTATTAGCAAACAAAGCATAATACCATTAATTAGCTAAGTAAAGAGAGAAAAAAATTCAAATTTGATTAATTAAATTAAGTAATAGATAGGGTTGACCAAAGGAAGTTTCTATGATGAGATTCAATTAGTATTCAATGAAATATCATAGAATATTCAATCAAATTTATCTTGATTGAATGAAAGAGGGAAAAATATGATTCTAGAACATTTTAAATTTAATCCAAAGGAATTGTTAAAATTTGGGCAAGCTATATTTCAAAAAATAGATTAAATTTATTTTAATGTACTTAATTTAAATTAAATGATGATGAATCATATCTTATAAAAATTTAAATCAATATTCATCATGTGATTAATTTAATTTTAATTAAGGGTATGGTCGACCATGGGAAGTTTTCAAAAATAAAATTTATATAAAAGGAAAGAGGATAATTCCATGGCTTATTTTATTTGAATTTCACTTAAATCGAATTAAATCAAATTGATTTAAATTAAATCAATCATAGTAGCATATGATCAGCCACAAAAATTTCATAAAGAGCTAAGTTCAAATTAGCACATGTAAGTAAGAGAATATTCAATTTGAATTCAAAATAATTTATATTAAAAATTCAAATAAATTATTATTTTTTAATTTAAAAAAAGATGGTATGATTATGGAAGTAATTTGAATAGATCTCACATAATTTATTTTTCAAATAATCATGGAAAAATATGTTCGAAAAGGTTTAGGATGATAGATAGGATATGAGAGAGAAAACTAGGATAATATGAGTGAGAAAAGCAATATATTGAATACTTTTTGGATAACTTTGATTTATGCATTGAACAAATGGATAATGAACATGACTAAACATGAAAAAAATTTAATGAAATTTGAACTTAATTTAACTTGCATGGAAGCACAATAAATGGAACTAGGTTTATGCATTTAGTTCACATTATCCAAAATGAATAGTTTGAAGAATAATTAACAATATAAATTATAGAATTTATGAACAATTCTAAAATAAATTATTTTGAAATCAATGAATGATTTATTTTATTTTGGTGAGCTTTTCATTTACTTTAATGAAGTTAATCCTAGAAATATTCTCACCTAGTTCAAGTCCAATAGCTTTAGCATCTTAAATTGACTGAAGAACTTAGAGTTGAAGAATTTTTCTGCACACTTAAATTTAAATTGATTAGTAGCTTTTGAACAGATGTTTGTTATCATAAAAATTAATCTCATATGAGGTGGGGCTCATGAAGTCAACATATTTATGCTTTAAGATTATGTGACTTACTCACTTAAATAAATTTAGGGAACTTTCATACAAATGAGTTTCACATTTATGTATGGATTTCAAAGGTTAATTAGTTTTGATTTTAATTGATTAATTTGTTTATTGTGAATTTCCTAAATTAATTATTTAAGTTTTGATTAAATTTTATATTCTTAATTATTTCATTAAGCTCTAAGTGCATAGTTAATTGAATTTCTTAACTTTAGAGGGTTAGAAAATTTTCTATAAGTGTTATGGTGTTATCTAAAATGTTACAAGTTAATTTTATAACTTTTATAATTTTTATAATTCTTTTATTTAATATTTCATGTAAATTGACTCAGAGATTAGAAATTTAATAACTTCCAATCTAAAGATCAATTTATCTTGAAGTTTTTATGGTAAGAAGGATTCCTTACCAATTTAATTTTCCTAAAGTTTCATTTTGGTTAGAGGTGTATTTTAAGACTAATTTAGGTTTTAATTATTTCACTAAAACTTAAATTAAGCTTAAATTAAACAAAATTAAATGGGGGTTACAAATTTCTTACATTCCTCTCTAAATGATGCCCCTATAGAGAGTTTATTTAAATTTTTTAGGGAATTTGGTTGATTTATTATGTTTTCTAAATTCACATTGATTAATTAGATTATTTAACTCAATTAATTACTTAATTATGTTATTTTATGATTTATTGGATTTCAGAGAGTTTCAATGAAGGGTTTAGGTTAATTATGGTTTATTATGATGATTTGAATTATTTTAATTTAAAATTAATTTATTTCATAAAATTTAGGATTTAAGGTTTGAAATTTTATATCTTTTTATTTACTTTGCAATGAATTATAAAAAAATTATGTAATTTGTGTCTTAATTGTAATTTCATTTTCCTAAAGTTTGAAATCAATTGGATGAGTGGTTTGAGTTTAATTTAAGTTTTATTATTTTCATTTAAACCGAATTTAACCCAAAATTAATAGAGAATTTTGGATTTAATGGATTTCTCTCTTTGAGATGAATCATAGAACCATTACACATGGCAGATCTCAATTCAACCAGCTAGATCCACGCGGATCTAGCTCAGATGACAACAGGGACCATGGGATTCATCACAGTCGTTCGATCTTTAATCGGATGATTGGGATTTCACCTGTATTTCCTTAAAGAATTTAAATTGATCCTTACAACTAGATCAGGTCCTTCTATTCTTAACAAAAGGAATGGATAATAGAGATTATATCTCCATTAACGGCTATGAAAGTTGTAAGCCATCCATTGATTCGAGAAGATTTCTAACCATCTAGCTGATGAGATCTCTTGATTTCAATTATATAACCATCAGTGAATCAAATGGAATGCATCTATAAAGTTTGATCTCCATTTAAATCAAATTCATTTTTAAAAGTGCCAAGATCAAAATCTAAATAGGTTAGTTAGACAACGTACCACATCAACAGCAATCTCCCGGTGGTGAGGATGATTCGAAAAGCTCTAAAATGATACGTTAAGCCTATCGGATGAAGGTATTGGACTAACTTCTCCACAATCACTCAATGGACCTAGGTCAATGCATTTTTGCAGTGGCTCTGGTCATTCTCCTGCTTTTCGTTCATGTAGGGATCGGGGGAAAGGTATGCTAGTCTTCATTTACCATAGGGAAGGTGATGGGATGCTCAATTGAGTCTAAGAATAACTCTCCTCTCTTTTGCCATGAGAGGATAAGATCTTTATGCCATGGAAAGCTTATGTTGGTCGGCCATGTGGTTGCCAACCTTGGAGGCTAGGTCCAAGGGGTGGTCAGTTAACTGACATCAGTCTAAGGCAGTGAAGATGTAGTGGGGAGGAGGAATCAAAGAAGCAACTTGGATTATGGAGGATTTTGTAAGCATATTCCACTTCATTTCTCCATGTGATATTTTCCCCTTTTGGATGTACTTAAGCCTTCCTAATTTACTTAACTTTGGCTATCAATTACCCTAAGCTCATCTTAGAATGAGTTTAGGTACATTCCAATGTGATTATTTTGGGTTTGAATTCAAATGCTTTGAATTATCCCATTTAGGATTTTTTTCATTTTAGCTTGATCTAACTTGTTCCATTTGATATATTGATATTGGATTTAAGTTTTAATTATGTTGCTTTAATCATTTATAATGTTTCTAATTTATGGGCTTCAGTAGATTTGAGATTGGTTATTTGCTTATTTCAACATTTAACCCATTATAGTTTAAGTAGATTTGGTTGGATTCAATTAAGTGAAATAATTTACTTGGTTTAATTATAATGTATTAGTCTTTCAATTATGTCAATCCAAGTATTTTGGATATGTTGGGTTAATTATTTTCATTTGTTCTAGATTTGAAATCCACTTTAGCCTAATTTGGGCTTGATGGGTTAAGATTGGGCTAGTTAGTTCAAATAATCATATTAGCTAAATTTATCCCAATTATTGGTCACATTGTATGCTATATGATTTTCAAAATTAGTTTGGATAATTAATTTGGATTAATTCTAATTTATTATGAATTTGAATCCATGGAGATCCATTTAGGCCTATTTAGATCAAATGATCTAATTAACCTAATTAAGATCTTAATAAATTTATATTTATTTAAATTCATGTTTAAACATATTTATTATATAATTTGGACTATTGAAATGATTTTATTTGGTCAAATTTTGATAGGTTGACCTTTGACTTGGTGGGACTCACATAAGTCAAACTTTGTCAAAAGAGTTGACATGATTTGATCTTGATTTGGATTTGATTCCATTTATGTTTATGTTATAATTACATGGTTTTATTTATTTTTGAATTAGAATTATTTTGATTTAATTTTGATTTCTTTAGGTTTAAGTGATTTTAGGGTTAAATAGGATAATTATATTAATTACCCCATTCATCTTAATTTAAGTTCAACTAAATTCATATTTCAACTATTTTAGAATTAGATTTGAATTTGGTCTAGGTTCATCCAATCCTATTAAGTTAGGTTAGATCTTAAAAAGTTACACTAGGTCATTAAGTGAAGTGTCATAAGTGCCTAATTAGGATATTCCTAATCTAAGATTAGGTATCCTAATTATTAGTCTTGGAAATGATGTTAATCTCATCCAAAAATGAGATCAACACCTAACTAAACATCTTCATAAATTTTCTAATGTCGTATTGCCAACTATCATTTGTTCATCAGTTTCTTGTTGAAATGTAGTGGAGAATTTTAGTTGTGTTCTTATTAGATTATATACAATTTCTCAAAAATGAATATAAATTTGACATCACTATAAAAAATTATAGTGGATGGGACTCTGTGTGACCTGGAAATTTCTTCAAAGAATAATCTTGCTATGTTATATGCATCAATTAATTTTGAACAATATATGAAATATGATATCTCAGAAAATTTATCTACAATGATAAATATACTATCATGTCCATGAGGAGTACTAGGTAAACTTAATAGGAAATCTATGGATAGGTCTTCCCATATTTTCATTTGATAATTTTAGCTTGATGACAAGTGTAACAATGGGCTACAATATGTTCAACATCTTTTTATAAAGATAGCTAGTAAAACCATTGTTCAACTAGTATTTAGATCTTTAACTTACCAAAATATCTTGATATACCTCTTCAATGGATTTCAAAAATAAAGTATTCTTTTACGGATGTTTTAGGAATACATAACCTCTTATTCTTATAGGGATATCCATTTAGAATAATAAAGGAGCTAATGAAAGTCAATGCTTGGATACATGTTCCAAGTATATCATATAAAAATCAAAGCAAATTTTATAATCTTCTTTTAATTTCTTAAATCTAGAGATTTAAAATTCAAAGGATGAAACCATTAAAGATACTCTAGATAGAGCATCTGTTACTTTATTTTCCATTCCAAATTTATGTTTTAGCACGAAGGAAAAATCTTGAAGGTATTTGATCCATTTAGAGTGTATATAATGTAGCTTCTTTTGGGATTTAATGAACTTTGAAGCTTGATAATCTGTATTCAGAATAAATTCTTTAAGTAATAATTGATGTCTCTAGTACTTAAGAGTTTGAATGATTGATAAAATTCTTGATCATATGTAGAAATTTTTTGTCTAGCATAATTTTATTTTTGACTAAAGAAAGCAATTGAATAATTTTCTTGACTTAATATTCCACCAATTCCAATATTTGATGCATCAAAAGTCACATAAAATACTTTATTAAAGACAAGAAGTCTTAAAACATGTAACAAAACTCATAAGAGTTAATTTGTTTCATGGCCCATTTAGTATTTATGATCCATATAAACTTTTCTTTTTTTAAGATGTCAGTGATAGGGGCAATCACAACATTGAAATTTCTTATAAACCTTCTATAAAAAGTAGCTAATCCATAAAAACTCATAATGTCTATAAAATACTTTGGAGTTGGCCAATCTATAATGGACTTACATTTTTCTGAATCTATTTTTAATCCATCAACAAATATAATGAAACCAAAAAATATGACTTCAGTTTGAGAGAAAAAATATTTCTTAAGGTTTACATATAATTTTGATGCTTTAATTTTTCTAGGACCATTCTTAAGTGATATAGATGTGACTTTTCACCTAGGCTATAAATAAGATTATCATTGAAAAATACTATAAGGAATTAACCAATAAAGGTTTTAGAACACTCTTCATTAGTCTCATGAATGTACTAGGTGCATTTGAAAGACCAAATGGCATGACTAACCATTCATAAAGACCATTGGGAGTTTCAAATATTGTCTATAATTCATCACCTGGTCTAATCCTTATATGACGGTATCCACTTCTCAAATCAATTTTAGAGAATAAAGATGAACTTGAAATAAGATCTAACATGTCATCCAACCTAAGTATAGAAAATTTATATTTTATTATGATCTTATTTATTGTTATGGTTTCAATACACATCCTCTTAGTTCCATGATTCTTAGGAGTTAAAAAAGTTAGTACAACATAAAAACAAAGACTTTCTTGAATAAAACCCTTCTTCAGGAGTTCATCTACTTATCATTTTAAATTTGCATGCTCTATTGGATTCATCCTATAGTGAGGTAAGTTAGGTATTTATGAATTAGGAATTAGGTCTATAGCAAGCTACATATCTCTTAATGGTAGCAGTTCATTAAGTAAGTCATCAGAGATCAAATTAAATTCAAAAAATAGATCTAAGACCATAGCAAGTATGTGGTGATCCTTAATATCAATAGAGACTTCCTTAAGGTGCAAGATAAATAGAGAAGTAAAATCAAGAATGTATTAAAGTATATATTGTAAAAGTATCATTTCTATCATTTCTTAGTTAGATTGATTATCATTAGAGTTTCACATTGGGTTTATGAGAGATTGAAGAATTCTATGTGGGGGTGTAATTGTCCTCTTTTCGTTAAGCTTTATGAAAGTTAATTTAATTATCTTTTTAATATTTTTAAATACATAAGTGTTTTCATTATTATAATTGATTTTATTTAAATCATAAAGCCATGATCATCCTAATATGATATTAGTTATTTCCATTAAAAGAACATCACATTAAATTTTATCAATACATCTACTTATCTTAATTGGAATAAGATATCTATTAGTGATATGTAGGAATGTGTGATTTACTCAACTAACTTGAAATGGTTGTGGGTGAGGTTCAGTCATAAGGTTGGCTCTAATGATAGCATGAGTTGATACAACATGCATAAAACTATCTTCATCTATTACTAGCGTACACCCCTTTTCCTTACATAAGATATACATTAAGAAAATATTCCTTCATCTCGAGTCTTCTTTTTTCTTAAAAGAAATCATACACTTCAAAACTAACACTAAATTACATATATTTGAATCCACATTTTTATCTGATAGTGGTGTATCATCATGTATCTCTTCAACATTCTCTTCTTCTCTTAAATCTTCCAATACATCTAACAACATGATTTTTCCTCAATATTGATTTTGCATATGCCTCCTTCTTATGACATTTGAAGTAAATTATTTCTCTCGCATTTTTAGAAGTAGATTCAATGGGGGTATTAAAGGGGTTGTTCGATGTTAAAGGATTTTGTCTGATAATAGACTTTTATGGTTGGGATATGATTGGATATTTAGAAGTTATTTGAGCTTTCATCTTAGATGTGGATGTAGCTTTATTATGATTTTCTAAAAGTAAAGCATAGTGAAGGACATCCTCTAAGATCTATGGATCATGAAGCTCTACTTCAATTATAATATCTTCTTTTAAACTAATAATAAATTTATCGCCACTCTTGATTAGTGCAGTGTGTTCTAGCTATTAAGTCATCAAATGTATTCATATATTTCACTAGTGGAATATTCCCTTATTAAGAGTAGTTAGTTATTCATGGAGAGTTTTATCATGATTTCTAGGATAATATTTAGCCCTTAGAATTTTCTACATTTATACCCATATTATGAGGTTTCTATCGAATCTCTCTTCTTTAGCTAAAATGTTATTCCAATAGATTTTTGCATGACCTACTAATTTTAATTTGGAAAATGTAGTTCAATAGTCATCATCCATTTTCTATATGTCCAATCCTCTATAAGGGATGTCTCCTTTTGAGTAAATGGAATTCCTCTCTACTTGGAAAGTGGCCCAGTAAATCTCCCATAGAAAGATGAAGCAACTCTACAAAGTTACCTAGACTGGTGGAGGAAGCAACCTGGTGGGCTGACGAGTGCTCCTCGCCATCTACTGAAGATTGAATGTTGGATATGCTTAGCTACAACCATAGTAGAAGATGAAAGATTTGGATTAAAGGAATTCGCAGTATAGGACAATAGGAAAACTCTCCTAAGTGAGATATTCCTCTAAAGTCATTTCTTCAATGGTTGTTCCATCAGCTTCCTACATCAAACCAATGGGGCATCTACCCCTTCAAGAAGTGTCACTGGTCACTCACTTGCCATAGTAGTTCACTACTCAAATGAGCAAGTGCTCGATTCTCCTCGCATGTTAGAAGGAATAACTGGGATAATGATCACTAGGATTGGAGTAGTTTAAATGCTCAGTTCAACCATAGGAAAGGTAGTGGCCTCTTTTGACTTCTTCACTTTCATGGCCTTCTTGTGATGGCTTTCTCATAGGGCTGCAAGATTAATATCACTGTGAGACCTCTTTGTATCCATAGTGACTATATTTAATATGTTTTATAGAGTCAACTATTGAGGAGATAGAGTGCCAATCTAGGTGTATAGTAGAGGAATGTTGAGTGCATAAAAGAAGAAAGAAAAAAAGTCATTTATAGCCTCTAGAGCACTAAAAAATTGGATATGTCCAAAGGTGATGTGACCACTTAAAATTGCATGAATTTTCTCAAATCATTAATGTTTAACAGTTAATCATTTTTATTTTTCTATCTTTTTTTATATGTGGTACCTCTATAAGGAGCAGAAGAATTAGTGAGCTAAAATGTATACCCAAAGAAACAAGTAAACCTAAATGAGCCTATAAGTCAAGACAAGGATGCTCGTATGAAGGGTACTCGATAACCTATAATAAAAATACTCACTGGAAGAAGCACTCGAAAGGAGAAGAAACATCCAGTCTAGTGAACCAACAACTCAGAGCGTAACAACTTAAAGGCAAGAGCTAATTCTTCTCACTAGCATCTGTCGATTAGGCTGAGGGACAATGTGGCTACTCTCCATCACCTTATTTGCATCTGTATGAATTTTACTCATTCATCGTCATTAGCTTAGGCAAGAATTTTTTGTATTAAACATGCCTAATATGATCTTTCTATGTATTACTATCCCTTGATGTTATAAAAGATATATTTCTTTCTTTTTGGGGGACCTTTGGGCTCTTACTCTAGACCCCAATACTTTGTACTTGAATTTTGAGCATTATGTGCAATAAGGATTATATTTCCTCCACTTTTTTTTATTTTCCTATCTTTCCTCCAATATTTTTTGCTTAACCCTATTTCTCAAGTATTTCAGAAGGTTCTTTCTCCATCTACGGACAAATTTGGATTCAACACTCGTGTTAGTCCTACTTCGACTCGGTCCAAACTTTTTAAGAAAAGAACACTATTATGAGTTGTTCTCTTTTTTCTTAAAGAAATACCAATTAAATTGAATATAAATTAAAATCATCTTTGAAATGAATTAAAATTAAAATTAACTTCACAAATCATCTTTAAATTTTTAATATCAAAATTAAATCTCCTAAAATATCTTTATATTATCAAATCAATCCACATCCTTCAAAAATGAAACCCCACTAACCCCAACTAGGATCCCCATCTTATAGCTTCCTTTCATGTGGGTTAAAATTAGTCTATTTATGTTATGCCAACATCCTTATGACCCATCTCCTATAAACCAAATCATCTAAGTTAGGCCACCATCATTATGACCCTTCATAGTAGGTTAACTTGGGATGGGAGTAAGTCTAAGTGCATTATTCCTAAGTAAAAGAAATTTTGAGATTGCTTGATTACGACCCCTTTTTTGATAGGCTTCATGTGATTCACTATAGCACCCAAGAGGAAGGTGAATTGGGTGTTAGTTGAAAATTTAAAAGTTAAATCTTAAATTTTAACTTTTAGTAGAGAATTAATTTATGATTTTATAATGACAATATACAATTCTCAATGTAACAAATAATAAAGTAAATTAAAGAGAGATAATAGGCACACAATTTTTATGTGGTTCGATCAAATCCCAAAAATGGCCTACATCCACACCTAGCCACCCATGGTTAGGAATTCACTAAATATAAAGAAGCTTACAAACCATACTCTTCTATAGCGGGTGAGTACAACCCCTAGAATAACATGTACACTTCTACAAAGGGGCGAGCACAACCCTAATAAAAATTTTAAAGCATGAAAAAATATAAAATAATAAATTTTGATAAAATATATCTTTCACAAATATACCAAGCTATCCAATTCAAAAACTAATCACATAACTTATAAATGATCACTTTATAACTTACAATTTTGATAATATAGAATGTCCACTTAATTTTGATAATAAATACTTAAATAAATATCTTAAAGTTATCTTATTATGATATTTATGTTATTACAATTTGTAGGCTAATATAAAAATAATTTTAAAATAAATTCATAATATTATATTGCATAATAAAATAAATTGCAGCAAAGAATAATTTTAAATTTAAGAGAAGCTATAACTAGTATGTATATAATAGTGTAAAAATGATTAACTTTCCACTAAAATTCCTTTTCATTAATTATTAAACAATAAAAATAGCAAGCTTTACTAAATTTCAGTGAGATAAAAAAAACTATTTAAATAAAGGATATTAGTTGGAATGAAATGATAAGTGCCAAATAAAATAATTTAACTTTTCATAAATTTGATTTTAATAAAGAAACTTGATATATAATAGATCTAGCATATACTCTAAAATTCTAGCAAATAATTTATTTCATTTCAACAAAAATGATGCTTTGAATTAATGTGAATGATCACAAAATACTTAAATAAAATTATATATGAAAAATATATGTGAACTACATAAGCCTTTAGTTAGAAAAGAGCGGTCTAGTAAATCTAAAGGTATTTTCAGCATAAAAACTAAATTTTAAATGCTTAAATTACACTTCTAAAATACTTCTAAGGATAAATGATCTTCCAAATAATACTAATGAAGAAATATTTTAAGAAACCAAAAGAAATTTGAAGGAAGATAAAACTTTTAGCAAGATGAAATAAATCGTACAAACTATCACAAGAGTTTTTCAGAAAAAAAAAAAATTTGAAGAAACTTTGATATGAAAAACTTAAATATTGATGTCCAAAGAATAACCCACAAAAAAGTAAAAATTTAAAAGAATAAATAAATTGTGAAAATAGTATTAAAAACTAAAAGAGATTAAGATCAAGAAAATGAAACTCAAATAATTTGAGAAAGCTTACTTAGTTGAAGATGTTGAAGCTTTTGAACCAATGATTTGATCTTGCAATATTTAGAGAACATTTAGAAGGAAAATTTAATAAGTTTTTTCTTAGATTTTCTAGAGAGATTTTCAATTTGAATGACCAACCCTTTCATGAAGAGAATGAGGGCTATTTATAAGTAAGAAGGTCAATTTGAATTATTTCAAAGAAATATATTATTCTAATATTTTTTTATCATATAATAATGTAATATTTAAAAATTATTTATATTAAATAAATATTAATTCAAATAGCCAAAAAATTGCTAGTCACATGGGCAAGTCAAAAATAATCAAATATGACTCTTAATATATTCAAAATGTATAGCATGCATTCATTATTAAAATCAACAAATGTTTGAAAAATTATAATAAATTCAATTTTTATCAAATTTAGATCACGTAACCTATCAAATTAAAGGAAAAAAATCTAAAGAATCTATTGGAGATAAAATCTGATTTAAATTACTTGATTATAAAATGACTTTTGCTAAAATACTAAATTTCATGTATTTTTGTCAATTTTGAAATATGATATTTAAAAGTTTATGGTATAATTTAAATATGACCATGCATATATTACTTATCATAAAACTTTTAAATTAAATTAAAATTTTTAATTATATTAAAATTATAAATTAATTATACTCAGTAATCATAATTAACTATTATTTATTATTTTTACAATTTAAAAGCTATTATGGGAAAAATTTATGATGCTGCATAGGTTTTAGAAATTTCTTGTTTAGATGATCAAATGCATCATGAAGGAGTAAATATATTATCTCGAAGGATAAATATGTTATCCTATAATTAATTTAACCATTTAATAAAAGATTCCTTAGGCTACTTGGTTTTTCATGTAAGAGAGAGTTTTCCCCTGAACTACATGGGAAGTAGAGCAAGGTTTATTTTAAATTGCGTTCATACTTCCCTATGAGGATGAGCCCTTATAGTTAATTACATCTTAGAAATGAAGGATCTCTTCCTAAGAATACTCTTGATTAAAGAAATAAGCTATTATCTCTATAGATTTCTACGTTGATTTTTAAAGACAATGATAATTTGGAATTTCAAATGGGAATGATCCAAAGTCGAAAGAGTTCTTCTATGTGCTAATTAAGATTAAGTAGGAAATGTCTATTGATATTAGGATGCTTAGTATGTATTTCAACTATCCTACTATTGGGCTTTAAATTTTAGAATTTAATTTAGATTTAGAGTTAACATTTTCTTAAAAATTTAGAGCTTAGACTCTAGCAGCACAAGACTGCAGAAATTCTTAGAGTTGAATAATTACTTTAAGGATGATGCGTTAGAACCTAAGTCTATAAGTGTTTCTAACATAAGTCAGATGCTCGACCTAGTTTTACTTTTAGGAATTATTGGTCATTCCTCTCATTTGATGGAATAAACCTGTCCTTGACTTTTTTGGACTTATAACCCACTTGGAAGGGCTACCAGCTAACATCACCCAAGTGAATTTTAAATTCATGATACCAAGTTTCATGTATGCAAGATGGTTCGCTATTGTATTTTAGGAAAAAATCTAAGAACTTAGACTCACTCCCTAATTCCTAGGACCATGTAGGGTTATGATATGCACTAACTAATGCAAATTTTTCAGCTTTTAAATATTTTGAATTATGATTTACTTAAGGCTTTAGGGTATGCATTTTATGCCTAAATGTCATGCAATTAAAAGTGGCCATGGGCCAAATTAATAAAAAAGGCAGACTTTCCCAAGAAGGTGGTAATTCTTAGATGCCCCTTATATGCAATGTGTGAAGTACCCAATTCAAGGGTTTAGAGCAATACGATAATATGGTTTGCAAGAGCTAATCATTTCTAGTTGATTTTAGGTTATTCTTATGATATTAGTAAATGTGATGTTTTGAGTTTTTTTTTTGACTTGATTAAATTTAAATTGGACAGAAAATTTAATTTCCTTAAAAGCCTAATCATCCAAACATTCACCATAAAAAACACAACACTGAAAAGGACCTAGAAAAGCAGGTTGATTTTATTGCACACCCAAAATAAATCAAGTTAATTTAAATTAAAGAAAGGTCAATGTAGTCGGGTACCATTATACACCCCAGAAGAAATATAAAATAGGCAACCGAGCTCTGCCCTAATATAGCTTGGCTAAGAACTAAAGTTCAGATCTACGGGTCTTCTTTTTAAGATCATCTTCTTCTTCAAGGACCTCTATTAGACTTCATATGAGACCTCTGCACCCACCTAATTGTAGGGTCAGTTCCTACTAATCCTAGACCCCATAGATCCTAACCTAATTCTAAGCACAAATTTACATTTTAAATTCAAAAATAAATCCCGAGCTCTACAAAATGGATATTAAAAAAATATAAATAGCATATAGTAGTTATATTTTATAAACATACGGGATTAGCATTAACTACTTGCCAAGCCCACTTGTCCTATTGAGTTATGCTTAAGGACCAAAGCATTCCTGCAAGAAAATATCATTTATAATTTGTTTATGATAACAACCTTTTTTAGCATTGCCCCCTATAGAAAATAATATTACTTCTAAAAAGAACGTCCTACCATCCAGTCTATTGGTCAAATAATTCTAGATATGCAGTCTAAAATAGTACACAAAAAAGACATACATCACATCACATCATAAAATATCACCGAATATCACAGAATATCATAGATCAATATAACCTAAGTCTAGGGTCTGTGACAAAATGGTCTAGTGTGTAAAGAAACTAGGCTTGTGTGGAAAGACTTTGCTAGGCCTTTTTAGTTTCACAATTCAAGTTTTGAAGTTTATTTGATTTACCTTTAGATGGTTTCAATTCAAATGATTTAATGATTTGTGATTTTGTTTTCATTTTTTGAAATTCATTTTTATGTTAAAGTAAAGTTTAGCTTTTCAAGAATGGAGAATAAAATAGATTCCACTTTTGGGTGGAACCCATTCTACTCAACAGCCTAAATCCTAATATAATGAAACATTCATTCTAAGATGAAGATTCATTCTAAAAGTCTAACAAAGATCGTAAGTATCTTGATTAGCTCCTTTTAGATTTATTTAGAAATTTGATTCATTTGAATTAAATTTGTAATTTTAATTTTTTTTAATTTGATTCTTCTTTTAATTTCATTGATTTGATTATGTGTTTCTTCTAAGTTTAATTTTTTTCAGTTTGATTTGTTTTATTAAGTATTTCATTAATATTTATGTTCATTGAATTTATGTTTAGTTAGTTTGACATTTAGGTTAATATTTTAATTCATTCTTAGCATACATTGATTAAGGATTAAGATTTCATTAATTGGATGATTATGAATTTAAAGAGTTTTTTACTTTAAGGTTTAATTAGATTTTGCATTTTTAATGATTTCCATTAAACCCTAAGTTTCTAATTTACCAACTTCTTTGACATTAGAATGTTGGAAAATTATTCTTAAGTGTTCTGGTGTTGATGAAGATGTTTCAAATTACTTTTGTGAATTTTATAGTTTTATAATTTTTTTAATTTATTATTTCATGTATATTGACCTCGAGACTTGGAAATTTAATAATTCTCAATCTAGAGGTCAATTGGGTTTGAAATTTTTATGGCAAGTGAGGTTCCTTACCAATTTGATTTTCTAAAGTTTTATTTTAATCAGATGCATGATTATAGTGTAATTAAGTTCTAACTATTTTATTAACACCTAAATTAAATTTAATTTAGAAAGAATTATTTAAAGGTTTTATTTTTCTTAAATTCCTTTACTGAAGATCCATCCATAGAAGGTTTATTTGCAATTTTTGGTGTTTTGGTTAATTTATTGTAATTTTCCTAAGTTCAAGTTATTTAATTGAATTAATTAACTTAATTAAATGCCAAATTAGGCTATTTTATGATTTATTACGTTTTAGTGGTTTTCATTGGTGTGTTTAAGTTCATTAGGGTTTATTATGATAATTTAATGTGATTTGATAAATTTTCATAATTTATTTTATTTAATATTAATTTATTTCATTAAAATTAAGGTTTGGAGTTTGAAATTTAATATCTTTTGATTTACTTTGCAATAAATCATTACAATTTTTCTTAAGGTGCATTTTAACCTCAATTTCAATTCCCAAAGTTTTATATTGATTGGATTATTGGTTTGTGATTAATTTGAGTTTGATTAATTTTATTTAAAGCCAAATTAATCTAAAATTAATTGGTGATTTTTGTTTTAATAGATTCTACTCATTGAGATGAATCCATAGAGCCCTCATTTATATTTTTTGGATTTACATTTTATTTTATATATTTTTTTAAAATTTTTGGCTTTTTTAATATTTATTTGATTTAGAAAATGAGACATTCTCATTCTAAACGGCGGCACCAACGTGGCGCATTGCCGCATGGTGTGGTTCCATTGGGTCGCGTGGATCCCACATTAAAAGCGGTGGCCATGTAGGACGATCTACGACCATTTGATCTAAACCAAAACACTTTGAATTCAAATGCTTGAATTTTGTTCAAATTTTCAATCCAATTCAAATGGATTTGGTTTTAACCTCAAATTGAGTTTGATTTGGGCAGCCACACACTATCCTGAAGGTTATGGTGGTGATGCCAAAAGTAATAAATAAAACCAAAGGGAAATGAGTTAAAGTTTAGACCAAGTAAATATACTTGGTAGATTCCTCATCCTCTCATTATTAAAGGCTTGGAATTGATTGACCAGCCCTCAAGCAAAGTTGGAATTAGCTTCCTCCATAAAGAAGAGAAAGAAGAGAGCAAGAGAGAAAGACGGGAAAAAAACCAATGGAGCTAAGCTTCCAGCCAAGGGAGGAAAAGGGAGGAAATGAATTCCTCTCATAAAATTTCTTATACAAATATACTCACAAGTCCAAGGGGGACAAAATCCACCCTTCTGCCGACCCTACATCCACCGGTGGCAGGAATCCAGCCTTTTTGAACCTCATATACATGGCTCTCGGCCATATATGAAAAGAGAGGAGAAAGACCCTCTTCTCCCCTTCTTTTCATCCCAAATAATTTATAAAAATGACAAAAGAAGAAAGAGACCCTTCCACCAACCCCTCACCTCCGGCAAGCTAGGATTCGACCAAATCTGGTAGCCACCATTTAGCTTTTAATGGCAAAACACTAGGTGGGAGTGGTTTACCTCAAATTGAATGTTTCAATATGTTCTAGAGGTTGAAGCGACTAAAAATGAATCCCCACCAAGGTTCACCACCATCGGCGAGCAGGAGAATAGCCAAACTCAATGAAAAATGGTTGAACATTGGTCTCCTGGGCATTTGGTGATGAAGCAAGCCACCAAATCACTTCCACGACTTCATCACATTGAGGCAAAGTTATTTGAGTCGATCCTACTACTGAAGATCGCTAGAGTTGAGGTATGCCTCACAACCAACCTCTATAGCATTTGGTATTGGTTGTTTATGAAATTAATTGGATTCCCATGAAGATCAAACTATATAGATCAATTGCAAATCAATCCTTGATCATTTGCTAATTGAAATCATGTCAAAATCAGCCTTAGATAGTTGGAAATTCATCAAATTTGATAGATGGAGTCTGTCTCTCATCGGAGACACTTGGGAAATGATCTCCACCATTTCTTCTTTCTATTTGGAATAGAAGATCGAGATCTAGCTACACGATTAGATTAAATCCTTTCAAGAGACTGTGGAATGAATCGGGTTCGATCAGATGGTCAAGATCCATCCTACATGGCATCACTTTTGATGTAGTCTCCACATGGAATTCACACAGCCCAATGAAGCTATGCCATGTGGCAAAGATGTCACATCGACACTGCCAATTTAAAATGGCAAATCCCATGTCACACATCACTTTTGATGTAGTGTCCCCAAAGTTTCAAACAAGAATCAATGAAAAATAAAACCCCAAACTAATCCTCATTAAATTAGGCTTAATTTAGGTTTTAACAAAATAATTAAAACCTTAATTACACCCTAATTATTATCTAATTAAAATGAAACTTTGGAAATACGAAATTAGCATGAAACTCCGCTTGTCATAAAAATTTCAAACCCAGTTGAACTTTGGTTCGGGAATTGTTGAATTTCCAAATCTATAGGTCAATATAAATCAATTAATAAATAAAAAATCATAAATTACAAAATTCAAAAAGTAACTAAATAAAAAATCTTCATCAATATAAAAACACTTAAATATAATTTTCTAATATTCTACATTAAAGAATTTGAATACTTCCATACTTCAGGGTTAATGAAATTACTAATGCACATTAAGTTTAATTAAATTTTAATGTTAATGAACTCATAATCAAACATATCAATGAAATTATAATCAAACAAATCAATGAAATCTCTAAGAATGGATTAAAACACTAACCTAAGTGTCTTAGGTTATCATAATTCAAACCAAATGAACATTAATTTAATAAACATAAACATAATAAAAAAACAATAATGAAAATAAATGTTAAACCAATTCAAATCAAACAAAAATAAATGTTAAATCAATCCAAATCAAATGAAATAAATCAAACTAATTTAAAAATAAACTAAACTTCAAATGAAAGATAAATCAAATCAAAGAAATAAAATGAAAAATTAAATTTCAAAAGAACTGGAACATTAAACCTAAATCATCTAAATGAAACTAAAAGGATTAATTAAGATACTTAAGGATCTTAGTTAGGCCTTTAGGATGAATTTTCATCCTAAGATGAAGATTTCATTCCATTAGGATTTAGGATGTTGAATAGAATAGATTTCACCCAAAAGTGGAATCTATTCTACTCTTCATTCTTGAAAACCTAAACTTCACTTTAACTAAATAAAAGTGAACTTGAAAATGAAAGAAAAATCATTAAATCACTTGAATTTAAGTCACCCAAAGGTAAATAAAAAAACTTCAAAATTCAAATTGAAACTTGAACTAAAAAGGCTTAGCAAAGTCTTATCACACAAGCCTATTTCATTCACACACTAGATTATTAAGTCTTGAACCCTAGACTTAGATTAGGTCATTTTGTGATACTCTATGTTGTTTTATGATATGTTTTTGTTTGTGGTGTACTATTTTATACTGCATGTCTAGAACCGTTTGCCCGTTAAGATGGATGGTAGGACGTTCTTTTTAGAACTAACATTATCTTTTATAAGGGGCTATGCCAAAAAGGACTATCATCATAAATAATTAAAAATACTATTTTCTTGCAGGTATTTTTAAGTCCTTAAGCATAGCCCAATATGACAGGTGGGCTTAGCAAGCAACTAATGCTAAGTCCATATGTTTGTGAAATATAACTATTATGCATTATTTGTATTTTACTGACATTTGTTTTGTAGGGCATAGGATTTATTGTTGAATTTAAAATGTAAATTTGAGCTTAGAATTAAGTTAGGGACTATGAGAGCTTGAATTAACAAGAGTTGACCCTACTAGCAGATGGTTGTAAAGGTCCCCTATGAAGGCCAATGGAGGTCCTTGAAGAAGGAGACGATCCTGAAAAAAAAGACCCATAGATTTAAACTGTAGTTCTACACCAGGCTGTATAAGGCCAAAGCTAGACTGCATATTTTCTTTTCTTTCAGGATGTACAGTAGTATCCGACAGTATTGGCCTTTTTTTTAATTAAATTGGCTTGATTTATTTTGGGTGTGAAATAGAATTAACCTACTTTTCTAGGTTTCTTTTTATATTGTACTTTCTGTGATGAATGCCTGGACGTAGGTTCATAGGAAAATTTAAATTTTTTATCCAACTTAATTCTAATCAACTTAAACAAAAATAATGAAATTTAAAACCTCACATAAACTAAAGCCTTAGGAAAAACTTAAAATCAATTAGAAATAATTAGCTCTCGCAAATCATGCAATCATATCACTCTAAATTCTTGAATTGGGCACTCCACTCATTGCACATATGGGGCATATGACCTGTTAGGATGATCACCTTCTTAGAAAAGTCTACCTTCTTTTATTTATTTGGCCCATAACCATTTCTAAATGCATGGCATTTAGGCATAAAAATGCATACCGCAAAACTTTAAATGAATTATTGAGTCAAAATAGATAAAATTTAAAAAAATGTTCATTAGTTAGTGTAATTCAAATCCTATATGATCTTAGAGATTAGAAAGTGAGTCTAGGATTCTTAGATTCTTTCCTAAAAGATGAAGGTCTAGCCATCTTATATACATGAGGCTTAGTATCATGGATTTAAAATGTGCTTAGGTAGTATTAGCTGGCTGCCCTTTCAGGCGTGTTGTAAGTCCAAAAGAGTTAGGGATAGATTTGTTCCCTTAAGTGAGAGGAATGATTGATAATTTCCAAAATGAAACTAGGTCGAGCATCTGTCTTGGGTCAGAAGCACTTGTTGATTTAGATTATAAAGCATTCTCCTTGGATTAAGTCTTCAATCTTATGCAATTTTCTAGTCTTGTGCTACTAGAATCTAAGCCCAAGATTTCTAAAAAAAATATCAAATCTAAATTAAATTCAAAAATTAAAATCCCAATGGTAGAATAGTTTAAATGCCTTCTAGGCATCCCAGTATTAACAAGCATTTCCTACTTCATCTTGTTTGGCCCCCCTAAAAGAACTCTTTTCAATTTGGATCACTCCCAATTGAAATTCAAAATATAATTCCTTTAAAAATTAATCTAAAAATCTATAGAAATAATATCTTATTTCTTTAATCGAGAGTATTCTTAGGAAAAGACCCTTCTTGAGATGTAATTAATAATAGGGACTTGCCCTTATAGAAAACCATAAACCCAATTTAAAAATAAACCTGCTCTACTTTCAATATAATTCAAGGGAAAACTCTCTAGTACATGAAATACCCATTAGCTTTAGGATTCTCTTATTAAATGATCGAATCCATTATAGGATAACATATTTATCTTCTAAGATAATATTTTCACTCCTTAATGATACATTTGATCATACAAATAAGAATTCTTAAATTCTATGTGGTGTCATAAGTTTTCTCCACATTCACATCACATCACAGAATATCATAGAAAATTAACCTAACCTAAGTCTAGGGTTGGTGACCAAATAATCTAGTGTGTGAAGAAAAATAAGCTTGTGTGGTATGACTTTACTAGCCATTTTAGGTTTAAGTTTTGATTTATTTTTTAAAGTTTGGTTTAATTTTATTTGAGATTTTCACTTTCCATAATTTTTCCTCATAGGTATGTGTCATTGTTAAACCAAAAGTTTGAGGTATCAAGACCTCCTTCAAAATAGTAGCCCTGCGACCTCGGGTGTCCAAACTATATACCATATGTTTGCTAATTATGAAAAATTTTATTTTCATTCTTTTGATTTCTTTTATTCTTAAAATTTGTTCAATTCTCCATTGAGTGCTTTTAATTTAAGTGATTTAATTAATTTATTATTTCATTTACATTTTTAATTCCATTTTATGTTGAAGTGGAATTAAAGTTTTTAAGAATGAAGAATAAAATAAATTCAACTTTAGATGGAACACATTCTATTCAACATCTCAAATCCTAGTATGATGAGATCTTCATCCTAAGGTGAAGATTTATTCTAAGGGTCAAACTAAGATTTTAAGTATCTTAATTAACCTCTTCTAGATTCATTTGAGTGATTCATTTTAAGTTGAGTTTGATTTATGTTTTACCATTTTTTTAAAGTTAGAGTTTTATGTTAATGAGGTTTGATTTATGATATTTAGTTAAGATTCAAAAATGCTCCTTTAAATCTTAATTTAAAGTTTATGCTACCATGATTTAGTTTGATTTTGGTTTTCATTTTAAATTTTATTTGATTTGATTCATTTATATTTGATGTCATTTAATTTATATTATTTTTTAATAACTTAGGTTTATATCTAATCTTATGTTTCTTTTGATTTAATTCAATGTTCATTTGATCTTATTTACTTTAATTATTTATTTATTTGATTTGGATTGATCTTATTTATTTATTTATTTCATTAATGCCTAAGTTTATGAATTTAGATAAGTTTTCAATCAATCTTTAGGAAGTCTTGATTTAATCATTTAAGGAATTCATTATTTTATGTTTTCTAATTTATTATTAAAATTAATCTTAATGTAACAATGTATATTAAAGTTTCATTACTTGATTTAATTTATTAAGATAGAGTTTGTTTACTAACCATAACCTAGCCTAAGAGATGAACTACATTAGGGGTTCCAATTTAAATCTAATCCATTTCAAGTTGTTTGATTAATTTGATAAATTACTTTTGCATTTAAGATTATGTAATTTATTAACCCAAATGGATTCAAAGGATTTAATGAATTCCATATTTAGGTATCAAATTCAAAGAATAATTAATTTTTCATTTCAATTGATTAATTGACTCATTATGATTTTAATAAATTATAAACCTAAGATTTGATTAGATTTTATATTCTCAATTATTTCATTAAACTCTAAGTGCATGATTTATCAAATTCCATGACTTCAGAGGGTTGGAAATTTTTCCGCAAGTGTTTGATATTGATAACACTATTTTAAATTGATTTTATAAATTTTTATAATTTCTATGATTTTTTATTTATTATTTCACTTAATTTAACCTAAAATTGGAAATTCAACAAGTTCTAAACTAAAGGTCATTTGATATTGAAATTCTTATGGAAAGTGGGGTTCCATGCCAATTTAAGTTTCCCGAAAGTTTCTTCCCAATCAAATGTAAAATTTAGAGTTAATTAAGGTTTAATTATTTTAATAAAACTTAAATTAAGCTTAAATTAGGTAAAAGTGATTAAGGGTTTTAATTTTTTGTAAGTTCCTCTCTCAAAAACGAATCCATGAGGGTTCATTTAAAATTTTTGAAAATTTGGTTGATTAATTATGATTTTTAAAGTTTATATTAATTAATTAAATTAACTAATTAAATTAATTAATAAATTAGATCATTTTGGAGATTATGGGGTTTTAGTAACTTTTAATGATGTATATAGACTCATTAAAGTTTATTATGATGATTGGAGTTAATTTCATATTTTTATTATAATTTTAAAATATTAATATTAATTAATTTCATTAAATTAAGGTTCATAGCTTAAAATTTTCATATCCATGGAATTACTTTCCAACAAATCCTAAAAAAAATTATAAAGTGTGTTTTAAGCCTAATTTCAATTCCTCAATGTTTGAAATTAATTGGATTAATGATTTGAGTTTAGTTTAACTTTGATTATTTTCTTTTAAACTCTAATTGACCTAAAATTACCTTATAAAAATTGAGGATTTTGGGTTTAATGGATTCTCTCTACTGAGATGAATCCATAGACACCTGATTTGCATTTTTTTAGTAAGTATTTTATTTTCTTTTTTATGATTTTTTAAAATTATGTGCACTTTTTTACCATTTTTTAAATCAAAAAAATATGAATTTTTATTTTAAATGGTTGACGCCATGTGGCATTGACGCGATGTTGACGCAGCACTGGCGCAACATTTTTTGCCAACTGGCACGGTGCCATTGGACCAACTCGATCCATGCAAATCCAGCTCAAAAAGTGGTGGCCACACGAGATGATTTACGATCAGACGGTCATGATTTCACCTGCGGATCCTATGTATGATTTAATCGAATGTCTAACTAGATCTGAACGGTTTGTTCCTGAAGGAATGGATGATGGAGATTGTGCCTTCCTTATTGAACATGAGAACAGAGTGCCATCCATTAATTTCAAGTGATTTTTGGTGATCTAGGTGGTAGAATCACTTTATTTCTTTTGCAAAACTACCAAGAAAGCATTTAAAATGCATGCATATAACTTAATTTTACTTGGGATCAAGTTTATTTTGAAAAGAACCAAAACTGAATGCTTAAAGAGTCGGTTTGAACCCATACCTCATTGGCAGCGATCTCTGACAGGGAGGGGGGATGATTTGAAAAGCTTTGTGGGCTATGGCAAGGCTTTGGGAAATTGGAATTGGTTTTCCTCCTCGTGGATCACTTTATAGGCCAAGCACCTTCTATTTTTTGATGGCTATGGTTGATTTATGGCTAGTCAGTGGCATGGGGATCGGGGGAAGGGTGCTCTCTTCTTTGTTTTGCTTGAAGAAGGGGATGGAAGGCTCAAAATGACTTGAGATAAACTCTCTTGGATTTTCCCTCGGTTGGTTGAAAGCTTTAAGGAGGAGAATGGTCAACCTTATTAGCCATGGTGATTGCCACCCTTGTAAGGGGTGGTCAATTAATTGAAGTTAGTCCAAGGCAGTTAGGATAAGGAATGGTGAAGAGGAAGTGAATTGGGGAGAGTTTGTTTGCTTCTTGCATTCCACATTTCATGGCATATTCTCCTTTTTTAGATGGACTTGCACCCTTTAAATTCTCTTAATTCTGGCAACTAACTATTCTAAACTCATCTAAGATGAGTTTGGATGCATTTCAATATGATTAGTTTAGGTTTGAGTTCAAATACCAACATTAGATTCATTTTGGATTGATTTGATTTGGATTAAGCTAAGTGTGATCAATGCTTAGTATTCATTGGATGAAATTATTAATTAATTATTAAAATTATATTTAAGATGATTTATGTGTCAAATAAACTCATTTTAATTGGGTTTAGGGACAAATACCTTATGTTTGTTCACTTAAGCATTTATTCTCCTTGGGTTTAACTTGGTTTATTCAATTTGATAGATTGGATCTAAATTTGGGCTTTGATTATGTTTATTCAAGTATTTAAGATGAATTAGATTAATAAATTTTATTTCATTTGAATTGAATTTTGAATTTAAATCATTTTGACTCATGTTGGATTTAATGGGTCAACATGAGTGATTGGGTCAAATGATCAAATTGATCAAATTAAACCCTATAATTGATAACATTGTGTTTCAAGATGACTTCCAAATGATTTTAAATAATTAATTTAAACTAATTCCAATTTAGTTTGATTTTCATCCAATAAGGTCCATTTAGGCCTATTTAGATCAAATGATCTAATTAGCCCATTTAAGGCCTTATTAGATTTAGATTCATATAATTTATGATTAAACATATTTATTTAATTATTTTAAGCTTTTTAAATGATTCGATTTGATCAAATTATGGTGGGTTGACCTTTGACTTTGTGTGACCCACATAAGTCAACCTTATGTTTAATGGTTGACATTCATTTGACTACATTCATATTCATGTAATGAATTTTATGCTTTTTATTTGATTTAATTTAAAATTATTTTAATTTCATTTGAATGTTTTTGGGTTCAAGTGATTTTGAGCCTAAGTAGGGTAGTTAGGTTAGCCATCCCAATTACCTTAACCTAAGCTCAATTAGATTTAATTTTTAATTATAGTGCATTTAGGTTAATTATTTATTTGTATTTAGGTTTAGTTTGGATCCACCTAAGCCCATTAGGTTGGGTCTAACCCTAAGAGAATTTACTAGGTCACTAAGCATAGTGATCTAAGTGCTTAATTCAGGAGGCTCCTAATCAAGGATTAGGTGTCCTATTTCTTAATTTTAAAAATGATGTTGAAATGATGTTAATCTCATCCAAACATGAGGATAACAAATGGATCCCCAATATATGTAATGGACTAACTAGAGTACACTACACATATTGGCTTTGACCGAACTAGTCAACAAAATCATAAGCATAAGCTTGGAAGAGTTTAAATTTGGTTTTGGAGTTTGGATTTGGTTTTGATTTCAAAATTTATTTAAATTTTGATTATGAGAGATAGGAAAAATTATGCCTGAATTTGTTTTGATTTAGAATGATATATTCTTACAAACTTAAATCCACTAAGCTCCAACAAGGGTAGGGGTGTTATTACGAAAAGATTCAATGAGAAATCTAATCCTAAAATAGTTAGAAGAAATTCCTTCAAGGGACTTATTCTCAAACTAACCACAATAGATTTTCAATGGTTAATTTACTAAGAAAACACTAGGACTCATATCTTTCTAAGTGAGATTATTTAGGAGGTAGTCTAAATGACTATCCAATTCAAAAGAAATTATCTATAAGAGACGCTAAAGTTTTCTTTTCCTAGAAGGGATGCCACTATGGATACTTACTCCTATCTAGAGATAATAGAGAGTATGCCAACCAAGATACTTACACCCAACTAAACTATATGAATTTTAATCAAAGAAAGATACCACTAAGGGATTTATTCTTATCTAGTTAGCTATTATGAAGGGCTCTTTTAAGGACTTGGTTCCAACCTAAATAGCTAAACTGAGGAAAAGGGGCTTTCAATAGTTTATTTTTTAATCCTTAAGATTTTGATTACTATGTATGGGTCACATGGACTTAAAACATAAATAGTCTATGGGAGTGGGGCCTTTAATGGTTTACTTTGACTTCTTAACTTCTTTTATTTTGAGCTAGAAAAGGGGTCACAATGACTTGAATTCTAAGCTAGTGAAATTCAACTAATAGGAAGGGGCCTTTAATGGCTTAATTCTAATCTGGATAGCTTGAAAACGAAGGGGGTCATAATGAATTAACCTATCCTTATAAGGATGCCTACTGAGGGACTTACTCATATATAATTAGCTATTCAAAAGGAGGTTCAATGGCTTAATCTCTTATAAAGAAGAAAAGGGGCCTTAATGACTTGATCATAAACTTTAAATTTTTGATTAATAGGAAAGGGATCTTGATGATTTAATTCTAACCATATAATCTATTTGATAGAGAGGGGTCTTAGTGATTTAATCCTATCCTTGCCTTTCAGAAAGAATGCCTACGGAGGGACTTACTTCTTTTTAATTAACTATTAGGAAGGGGCCTTTAATGGCTTAATCCAACCTCAATAGCTTAAGGTGAGGAGAGGGGTCTTGATGATTTAATCCTAAACCTCAATTTATTATTATTTTTTAACTAATAAAAAAATAGGTCTTGGTGACTTAATTCCTAATCTTTATTATTTAAAGGATGCCTAGTAAGAGGCTTACTCCTTTTTGATTAACTATTAATATGGAGCCTTTAATGGCTTAATCCAACTTATATAGTTAAGAGGAAGGAAAGGGGTCTAGATGACTTAATCCTATCATATGAATAAGAGGAATGGTGCCATGAAAAGCTTGCTCCAAAACCTAAGAAATTTATAATAAAGGTGCCATAGATGGGTTTACTCCCAACTTATAGAAAGAAGGAGTGATGCCATAAAAGGAATAGTCCAAACTTATGGGAATGGTGCACATAAGCTTACTCCAAACCTGAGAAATTAATAAGAAGGGTGCCACAAATGGGCTTTCTCCCATCATATTGGGATGTAAAAGTTGTGCATCAAAGAGTTAAAGAAAATTTAAAAAAATTTAAAAATCATTACATATAATTTAAAAATGACAATGTTTGGATCTAGATAATTTGCAAAAGATACAAAGATAAACAAAATTTTATTGATGATCACTTTTGAAACTAAAGTATAATTTATACATAATATTTTCTTAAGTAACATCCATTTATAGGTGGCATTGGACGTTGATCATTACAAGTAATCAATTGATAAGAGCTTCCTTCACAAACTTTTTCTACCACAAATGGTCCTTCCTAGGTTGGTTTGAATTTGCAGCCTATCCTGCGATGATCCAAAAGTGGCCATTTAAGAACCAAGACCAAATCTCCTACTTGGAAAATTTTAGGATGAACCATTTTATCATGTGTCTATACCATACATGATTGATACATTTCAAGATCTCATTGAGCTTTCAGAATCTTTCTTTCAAATCTTTCAAGTTCTTCCAATCAAAGTTTGTGATTCTAATCTATTGCAATATTGGTATTAACTACTATCCTTAATGAAGGTAGGTGTACTTCTAATGGAAGAATAGCTTCAGTTCCATAGATCAAAGAATATTGGTGTAGATTGAGTTGGTGTCCTGTATGTGGTTCGATAGGCCCATAAGGCTTCAACTAACTTTTCTTGTCATTGATGCTTATTTTCATCAAGTGTTTATTCAAAATCATCACAAGAGTTTTATTAAATGCCTCAGCCAATCCATTTGCTCTAGGGTAATAGATGGTCATATATCTTCAACTAATTTTATGTCTAGCCACAAAATGATTCATTTTGGTGGACTTAAATAATAGACCATTATCAAATATGATTCAGCTAGGAATGCCTAATTGATATATGATATTTTCCTGAATGAATTTAAGCATATGGTATGCTTTTACTTCTTTCAGTGTAACCGTTTCAACCCACTTAAAAAAATAATCAGTTATAGCTAATATAAAGTGATGCCCCTTTAATAATCAATAATCCCTATGATGTTGGTACCCCAACTCTCAAAGGGCTAAGAGATAATAGTTGGGTGTAGTATATTAGGAGGTTGATGTAGTACCACACCATGTATTTGGCATAGATAATAATGACGTGTAGTTTCCATGCAGTTATTTAACATTGAAGGCAAGTAATATCTAAGCCTATTAATTTTTAATTTTATTTTAGATCTAGATTAATGAGCACCACACGATCTAGAATGTATCTCAATCATAATCTTGTGAGCTTCTTATTTGTCTAAACATTGTATCCATATTTGATCAAATGACCTCCGATATAATACATTATTGATTAATGCATAAGACAAGGCACATCTCTTAATTTGATTTATTGATGAATTGTATTTAAAGAGCCACCCCTCATGTAAATAGTCAATGAATTATTGTCTCCAATCACATTCTTCTTGACCATTAGCAAGAGTGGCTACCCATTGCATTTATAGCTTTCTATTATTATAATATAAATTTATAGGGGGTAGAACTTGCCTATTATGAACTTCTATAGATCTAGACCCTTTTTTTGAGCATATGATTTCTTTGGCAAGCTTAGTAAAACATCTATTATAGAATTATCTGTGTGATATTCTACACAGAGTTACAAAAGGGATCTTTTCAAGCAATTTCATCTTGTATTGATAATAATTGAAAACATTATGGCGCAAAACCTTATAGATTCCCCTCACTTGATTAATAATTAGCTTAGAATCCCCAAATATCTTTATATTCTTAATATCCATAAGTATTGCTAACTCTATTCCAGTTATAAGAGCCTCATATTCAGCTTCATTATTCGTACAAGGCTTAGATAAATGATGGGAATATTACATCATTTTTTATCTAGAGTTATATAAATCAATATAATCCCTACCTTCCCTGGGATAAGAGAATTTAAATTCTTACTTTTCTTTGAAGATGCTGCATCATTAAAATATAATTCCCACGTGGCATTAGTTTCTTCCTCTAAAATCATGATTTATTCATCTGGAAGATCATCATTTAAAGGAGAACTCTCAGGTAGAGGATGTGTTGTTAAGAAGTCAACAATAACTTGACCCTTTACAGTATGGAGAGGAATAAATAAGACCTCAAATTGTAATAAGATCATAGACCAATGTGTCAGACATCTAGATAATGTTGAGTGGGCCATCAGATATTGCAAAGAATTCACTCTGAAAATCAAATTGACTTTATGAGCAAGCATGTAATGCCTTTATCTTTTTAGTGATAAAAATTAAAGCTGGGCAATGCTTTTCAATAGGTGGACAATTCATCTCTATTGGGATGAGTCCATAGCTTAGATAATAAACTGCATTTTCTTTCCCTTCTTCATTAACTTTAACCAATAAAGCTACATGTGATTCATCTAAAGGTGTAGTGTACAAAATTAATGGCTTCCTTGGAATTGGAACGGCTAAATCAGGAGGAATCATCAAATATTTTTCTTAAATTTCAAATGCACTCTAACATTTCTCATCCTAAATAAATTTAGAATCTTTTTTATTTAATGCCACAAAAGGATAGGATCTTTCAAATAAGTTTGATTTGAATCTTCTTAAATATGCTAGCTTTCCTTGGAATGACCATAACTACGTAAGACTCCTACACCGCTTCTTACACATTCAGGTGATTTTTTGAATCAATTTCAATCTCACGGTGCCTCATTACAAATATTAAAACTTGCCTAATGTTGTTCCAAAAGCACACTTCAAAGAGTTCATTTTTAGGTTATAGCGGCAAAACCATTCAAAGATAATCCGTAAATCATACAAATGATTTTCTTTTTCTTTACTATTAATGACTAGATCATCAATGTAGTATTTTAAGTTGATTATGAATTAAATCATTAAATACTTTAGTCATTGCTCTTTAATAAGTGGCTCCAGTATTTTTGAGACTGAATGGCATGATCGTGTAACAAAATATCCTGATAGGAGTTCTGAACATTGTATGGTTTTCATCCTCTAGGGACATCTTTATTTAATTTTACCCAGATGATCCATTCATGAATCAAAAGACTTCATGCAAAGAGGTATGTCCACCATAAGTTTTGGCATTGGCAATGGAAACTCATCTTTAAAGCAATCTTTATTTGAGTTTATAAAGTCCACACAAATGCGTATTTGGCCATTATTTTCTTTACTGGGATAATGCTTGCTAGAAAAGAAGGGTATTGTTCTTCTTATATAAATTGAGCCTCAATTAAGTATTTAACTTCAGTAATGAATTGTTGTTCAATTTCTAGACACACGCATCTAAGAGCCTGATTTACTAGAATTACATTAGGTTTAATTTCTAGTTTGTGAACCGCTACATCTAGAGAATAACCTGGAATCTCATTATAAATTTATGCAAAGCTATCTTTATATTCATAAAGTAAGTTAATCAACTCTTCAAAATCGTTTAGACCTAATAATGAACTAGTGAAAGTTGGCCTTGGGTCTTCGTCCATTCTTAAGTTGAATTTCCTTAATTCGTTAATATTGAAATTTATTTCTTCTTCAAATTATGGGCATGCATTTTATATTAAGCAAATATCTGGATCATATGATGTTTCAAGACAGGATCCTTCTAAAAGATTACATAGGATTCGAAAGTGTTGATCAAATTCCATATGATTGCTTTTCATTAAGCAGTGTTCATCATCATCTAAGGTTCAACGATATTGAACCCAACACCAACTTTAGATTTCAAATTTTGGTATTCCATAAGTTTTCTATGTGTTGGGCCATATCTATGAGTAATTAAAGCTTATTTTATAGCATTTTTAACACAATCATGATACTAGTTGAAAGGGAGTTCTATTATTTTATTAGAAAATGGATCTTCAAACTCTACATCTCTTTCTGAGCTTGAGGATCTATTTACATAATAAAACTTTGATAGCTTTCCAACTTCCCTTGAAAGGTTGGAGGGTACTCTGACTTCTAATTATGAGATTTAATTTTTTGAAAGAGGAGTCAAAGTATCTACATACCTTTTTCAATTTTTCATAGGTAGGTAGCTCAGGTTCATTCTTTAATGCTTGTATTTATTCTTCATCGATATCTGATTCTAATGAAAATTCAAATTTTATTAAGGCATCCTTTTGATTGGAATCTTCGTTAGAAGTAGATTCTTAATCAATCTATATTATTGGAGGTTATTTTACTGTCTCTTTTTCTTTTCCCTCCTTTTCTTTTCTTTCTTCTTTTTCATTTGTTTGAATTTCTTCTTTTATTCTCTTAGATGCCTTAATAATGTTTGATTTTATAGAATTAGACACTTGCCTTTTGGGCATATAATAGACAACGTCTTCATAAAGCTCAATCTCATGAATAGAGAATGGTTGTATGTCACCTTTTATAGTGTATTCTACTCCATCCCTAGTGTCCTTATTATGCTGATGGAGTAATGAACAAACCATTCCATATTCATGAATCCATGGTATGCCAAGGAAAACATTATAGGATGTCTCTGAGTCAATGATATAGAATTTTCTTCAGTCTCAACAATAGAGTGATTGAACCTAAAGCTTTCTCACCCATTTCATTAAACTCCATCAATAACATCTTATTATAATTAAGTGTCCTTGTATCAATCCTTAGAAATGAAAGTGTTTTAAAGCTCATAATATTCACTAAGTCATCAAGATCAACAAAGACTCTTGATAATCTGATATTCTCCACTTTCATCAAAATGTAAAGGGGTCGATTATGATCTTTGGTTCCTAGAAGTAAATCTTCATTGGAGAAGGTAACCCCAAGAATCTCTTTGAAGTAGAAAACCTCATCTGAGGCAATTGTTGCTTACTAGTTTAAACATATCTCTAGGTTGAGTTATGCCTGAACTAATGACTCTCTCTTTTCTTTAGATAGAATAAGGGCATCATAAATGCTTAATCTAGCAAGATGTTTCCTAAAATAGGCTAAAATGTTATAGTCGACCTTAGGAATAGTTGGTTCTACTACCGAATCATTTTACAAATGTTCTAGATTTTGATCAACAATTGTTTACCTTTGTTTTTAGGAGGAGGAGGCAGATGAGGTGGCAAAACCTTCCCACTATAGAAATTAACCTCAACGATATCTCTAGGGGTAGTGTCAACCTATCCCTCATTACAAGTATCCTTTTCCAAAGATTGCTCAGAATCTGATAGTTCTATCTCTATGTTAACAGGCATTTCTTGCAAATTATCTATAGGACTCGCACTACTGATTCACAAAACACATTACAATCAACATGAGAACTTTCTTTTTCATCTTCTTACTTTTCTTTCTTTTCAACATGTTCATCATAAATGGTAAAAATGTAAGAAACACCTTTAGAGGCAGGCTTTTTATTCATTTTATTAAAATGAGTATCTAACAATATAGGAATGTAAAGCTTAGCTTTCCATCCTTATCATACAAAAGTTTCTTAGATATAATAAATAATCCTCTCTCACCACTCTCTCCAGTCACTTGAACATCTGATATTGCTGGGGTAAATGAGGGACAATGCTTTCGAATGCTATGGATCAATCTAAATGATCTTCTCAGTCTTCATATCATCCAGCATGAAATTTTTAGATTTTTTTATTAAATATGTTTTTGAAGAATGGGATAAGGCAATATCTTATACATTTGAAGAAAAAGAAGAAGAACAAGAAGTGCAAAATTCACTTGTAATTACCTTAATGGAACCTTGTCTAAGGTCCACCATGTACTCTTCAGAAATTATAACTAGTCCTCTCTTTAAAGTTTCTTTCAAGTCAGTCCTTGAAAGTGCAGCAATCTTTAATAGTGTGGCCCATCATTTGATGATATGTAAAGTAGTTTGGGCTTCTGGTCTTTTTGAATTAGAAAACTTGAAATATATCTTCTTTTTAAGTTTTTAAAAATTTTCCTCACTGCCTATCTCTTAAAAGAATAAGTTTGGCCCATTCTCCCATTGAAAGGGCTAGTGGGAGTCTTCTTAGGAGGTGGTGATAGCTACTGCTACGATGGCTTATAAGGTGGAGGCTACTCTGCTTGAACTTGAGTTGGGGCCTTTCCCTTATCTACTGAAGAAGCATAGTTTGCCTTCTTTTCTAGCACTTTTTAGGTTTTGATGGTTCTAAAGAAAATTGATCTCTTAAGAATGACATCCTAGGGGCTTTATCTTATAGGCTGGAGGCTTTATTCAGTCATTTTCAAAAGTTTTAATGATAAAGCCCTTCAATAGGAAAGCCAAAGTGCCATGAATGTTTCAAAAAAGTATTTCAATAGCGTGCAACTCTTGCAATTGAGGTTCACACTTAAGACTGAGAATCCACCATCTTAAGATATACTCAACTAAAGATTCCCCTAGATTTTTTTTTAATAACTAAATCACCAACAGTTACATGGTGTTGCGTGCTAGTAAATCATTTAACAAACATATTTTTTAGTTCAATAAAAGTATACACTGAATCGTTTGGTATCTCTGCAGAGAAATCAAAGGCAACCCAGTTAAACTACTGATAAATTGTCTAAACAATAAGGCATCACATCCTCCAGCATTGCAATAACTTGCCCAAAAATGTGCCAAATGTTGTTTGGAGTAACCCGTTCCATCAAAAACTTTGAATGAAGAGGTTAGGTAAGGCACAAAATCATATTCCTCGGGGTAGGGTTTACCCTTCAGAACTAAAATTGCACCTTGAGAATGTGCCAATGTCTCCTTTATCTATTGTTCCATGAGAGATTTTAGGTCAGTTTTATATGTTACATCATCTGTTGTTTTATGGTGTTCTTGATGATGTTCTTCTAAACCAAACCTCTTCTCATCTATGGGATGGGATTTTTTTAATGGCTCTAAAGAATGAGGTTAGGAAGAAGTATGAATCAAATTTTGAGCTGATTGCATGGTGTCAATCATCTCTTCCATCTTCTTTTTCATCTTCGAGATTTGATCATCTATCATTTGTAACTAAAGAATTACTTGCTGAGTAGGATTGAATATAGAACTTTCTTGCGTTTCTTCTTCTTCTTTTTTGATTATTTTGTGCCTACCATAAAAAGGTGTACTACAGGTAGTCTTGAATAATCATCTAATAAATCCTCTTAATCTATATCAAAGCGATCTTGGACCCTACTTATGATTCTTTTCTTCATCCTCTCTAAATATAGTCTCTACTTCTTGTTTTATAAGATGAAATGGAGCATCGTTGCTATCAAGGATAGCTTCTGATTCTTCCTCTGCATCCATGGGTTTCATTTCATATATTTCTTTTTCATGAGTCCATGGATGGTTGGAAATTCTTCTATAGCAAGTGTGGCACCCAAACTAAAGTGTCTCTCATCTATAACATCTCTAATGTAAGGAGATAGATGAAGTAGATTTATCTATCTACTTGAGGCATAAAATGATGATGGCCCTTTAATTTGAGGCTTAAACAAAGATGATGATGGTTTTTCTTTAATAGGTCGAGTAACAACTGCTCTCTTAGGTGGTGGTGGTGAAGGAATATTTGGCTCAAGGGACAATGAAATTTTTTTGGCATAAACTTTTATACTTTCTTTTCTATGGAAAGTTTTATCTCTCCTCAAGCTAGCAGGTTGCTTTCTATGCCCGGTTAGAGACTTTCCTAAAAAGTGATACCAATCTAACCTAACGGGCATGGATTAATATGATCTTCTTTAATTAGGGAGGACCACCTTTCCATTCCCTTTGTTTTGGGAAGTGGTAGGTCTCCCTAGGATTTCTCTCCCAAGGCTTATGGATATTTGATCCTTCATGAGCCTAATTAATTTCCCTTTAGTGTAAGAGGAGGACCCAAGAGTTCTATGAAGAATTTGTTGTACTCTACCACATGTTTCTCTATTCACTGATCTAAAGTTTTTCTTGCAAAAAAAGTGAAAGGATGAGGTGGAGAACTCGTAATCTAGGACACTTCCTCATCCTCTGGGGCTGTAGAAAAAGGGAGGAATCTAATACCTCCTAAGAGAGGAGAAGTATCTAGAAATGTATATCCATCCCTTGCCCTAGCTAGTTTCTATCATCTCTTGTGTTTTCTATCTTTCAGGGCTTATCTTCTAAGTCTCCTCCCTCCATTCTTTTTTTGACTTTTAGTCATTTGGGGAGGCTTAGAGGTTGACCCTATCTTGAAAGTAAGAATGAAAGAAGCTAGTAATGTCTCTACAATGACCAATTTGATCTTCTTTAACACCTGGACCCTTTGAGTGACCTCAGTAATAACTCCCCTTCCAATGGTAGGGATATTGTGGGGACCACTAGAGAACTCCAAAATTGGTTGCTTATCTTTAATAGTTACTTCACTCATAATAGCAAAAGTTGCTCCATTAACTATAATATATTCAGGTTTTTAAATCCAGCTCCAAACTTGATGACAGAAACATCAGCTAATCTGTTATTGCCAACAAAGAAGCTAATAACAGATGTTGTAGAAAAAATGAGTTTCCCAACCATTTCTATTTTTAAAAAGCAAACTTGAATAAATTATAACTAACTTTACTTGATATAATGTAGTCAAAAGAAAAACAAAACTTTTGACCCCCGCATTAGGAAACCTTTTGCCATTTTTATCATGTCTAGAATTTTTTAAAACTAAAATTTTTATTTTGAAAATGTAGATGTTATAGAACCACCTTATTTGAGTTTAGTGAATATGGAAGTTCTATACCCCATTTAATAGATGTTCAATATACTCTACCAAGAATGAAATGGAGAGATACCCAATGGTAAGAAAAGTAATCTTGACCCGTGAAAATATATTGTAGATATATAGAAATGGAAATCTATTTATGAAGATGGAGAGAGAAATTGTTCCCCAATTAAGTCACCAAAATAATCTGATGAAACTTTATTTGGAATGCCACGTAGATCTTGGGAGTTCTTATTAGGTAATCAAATACATAATTAAGGGATAAATATATTATATCAAAATATAAACATATGACCCCATAATAAATTTGATTACTTAATAAGGACTTCTAAAGCTGATGGGTCTTCGATGTATTAGAGATCTTTCTCCTGAACTACATGGAGAAGTAGAACAGGATTTATTTTTTTGTAGGATTCATAGTTCCACATAAGGGCAAGCCCCTATAGTTAATTATATCTTAGGAATGAAGGATCTCTTCCTAAGAGTACTCTCGATTAAAGAAAATGATTTTTATTTTTATGGATTTCAAAGCTTGTCTTAAAAGGGTGGTAATTTAGAAATTTAATAGGGGACGCTCTCAAAGGGAAAAGAGATCTTTTGGAGATCAATTGGGATTAAATAGGAAATGCATATAGATACTGGGATTCCTAATAGTCATTAGAAGATGAATCCATAGAGGGTTTATTTAAAATTTTGGGAAATTTTGTTGATTTATTATGATTTTTTAAGTTTAGATTAATTAATTCAATTAATTAAAAAAATAGATCACTTTGGGGATTATGGGTTTCAGTAACTTTTAATGATGTATATAGAATCATTAAAGTTTATTATGATGATTGGAGTTAATTCCATAATTTTCTATAATTTTATGACATTAATATTAATTAATTTCAATAAATTAAGGTTCATAGCTTAAAATTTTTATATCAATGGATTTACTTTCTAATAAATCCTAAAAATTTTATCTAACATGTGTTTTAAGCCTAATTTCAATTCCCCAAAATTTAAAATTAATTGGATTAATGATTTAAGTTTAATTTAACTTTAATAATTTTCATTTAAACTCTAATTAATCCAAAATTATGATATAAAAATTAAGGACTTTGGGTTTAATGTATTCTCCTCATTGAGATGAACCAATAGAGCCTTTATCTATATTTTTGGTTGAATTTTTATTTTCTATAGTTTTTTGAAATTTTGTGGATTTTTTATCATTTTTTAAATCCAAAAATTTGTATTTTTGGTTTTAAACGGTCAACGCCACATGTTGCTAACGTGGCACTGATGCGGCACTGTTTGTCACTTGGCGTAGTGCCATTAAACCAACTAGATCCATGCAAATCCAGTTCAAAAAGTGGCAACCACATGCGATGATTTACGAACATCCAATCTTCGATTGGACAGTCACAATTTCATCTACGAATCCTATATAGGATTTAATCTAATGTCTAATGAGATTTTGGCTGTCTGTTCTTAATAGAAATAATGGATAACAGAGATTATGCCTTCTTTATCGATGATGAGAACCGAGTGGCGTCCATTAATTTCAAGTGATTTTTGTGATCTCGGTGGTGGAATCACTTGATTTCATCTGCAAATCCATTAAGAAAGCATTTATATCACATTGATATGGCTTGATCTTACTTGAGATTAAGTTCATTTCAAAAAGTACCAAAATGAAATGCTTAAAGAGTCAGTTTGAACCCATGCCTCATCGGCAGCAATCTTGGATGCTGAGGATGATTCAAAAAGTTTTGCCGAAATGTGGTGAGACTCTAGAATGGAGGAATTGGATTGCCTCCTTATTGATCACTTTATAGGCCAAGCTTTTTCTCTTTTTTGATGGCTTTGGTCAAATTTGGGCTTGCCGGTAGTGCGGGGATCGGGGGAAGGATGTGCTCTTCTTCGTTTTGCATGAGAAAGTTGATGGATGTCTTAAAATGACTTAAGATAAACTCTCTTGCATTTTTCCATGGTTGGCTAAAATCTTTAAGGAGAGGATGGTCAACCTTATTATCTATGGTGATTGTCACCCTTGGAGGGTAGCTCTAAGGCATGGTTAATTGATTGAGGTCAGTCTAAGGAAATTAGGATGAGGAATTGAGAGGAGGAAGTTGATTAAGGAGAGTTTGTTTACTTTTTACATTCCACCTTTCCATTAAATATTCTCTTTTTTTGGATGGACTTGGGCCCTCTAAATTTCTTTAATTTTGGCTGCTAACTATTCTAAACTCATCTTAGGCTGAGTTTGGATGTATTTCAATATGACTAGTTTGGGTTTGAGTTTAAATACCCACATTAGGTCCATTTGGGTTTGAGTTTAAATACCCACATTAGGTCCATTTGGGTTTGATTTAATTTGGATTAAGCTAAGTGTAATCAATGCTTAGCATCCATTATTTTAAATTGGTAATTAATTTTTTAAATCATATTTAAGATGATTTATGAGTCAAACAAACACATTTTAATTGGGAGTAGGGACAAATACCTTAGGTTAGTTCACTTAAGCATTAATCTCCTTGGGTTTAACTTACTTTATTCTGTTTGATGGATTGGATCAAATTTTGGGTTTTAATTATGTTTATTTAAGTATTTAAGATGATTTTGATTAATAAATTTTATTTCAATTGAATTGAATTTTGAATTTAAACCTATTTTGACCCATGTTGGATTTAATGGGTCAACATGGGTGTGAATGGTCCAAATGATCAAACTGATCAAATTAAACTATATAATTGGTAGCATTGTGTTTTAAGATGATTTACAAATAATTTTAGATAATTAATTTGAATTAATTCTAATTAAGTTGAGTTTGGGTCTAATAAGGTCCATTTATGCCTATTTAGATGAAATGATTTAGTAAGCCCATTAAAGGCCTTATAAGACTTAGATTCATGTAATTCATGTTTAAAGATATTTATTTAATGACTATAAGCCTTTGAAATGATTCAATTTGGTCAAATTATGGTGGGATGACCTTTGACTTGGTGTGACCCACATAAGTCAACCCTATGTTCAATGGTTGACATTCATTTGGATTTGACTCCATTCATATTCATGTAATGAAATTTTTGCTTTTGATTTATTTTAATTTCAATTTTTTTAATTTTATTTTAATTTCTTGGGGTTCAAGTGATTTTGAGCTTAAGTAGGGAAGTTGGGTTAGCCATCCTATTTACATTAGCCTAACTTCAATTAGATTTAATTTTCAATTGGAGTGTATTCATGTCAATTATTTATTTAGATTTGGGTTGAGTTTGGATCCACCTAATCCCAATAGGTTGGGTCAAGCCATAGGAGAATTCACTAGTTCACTAAGCATTGTGATTTAAGTTCTTAATTCAGAAGGATCTAATCTAAGATCAGGTGTCATCATTCTTATTTCAAAAATGATGTTAACCTCATCCTAAAATGAGGTCAACAACCACCATTATCAATTTGAACCCTATTAATCAAAAGATCTTGTTCTCTTTGAATATATTTAAAAAACATTCTAAACTTACCAAAAATATCATTTTTATTAGTTTTAAATAAAATCCAAGTATGTTTAGAGAAATCATCAACAATCATAAAATAATAATATTTATCACCTAAGCTAGTGGTGCAAATAAGACCAAATAAATCTATGATCATCAAATCTAGAGGTCTAGAACTAGAAATAATATTTTTACTTTTAAATTAACTTTTAGAATGATTACCATGAATACATATGACACAAACATAATTTGAATAAAGATTTAATTTCGGTAATCCAACTACTAAATCAAGTTTAGAAATTTTATTAAGTGTGTGCATGTTAATATGACATATTATCCTATGCCATAACCATATATCATCCTGAGTACTTTTAAAATAAAGTAAGTTCAATTCACATCATGAAAGCTATCTAAATCAATGACATAAATATTTTTATGCAATTGTTCAACTAATAAAACATTTCATTATTTTTTATAATACAAAATGATGCATGAAATATTACATTCAAATCTTTATCACATAATTGACTAATAGAAATTAAATTATGTTTTAATACTTCTATTAGAAAAATGTTATCTAAAGTGATAGAATTCTTACAAATAGAACCAATGGTGATGATCTTTCCCTTTGCATCGTCTCCATATGTAACATATTATCCATCACTTGATTTTAAAGTTGTGAATTTGTCCTTATCACCAGTCATATCTCTTGAACATCTACTGTCTAAGTACCACATGCCTTCTTTGAGCAATCCAACAAAGAATTCACATGTTAACTTTTGGTACCAAAACATGTTTGGGCCCACATTCTAAATTTGAAGCATGATATCTAGCATGTGTGGTTTGTATAGTACTTGTACCATTTGGTAGCCATACATAAGATGATTGCTTAGTGGTTGTAATCTATGAGCATAGCAATCATAAAAAATATGTCCTTTTCTACCACAATAGTTGCACCAAACATTAGTGTTTGCATATGACTTAGCATGATAATTATATGATATATGAGTGGGATGTGTATGATGCAAATCATTCTTATTAGATCTTTTACTTGATGAAGCATTATAATGAACTTATGATTTCAAACATAATTCTAATCTTGCTTCTAATAAGATATTCTCTTTCAAGTTTACATACTATGGTGTTTTTCTTAGTTTGAAGTGTTTGTAGAGACATCACATAGATCTTAGGGGGAACTTATTGAAATGATCAAGTACGACATTAAGAAATGATGTATTATCTTGAAAGATATAAATATCACCCTACAATGGACTCAATCACCTAATATTGACTCCTAAGGCAGATGGATCTACATCCTAAAAATATGGATTTTCTAAGAATACTCTCAATTAAAGTAATCAACTAATGTCTCCAAGGATTTCAAAGATTGATATTAAAGAATTGGAATTTATTAAAAAGGAATTAGGAAGACTCAAGTGGGAAGAGTTCTTTATAGATCTCTAAGGAAAATAAGTAGGATGTATTTGAATGCCAGAAGATTACAGTAATACTTTAAATTTTATAAAGGAGAAATGAAATTAATGTTTTAGAATTAATTATTTTTATTAGAATGCCAACTGGATTCCAACAACTAAGACTCAAGAAAAATCATGAGGTCGTCTTATATAAGTTCAAGATAGGAGAAATGAAAAGAATCTAAAACTCACTTCTGAGACTAGAGTTTTGTGACTCTAATGCAATAAAATTTACATCTTTTATTACTACTCATCATCTTTTAAACTTAGAGAGGAGAATGCAAAATGCATGATGAAGATTAGTTATGGGAAAAATTAGAGAGAAGGGGTGTTCTCCACTATAAGAGGGTACTCTAACAAGTCAAGCCTATCCCTTATCATGCAAGAGTGGAGATCCCCTATTTTCAAGGGTGAAATAATATGTATGAATGTTGTTATAACATACAACCATATAGCTAATAGGTTGCTAAATCTTTTATTTCTTAATTAAAATCCTATGCTTTAAAATGAGATTACAAGTTTATTGAAATTTAATTGATGTTATTAGTTTGGGTAGAAAAATAAACTTTTCCTAAAGAGCCTATCACATCTAGGTGTTGACCTCACTTTTGGAGTGAGGATTAACCTTTCTTATCTCAGACTTATGAACCTTCTGAACACTTGGATTTCTTTAGTGCTAAGACACTTCTAATGATTAAGGGAACACTAAAACATAAGCTTAGAGACTTAGAAGGTGTGACACTAAGCTTAGAGTCCACCTTAGGATAAATAGGTTTCATCCATCCCATGGCCTAAATCAAGACTCATATCTATTCACTCATCCAAACTCAAGCTCATATAGATGAACCTAAATCAACTCCAACCTATTCAATTAATCTTATTTCAATTTTATTTTCTAATCCAAGCTCCAAGCCAAATTAACTTGGGCCTTAACCCAAGTTATCCTACAACAATATTATAACTCAACTCAAGCCCATTCAAACAAACTAAATTCAACTTAATTTTCTCAATTACTCTAATTATTCAAAAAATCATTTCAAACCATTCCAACAGTTGCAATCAAGCCAATTGAACTAAAGGAAGGGGGACCAACCCAAGTTAGCCCATTTGACTTAAAGGTTTCAAATGAGCACAAACCTAATTGAACTCAAATCAATTGTAATCAAAACCATTAATCAACTTCAAATTTATCATTGAACACACCCCAACCATTCATAGCCCCAATTGGTCCAAGTTGACTTGACCAAGTCACTTGAGCTAAAGTGACCAAAAAGGGGTAACCAAACCAAACTTCAATTAAACTCCTGTTAGATCAAATCAAGCTATCTAATCCATTCATTGATGATTATTGATCATTATTGAACACTCCACTATAATCAATTGGAACTAATCAAGCTAATTGGACCCTTTGACCCGTGTTGACCCAATTTGTCCTAAAAGGGAAAATTGAACCAAATCAAATCCTAAACTAAAATGATTGAAATCAACACTGCCAACAAATCACTAATTCAACATTAAACATAATCCAACCTTCAATTGGATCTAATTTGGCCAGCCTAACCAAATTAGCCAACTTAGCCAAATTTTACCTAAAGGGTCAAATTGAACCAATTCACTCCATAATCCAAATTAAGTCAAATTAATTCTTTCAATCAATCATCAATGACCACGTGAACATAGACATAACCCATGCTCAAGCCAATTTAGCCAATTTGGTCGAACTGGTCAACATGACCCATTTGACCCAAATTGAATCATATAAGTTAAATTCAAATCTAGCCCAAATTAAATCAAACCAATTATAGTTATTCACTCCAAGTGTCCAACTGAACTCACCCAAATCATCACTTTAGCTTAATTTTGTCAAATTGGTCAACTTAACCTAATTGAACCCATTTGACCCATATAGGCCAAATTGAGCTAAACTCAACCAGACCATGCTCAAACCCAACCAAACTTGGCATGACTCATCCTTGGATCACCATGGGTCTGTCGAAGTGGGACCCAACCCATGGTGAACCCAGTTTGGGTCAAACCCATTGAACCAATCCACCCAAATGGGATGAAATCCCTATTTGGATGGGTTCTCTACCTCCTTATCCCAATGGAAGTCACCTTTGGCTCTCCTTGGATGAGAGGATCACTGACCCAACCTAACCCAAAGCTATTGGGCTTAGCCTTTAGCCAAGAGAGGGTAAGTTCACCTATGGTAACCCATTGGTCCACCTAAGAGCTAGGGTACACTACATGCTAGCCCACTACACTCCCTCAGCCTCCCATGCTCAGCCACCTTAGTAGTCCCCTGCCATCTCTAGCCATCTACCCCGGTCGGACAACTGCCAAAGGCTAAACCAATCCCATCCCTTGGTTTACCTAGGGAGGAGGGTATACTCCTCCCCATGGATTCAAACTAAGTAGAGACCTTCCCTAAAGCATTATGCACAGTCCATTACCCTCTCCCAAGCTCTTCGTGCACTCCACTGTTGGTGAGAATGGCTCTCGATCGCACTTGAGAGCTCCATCTATCCAAGTTTTAAAAAACTTCAACAAACACAAATTAACTCCTCCCACACCTTCACCTCACTCCGACGAACCAAAATGAATCATTTCTCGAGCAATTCGACCATCAGAAGGTGTCTCAAGATCAACTCCGGTGAGCTTTACGGTGGTGTTTGGTCCACAGAGAAATCAATGGGGAGGCAACTCATCTTCTCAACAGGGCTTTATCTCTTCAAGATAAAGCTACCTCTGTTGGAGGACCATCGGTCTATAGCTCTAGCAAGGTAAAAATCTGACAATCATAACTTTTGCCCTAGGTGTTGGTCTTTTTTGAAGTGAATCATGATTTCATGTGATTGCCATTATAGGATCCCTTTATATTTATTCCCTGATCATTTTTAGTCAATTTTACCATGGAATAAGCTTCGATGAGCTCAAATCGAGTGGCAGAAGGCTGACGGTGTCTGTCTTCCCATGTTCATGGAATGTTGAACCACCAGTCATCCATTCTGCATGATAAAAAAGGATGATTGTGATTAATTACATTATAAATTTTGATTTAACCCCTTTAGAATCATTAGATTAATCTCAATCATCTGATCTGAGATCGGATGGCCAAGATGAAATCACATCCGCTGTAATTGAGTCAATTGTTAGGTCAAATGATTTAAGTAACCAATACCACGATTCCATATGGAAAGCACTACCGCGTCAGCGTCCGCGTGGTGCCAACAGTTTAAATGGTTCATTAGGCTTTAGAAATGTTATTAAATGGCCAGAACATAAAAAAATCATAACTAATTGTAGAAAAATATGAAAATATAAATGAACCCATTTTGGAAAGGTTAGACAAAGGACAATTTAAGAAAAATAAAATCTTTGAATGAACAGTGCTTAATTAAGGTTTAAATCTTAGCTAAATTAACTTAATTAAGGACTAATTACTTGGCTAATTAATTCTAAATTTGGTGGGATAATTCTATAGAATGTCCTCTGCCTCCCATAATTTCCTTAGAAATATTTGCCATGTAATTTAATGAATTTAAAATTTCAATCCAAATTATCCTCTTTAATTAATTTAATAATTATTAAAATTGATAAATAATGATAATTAATCATTATAAACAGTGGTAATAGTGAGAAGTAATTAATATCCCTCTCTTAATTATTTTTCCAAATGTATTTCCTTAAGAAGGTTAATTAACATATGTAATAATTAGGGATTAATTAGGAAAATCAATGATAAAAATGAAAATAAATAAAATTAATGATTGGTTTAGATAATTCAAATCTAATCCATTAATTACCATTTATGTGTTTAATAATACAAAGTCATTAAGGCAATTATGGTTAACCCATTGGTTTGAGAAAATCATAAGAGTACCTAACTTAGATTCTTTCCTTCTTTAATATAATTAACTCTTAAACATGAGTCTAATTGAATTAGATTCTTTTAGGTGCATTGCAAAATCCACTTTCTTAGAAGCATATCATTTAAGGCTCATGATCAAGTAGTTAATTAAATTAAAGAAGTTTGGAGAATGGTAATTAAGTTGATGTGCTTATTAGTTTAAAACCTAATCAACTCATAAAATCTATTTAATTGTTTTCTTTAAATATATATTAAATCACCAACATGGGATGGTGTAAATACTAACTATCATCTCTTCTCCTTAGGTTTTAATAATTCAAACATCAAAATCAAGCCTCATAAGAATTTAGGTTAGTCTTAAGAAATATTTATTTGTCTTGATTGTCCTTAGGGCTTAATGTAATTGAATAGATTATGTGGCAGTGTTTAATTACTTCTTTCCAATCATCATAAATGTGCATGCCATTTGTTTTACAGGTTCATATTTTTCAAACAAAAAAAGGAATCAAAAGAACATGGTTGCATCTAAGTTGCATGTGTTGGATAAATATTATATGGTATGGTTATTCTTACTAATAAATCTCAAATTACTTTCAAAACTATAAGCTAATGTTGATTATAAATGTTCAATAAATTTTATATTTAGTTATAATTTAAAGATGGTTTTATTTTCATGGTTCATGTGTATATTTACATACGTTTGGAGTTGGCAAGTATATAGTCGGGGCATCCTGAGAACACGAGGTTTTAATTAGCCCCAAGGAGGTATTAGATAATCTCACTTTCTCGGTTTAACAATGGCACGTACTTGCTTGATCTCATTCATGTGTATGCATATGCTCGAATTTGGGATTAAACTTTGCTTTACATGAATAAAAGATTTGCTTTTATGTACCCTTTGCATGGTTTTCATTTCCATGTTTGTGTATATGTTTACATGTACTTAAGTTAGCAAGTATATAATCTAGATATCCTGAGAACATGAGGATATAAGTAGCCCCAAAGAAGTATTAGATAATCTCACTTATCTTATTTAATAATGATGTGTACTTACTTAAATCTCTAACACATGTATACATTTACTTAACTATGTAATGGAATCTTTCTTTTCTACCAAATTCATGCATTAATTGTCATCAAATGTGCAAAATATAAATTTGTTTTGCATGTATAATAAGTATGTGTGTTAAATCAAATGCCATGAATAATAAAGATGTAGAAGTGTGTATGTTAATAATGATAGAAAGAAGTGGTGAAATGTTATCCATGTGATAGTGATTCAATTTTATTAATCCTAAGATTCCTTTTATGTTTGAATAAGGTTCCTTAAGACTAAACCAAACTTCGGTCTACTAAAAAATATTTAATAAAAGGTCCACTAAAGAAACCCCCTTAGAAAATAACTTATGATAGGGATGAAGGAGTTCAAGCCCCTTTCTTCTCTTCATAATAATTAGATATTAAGTAAGCAACAAATGAAACAAGTGTGTGTAAATTAAAATTATTCAATTCATTCAAAGATTTGAAGTGAAACCACCTCTAATATTTAGCTTAAATAATTCTGAACTTTAGATAATCACACTTATAAGGCTTAGTTAAGACACACCACACTAAACCTTAGCACACACATTAGAATGCTAAGTCACTAATTCTAGCCTTAAGTTATGCCGATGTATGTTGTCATGTTATGTATTATTTTATGATGTAATATTTTAGACTAGATGTTAAGATTATTTGTGCGTATACAAGATGTTAGGTCATTAATAGCCTAATGATATTTTTTATGGGGATTAATCTAAAGAGGTCATTGTAATAAAAGTAAATATGAATGTTCTTGCTTGCAGATGATGCTTATGCCCCTTAGCATAATTCAATTAGGGCATGTGGGTTTGCTACCCAAGTGTAGGGTACAAAGTCCAAATATGTGAAATATAACTGCTTGGCTTATATGTTTGTTTGACTAACATCAGTTTTGTAGGTGTAGTTAGATTTTATTCTTCATAAATATATAATTTTTGTAATAGGATTAGGATTAGTGCTATGGGGTTTAGGATAAGTAGTGGCTACAAGGCAAAGCCCTGGGAGGCCCAGTGAAGCTTGAAGCAAACTAATCTAAATGAAGGGAAAAAGGATAGGAGATTGAAGACCCCCATAGTATCTTTTTAATTGTAATATTTAATTATAATCGAGGTTGTATAAGGGTAGAGCTCGGCTGCACAATTTCTTTTCCTTTTCGAGGTGTATAGCAGTACCCAACCACACTGGTCTTTTATTCTTTTATGAAATTCATATGTTTGATTATTTGATTAGCTTATGAAATAAAAAGAGCATGTTTTTCATAGGTTTCTTAAAGTGTGATGGTTTAATGTGTGGCCTAGATGCGATAGGCTCTTTAGGATAAAATTAAATTTTCTACCCTCACTAAAAACTCATAACTAAATCCTAATGCAACTCATAACCTCATTTTAAATCCTAGTCTCTTAATCAAGATAACTAAAAGATTTAGAAACCCCTCAACTGAATGTTGTATGTTATCACACTATTTATATCATATTATTTTGCTCTTTAATAAGGAAGGTCTCCACTCTTGCAAGATAGCGGGTATGCTTGACCTTTGAGGGCATCCCTTACAGTGGATAACACCTCTTCTTATTGAATTAGCCCATAACTCTACTTCATCATGCATGTAGGCATAATTGTCCAAAATAAATATGTCAAAAATGGTTTAAAAGTTATAATTTTTGCATCAGTCTAAGTCATATTTTTATGATAATCATATTATTGTCTATTAAGGAGTGACTTTAGAATTCTAGCTCTTTTCCTATTTAAATAATAGCTTACCTATCTTGCATCTACATAAGATTAGCCTACATGATTTTAAGGCATAGGAGATGTTAGCTGGAGGCCACTCGAGATGATTGCAAGTCTAGAAGAGTCAGCGTGTGCTTCTTCTCCCTTGTGGAGGTGAACCATTATATCTCATTTCTCTCGATTTGACTTAAGTCATACTTTTGGCTTGTGCTAAAGCATTTTAGATTTAGGTTCTAAGGCTATTTATTTTTTTCAAGCTATAAGTATAAGTCCTCACCTCTTTGGCATCTCCACAATCTTGTATTATTGGGCTATAAGTCCTAGCATTCTAATAAGATTCCAACTTAAACAAAAGTAAATTCTCTCTCTTAAATATATAAAGTCTCACTATAGGGTAGACTAAAACACTCACTAGGCTTCCTAGTACCATTGATGCCTCATAATTATTCTCCCTCAGAATCTACAAGTAAGTCTTCCTATTTGAACTATCCCAATTGATTTACATAAATACCTAATCCTTTAATTGTCTGGTTTTGAAATCTTTGGAGATACTTATTGACTACTTTAATCAAGAGTGTTCTTAAGAGATTCCCATTTACTAAGATATAATTAACTATGGAAGCTTGCTTCCATAGGGAACTAAAGAACCTGACATAAAATAATCCCTTCTTCACTTCTTCATGTAAAGTAGGGGAAAGATCTCTGGTATATATGAAGACCCATCTAACTTAGGAGTCTTTATTAGGTGATTAGGACCATTGTGGGGTGGCATTTCCATCTCCCAAGATAGTACATCATACCTAAATTTTGCGCCCAATCACTTTAATAAGTACTCTTTAAGATCTGTGTGATGTCCTTGTGGCTCCAAATTAAAGCACCACACTATGTAACACATCAAGCAATCACATTTTAAGAAATATATAAAAAGTGTGCCATTTCTATTCCACAATTAATATAAACACAATAATCTAACATGAATCGCATAAAATAATAAGAAATTAGTGCAGTCAGGTACCATCGTACACCCTGAAAAAGAGAATTAGTTGGGCAACCGAGCTCTACCCTTATATAGCCTTGATTATAATTAAATTACAAATGAAAGGAATCTATGGGGGTCTTTAATTTTTTATCTTCACCTCCACTCCATGGATAAGCACACTCCAAGCATCATAATGCCTCAAAGGTTTAAGCCTTCTAACTACTATTCATCCTAAACCTTATAGCTATAATCCTAATCCAATTGCAAAAACTATATTTTTTTATAGAAAATTAAATCCAACTACACTTGCAAAATAGAAGTTAGCTTAACACACATACACACCAAGCAGTTATATTTTACACATTTAAACTTAGCACCTGGCCTTGAGTTATCAAGCCCACCTATTCTAATGGATTATGCTTAGGGACTTAAGCGACACCTGCAAATAAGAAGTATTTATAATTTTATTATTATCATAGCAATCCTTTAAGCACAATCCTCAGTAGAAAATATCATTAGTCTAATGTCTTCCTTACATCCAAACTATGCACAGTAAATCCTAACATCTAGTCTAAAATATTACATCACTTCATCACATCCTTGGATGATGCACTTCGCCATCTTTGAATGACATGGGCAAGAGAATATTCTTTTGTAAGGTAGATTGATGTATATATTTAACCAGATTTCTCCTAACATTATATTAAGGTTTGTTTAAATCTAGGTTCTGCTTACTATGGCAAGCCTCCGTAATTAATTACCCCTCTTCCTGCAGTAAAAGAGAATTCTCGATTAAAGTTGGAAATAGATATATCATAGTGATATGTGATGGTGTCTTAGAGGTGTGTGTAGCATAGACGTCTATCATGTAGAATTTGCATAGCAAGTAAAGAGATTAGGCTTACATTGCTATGGAATGCCAAAATATAATCTAAAATATTTGCTTAATGAAAGATACAAGTATGTACTACATAGTATATAGTGAATAATGAGTGAAGACATTATATAACTTAAAGCATATGTTGGGAGAAATGTTGATACGCCTGATCAAGATCCCATAGTTCCAACATCCTAGCCTGTTATGGTCCCAAGTCTACTTAGTCAGAGAAATTATTCCTGATCAAAGAATCATTGTCAGTAGTTATGGGTTGCATCATCCAAGGTGTTCTTGTAGACATGGGGTAATATTTTTCTAAGGAGAAAAATTGAAGTCAACCTTAGCTAACATATGGCTTTTTGCTTATTAAATATATTCCAAGATTCATAACTCAAGGAGCAAAGCCATTAAAGAACATATGGGCTATTCGTGACCTAAATATAGTGGAATTATATAGATGCCAAGCCACCCGATTAGAGGGTTCTGGTTATATCTGGATTTCCTGTGGTGCCATTTGACAGCATAACCACGCAGACATAGAACACTAGTCACATCCTTACTAACATGAGATTATTTGAGTATGAGCATAAATATATTTATTTGACATAGGTTCTTTTGCAAGCAAAGGTTTTCTTAACTAATCATCCTTGATTAACAATGATGGATGGATGGATGATTGTGTACTTTAAGTTATATTATATGATGAACTTCATTCAATTTAAACATAACCCCTCTGGATGAATTTTATAATCGACACGATCATCATCAGGAAAAGATTAGGTTTTGGTAACTCAGACCTAGTCATATGACCCAACCAAGGTACCTATGGGAAATTCTAGCTTATTTTTAACCCACGAAGCATCCTCAAGTAGTGGATTTAGAAAATTATTATTATGTCGCGGCCCATGCAGGTTATTCAAGCTTATTTCAAGAATAGCACCTTGGTGCTACAAATATGGTACCTCAGCGTTGTAGCTCCAACGTCATGGTGTTGTAACTCCAATGTTGTGGTGTTGTAGCTCCAGCATCATGGCATTGTAACTCCAATGCCATGGTGATGCATGGTCAATGTCATGGCACTGATGTCATTAACCATGTTCACCACTTTACTTGTGCCTTGATGCTGATAATGTAGCATCGTTGCATCAATCAAAAGTTAGTTTATGATAATTGACAAATGTTTAAGCTATTTAATGACATGGGATAAACTTTTTGACTGGCCATGCAGCATTGTGTCAAAGCACCCCAACGCTACATCAGTGCGACATGTCATTTTCAATTCAAGAATTTATAGTAATTAATGTTCCTTTAGACCAGCACAGTAACCACTTTGACCATTTGACCAGCACCACAGCGCTAGGCTTCTATTTTAAAACCTGAGAAGTTGGTGTGCCTCAGCCCTGCCTTTATAGTGTTGCGATGCTAGGCTAGGCTTATAAATAGACCACTTAGGCAGCCAAAATTTTTACTCTGCATTCTCTTTAGAGCTTTTCCTTAGAGTTTTCTCTCCCTCTCTTCTTTCTAATTTATACTTACTCTTCCACCATGCTAGTAAAATATTTTGATAAGAGCGAGAAGAGGGAGGCCGTCAGAGATACTAATAGATTTGTTAGTTTGTAGGCTGAGGAGAGGTACCACCATGCCCTCATACAAAAGCATCTGATCCCAAAGAGGAGCTTCTACAATCTAGGTAGCCACATGGAAAGCATTATTACCAAGTTCGGTTGGGAGAAATTGGCCTATGATAATAAATCTGGTGTCATCCCCGTGGTGTAGGAGTTCTTTGCCAATACAAAAGAGCACTAGAATAATCAAGTTTTAATCCAAGAAAAACTAATAAGTTTTTCTAGTACTGCCATTAATACATATTATGATCTACTAAATGTAGATTATGACTAGTATCTTTTTTATTATAATTTTCATCCCAACTTTGATAAAATCCATAATTTCCTTACTGTTAGAAATTTCAATACCAAATGGAAAAGGCTTGTGGAGAAAATTATCAATTTTCCTGCCACTTGCCTTACTGCTGAGGCTAAAGCTTGGCATTACTTTATTTCTATCTAGTTGATGCTTATTGGGAATATCAGCAAGGTAACTAGAGATAGGGCCATTTTGAATTTTGTAATTCAAAAGAGCTTTACTATAGATGTAGGAAAGATTATTTATAATTTTATCTATAATATGCTTGAGGGTATTACTATGATAGGCTTTGGTCATCCTTCCCTTATTAATGCTTTGTGTGTTGAGGTAGGTGTGATAGGGGATCTTGATGAGGAAGTCTTTACACAAAAGGCTCCCCTGACCAAAAAGGTCATTCAAGAGTTTAGTTTGAGAATTGAGGTGGGGGAAAGCTAACGCGCCCCTCAGTCTCAAACCAAATCCTCCAAGACCATAAATGATCAATTCTAAAAAATTGGAGGACAAGTCTCAAATATAAGGAAAGGTCAATGAGACTAGTCAACACCAGTAGAAATTAGAAAGGATATTTGACCATCACATGGGTCAGTAGATATTTGACCATCACATGAGTTAGTAGCAAAAATAGTTTTCATGCATGGCCAAGTTTAATACCTCACTTGTGCACATGTTTAAAAATGGTGGTTTCTATGTGGGTCCTAGCAAGGTTTCTTTTCTTGTGGTGCCTCATTATCAACCCTATGTTTGCACCCCACTAGAGTCAGAGGAAGAAAAGGAGTAGGAGGAGGATGACCAGGACTAATAGCACCCCCCCCCCTCTTTTTTGGCTATTTCTTTCTTTTTTAAAAAAAATAATTTATGTACCCCTCCCTTTTTTTACATTAAAACATCCATTATTTTTTCTATTATGTATTTATGTTTCTTTATCTGTACATTTTCTTATCATTTGGGAAGCTCCAAGATTAAAATAATAAAATTTCTTCAGTTAAAAAATTACATCAGAGGACTAGAATCACGATGTTATTATTACAATGCCTCGGCTCCCTCATGAAGCAAATATAGGTATAGGATTAAAACTTAATGATGCAGTCCCTTGGTGCTCATTATGCAGTGCCATTGCACTTTATAGAGGTCCATTTTATTCCTTTACCTAAGCGGGTGATGCCTCAATGCTTGTTTTGCAGCATTACTATAGAGATTTATTTTGTTCCTCTACCCGGCTGCTGCTCATTATGTAGCACCACTTCACTTCGTAGAGATTTATTTTGTTCTTCCACTAGAGCTGACAGTGCCTTGATGCTCATTGTATAGCACCGTAGATCTCTATAGAAGTTCATTTTGTTCTTCTACCCCAATGGGTGGCACCTCAACCCTCATTATTCAGCACTACGGTGCTCCGTAGAGACTCATTTTGCTCCTTTACTTGAGTGGATGGTGCCTCAGCAGTCATTATGTAGCATCACGATGCTCTATAGAAATTCATTTTGTTCCTCTACCCAAGCAGGGGGTGCCTCAACGCTTAGTATGTAGCACCGTGACACCATATAGAGGTTCATTTTATTCCTCTACCTGAGCGGGCAGGGCCTTAGTACTCATAGCTCTGCGCCATGATGCTATTGTAAGCAAAACTCAAGTGTATATTATTTTATCTAAAATGTCCCAAAAGTGTTAAATTTTGATTTGAATTAAATTAGAATGAATTTTAGTTCAATTTGACCCTTTATGTCAAATTGGGCAAAAGGGTCATTTTTTTTATTTGACCAAATTAGCTTCAATTGATGGTTGAATAGTATTCAATACACAATTTGTAATTGATTGAAGGTATTGGTTACAATCAATTTAGGTTGAAATGCATTTTTGCCCACTTTGGCCCGTTAGGTCAAATTTGGTCAACTTAGGTCAAATGACCAAATTAGCTCAATCCGATTCAAGTGATTGCAATCAAATGATTGATCATGACCAAATATCATTTTGAAGGTGATCGAATAGATTGGTTTGGTCCAATTTAGGTTGAATTGACATTTGAATCAATAAATGACCAAATTGGATCACTAGATCAATTGGTTGATTAGGCTTAATCAAGGTCAATTGAATGTTGGGAGGTGTTCATTGATGAGTTTAGAGTTGATTGATGCCCTTAGTTGCAATCAATTTGGATGATATTAAGTTTTTACTTATTTGAACCTTTTAATCTAAATGGAAGGACAAATTTGGCTAGTTGAACCAATTGATGGAATTGAATGGGCTGGAATAAATTATAGTATTTCTGGGGTGTTTGGGGTGATCATGAGGCTTGGATTAAGTCAATTTAATTTAAATAAACTAAAATAAATTTTAGCTCTATATGGTTCAAATGGGTTAACTTGGGCTGAGGGGCAATTGTGTTGGTTTTGATTTAACTGGGTTGCAACCAAGGCTCAATCAAGTTTAATCAATATGTTAGGTTAAGATCAATTTCAATTAGAATGGGATGGTTTTGAATTAGGCCCCGTTAGGTCCAGATGGGTTAAATGAGTAAACCCACCCATTAAGCTAAGTTGGAGCTTAACGGGTCAACTTAGGGCTTGGAATCATTTGGTTATAAGTTTAAGTTTGGTTAATAATCAACTGGTTTGGATTTGAAAAGTTGATTTGGTATAAAGTTTGATTGGGTTACAGGTCTTCTAAGCTTCAAATTAGTGTTCAACTAACCACTAGTAGTGTCCTAGCTCTAAGAATGCCTTAATGTCAAGATGAGTCCTATCTGTAAGGAAAAGATGGTCAACCTCACTAAAAATGAGGTCAACACACATGATCATAGCAAAACGTTGCTCTTTGAAATAAGTTAGCATCTCAGGACAACAAAATGTTCTTGATACATGTGCATGAATCCATCCATATAAGTAGTTCCAAGGAGCATCTATGTTGTAGCATCATAACTAGTCATCACACTCACTCTACCTAATACATGGCATAGATAGGCTAATGATGTAGGTGTTAATTATATCATCTCATCACTAGCAAGCAAGTTGGCCATCAAAAGAGTGGAAGGAAGAAAAAGTCTATTGCTGAAAATAAAAAATAGCATAGTCAAGTGGCAAAGAAAGTAATTAAAGTAGCTCCTCATTAATGTCTCGAGCTAAGATTTATTATTCTTCCAGCTCAAATATAGCACTGAATGGCTTTTAGATGAATAAAATCTCATATCAAACAATCATCCAATAGTTCAAAATGAGGCTAACATACTACTGAATCAAGGAAACTCTCTCAAACCATGTGTCTATAGTAACTTTGCCCCACCACCTACAACCTGATCTCTACTCTCTGAATAATCTCTAGTAGTGAGATGGAGACCTAAGGAATATATATGACTACCTATCCTACTCTGGCCAGCTTGTTAACACTAAAAGAACACATGATCTGGAGGCTCGCACTCCTCATAGAGAATGCCTATAATAGGGAAACCTATTATATCCTACATGTCAGCTAAGGTGATAGTAATGTCATGTGGACCAATCCAATAGGTATTGGTGATCATGTGCTAATGTTTTTCTATGCTCTGAATCTAAGTAAATGGATGGTGGTTTTAGTGAAAAAGTGATGCATAGACTATGTGATATATGCCAACTCTCCTAAGGATGTCTCCATGAATCTGTAAGTGATGGCAGGCCTAGTAAATGAAGCCACTAACAGCTGACAATGGTGTGCCAAATAATGACTTTGGGTCCCAATCTTCTGCCTCATGATGTAGTATATGATATCCCAAAAGTTTGACTATGCCTGCAGAAGGTGCAATATCTACGGCTGGATGAAGTACATCCTAATCCCCAAAGCTATGGCAATCTACTACCCTCTCTAATTAAACATCGTTATTCTGTCTAGCTTTAAATTGATTACCCAATCAGCAAGATCATGAACTGATGGAAGCTCTGAATCAAGAGTTAAAATGCATGATGATTTACTAAATGAATCCTCAAAAATATTCATCCTTATTAATAAATCCTGATTCCATTATCACTGATCCCATAACATGACTAAAGAAAGTGGATCCATGGGCTTTAATAGTGGCCCATACCTGATTCACAAAGGGCTCAGTACGAGGCATATCATCTGGCCTTTTTTAGGTAAATATTGTTGCCAATCTATAATAAATCTAGACAAGAGAAGATTATAAATTTTATAGACATTATAAAAAGTAGTAATATCTGAATTTATAAATGTGTTGTACTTGTAGGCTTTTGATTCAATCTTTTCTAATTTCACAGAGTTTAGATTTAGTCCACTTTCGAGTATATTAAATTTAGATTTATATTTTGTATATAATAGAATCTAAATTTGAGTTTTAGATCTATCCCCATTGGGCATGATGGAATTTAAGGTTTGGATGTAGATTCGGGTCCTTTGGGCATGATGGAATCTAAATTTAGGTTAAGATCTGACCCCTTTGGGCATGATGGATTTAATATGACCCCTTTGGACATGGTGGATCTTGATTTAAATTTAGATCTAGCATTTTTAAACATGATGGATCTTAATTTAAGTTTAGAACTGGCCCCTTTGGGCATGATGGATCTGATCCGGCCTCTTTGGGCATGATAGATCTTGATTTAAATTTAGATCCAGCCCTTTCATACATGATGGATCTTAATTTAAGTTAGATCGGGCCCCTTTGGGCATGATTCATCTGATTTAGCCCCTTTGGGCATGATGAATATTGATTCAAATTTAGATCTAGCCTATTTGGACAAGGTGGGTCCTAATTTAAGTTAGATTTAACCCCTTTGGGCATGATGGATCTGATATGATCCCTTTGGGCATAATATATCTTAATTTAAGTTTAGATTCAACCTCTTTGGTCATGATGGATCTAATCCAACTCCTTTCGGCATGGTGGATCTTGATTTACATTTAGATTTGTCCCCTTTGTATATGGTGGATCTTGATTTAGGCTTAGATCCAAGCCCTTTGGGCAAGATGGATCTAATCCGGCCCTTTTGGGCATGGTGGATCTTAATTTAAATTTAGATCTTGTTCCTTTAGGCATGATGGATCTTTATTTAGCATAGATATTTATTAGATAAAGTTTCTCTTCGATGGAAGATTTTTCTTGCAATACAAGGCTTATAAAATTGCTCCCTGTTTACATGAGAATTTACCTTTTGAGATGAGTAAATTCTTCTCATACTTGAGTAAGATTATCCCTTCAATTGATTAATTTATAATTGATTTTAACTCTTTCATTTATAAAGTATAATGCTTTTACTAATTATGCATAATATCTCTTGAGATAGTATCCATTTATAGGAGGCATAGGTCTTATCCCTTTTCCATCAATGAACTGATAAGCTCCCCCTTCGTATACTTTTTTAATGATATATGACCCTTCCTAATTTGGGTCAAACTTTCCACTAATTCATTGATGTTGAATGATAGGCCTTCTATGTACCAATACTGGTTCACCTGCTTTGAAGTCTTTTGGGCGAACCATGCGGTCATGAGCTCGGGACATCTTTGCTCTATAAATTTCTATATATTTTTAGGCTTGTAATTGAGTTTCATCTAGAACTTCATGCTCTTTGAGTCGTATTCGAACACTTTTCTCTATTATAAGTTCATTTTGAACTTCTATATGAAGCGAAGGTAGCTCTACTTCAAGAGGAAGTATTGCTTATGCTTCGAATACTTAGGAATATGGTGTTGCTTGTATAGCCATTTTGTATGTAGTATGGTATGACCATAAGGCTTCTATTAATTTATCATGTCATTTCTTTTATTTTTTAGAGAGAATTTTTTTGAGAAGTTTAATCAACATTTTGTTGAATGCTTTTGTAGGACCATTGGATCTTAGATTGCATATTGAAGAATATCATCAATCTATCATGTATTTTTCAATGAAGTGATAAATTTTGCCATTCTTCAAGGCTATGCCATTATCAGATATAATTATTCAAGATACTCCAAATCAGTTAATGATATGGTCTCTGAAAAATTTCGCTGCATTATCTATTTAAACTTCTAGCAAGGGAATTGCTTCTGCCCATTTGGAAAAGTAATTAATGGCTACTAAAATGAAACAACATCCACCAGATGATAGAGGATTTATTAAGCCTATTATATCGGTTTACCAACTTTCAAATGGCCAAGATGTCATTGTTGGATGTAGGCTAATAGGTGGTTGATGCAGCGTGTCTACATATATTTGACACTGATGACATCTTTCGGCATGTTCAATGTAGTCTTGAGCCATACTGGACCATTAGTATCCCATTTATTTGATTTTCATTTTCATTTTAGGACGAGATTAGTGTGCACCATACAACCCTTCATGGACTTTAGCAATCACCATCTTTGCTTCATTGGTCCTTGGTATCACAACCATATTTGGTTGAATGAGCGTCGATATAACGTATCATTTATAAGAGCATATCATAATTCTCTTTGTTAAATTTGATGAGCCTTTGATTTACCCTTTAGCAATTTGTCTCCTTTAAGGTGAGTGATGAATGATCCCGCCAATCATCTTCTTCAATTATCATAAAAATTTCTTGATTTTCTTTAGCTTTAAAGGCCTGTAAGGTTGGTGCTAATGGTAGCTTATTTTGGACTATTATTGTAATTAGCTCTCCTTGAGGATCTATCATTTCTTTAGCCAATTTAGCTAATGCGTCAACTTTACCATTATCTCAATGTAACACCCTTATAATTATTACTTTAGGTATTTATTTCAGAAGCTCCAAGATGTGCTTATGATAAAGTGTCAATTCAAGCATATTTATCTTGAAAGCCTCGACTATTTGTCAAATTATAAGTTAAGAATTCCCATAACATGAAGCTTCTTAATTTTCATGTTAACTTCTAGCTCTAGACCCATAAATAATTCTTCATATTCGACCTCATTATTGGTTCAAGATTTTATTAGACTATATGAATATCGAAGAATATCGCCTTGCGGTGTCACAAATATTAATCTAATTTTGACGTGTATTGTAAGTAAACTGAGTAGTTTAGATGGCTTTATTGATGAATCCCCATCAAAATAGAGTTTTCACTCTAATGATTGTTGAACTTCTTCCACTTTGAAGATTTATTCATCAGATAATTCATGATTGAGTGGAGAGTTTGTCGGTAAGGGACGAGTGGCTAGAAAATCAGCCAGAGCTTACCCTTTTATAGACTTTTATGGGATATATATATTATATGAAATTGAAGTAATAGGACTACCCTTTTAACTAAGTGACCAGTTAGGGTAAGTCTAGTCATTAAGATTTTAAGAGTCGATTTTAGATATTAGAGTTATTTTATGTGATAGCATATAATGCTACAATTTTTCAGTAGCAAATATCAATGCTAAACATTACTTCTCAATAGGATAATATCTTATCTTAGTTCTTATTAAAAGTCAACCTATATAGTATAAGGCATTTTCCTTCCCTTATTTATTGTTCTGAGCTAATAAAGCTCCCAATGACTTTTCTAAGGCTGTCATAGATAATATCAATGACTTTCCTTTTATTAGTGCAATCAAATTAGGGAATGCAACAGATATTATTTTATGCTATTAAATGCTTCTTAACAAGCATCATCCTATATAAAAGGTGTGTTCTTTTACATTAATCATGCGAAAAGTTGGCATCTCCCTGAGATATTAGAAATGAACCTTCTAATGTAAGCCAATTTTCCTTATAGTGAATGTTGTTGCTTCAGGATTTAGATGCTGGAATTTCTATTATTGCTTTTATTTTAGAGAGATCAATTTCAATCCTTCTATGGCACACAATAAAGCCCAATAATTTTCTATAAGTCACACTAAAAGTACATTTCAATGGATTCATCTTTAAATTAAAACTTTGAATTCTTTCAAATATATTCTTAAGTCACTTATGTGCTTTCTTTGATTCTTGCACTTGACAACCAAATCATCAATGTAATATTCCACATATCTATGTATGAGATCATCAAAGATGCAGATCATTGTCCATTGGTATGTAGCGCCAGTATTTTTTAAGCTAAATGACATCACTTTAGAGCAATATATGATGATTAGTGTATGGAAGGACATATATATTTTTATTTTCTAGAACCATTTTAATTTTTTTATAACCCGATGAACATCCATAAAAAAGAACATATCACAATTTGATGTATTATCTACCATGAGTTTTGAATTTGGTAAGGGGAAGTCATCTTTTGGGCATGCTTTATTTAAATATCTTAATTTAATATAAACATGAATTTGTCTATTCTTTTTTCTTTAATAGTATAATATTAATAATGCAGCTAGCATACATCTCTTCTGGATAAATCATGCTTTAATTAGCTTTTGGCTTCAGTGGTTACCTACTCTTTGATTTTTAATAGTATTTTCCATGATACTTGCTTTATAGGTTGTACATCAGATTTAATGGAAAGCTTATGTGCAACCACATATGGTGATAGGCCTAACATTTCACTATAATTCCATGTGAAGTAATCCTTATATTCATAGAGTAGTGCCTTTAATTCCTCCAATCTTTCTAATGTGAGGTTAGCACTAACAAAGGTCGGTCTAGGTTCTTCTTCAATACCCAGGTTGATTTCTTGGGGTTCACCAACTGTGGCTTGATTTCCTTCTTTGAATTCCTTTGGGGCCTCTTTGAGGTTAATGATTAATTTCTCTTTTGGTATATTCTCATTCACACCATTCCTTCATTCATTAGTAGTTTTCAAAGGGACTTTTTCTTTATAGAATATGGCATAACATGAGCTTAATGGTGGAGCAATATATTCTAATCCTCATATAGTAAATTTTCATATACAATAGAATTTTGGGTATTTTCCTTTTGCCTGGGCCTCTTAAACAATAGAGCCTAAATGCTTGATTTCTCTTTAGAACTGATGAGAAGTATTGAGGAATCATTATTGAAATGTCTTATTCCTTAAAAGTGTCTTCTTCCAACAACATTTGTGTAGGATTTGGGGTTCACTCTTTTGTTTTGTAGAACAGGATCCCACATTTGTTGTGGCCTCTTCTAGGAGGGACATAGAAAATTTTTAGTTGTTCTATTTTTTTTTTAATTTCTTGAAGTTGTTAAGGCTTTTATATGTGCCTTTGGTAGTGAAATTATTTTCATTGTATTATTTAAAATTTGGGATTTGGGTACCCTTATTAGAGGAACATGTGTTTTCTCTAATTATTTTTTTCACATTATTGGTACTGGCTTCTTCATTCTATTGGCTAGCTGAGGATTTTTTGGGTTGATAAAGTATTAACCCCTCTTCATCATCCCCAGTATCACTACCAAGGTGGAGAATTACCTTGGGTTGTTTTAATTTTTAGTACTTTTCCTTTGAGTTATCACTTTTCAGTATTAGTTTGATAAATGGATTCACTTATTTTTAAGAATTGACTTCCTCTACTTTCTTAGGCATGAAGTACTTGGCATCATCATAGATTTTAATCTTGTGTATCAAGAATGGATTCATGTCTCCATCAATTTGATGTTCTTTGCCATTTAAAATATATTTCATACATTGATGGAGAGACGAAGGTACTATGCCATATTCATGAATCCACGGCCTACCCAAAAGTGCTTTATAAGAAACTTGGGCTACGATCATGTGGAACTTAGCTTTTGTATACAGTTTCCCTAAAGCATATAAGTATAACAAGAGACCATAAGATTTATTGTTCTTGTTCATTGAATCCTTATAGGAATACTATACTCTTATCCAAATAACTAGCATCCAAGGCTAGTGCTCGAAGTATTTTAACTGTTAAGAGATTGACTAAAGTGCTTAGATCGATTAATATCTTTATTATGCAGATAGAGTTGCTTTCAACTATAATATAAAGGGGATTATGTTTGGTTGTCCCTAATAATAGGTCATCATCATTGAATGTGAGGGTTGTTGATTTCTGAGAAGTTAACTCTTCTTTCATCTTTTCTTGTGAAAAATGTCTTACATTATTCTAGATTTTACAAGGCTTTGATTAATATCTCATGTATATCTTTGGACAACATGAAAGTATCATAAATACTTAGTAAAGCAGAGAACTTGCATAAATATGCCAAAACATATAGTATACTTCTATTTTGGTAGACTTTTGATGCTTAGCTGGTGATTGAGGTAAGGCATTTTTATTAATTTAAATTTCTTTGCCTTTATCACTGACTTTTCATTATGGAGGTAGAGAGATTAATTTTTCACTTCATAACTAGACTTGAGTTACTTCTTCCATCTGATCTCTTTTATTAGAAGAAGTATCTGAATTTTGTGTTTCATTAGAGCTTTTAAAGGTTTTAGAATTCTCAAAATTATTACCTAGTCTAGGACATAATTTTCTTGAGTCTGACTTGACTTTTCATTTAGTGAACTTTTCTCTAAGAAATCATAGTTCTTCCTCAAAGTCAATTGAAGATGCATCACATTTATGACATGACATGCTTCCATTAGAATCTCTTCTTTAGGATTTTTAGTGTCAAGCTATAAGTGGGCCATATATTCTTTCAATTTAACTGGCCTTCAAGATGGTTGATCGCACTCCTCTAAAGAGTCAATCATTTTCTGTGTTTCAAACTTTGAATTTTTGGATTTCCTTTTTCTTTGATTTGCATGGCTTTGATGAAGAAGATTGATTAATTTTTGTCTGCTTCTTTATATTATATAAAAATTGGCCCATATTAGGGAAGAAACTTTTAGGATCTATTTTGGGTGCTAAGGAATTCTTCCACTAAATGTATTCTATGATTAAGAGAATGTTAATCATCATTTTAGTCTTTTTTTAAGATGAAGGTCTCCCAACCACCTTCATCTTCTTCTTGTGTTTGTGGGGCTTTGACCTTAACATCATTTATGTTTTGAGTTTCAGCTGGCTCAGGATTTTTGTCTTTTGCATTTTGAATTAGGTGTGTCGTAATAACCTTTACCTTTTTCCTTTTTAGGATGTACCAGAATAATGTTTGATTAGGCGAGCTTCATATTTTGATAACTCTTTTCTACCCAATCTTAAAGATAAAATAATCTTCAATTGGATGGCTTATGAGCTTATGGAATGGACAATAGTTATGAACATCAACTTTGTCTACTTGGTCTGCCTATCATGGCTCTAGTAATTATAAGCCTAATTTTAGGGCATGTCTAAAGAACTTTATTAGTGCATTCTCTTTTGAATCAGTACTATTATACATCTTCTCTTGGAGGGCTGCCATATTTTTCTTATCCTCTATCAACTTTGATGCTAATTACAAGGTTATTGTTGGTCGTTTGTTTTTCGTACCTCCGTTTTCCTTTTCATTAATTGTGAATGTAAATATTGTATTCACATCATTATTCTTTGCATCATGCAATTTTGGTTGCTTTCCTTTTCCAAAAGGATTATTATTGTAGTTGGCACTAAGGCCTTTTTTTCTTAGGAAGCTTTTTAAACTTAGCTACACGATCTAATAATTCTTGAAACGTGTTAATTGTAGCCATGGCTACATATGGAGCCATCTGATCATCATTATTTCCCATAAGGAGTTCTACTGTATGCTTTTCTATGAGCTACCGATCAAATTTTATGCTTAGATTTCTCCATCTCATGATGTATTTGGTAACACTCTAATCTTTTCTTTTCTTTTTAAGATAATATATTGTTACTTTCTTGGTTGCACCTACAAATCTCTTGATGAAGAGTGTTTCCAGCTCAATGAAACTTTTTATTGAGTTGTTAGGTAACTCAACATATCATTCAAAGGTTGTGTTGGTAAGACTACTAACGAATTATCATAGAAATGAAGCATCATTCTCTTTAGTATTTATGCACGTGACTTTAAAATGAGCTAGATGTTGTCATGGATTTTCTATACCTAAAAAAATGTTGAATTTTGGCATAATGTACCATTTAAGATATTGTACTTGGTCATATTCAATCGAGTATGGTTGGCCTTTTTTGACTAGCTGTTCATGAGCTTCTCAAGCGATGATTATTTTGACTTCTGGCTTATGAGATCTTCTACAAGAGATTTGGTCAGAACATCAGCCCTTTTATGGGCATTTGGTGTAGCTTCTTCTAGAGCTTCTTGCCTTTGTGTTGAAGTTATTAGCAAGTTAGGTGTAGTATTTTGTATGCCCCCAATTTCAGCTGTTGGATTGACTATTTCTAGAGGATTTCTTGGAGGTGCTTACTATATTACAGTTGCTAAGAGGTTAAGTTGACCAAATAACTTTTTCATTAGTTTGCTCATTTCATTGAGGCGATTATTTATCTAGCTGATTTCTTGGTCTTGTCTTTGGAGTTGAGGACCTATTTGTCATTGTAACATTGTTACAACATCAGTTAGCTCTTTAATTACCTCAACTTTTACTTAAGCTTCACCTTTAAGTTGTTGATTTGGGTTGTCAGTTATACTTCTTCATTTAGTTGTTCGAGTGCTATATTTTTATTTAGTAAATGTGTATTAACCATGCAACTTTGACTTCCATGTAATCCATATCTTCATTATTTTGGAAGTCCAGAATTGGTCGTTCTTCATTGATTGAGAAATCCTCATCTTCATTTAAGAGTTGGATATCTGCACCATCATCTACTTGATGACTTTTTTCAGACCAGGATTTCTAGTTGATGATAGGAAATTTAGTTCCATTGTCATATGGTGGGGCTAGCTCATATTGAGTTATCTTCTCATTGATGACTTGGGATTTTTTAGGTACCCAAATCGATCAAGATCTTCTAGTGGTGGATCTCTTAAAATGCATCTTGGATGTCACATCATGGTGTTCACTAGATTAATTATATTGATTTCTTTGTGGTGGTTGTCCAGACCTTCCAACAACTGGCCACTTAATATCTTTATATCTAAAGGCTCATTGTCGGTGTTCACCAAATATAATACCCATAAACTTTGAGTCTTGTTTTAAATGGGCATGATATTTTTTTCTATTCCCACCTCTCTTAGAGTAAGAATTTGTTGGCTTGGGGACTTGGCTCACCAATTTTCTAATTCTTCTCTAAAGGTTTTTGATTTTAATACCCTTCAAAATTTTATAAATTTTGGAGAAGATGGTTTCTTTCTTTCGTGGTTGATTCTATGACCTAAGATGTGCATATTCATCCTAAAATGATAGCTTTATAGCTCCTCCAAAGCTATTTCTCTTGATCTATCAGAGCATATTGAACTTGTTATTGGTGGGTATGTTTGCTTTTATCAATGAGTCATACTGCTATTCAAAATTAGCAAGCAATCCGACAGCCCTGCGACTAGCATTGTATTTTCTTTGAGCTTACCTAAACATTTTGGTGCCCAAAGAAGATGCTTCATGGTCATTACTGCCTGGAGTAAAAGTGGCATCTTGTGGGATAGTAGGCACTTTTGATGCACTACTGAGTGGATTGATGATGATAAACTTTAGCTTGGGTTTGACATCCATCTTAACCTTAGCAGGCATTGCTTTTGACAACCTATCAAAGACAGAACCCCTCTTGGAGGTTAATGCTATAGGCTTGTGCTCATTGGGAATGATCACATTCAAAATCCTTCCCTTGTTGAATGCCTTTGAGATGGGTAGGAGTGTATTTTTTTTATGAGCCAAATTATTATATATTCAACCAAATTTCCCCTAACATTACATTAGGGTTTATTTCGATCTGAGTTCTACTTTCTATGAATACAAGCCTTCATAGTTAATTACCCCTCTTATCATAATAAGATAGCACTCTCAATTACTGTTGGAAACAAATATATGAATTGGTGTATAATGGTATGTGTGTTGTGGCATAGATGATTGTTTAAAAGGAGTAAGAGAATAGTCTTGATCAAGATTTTATGATTTTGTCATCCTAGGACAACATTATTCTAATCCGCCAACATCAAAGGGCTAGTCGTAATGTCTAGGAAATCTAATTAGCAGCCATGGGTTTCCTCATCTCAGATATCTTGAGTAAACCAAATGGTTTAGTGTAGGGGTGTCGCATGATGAATTTATGTGTTAGACTTACATCCCTTGGAATTGGAATGCTAGTAGAGTGTTATGCTTGCATTATAAGCACGGGTCAAACTTACATTGATTAGAAAGATATTAGGGTGTTCACATGATGAACACATAGGTTAGACTTACATTTGTTTGGAATGCCAGTTTTAGGGTTTTTTCATGGTAAACGGATAGATTATACTTACATTTCTTTGTAATGCTAAGTTTATATAGGTGTGTGGTGTTTATTTTCATGTGTATGGACACCACCCAGATCATAGGGGGTACTTATTTAAGTGATCGAGTATGACATTGAGGTATGATATACTATCTTGAAAGATAGAGACATCACCCTTCAATGGACCTAATCACCTAATAAGGAATCCTAAGGCATGATGGGTCTTCGAATATATCAGAGATTTTTCACCTGCTTTACATGGATGAATAAAGTAGGGTTTATATTAAACTGGGTTCTAAGGTTCTTTATGGGGGTAATCACTCATAGTTAATTACATCTTAAAAAATAAAATTCCATAAGAATACTCTCGATTAAAGTAGACAATTAGGATCTCCATAGATTTTAAGGCTTAGACTATCAAAGGATTGGTCATGTTTAAAAAATTAATTGGGAAAGTTTAAGGAGAAGGCTTATTTTGGAAGCCAAATAAGAATGAGTTGGAAATGCTCATGATATAAGGAATCCTAGTGAGCATTCCAATCTATCCTATAATTTGATTTTATATATTTGAAAGTGAAGAGATTTATATGTTTTGCGTTGAAATTTTATTAGATCATTAGGGCTTATAATCCACTAACACAAGGTTGTGGAAATGCCTAACAGGTGAGGATTTATGCTTGTAGCCCGAGAAAAATAGTAACCTCGGATCCTAAATCTAGGGAGCTTTAGCATAAGCTAAAGCATGACCTAAATCTAAGCAAAGTAGGCATAAGGTTCACCTCCACAAGAGAGGACAAACTACCCGACTACTGGACATATAACTGCTTGGAGTGGCCGCCAGCAAACTCCTCCTACGATTTTAAAATCATGTAGTTCGATCATATAAATTTGCAAGATAGTTGGGCTATTATTAATTTAAAAAAGTGGCTAAGCTCCTTAAACCTACCCCCTTAAAGACTAAAGCATGAGTGATACGAATAATGACTTAATTTATAAATGCAAATCTTTTCAAATTTTTATTTAATTTTTGACACTCATTTTGATGAAGGATTTAGGATTTTTATATGCCTACATGCAAGATGAAATGAGTTATTGGCCAAATAAAAAGAGAAAGAGGGTGAAGCTCTGTCAGTAGGGGTTTCTCTCACAGGTCAAGCGGTCCCTATGCATGTAAGGATGGAGGCCCTCATTTTTTAAGAGTGATTCAGGATGCATGCATGATGTGAAACATACAACCATACTACTAAGGGGTTGCTAAATCTTTTATTTATCTTATTTAATACCTAGGCTTTATTATGAGGTTATGAGTTTTTTAAATTTTAATTATGAGTAATTAGTTGGGGTAGAAAATTTAATTTTACCCTAAGAGCCTAATCGCATTCAAGCCACACATTAAAGCATCAATCATTTAAGAAATTATGAAAAAGTTTCCATTTTTAATACACAATCTAAACAAATCATCAATCAATTTTTATAACTATCATGAAAGAATAAGAGGCCAGTGCAGTCAGGTGCCACCGTACAACCTAAAAAAGAAAAGATGGGTAGCTGAATTCTACCCTTATACAGCCTAGAATATGAAAGAATAATTACAATTATATTAAATGCTATGGGGGTCTTCATTTTTTTATTCTTTCATGTCTTCATGTATCTTCCTCCTTCTTTGATTTCGTGGACTTCAAGACATCACAGGGCACCCTAGGACAAAGCCTTCTAGCCACTACTCATCATAATTTCTCATAGAACTAATCCTAATTCCTAATACAAAATTACCTTAAAAATAGGAAGAGTAAATCTAACTACCCCTATAAAATAAGTGTTAGCTAAACACACATAACCCAAGCAGTTATACTTATAATTTAGACTTAGCACCCTGCACATGGGCAACCAAGGCCACTTGTCCTAACTTGGACTATGCTTAAGGGTTTAAGCAACCTGAAAAGAGAGCATCTATGTTTTTTTAAGCATCCCCTTAAGCACAATCCCTTATAGAAAATATGATTAGGCTAAGAACGGCCTAACATCCAGTCTATGAAGCATACACCCTAACATCCAGTCTAAAATAATGCATCATAAAATAAAGTATAACTAGGAGTTGCGACTTAATTCTAATGTGTGTGTTAAGGCTTGTGTGGTATGTCTTACTGGGCATTGAAGTTGTAATCTTCTAAGTGTAGAAAACATTCAAATTATCATGAAGACTAGTTTCACTTTATATTGTTTAATTTATTTGAGAATTTTAATTTATGTTTTGTTTTATTTCATATTATTACACTTAGAAACTAAGCGTTATAAAGAGAAGGAAGAGGATTGTCCTCTTTCATCCCTACCTTAAGTCACTTTCTAAAGCATGTTAATTCGATTTAGTTCTCTTTAGTGAATGGCTTATTAAATGATTTAGTTAACCCTAAGTTTAGGTTCACTTTAAATAATTCTATTTAACATGAAAGGCATCTTAAGATTAATTTGATTGAACTACTACCACATGACATATGTTAATCCATTCCTTTCCATCACATATAACATGTATATGATTTTAATCCTAAGTGTGCCTATACATGTAATGTGTTTTAACACACTTATATGATAAATGTAAATATGTGTGTTTAAAGTTTATATTCTTTATGTGATTGAATTATTTAATTAGATTAGTTTAAAGCTCTATCTAAATTCTCATACAAAAATACATAGGGATGAAAGTAAATAGTTACGTGTCATTGTTAACCAAGGAAGTGAGGTAATCCAATGACCTCCTCGGGGCTAGCTAAAGCTCATATTCCCAGGATGTCCAAACTATATACCCATTGGCATTCAAACATATGTAAATTTATATACATGAATATGAAAAAGAAAGCTTCAAATCACATGGCTAATTAATCCAAGCACTTACTCAATTATGAGTGCATGCATTTTTGGTAGAAAAGAGGAACTTTCATCCTTTAGCCACACATACATACACATGTAAAGAGAAGTAAGCTAGTATGTGCCTTTCTTAACCAAGTAAGTGAGGTAATCAAATGACCTCCTTGGGGCTAGCTAAAGCCTTGTGTTCCGGGGATGTCCAGACTATATATTTTCTTATCTCACTACACATGAATGTTTATGTAAATATGGGGAAGAAAATCATGCAAAAATTATATTTTGTTTGATTGAATCATTTATGTATATGAAGCAAAGTTCCATCCAAATTCTAGTGTAGAAACACATATAAATGAAATCAAACAAGTATGTGGCGTTGTTCACCAGGGAAGCGAGGTAATCAAATGACCTCCTTGGGGCTAACTAAAGTCTCATATTTCTGAGAATGTCCAAACTATATACTTATTAACATTCAAATACATGTAAAGCTACCCATGAATTAAGAAAAAGAAAGCTTTACTTCACATACTTAAGTTACAAGCATATGCAAACCTATATGTATTTATAACTACTACCACTCTAATCAATGTACTTGATTTATAAATTTTAGAAAAAAATTTGAATTTATTAGTGATAATAGTCACAAATATTATAAATTAATCCAACACATGCAGTTTACATAAAAGAAAACCATTCGATTTAATTAATTTTGAAAAGATGAATGTATGATTCCCAAATGACATACAACATTTAACATGTTTAGAAATGAGTAAATAAACATAAACATATGATTTCACTCAATCAAATTAATTCCTAAGGAGAATCACATTAAATAAAGCCATTTAAAGTAAACCAAAGCTTCTTTAATGTCATTTTAACTTCATGTTTAATTTGATTTAAGGAATGTGAGAAGAAGTTTGTTGATCCTAACCCATTCTCATATTTATGAATTAATTTGGTTTAATGAAATGTGATTAAGTTGATTTTATGGATTAATTAAGTTGTAATATGCATTAAATCCATTAATTAACCCTTACCTATGTTACCTTAAAGTAATTAACTAAATAATTATGAGCCAACATGATATGCATAGAAAATAAATTTGTAAATATCCTAGGAAATGAAAGGGCCTAATGTAATTGACTCATAATTAATAATTAATTATATTAAGAAACTTAATTAAGTACACTTATGATTTTCCCATACATGTGAGTTAACCATAATTTCCTTAAATGTCTTTAGGTTATTGAACACCTAAAGATCTACACCTCAATTAATTAGGATTGGATGCATTTTATATTTTGATTAGAATAATTAAGTAATTAATTAGCCAATTAATCCTTAATTGATTTTTCTTGAAAAATGGAATGAACCTAAAAAAAGAGAATAGGAAAGAGGTCACAATCCTATTCTATAAGTTCCCTCACTGTTAGACAATGATTAATGAGCTCAACTAATTAATTAGTCACTGTTCATGTGATTAATTAATCTTTAATTAAATTAAGAAAGTAATTAGCTTAATTAAATCATTTTTCTAATTAATCAACCAATAAATCTTTAAAAAATTAAGGGAGGCAGAGGTCATTCCCTTAAATAATCTCAAAATATTTTGGGGCTAACTAATTAATTAATTAGAGAGTAATTAAGTTAATTTAGTTTTTAATTAAACTCTAATTAAGCCCTAATTACTGTTCAAAATTAATTAAGGATATTTTTAATAAATTTCTCTCTAAAATACCTTTAAAATAAGTATTTATTTATAATTTTGGATTTTTCAATGATTTGTTATAATTTTTGTAAATTTTAGCCATTGATTATATTTAATTAAGCCTAATTAAACTTAATTCCATCAGTGCCATGTGATGCACTAACACGACGTGCTTTCCATGTGGAGTCACGGGATTGGCTATTAAAGCATGTCCGAGTTAGCACTGATGTGGCTAATGATGGATGTGCTTTCGATCTCTGCCATTCGATCTTGAATCGAATGACATAGATCAATCCTATGATTAATAAGGGATGAAATTAGCTCGATCTAATGAATTTAATTATGGCCACCCATTCTGATCATGCGGAATGGATGGTGCATGATCTATCATATAAGGGGCGATGAAAGATGGAAGCCATCCACCATTACCCTCACGATCTGAGCTCACCCGAGCTTAGATCCACTCCAAATGGATCCCACACCTACACGGTAAAGATCACGGAGGATCTAATGGTCAAGATTGCCACGCATGCACGTTTGCTTCATAAAGCTCTGATGAAATTTCAATAAACCTTGATTTTAATGGCAATACCTCGCCGGAGCTAAGAACCAATGGAAAACTCACTTGAAGAAACTTCATCTGATCAAGATGAAGCCCTATTTATCTATAATTGAGTTGATTCCATGTCATTTTCTTGGAAGATCAAGTTTCATCCTTTGGAGGCTCGGCTTTGGTCGAAGTGCTACCTCCGGTGGGCTTGGAGCTCAAGGGAACCTTCGATTGGCTTTGATGAGGTGTGGTGACGGTGTAGGAAAGAGAAATTTGAGTTTGGTGAGGAACTAGAGAAGTTTGAATCAAGGGAGGCTTGCTCTGATTTGAGAATGCTCGAGAAGAGAAATTCTGGCGAGGGGAGGCCTTGAGAAGGTCAAGGAGCTCACTAGGGAGTTCAAAAATCCACTCGGGAGCCTTGAGGGATCAAATGCGTGAGAATTTACAGAGAATTGGGGGGGGGGAGCATACCCTTCTTCCCTTGGATCATACAGATGAGATCTTCACCCTATTTTTGGCTAGCCAGCCACCGGAGTGCTCGCCATCACCTCCATGTGACACGACTCAAGTGGTGGAAGAGTTGGGAGGTGGCTCAAGGTAGCTACCCTCCCCTTTAGGTCCATTGGATTTTAGCTTATGAGGGAGGTGAGTTAACTCACCTCTTTTTGATCCAAGGCTGACCTAGCCCACATGGGCTGGGCTAGGTGGCTAGGTCATACCCCATTTGAGGTGTGTGAGGGCTTCCACATAGAAAGAGAGAGTGGTCTTTGCTATATTTGGCTAAAAACCCATGTGCGAGGATAATCTAAAGAGGATTTACCTTGGGTTGAGCTCAATTTGGGTTTGGGTTGGTTTTGGGCTGACCCAAGATAGGTTTGGATTAGATTTGATCAGGTTCTAAGTGGTCAAGACTTGGTTTAAAAGGGTTTGGCTCAATTTAACCCTTATAGGTCAAATTCAACTAGGTTGAGTTAGGTTGATCAATTGGTCAAATTGGGTCAAACCAAAGCTTGGGTCAAGTTCAAATAAAGATTTGAAGTATTTTGGTTCAATTAGTTTCAATCAATTTGGCTTAGGTTTGATTTTAGCCCATTTGCATTCATGTTGGTCAAATGAGTTAAGTTGACCAATTTGAACAAAATGGCCAAATTGGCTTGGGTTAGGTGTAGATTCATGTTCAATTGGTTAATCAAAGATGATTGTAAGATTTGGTTTGAGTTCATTTGGATTTAATTTAGATTTAGGCCAATTTGGGCTAAGTAGGTCAATTGGGTCCAATTGGTCAAACTAGGTTCAATCATGGCTTTTGTCAAGTTCAATAATCATTTTGGAATGAACTTGAGTCATTTATTACAATCAATTTGGGTTGGTTCATGATTTGACCTATTTTGGCCTTTTACTTCATATTGGGTCAACTTGGATCAAAGGGCCAATTTGGTTGTGTTTAGCTCAGTTGATGGTCAAATCATGTTCAATCATTGATCATGGGTTAGAGTGAAGTTATGATTTTACTTATTTTTTTAAGATGAAATTTGGCTTAGTTTGGGTTCATATGGGTTAAAGGGTTGACTTGGTCAAATAACCAAGTTGACTTGGCTTGACCCAATTTATGGCAATTGATCATCCTAAGGTGATCAATAATCATGGTATGAGATTGTAATGGGTTTGGTTTAATCTAATTTGGGTTGGATTGGAACTTGGCTCAAAAGAGTTTTTTAGGTCACTTTGGGTCAAGTGAGCCTAAATGGGTCAATTGGCTAATTTAGGTTTAGTTGAATTTATATATGAGTTTAGGATTGAAATATAAATTCAACTACAATCAATTTGGATTCTAATATGTTTTGGTTCATTTGAAAATTTCAAGTCAAAAGGGCAAAGTTGAATTTGACTTGGGTTGATCTTGGTTTGGTTTGATGATTGCAGGTTTCATTTATATTTGGATAGGTGATTGGAGGAATGATTGATTCAAGAGAAAATCTATTAGTTTTGTCTTAATTTAGATGGTGTTTGGTTAAGTCCAAGGAGTTGGATCAAAGGGTTTGGATTGGGATTTGATTTGAGTTTGGATTTAGTTTTGGTCATTTGAATGTAGGTTTCATTTATATTTGGGAAGATAATTGAATGAATAATTGATTTAGCTCAAAGGGTTTGGGTTGGGATTTGATTTGAGTTTGGATTTAGTTTTGGTTATTTGAATGTAGGTTTCATTTATATTTGGGAAGATAATTGAAGGAATAATTGATTTATAAAAAAATCAATTAAGTTTGAACTGATTTGAAAGCAAATTTGGCTAAGCTCATGAAGGTAGGTCCAAAGGGCTTAGAAGGAAATTTGATTTAGTTTGATTTAATTTTGATCATTGGAGTATAGATTTCATCTATATTTGTGAAGATGGTTGAATATATGATTGATTCATGAAAAAATCAATTGAACTTAGATTGAATTGAGTGGAGATTTGGCTAAGTTTATAGAATAAGATCATATGGCTTAAGAGGGATTTGGAGCTTAAATTTGATCTTGGGTTTCAATCATTTAGGATTGGGCTTGGATTTGAATTTGATACATTGGTTGGGGGATTGAATTGATCTTTGAGAAAATCAATTGAGTTCGGATTGAATTGGATTTGGTTAGGGCTAAATCTATGGGATTCAATCATAAGGCTTACGAGAGGTTTTGAGCTTGGATTTGAGGTTGAGATTGATTGTAAATTTTGGAATTTGAATTTAAATTCAGATTTAAATTTGGGGTTTGGTTTGAGAAGGAGAATATGGATTGGGTTTAGACTATATGGTAGGTAAGTCTCCTTAAGTCCCTAAGGCATAGACTACTCTTATGACTAACCCTTCTAAGTCTCTAGGCTTAGGTTAAGTGTTCACCTAATTACTAAAAGTGTCTTAAGATTAAATAGCTCTTAGTGTCTAGAAGAGTCCTAGATCTATGATGAGGAGATTAAAAACTCACTCCAGATCAATAAGGTGTTCACATTGTGAGCAAATTATTAGGTGTTCACATAGCAAACAGACAGAAGACTAGGCTCACATCTTTTTGGAATATCAAAATTATAGGTGTTCACATAATGAACAAATTATTATGTGTCCACATAACAAATGAATAAAAAACTATGTTTACATCCCTTTAGAATGTTAGATTTATATAAGTGTTTATATGGTCAATGAATAATAAGGTGTTCGCATAACGAACGGATAGAGACTTGGCTTACACACCTTTAGAATGTCAGCAGAGTATGGATTATGCTTGTATTTTAGTCATATGTCATATTTACTTCGATTAGAAAGTTGCTAGATTGGACTTATATCCCTTCAGAATTGAAAGTTTTGTATAGTGTTCACATGGTGAATGAATTATAGGGTGTTTTCATGTCAAACATATAGATTAGACTTACATTCTTTTGGAATACCGGCAAGGTGTCCTCATGGCACAGGCTTATATCCCTTGGAATGCCATATTATAGGAGCATTCACATTGAATGAATTATAGGGTGTTCGCATAGCGAACAAAAAAAGACTTGGCTTACATTCCTTTAGAATGCTATATTATAGGGGTGTTCACATGATGAACGAATTATAGGGTGTTTGTATAGCGAATGAATAAAAGACTAGACTTATATTCTCTTAAAATGCTAGATTATAGGGGTGTTCACATGGTGAACAAATTATAGGTGTGCATAGTGAATGAATAAAAGATTAGTGTGGTATTATAATTTGGAGTCATAGGGACACTATAAAGAATCTTAGGGGTACTCATTGAAGTGATCAAGTGCGACATTCAGGTATGCTATACCATTTTAAATGATAGAAACATCACCCTATAATGGACTTAATCACCCAATAATGACTCCTAAGGCAAATGGATCTTCATATATACTAGAGATCTTTCCCTCACCTTACATAGATAAAGTAGAGCAAAGTTTATTTTATGTAGGGTTCTTTAATTCCCTGTGGAGGCAAACCCCCATAGTTAATGACATCCTAGGAAATGGAAGTTTCCTAAAAAGACTCTCGATTAAAATAATCAATAAATATCTCCAAAGATTTTGATGCTAGCCTATCAAAGAATTATTATTTTTGAAATCAAATGGGAAGAGTTCAAATAGGAATACTTATTTACAAATTCCATAGGAAGATAAGTAGAGAGCATTCAAGATACTAGGGAACCTAATGAATACTCTAATCTATCCTATGATTAGGCTTTATATTTTTGAAGGAGAGAATTTATTTTACTTAAGTTAAAATTTTATTAGAGTGCAAGGACTTATAACCCAACAATACAAGATTATGTAGATGCCTAAGAAGTGAGGACTTATACCCATAGCTAAAGAGAAACAAGCTGCCTCAGAACTTAAGTTTAAAATGTTTTAACACAAGCTAGAAGCACGACCTAAATCTAACTGTGGAGAATGAGATATGATGGTTCACCTCCATAAGAGAGAATGAACACATCCCAACTCTTCTGGACTTACAACCCCCTGAACTGGTTGCCAGCTAACAACTCCTACGCTTTAAAATCATGTACACCACTCTTATGTAAATGCAAGATAGTTTGGATGTTATTTAATTAGGAAAGAAGCTATAATCCTAAACTCACTCTCTAAGAGACTAAATAATGTTTGGTATGCAAACATGACTTAAACTAATGTTAAGAATTTACAAGTTTTTAAACCATTTTGGCACATTAATTTGGACCAAGGCTTGGGATAATTATTCCTAAATATATGACAAAATTGAGTTGTGGGCTAAATCAACAAGAAGAGGTATTCTCCACTACAAGGGATTGCTCTCACGGGTCAAACATATCCCATATCGTGCAAGAGTGGAGATCCTCTATTTTTAAAAGTGAAATAATTTGATATGCATGATGTGATAACATATAACATTCACCTAAATGGTTTTTAATTTTTTTTATTATCTTATTTATATACCTACACTTTAGAGATAGGTTATGAATTACATTAGAATTTAGTTATGAGTTATTTAGTGAGGATAGAAATTTAATTTTATTCTAAAGAGCCTACTGCATCTAGACCACACATCAAACATACACTTTAAAAAACTTATGAAAAGTATGTCATTTCTATTGCATAATATAAACATAATAATCAAACATTTAGATTTTGCAAAATAATAAAAGGCTGGTGAGGCTAAGTACCGTCGTACACCCCAGAAAAGAAAAGAAATTAGATAGCTGAGCTCTACCCTTATATAACTCGGATTATAATTAAACATTATAAAAGAAATAAATATTATGGGGATCTTTAATTCCTATTCTTCTTCCCTTCTTTGGATCAGCTTGCTCCAGGCTTCACAGGGCCTCCCAAGTCTTTCTCTTCCAATAACTGCTCATCCTAAACCCCATAGAACTATTCCTAATCCTATTACAAAAATTACATTATTTATGAAAAATAGAAAATCTAACTGCACTTGCATAGCAAATGTTAGCTAAAATATACATATAAGTCAAGCAGTTATATTTCACATATTTAGACTTAGCACCCTGCACTTAGGTAACCAAGCCCACCTATCCTAATTGGATTATACTTAGGGGCATAAATGACACCTGTATTTAAGAGCATTTATATTCATTTATTATTATAGAGGCCCTTTCAAGCATAATCCCTTGCATAAAATATCATTAGGCTAATAACGACCTAACATTTAGTCAAGGTACAAATAATCCTAACATCCAATCTAAAATATTACATCACAAAATAAAATATGTCACCACAACATACACTAGCCTAACCTAATATTAGGATTGGTGACTTAGTATTTTTAATGTGAGTGCTAAGGCTTAGTGTGGTATGTTATGATTGAGCTTTAAGATTATGATTCTCTAAGTTTTAGAATTGTTTAAATTACCCATTAAGGGTGGTTTCACTTTAAGTCTTTTAGTACCTTGATTGAGTTTTAACTTATACATTTTTTTATTTTGTTCACTTCTCACTTAAGATCTAATTATTAGGAAGAGAAGGAAGTGACTTGACTGTTTCATCCCTAACCTAATTTGATTTCTGAAGGTAGATCATTATTGCTTTAACTTTTTTTAAGAGACCATTCATGAATTTTATTTTAGCCTAAGTTTAGATTAGTTTTAATGAATCTTATCCAAACATGAAAAGAATCATGAGACTAGTGAAATTGAGTCACCATCACATGAATAATACTCATCTACTATCATTATCGATTAGTTTTAATGAATCTTATCCAAACATGAAAAGAATCATGAGACTAGTGAAATTGAGTCACCATCACATGAATAATACTCATCTACTTCCTATCATTATCGATAACATCTACATTCTTTCCCTTTTTTAGTTTCTTCAATGTTTGATTTAATGTATGTACGTATATATATGTATATATATATATATATATAGATAATATACTCATACTTTTGCACACTTAATGAATGTTGATGCATGGATTTGATATAAAAAAGAGGGTTTCATCTCATATTTAAGCATATGCAAACATGTATAAGGAATAAGCAAGTATGTGTTGTTGTTAAACTAGGAAAGTGAGATTATCTAAGACCTCTTTGGGGGTACTTAAAGCCTCGTGTTCCCTAGATGCCTAGACTATGTACTTGCCAATTCAAATACATGTAAGTATATACATAAAAATAGAAATAAAATCATGAAATGGTTGTGTATGAATATCCTCTACTTATGTAAAGCTTAATGGAAAAAATAAAAGGGTTTTACTTTATGTTCTAATGATGCACACACAAAAATGAAATTAAGCAAATACTTACTATTGTTAAACTAGGAAAGTGAGATTATCTAAGACCTCCTTGGGATACTTAAAATCTCATATTCCCGGGATGTCTAGACTATATACTTGCTATTCAAATCCATGAATACATAAATTTGAACATAGGAATAAAACCATTAATTGCCAACTTTTGATTATAAGTAAATGAACATTTCATTTTTTTTACATAATTAATTATTTATAATAAGCATTAATTTAAGATTCATAATTAACATATATTTTCTAAATATATTGAGATTTACTAATGATAACAGTCACACCATATTATAACATTTGTCCAACTCATGCAATTTAAATGCAATCATATTCTTTTAATTTTAAAATATGAATACATTATGCACATGGCAAACACATTTATGATAATTTGAAAGGAAGTAATTGAACATCACCACACAACATACTTGATTTCATTAGAACTTAAGGACAATCAAGTTCGATAAACATCCCTTAAATCTAATCAAAGTTTCTTTAATACTTAACTTTAATATTTGAGTTGACGAAAACCTAAAGAGGAGAAACAATGCTTAGAATTTAGTCCATCCCATGTTGGTTGTTTAAGATATTAAAGGAAAGAAATTAGATATATTTTATGGATTAATTAAGTTTAATACTAATTATATCAATTTGATCACCCTTCCCAAACTTCTTTAATTTAATTAATTACCTAAACATGAGCCTTCAATGACATGCTTTGAAAAAAAAAAAAAAATTTCAATGCACCTAAAGAGATCTAATGCAATTTAGGTCATGCTTAAGAATTAATTAAATTAAAGAAAGAAAAGATTTAAGATAAATACTATTATGATTTCTCATACCAATAGAAAAATCATAATTTCTTTAATGACTTTATGTTATTAAACACATAAAGGGATTAATGGGTTGCACTTGAGTTACCTAAATTGATTTCATTCATATTTCATTATTAATTTTGCTTAATTTACCCTTAATTATTACATATATTAATTAAACCTTTTAAGATAATACTTTTGAAAACCATTAAGAGAAGGGGACCTAATGAATTCCTATGTTATCTCAACTATATACATTAATTAATAAACCATAATTACTTAATTTTATTGTTCATTAATTTTAATAATTATTAAACCATTTAAAGAGGGTAATTAGAATTAAAATTTTGGGATTTCCCAAACCACATTATAAATAATTCCAAGAAGAATATGGGAGGCAGAGGACATCCCCTAGAATCAACATGCCAAATTTGGAATTAATTAGCCAAGTAATTTGGCATTAAATAAGATAATTAGCCTAAGTTTCAAACCTTAATTAAGGATTGTTCTTTAAATATTAATTAGGTGTTTTATTTTTATTAAATTCTTCTTTATCTAAGCAATCCAAAATGAGTTTATTTGCATTTTTAAATTTCTTAATAATTAATTATGATTTTTTGAAGTTCTCACTATTTAATTATATTTTTAAACATAATTAATTCATTTTAACTCGTTGACATCATGTGGACACTAATGCGGTAGCGCTTTCCACGTGACACAGCTGTATTGGTTATTTAAAATATCAGACATGGCTACTGACTCAATGATGGTGGATGCGATATCGTCTTGGCTGTTTGATCTATAATTGAACGATCGGGATTAATCCCATGATGATAAAGTGATTAAATCAAGATTTCTAGCGTGATTAATCATGATCGTCCATTCTAATTATGTGAAATGGATGGTCGTTGATCAATCATCCCACGAGCACCGAAAGATGGACACCATCCACCTTTCGTCGCTCAATCTGAGCTCGCCGAAGCTCATTTGATGGTAGAATCGAATCCAAGATGACTAAGTAAGAGATCTAAGGAGATCCTATGGTGGAAATGGCATGAAATTACATTTCATTTCAAAAATGACTAACACCTAATGGCCTAATCTATGGTTGCCAGATTTTTACCTCGTCAGAGCTAGAGACTGGTGGTCCGTCAACAGAGGTAGCTTCGTCTTGAAGAGGTGAAGCCCTATTGAGAAGATCGTGAACTGCTTCCTTGTTGATCGATCTGTGAACCAAGTGCCACCACGAAAGTCACTAGAGTTTGTCTAAAGATGTCTTTCGGTGGTCAAATAGATCAAGAATCGATTCATTTCCATTTGCCAAAATGTGGTGTAGGTGTGGGGAAAGTTAATTTAGCTTTGGTGGAGATTTGTTAAGGTTGGACAGACGGAGCTCTCGGGTGTAGGTGGAGCTTGGTCTCATCGATGATGGGGTTCATATGGAACTTAAGGAAAAGTTTAGGACTGTGCAAAATACTCTGAGGAAAGGTATGTTAAGTTTGAATAGATGGGGAGGAGTATACTATTCTCCCCAACTAAAGCAAGGGCTGAGATTACCTCAGCCTTTGGTAGTCATCTGGCCGGCGTAGGTTGCCGAAGGTGGCATGGGACTGTCTAGGTGGATGTGTGTGAGACTCTGAGGGAGTGTAGTGAGCTGCCATGGAGTGCACACTCCTTCTTAAGTGGACCAATGGCTACCTATGGGTGAGCTCACCTTCTCTTAGCCAAAGGCTGAACCCAACAGCCTTGGGTTAGGTTGGGTCAGTGGTCCTCTATCCAAGAAAGGCCAAAAATGGCTACCAAGGCATGGGGAGGTGGAGAACCCTTTCAAATAGAAATTTTGCTCCATTTAGAGGACTTAGTTCAATGGGTTGACCTAACTCGGGTTCACCATGGGTTGGGCTCACTAGGGTAGGCTCATGGTGACCCAAGGATGAGTCATGACGAGTTTAGTTAGGTTTGGACTTGGTTTGGTTGCATTTGGCTCAATTTAATTTATGTTGGTAAAATGGGCTCAATTGGGGATCAAAGTGGGAGTTTGGTTAAGTTTAATTAGTCATTTGAAATGAGTTAGTGTAATTGGTTTTTTCAATTTGGGTTAGGCTTGGATTTGATTCATATGATTAGATTTGGGTCAAATGGTCATGTTGACCAATTTGACCAAGTTGGCTAAATTAGCTTGAGCATGGGTTAGGTTTATGTTCAATTGGTCATTAGTGATTGATTGGAAGAGTTGAATTGAATTGATTTGGATTAGGGAGTGATTTGGTTCAATTTTGACTTTTAGGTCAAATTAGGCTAAGTAGGCCAAGTGGGTTGGGTTGACTAAATTGGGTCTAATTGAAGGTTAGACTATGTCCAATATCCAATTGGGGATTGATTAAAGCATTGGTTTCAATCAATTTTGTTTAGAATTTGATTTGGCTAAATTGGCTTCAATTGGTGGTTGAGTCATGTTCAATATTCAATTTGTAGTTGTTGAAAGTCATTGATTACAATCAATATGGCTTAGAACATGATTTGACCTACTTTAGCCTTTTAGGTCAAATTGGGGCAACTTGGATCAAGAGGCCAAACTGGCTTCAATTTGGTGGTTGAGTCATGTTCAATATTAGTTTTTTGATTGATGAAACTCATTGGTTGCAATCAATTTGGCTTAGAACATGATTTGCCCAATTTGATCTTTTAGGTCACTTTGGGTCAACTTAGATTAAGCGGCTAATTTGGCTTAGTTAAGTCCAATTGATTGTAGTGGACTGTGCAATGGGACCTACAATCATCAATGAAAATTTTGGATCAATTGATTTGACCCAATGAGAGTTTGATTAAAGTTTGGTCTAATTGGGCCTTTTAGGTCACTTTGGGTTAAGCAATTTGGACAAGTCAATTTGGACCAATCAAGGCTATGGATGGTTGGAATATATTCAATGATGAATTTGAAGTTGATTGATGGCTTTGACTGCAATTGATTTAGGTTTGATTAGATTTTAACTCATTTGAACCTTTTAGAGCAAATGGGCTAACTTGGGTTACTTAAGTCTAATTGATTTAATTGGCTTGAATGTAAGTGTTAGAATAGTTTGAAATGATTCATTGGATAATTAGAGTGGTTGAGAGAATTAAATTGAGTTTGGTTTGCTTGGATTGGTTTGAATGGAGTGATAAGATTGAAGTGGGTTAGCTTGGGTTAAGGTTCAAATTAATTTGGCATGGAGCTTGGATTGAAAATCAAATTTGATCAAGGTTAATTAATTGGTTTAGGGTTAAGGTTTCAATCATTTGGGTTAGTTTCAAATGAGTTGATGGGTATGAGTGTCAGTTTAGGCCTTAGGGTAGGTGAAGCCTACTTGCCCTAAGGTAAGCTTTAGACCTAAGTTCATGCGCTATAGGTCTCTAGGTTGAGGTTTAGTGTCCCTTAACTATTAGAAGTATCCTAACACTAAGGAAACCCCTAAGTGTCTAGAAGAATCCTAGACTTGGGATCAGAGTGATTAATCCTCACTCTAAAAGTGAGGTTAACAACTAGGCATATATCCCTTTGGAATACCAAATTTATAGGTGTTCACATGGTCAACGAATTAAAAGGTGTTCACATGGTGAATATAAATAGGCTAATTTTGGGGAATGGCGACTCGGTGCTGGAAGTATAGTGCCTAGGCACTATGAATGGGAGCACCTTGGTGCTATAGATTATCGCTATGCCATGCCTCAGTGGTGGGAAATCAACATCATGGCGCTATTAGCGCTATAAAGGATGTTTGAAAGTAGGTTAGCAGATTGACTAGTGCCTTAGCACTTACTATGTAGCGCATGTGGCGCAAGTCAAAAGACCATTCAAACTGGCTGACAGGTTAGTAGGCACATTTAATAAATATGACAAAATTTTGACCAATGTTGTGTTAGAGCGCCATAGTGCCACACCAATATTCGACATGCTTTCAATTCTGATCGATTGTAGAATTTATAGTAATAAACTTTAATAAGTACTCTTTTTTATCAGCACATTAACCGTTTTGACCAGCTGGCCGGCGCCTAGCACTACAACGCTGATTCTTTGTTCCATAACTCGAATGGTTAGTGCCTTGATGCTACTAATGTAGCCCCACAGTATGGATTCTTTATTCCAGAACTTGAGAGGTTAGCACCTCAACACTGCTTCCACAATGATTAAAATTTAATAGTTTTTTTTTAAGTTTTTTGAAATTTTGGGACCGTAATGTCTTAGTAGTGCTAGATATTATGATTTTTAGTGCATTAACACCCTTCTCCCTTATTCTGTATCCAAGATCAATGGAAGGAGAATTTTATTTCACACTGGAACCAATTTTTATGGTGGAAGGTGCTAAAAAATGGTGCTTTAAAGATGTGGAACCCAAAAGCTTAGTGCTGCAACACTAAAAGAATTATACCTTAACTCGAAAGCTTAGCACTGCGGTGCTATATATTTTGTGCCTCAACGCTATGGGATGGAGACTCAAAGTTTTCAATCCTGAAACTACAATGCCTCGATGCTAGACCTAGGCTTCGTGGCGCCATAGAGCGGGAATTCCATTTTTGAACTAGATTCTTGTAGAATTTGTCAATTCCTTTATAAAAATTTGGCGTTATAATGCCTTAGTAGTGCTAATTTTTTATGTATTTAGTGTAAATGCACTCTTCTCCTTCATTTTGGATCTAAGATCAATAGAGAGAAGGTTTTTCTTCTCACATCAGAATCAAGTTCAACAGCAGAGGTCCTTCAAATTTCAAGATTATGAAATTTTGGGTCTAAAGGCTTTCTTTTTAACTCTAAATCTATAATTGATGAAGTTGGGCATTTTTATTTCTGACTAGATCAAAGATCAATAGTGAGAATTTTTTTAAACTTAATTTTTAGAAAGAAAATTTAAAGAAAGTATTTCCAGAAGTTTTTACCTAGAATCGATGGGAGTAAATCTTGATCTTGTCTCTTGCACGAGAAGATTGCTCTCATAGCAACAGAAAGCACATCATTGAGAGTGCAGACATCGAGAGCAAGAATGGTGCAGGTGGGCTAGAGTGAGAGTGAGGGGAAAAAAGAAAGAAGGGAGAGAGGGGCAATTCTCCCCTTTTTGTAGCTGATTTATCCCTATTGGGATAATTTTCTCTATATAATTGTTCCCCTTACTTCACACAGGGCGATTATTCCTGCTAGGGCATGAATGATAGTTTTTCTTGATTTTAAAATTGAAGGTCATCATGAGAGCATCGTGGCACTGTCTTTTAAGTAAACAATTGTCAGGGATAATTTGAGTTTCTAGATTCTGTAAGGCGACAACAAGGCCTAGGCGCTGCGATTATAGCATCGCGATGCCCTCAAGCTAGGTTGTTCAATTTATTTCTTATTTTTAGATTCAAATAATCATGTTTAATGGGATTGCTTAAGTAATTTAAAAGCTAATGAGCTTACTTGAATGTGCTTTGTACTTATGCCCTTAAGCATGACTCATTAGGATAAGGGGACTTCACTAGTGTTAAGCCTAATATTTTGATTAGAATTACTTATATGTGTTCTTATTTTTGTTAACCTCTATTTTACAAGTCTTAGGATTTTTTTTTTTTTTTGAAATTTTAAAGGTAATTCATAATAGAACTAAGTTAGAACCTATGAGGTTTAGGATAAGTAGTGATAGATGGTGTAATCCTTGAATGCCTTATGATGCATATAGTACCTCTATCATGAAGATCTAAGATGAAGAACCGATAAGATCCCCATTAATTACTTTTTTTTTCTTAGTTTTAGGTCATGTTGTACAAGGGCATTGTTAATTACCCATTTTCTTTTTCTTCTAGGGTATATAGTATTTATTGAGTTGTTTATTTACCTTATAGAGCTGCATGTGTTTCCTAAATTTTTTTTGTAATGTTAGTTGTGATTATTGTGAAAATCCTAGATCAATTATTAGGCTCTTTGAATAAATTAATTTTTTTTTTGCTCAGTTAAAATTAATTAACTCGTATCTTAAATTAAAATAACTCATAATTCATAACTTACTATATTTAAAACCCATATATAATAAATTTCACTAGAGATCCATAGAGAAGTAGAACCATAAGCACATTCCTTCTTTTTCTTTGAATTGACACTTCATCCATTACACATAAGGTGACATTGACCACCTTTTTTCGGAAAGGCTGCCTCTAAAATTAATTGACATTTTAACGTTTTTAATTATTATATACATATTGGCATAATTGTATATCCAAGCCTTCAAAATAAATTTAGTGTTTAATAAGGGGTAAAAAATTATAAAATTATTACATTAGCAAGGAATATTTCATACCAATCATTTAACTCTTTTTGGCTTAGATTAGGTTTATATAGCCCCTTCCTAATTAATAATATATAAACCATCTTGCAGTTTAAATGACCAGATTCATGGTTTTAAATCTTTAGAGGTGTTAGCTAGTAGTCCTTCCAAGAGAGTTTTAACTTTTAAGTCTGAAAGAGTCAAGATCAGTTCATTCTCAGTAGTGAAAGTAAACTTATAATTTACATTATCTTTTCATTATACTAAGTCTTACTTCTAATTCTCGTCGGTAGCCTCTTTAGTTATGGGTTTTTAAGACATCTCATTTCTCCTCGCCGAGGAGATAAGTCCTCACCTCTTATGCTTTTTCATGTTCATGTATTATGAGAATATAAGTTCTAGTATTGTAATAAAATTCCAACTTCAAATAAATTAAATTTTCACTTTCTTAAACCCAATGTATAGCAAGTTGGAGTGTTTATTAAGCCTCTCAATATGTAAACAGTCCCTACATTTTCTCCTTTAGAATCTCAAAGGAACTGTTCCCACTTGAGCTATCCCATTTGACTTTTAAATGAAGCAAATCTTGATCTAAACTTTGAAATTCTTAAAAGGTTAGTTCTTCTAGGATGTAACTAATTATGAGGGCTTTCCTCAATAGGAATTAATAACCCAAATAAAGATAAACCCTATCCTATTTTATTTCATATAAGGAAGGGAAAAGATCTCAAGTATATGCAGACTCGTTAGCCTTAGAAGTTCTTATTAAGTGATTGAATCTATCATAGGGTAAGATTTTTATCTTTTGAGGTAGTATATTATTTTTTGATGCTATGTTCAATCACTCAAGTAAGAACCCCTAAGATCTTTATGGTGTCTTACTTTAATATACCATAAAATACTGTCATCTTTGTGGTGTCTTGCTTTACCGAAATAGCATATGATGATTTATTTGGTCAAACTAACAAAAAATTTATTTTTAATGTTTATGAAAAAATTATGTTTGAGAGTTTGAGGAGATTCAACCATTTGATGGATCTATTTTTCTCTTAAACATGAGTGCTTTCATTTAGACCCAATAAGGACCATGTTGGCCCATTTACTAAATTGATTCATTTAGTGTGGTCAAATTAATATGAGTTCAATTAGTAAATTATGAATAACATCATTAACTATATTCAATCTTAAGGATCTGATTGGATATTGAGATTAAGCTAGTCTAATCAGCCACTATAAGGACTATTAGCCTTAATAAGTAAATTATTTAATTTTATCCAATCGAGCTTAACCCATGGAGAAAATGGGATTTCATAAAGCTCAAAGCATATTTAGGACACTAATAGGGCGTTATATATTTAATTATTTTAATTAATTTGATGATCCTTACTAATTTGGTCAAATTCACCCAATTAAGTCAATTAGTATAAACTAAATTGACTTGTATTCAATTTACCAATTAATGGATCCAATATTCACATTGGATCAATTTTAACAAATGAACTTACTTATTGACTAATTTAGAATATTTAATTTAAAGTCTATGCATTTTGACATCAACCTAGGCTATGATTAACCCATATTGGGCTTTGTCTGACTTTCTTAGTCTTGGCATTGACTAGGCATGTACTAATGGATTCTAGTGGTCAATTAATTAATGAATACACTAGAAACATCCTAGGGATAAAATTTGGGATGATTGGTTTATTTGGTGAAGAAGGGAAGTCACTTGAGTAAGGATCTAAATAGGGTAAGGACACTCAAATGCATTTGACTTAAAACTAAAATTCAAACTTCTAGGGTTGTGTTTGGGACAATGATGCGTTTTCACACTACACCACAATAGTCATTTGGAAAATTACTATTTGGGTGTGTTTTGAGGAATAAGTTATGGAAAATTACAATTTGGAACCTCACTCGATAGAGTGTTGTGGCTACAAGAAAACTACAGTTTGACTTCTTTAAAATAAAAAAATTTACAGTATCCACTACATGTTTTTAATCAACTTTTTCTATAAAAGTTATACTTTTGTATTTTTATATTACTATAACTATCCTAAATAGACCTTCAGACTAATTTTAAAGATAGCCAAACAAATCCTTAAAGTATCATGATTAATTATACAAATAATTAAATTAACAAGATAAAATGATTACTTAAATTTAATGCTTATATTCACTAAGAAATGACTGAATTGAAGTAGTAAGAAAGGCCCACCCTAGGGCTAACTACAATTAAACCTATAATATAAGAAAGATTTGTAAATGAATCTTCAACACTAGTTTCTCTTAAGAGTGTTTGTGGAGGACATGAGGTTAAGTCCTGTTGATATTTTTTATGTCAATAATATAATACTATACAATGATATTAGTAATTAACTTAATTAGACAGTGAGAATATAAAAGTAAATTAAATTATAATCTTGCATAACAGATCATATTTTATGTTCTAATCAACCAGGTTGAACAAATATAGATGTATTTTTAAGAAAATCTCCCAAATCTATTAATAATATTATTCGATTAGTCTAATTGTTCCAAAGCTAAGAAAATTTAATTAGATAATGAATTTGCCATGCGTTTCTATGTGCTTTTAAGAATTTTGGGGTACTTATTATTTAAAATTTAAATTATTGTAGCTATAAAAAAAGAGAAAAATTTTATCATTAATGCATAAATCATCCAAAGAAAATTTGGGAGTGAATGACACAATTCAAGACTTGATTGATGTTTAGAGCTTAGCTAGGCACTTAGGCACTAAAATTGGACACTCAGACATCTGATTATAGGAATTATATAAAGAGGTCGATGTCTAAGCACTAGAATCTGATTCTAGGTGCAATCTAAGATAAAGAGGCCATTGCTTAAGCACACAATCCTAAACTAGCCCTAACATTTCTTAGTGCATGCAAACATTGTGCTTGAAACCTAAGTGACTGACCCAAGTACCCAGGCACTTGCCTACTACGTATTGCTCTAAATTCTTCATCAAACTCTTTCCTTTTAGAAAAATTTAATGTAACCCTATTTAAGAAAATCATGATGATGAATTTGGGGACTTCTTCAACCAATATTCTAGAAATTTTCTCTAGTTCTTGGAGGTCTAAGAGAGGCTTTCATCAAAACAACTTTAAGTTGTTTGAAGAAACCATTAAGGAGATCTCATGAGTAAAGAGATAAGCTGATGAATAACGCATTCTTGGTGTATTTCAACTAAGTTTTTTCTTCATTCCTCCCTTTTTATTTATTGTAAGCATGCTAATATATCAATCTTTTATTGTTATCTTTTTTTTTTCATTATAAGATAAATTTTCTTATATAAAGTTGCATATAGCCATATTATTTTCGTATTTGTTGTGAGTTTTTTAACATCACACATTTTAGTCTAAAATTTAGCACCTAATGAATTGATTTTCCATCATTTCAATAGATTAGGATGTACATTTATAATCAAGAGATGGAAAATGGATTTATTATGGGAAAAATAGCATGACGATGAATCTTAAGTTAAAGATAAATGCCATGAAGCCATGTAGCCCTTTATAAGATCTAAAAAGCTTTAATAGATTTTCTTGCATTAATTGTATCACTGAGATATAGGTATGTTATGTAAGAAAAATGAGGACCCAAGGCTTTTAAGAGAAAGGTAGTAGCCTCCTTAATCGATCCTTCGATAAAAATCAACTTGTTGTTCTATTCAAATGTTAACAGCGTAAAATACTATTGGTGAAACCCATTCTTTAGGCTTAATCATGTTATGATCTCTCCAATAAATTTCTTGCTCTAGCAAGCCACTTTGCTTTTTGGTAGATTTAGGAGTAGTTTATAGTATTTACCATGGTACTTCATTTTCACTATCAAATAATAGATAACCAACCAAATTTCAGTACTTGATGTGTAATCCTTAGAGGAATGATACTTTACTCATAATTTATTACTTGACACGATTATGCACTCTTGCATGAATGATTTATCCCACAGGACATCATTACCAAACACAAGAGTTAACAAATCTCTATATTTATGGAATTATTCTTTTACAAGAGGATAAAACTATCATTGGTAAGTGCCTAGCCAATATTCATTCTCTAAGGTAGACTATATTATCACAAACAAGGTGCTTAAATTTTGGATAGATCATAGGTTACTTGTTAGGTGGAAGGACAAATTGCTCATAAAGGATACTTGGTTTGAGAAATGTACGGGGAAGCTTGCACTAGAGTTTATGAAAGACTGCATGGATTTGAACCTTTACAGAAATGTTTTTAGAGGCCCAAGGGAATTAATATAATATAAGGAGCTAATGGAAAAAAAGATGACCTAGCACCAAAACTCTAAGAAAGAAAGAAGCAATACCAATATAAAAAGTGAAATGAAAGAATTTAATTAAAATTAGCATTTTAATTGATGTATAGTTGTAAGGTATAAGATTATATTATTGTATGTTTTGATCTCATAAAGTTTCAATGTTTTAAAAGTTTGAATTTAAATTTCACAAATCAAAATTTCAAATTTTAAAGTTAAAATTTTTAAAAATTGTAATTTATTATGTAAAATTAAATGAAAATTAGTTGATTTATATTTATTAAAGAATGTCTGGCTACTAAATGCTGCATTGTGCAACATCCTCCTCCTTTTACACTAATTATTTGGCTGACTTAAATCCTCTTCACTCTTTTTTAAATTTTCTTTAGTGTAAAAAAACATAAATATTTTGTTAGAATAAAAAGGAAGGACTTGATGTTGATTTGAAAAACATTACTATAGTTTATCTCTTGAGTAAGAACCTTTTTGGCCGAACTTTTTGAAGGAGGAATTAGGAGATCTCTCCAAAATTTTTGGTGAGTGAAAGATTTGCATTATTTTTGAAACATTATTTATGATTTTTGTAGACATTCTATTCTTTCTATTCTCTAATTTTATACAGTAAATATCAACTTTAATTGATGTTTAAAAAACTTCCAAGGCCATTTAAGGTCTCTTGACCAACATTAGGTATAATATTATTCTTAAAACCATTTGGCTAACCTAATATGGGTTGAGTATAAGTATATATAACATACTTATAGAAGTTCTCTTCACTAGCTTTATATATTAGCATAGAATGAACAATCATGTGCAAATAATAAGTTAGAAGTTAATTTATAATAATGATCTATCACATAAATAAAAGAAATTTGCTTAATTTGAAATAAATATTTTTTTCATCAACATTAACAAGAAATTTTTATTGATGACACCTTGTCACTTTTCTAACGTAATAACCTTAGTATTCTCTCTGCAAAGGACTCAACTCTCCTTCTTAGCTCTAGAATAAGTTCAGAAGCTTAGCAAGGTAATGATAATTCATATCCTGTCATAATGTACTAGACTAAGGTTCTTTTTTTGGAGGTTGTAGCTTCATAATGAATTACATACCTTTTTAACTCTTTTTATATTCTCTCTTATGACATTTTACCCCATGAGAATGGAAAATATACTTTCTTAATTTATAACTCATGTTCAATGAAAGTGAATATTGCCCAACTCATCTGTCCGAGTTTCGACCCATCTCGCTCATGAGATATAGCTAAGATTTCTCATATAATTGTAGAGCATCATAGATCATTATCACCAATATTTCATAATCAATACTGAAATTTAGTGTCTCTATATCTGTTGATAATTTCTTTTCTAATTATTTTTATATCATCTATAGATTTTTTATTTTAAAAGTTCATATTAAATTTGAATATCTTATTTTTTTAATATTTATTTATTTTATTTATATTAAATATAGTTTTTATAATTATTAAAATATTAAATTTGTAATATTATGACTAGCCTAAGTCTAAATTATATATTTTTTTCAATAATATACTTATTTCATATGTATAATATGTCCTCTTATTTGTATCACTGACCGTCAATCATACCATCTAATCCCACGCTTTGCCGCAATCCACACAGACGCAGACCATCCTGGCATATTTTCGCAAGATATTCCAATTTCCGCCATAGAAAGTCAAATTTCCTTGTCTAGGGAGTCCTGATTTACCCAGCCAGTCGAAACATACAATCTTAAGCGAGGAAGACGCTTGATCTGGAATCCTCTCGCCATTCGTGAGCGGATCAGCCCGAGTCCACTGAAGGCCGAGGAAAGGACACCATGGAATACGAGAACAAGCACGTCCTCGCTCCCATGGTTCGTGTGGTCAGTCTACTTCTTTCCTCCTCCTATCCTTCTATATTTGAATTAAGGGTTTTTCGTGTGGATGATGGTTCGTAATTTACATCCTAGGGTTTAATTTAAAATATATGAAATTTTTTTCTGCCCGAATATGTCCGTAGTAGTAAGCTGAACAAATTTCGGTGCTTGCCTTGATTCTGGTTGTGCATTTAAACTATCCTTCCGCGTCCAATTGAAAGCACAAATGAGTCACATTATAACAAAGTGTTTTTTAATGCAGGGCACTCTGCCATTTAGATTACTGGCCGCCGAATATGGTGCGGATATTACCTACGGGGAGGAGATCATCGATCACAAAATTTTGAAATGCGAACGGCGAGTGAATGGTGTTCCATTAAACTTTCTGTTTCAGCAGTTAGTTGTTACTTTTAGAACTTAAAACTTTGGGTGGTCATTGGAAGGATTTTTCATAGCCTTTAAATTGTTTTTGCTGCTCTCTTCATTTGTCAAAAAACTATAAAATGATATTCACAAATGCACATGGAGAGGCTCTTTGTTTAACTTTGTTGGAGCATTAAGAAAGAATTTAGGGGTTATTAGGTTCTATGTTATTGGATTGTTAGTCCTATCAATATGTTAGTGTTATGTGTCAGATACTGTGTTTTTCTGGGCGTTATTAAACTAAGAGAAGCTAATACTATGCATTTTAAAACACAATAACAAAATTCTTTAAATTTCATGACATTACTTGTTGGCCTAATATGATTATTATTTTGGAGTGTTATTTAAAGATGTTGTGAATCAAACAATTGACAACTTTATGACATTGTGTATGAGCTTTTTAATGCAACGTGTTTTACGTTATTTGCACATAAATGGCCTTACTTGGCAAGACTAATACATTTTTTGCATTGTTAATCTCAGGTAAAAAAATTATTTAGCAAGATTTTTAGCGTGTCAATTATTGAGGACAATATACTTAAATATGTATTAAAATATTTTGAGAACATATGAACAATATGTAGGTATGGTGTCATCATGCAAAGTGGTGAGCATGAGTGGGAATACAATTATGGTGAAAGGTCCAAAAGGAAAAATGAGTAGTTTTTTGTGGCAAGCCAAAAAAAAAAAAAAGATTTTTAATGCAATGTTTATTTATTTATTGAATAATATGGCTTTACATTGAAAGTCGCAAGAACTAAATGCATGATGCATATAAAACAGTTATTTTAATGATAATTGAAATATTGTGTTGGCGATTTCTGAGGACAACATACTTTTATCAGAGGAACATACAACAAAATATGCATGAACTGCATATCATGCAAAGTGGAGAACATAGACAGTTAAATGGTTGGGGGATAAATTATGGTGTAAAGGTCCGAAAAGAAAATAATGTTTAGTCCATACCTATCTAGGTGTTGGAAGTTGTTCACGTGGAGTTAAATTTAGATTAACAAGATATTTTCTCTTTACAAGAATGATTGATGATGATGGCTTCATAAAATTGGCTCTGTATTGTTTTCACATGGATTTTCCTCCCGTGCTGAGATGTACTGATATAAAATCAAGTAGTTTTAGGAAAATGTTGCAAAGTTATAATGCTTCCCTTGGATTGCTTATAGTCTTGATTTCTATTTCACTTGACGTCAGTTTAAATAAAGCATCAAACTATCAAAGCTATGCAGCTACCTGTCAATTTGTTTTTTTACTACAGCTTATTTCTTTCTATGTTCTTATGATTGTTTCAGTTGTTCTTTAAAAGTTGGCAATAACTTGTTCTTATTGCTGACGTAGATATTGTAAATTCTTTTATTGTTTGGATAGAAAAAGTTGAGTGAACCAGCCTTTCAGCTGCTTCTTTACTTTTGAGTTTCAGGGTTTCGCTCTATATAATAACATAGTACAAATGCAGTTAACTTATAATGTTTTTTTTTCTACCATAACCGCTGCTGTGTTTTCCTTCCTCTTTAATATTTTTTCTGTTGCATATGTTACTAATTTTTTAGTTTATTATCATTATACTTGAGCCTAATTTGTTTTCTTTCCTGTAGACTATCTTGGGACCACCGATTTTGTTGAGAGAAGAACGGGCGAGGTTGTTTTTAGAACCTGTTATGAGGAAAGAAATAGACTTGTGTTTCAGATGGGCACCTCTGATGCTGTTAGGGCTCTAGCTGTTGCTGAGTTAGTGTGAGTGTATCCTGTTTTTGTTAACAAACGTGGATGGAATAAATGTTCAATTTTTCTGTCATTACAGATATGACTATCACATATTTAAATAATTACTTTTAAATATATATCAATATTCTTTCTTATCCAATTTACAAGTGATTTATGGCATGCTTAAAATATTCTCAAGGAGAACTTTTATTGTTCCCATTTTATAATGGGTTGGTTGATTTTATCCCCAATGAGTAGCTAAATATTTTTGTTGTTTAGAGGTCTTTTTTATGAGGTTCAATAAAAGTCAAATGCATTTACACATTATTAACTAAGAAATTGATTCTGACGGTTGAAACAAAAGAAACAAGTGACATCTATGCAGCAGTCTATTTGTTTAGTCAGCTTTAAATAATTCTTTGTTGTGTTCAACAATTGTCTTTTTCTAATTATCTGGTGCTGTCTATATAATTTCTCCTTTTTCATGTGTTCCTATTGAGCATTGTTTGAGGTTTTAAACTTATTTAGTACAAATATTTTTCAAATTTGTATCCATCTTACCTTTATTCTATTTCTTTTCTTCATAATCCTTCTATATTAATTTCATCTTTTCATCTTATTGGTGTATTTTGTATATTTTATTATATATGTCCAAACAACTTATGTACATTTTCACCTTTTTATCTTCAATTGATGAAACTCCTAGTTAATCAGATATACTCATTTTTTTATTTATCTTTGGGATATTTATAGAGATACCATATAATTATTTATTTATTTATATATTTAACATCTAAATTTTAATAGTTACATATATAACACTTTTTGGTCATAATCATCTTCACTTTAAAAAATTAGTATTTTTGATGTGATGTAAAAGTTTTGTGTATTATATAAATAAATATTAAAATTTAAGTGCTAGATATGAAAATATATAAGAATTGTGTGTTATGTATGTAAATCTCTCTTTATCTATTCTAGTTTGACAGGCATCCATCTTAACACTCATTTTTGCTATGCTCAACTTGGTTGTTAATGATTTTTTTTATTGTTTAATATTTAAATACATACAACATAGCCTATATAAACTTAGTTTATAAAAATTATCTTTAGCTTCTACAGTATTGTTTTACTGCATGATATTTCTAATATTAGTTGCTCTATCATACATATCTTCAACAAGTTGAATAAACCTTTGACATACATTTTTTTTTTTAATATGCACCAAATCTATTCTTTTGGTACTTGATATCATACCTTCTGAAAAATAATAAATATTAAATGAAGACCAATTCTCTCATCTACATTATTTTTGTTGTCATACATTAAGACTACCAGCATTCAATACCCACTATATGCCCACTATGTGAAATACAATTTTTAAGTACCGTTTTTCTTCTTATTGATAATTAATAACAAGAACATGCCTGACACCTCTTGCATCATGTCTAAACTTTTTTTCTTGGTTATGCTTTAATCATTTGAATCTGTCTGGGTAAAGCCTTATTTGATCATATGAAGTCCAATCTGACAAGACATGTATACAAGGAGACCTATTTTAGGTTGATTGATCTAGGCTAAGTCCACCTACCTGCTTGTGTAAAAGGTTCGCCATTATGGGCTATTTCAACATCTAATAGTCAAGTTTCTTCTCTCGTGGCATTCCTATTGCTCTTAGATTTCTGATATACACGGAATATTGCTTTTTCTTCCATAAAGTCACAGTGCTCGCTCTCCAAGCCATAATTTACTTGTTTTTAGTTTCTTTGACCTTGAATGCTCTAATATATTTATTTTCCATGCAATTGGTATCACTCCTTTGATCGGATGCTGCTCAAAGCTTTATAATTTAACGTTTTCATATTGCATTACTATATGCCCCTCCCTCTTTCCTAATCTAGAATCTTTTCTTTGCAGATCCAAAGATGTTGCTGCCGTTGATATCAACATGGGGTGCCCCAAGTCATTCTCCATCAGTGGAGGAATGGGTGCTGCATTACTCTCTAAACCTGAACTTGTCCATGATGTACGTCATATTTTTAATTCAGATGTATTTTGTTTTAAGATTCTTTAGTAAATTGATGTCCTGATTTCCATTAAGCGATATCATGCTGCATCTCTTCACCAGATCTTGACCACATTGAGAAGGAATTTGAACAATGCAGTAACATGTAAGATTCGTCTTCTCAATTCATCCAAGGATACAGTGGAACTTTCACGTCGAATTGAGATGTCTGGTGTTTCTGCACTTGCTGTTCATGGAAGGTATTCAACTCCTTAAAGCCTTCTGTTTGTTGCAATGTTGTCATATGCCAGTTATTCAATAGACGGGCAGTGACTTTTGTTCTTTTTCGGCTTTAATACTAGCTTAGTTTGTTTTCATAGCACTCGCTATTTATGGATGCTATGCAGATTCTGGAAACCTGATTTCAGTTTCCTTTTTTAAGTGATTCAATTGATGTGTAGTGATCATCTTTGGATTTCTTTTTGAATATATGCACCTTAGTTTTATTATATTTCAATGCCCTTTTTGTGTTGTCTTGTTTAGGAGCAGTTACTTTACATTCATCCTCGTTTGCACATTTCTGCATGGCATTTCAGATTGGTTCCTGAATTCTTACTTTACAGTCTGTAGAGTTACAGTCTTTATGATCAGTCATGATAAGAGTTTTAAGTGAAATTTTATATGTTAATTATTTTCTGAGGTGTCTTTTAAAAAGCTAAATTGTTCTTAAGTTGAAATTCTTTGTGAGCATTAAGCCTGAGGTAGTATTTCAGCAAATCTTATTCCACATACAACTCCCTAAAGTACTTTAAGCGGATTCTTAATTTATTCTCTTTTTTTTTCTATTGCTGTTTTCATCCATTTGATTTTACTAGATAAATTTGTTCCAAATTGCCGCTATATGAATTGTAGGAGAGTTAAGGACAGGCCACGAGATCCTGCAAAGTGGAGTGAGATTGCAGATGTTGTTTCAGCATTATCCATTCCTGTTATAGCTAATGGCGATGTCTTCGACTATGAACATTTTGAACAGATAAAAATTGCTACTGGTAATTAAGGTTGTATTATTTTTCTTTTTTTTATTTACTGCATTTTTGTTCATTTCTGAAGTTTATACGTGATGGTTTTTGAAGCTTTTAATTGGCCTAAAGTAATATCATTTCACGTGACTTTTTTTTTGACTCTGATCATATTTACTATTGGAAGGAGAAAGTGTGGCGGAAGATTACATGATATTAAAATAAATTTATTTTTCTATTTATTATTTGTGAGCTTAAGTGGCTAATTTCTCAGATTCTGGATGATGAAATAGTGAAAATAACAAAAAAAAGGACTCCAAATTTGAGGTGAATTATTCTTTTTATTTTCATGTGTGTGGGGTTATTATGGCTTGGTTCTTGGTTTTATAATGAAGAAAATAATAAAATCATAACTTCTATATTGATTTCATTTACATATCCATTATGTTCCCTGGATTAATTCTAAGATAGTACCTTTATATGATCCTATGGAAACACCCTTAAGCCTCCCCAATACTCCTTCCTGATAATAGCACTATCATGATTCAACTCGGGAGTTTGGAGTACCAAGGTGGGAATGAATGGTTGAATGAATAATTAGAAAACATTCTCACATCACTAGAATGAAAAGGAGTTAGTTACACTATCATAATGGGTAACCATCTTATATTATACTACATATATTATTTTACTAATAGATAAAATATCTAACTCTTGAGGGGAACCTTCTGCTATACACATATTGACTAGAGATTTTTCTGAAAGTAGTCATTAATTTGGGAGTGAGTTAAGAAACTCAGTGGATAATTATGTTGACCTACAACTATGTGTCATTTAAAATTAAGTAAATGACATAGAGGTTAAATGCCCTAATCACGATCGAAATTAATTAAATTCGATTTGATTTGGAAATTCGACTTCGTAATGCATCAAAAGCATCAAAATTAATTAAATAGAAAATATCGAATCAATTAATGATCGATTCAAAAATTAAAATTAATTTTTAATGAAATTATGCGCATATCAAAGTCGAAGCTCGACGATGTCCAACGACTCCTCAAATCGACGCCAAACGTTGAATTTATCAAACAACGCCAGACCGATTCGAAAGTGCGGACATCGGTCAGAATGCGACGCCGCGATAATTTAAACCTAATTTCACGACGCCGCCGACGTTGTCCAATGCCTCCTGACACGAATTGATCGGCCGTGCGCAATCAACAAACAACTAAAATTGACACCCATATTTGGTGAAATCCATAAAATTTAATGTGAAATGATATTAATTTGCAATTGATTAATATTAACCTAATCTCTTAATCCTCTTAAATCCCTTACCTTGCTCGTTTAATCGAGTCAAGGATCGGCTAAAGTAAACGAGGGTTTATCCGCCGTTGACTCCATTTCACGATCCCCCTCTCCTCGTTTCTGCCTCCCGCTCGAATCAAGTTTCACGACTCTTTCCTCTCTCTACAAGCTCTGCGATTCTTCCTCTCCTCTTGTCCCTCACTGAACCCACCCGGCTTTTCTCCTCTCCCAGGCTCCCTCTGCTCAAATCCTTAACAGAAACAGAGGACCTGATCCTTCGATTCTCTTCCAACCAAACCCCTGGTTGTTTGTTTCAATCTGAGCTATATTTTATGTGGGTTTTCTTGAAGGAAATGTAGATTGCTTTCCTTCCATTTGTGTTTTATGGTTGATTTGTTTCCTGGTGTGCAATAGCATGAAATTAAGGTGGTTGGGTTTATTTTATAGCTTTCGCTTTTTTCTCCTCCTCCTGCTCTGCCTTCCTCCCTCTCTTTTTTTTTTTTTTTTTGGTTCCAGAAACCCAAAGCCCTTCTCCTCCTTTCCTTTAGCAATCGACACTCGGGGTCTTTCAAATAGAATTTGTGGAGAGGAGCTTATACTTAAAGATCAGACTTGTGGTAACATAGTTCTAACAAAGGAGTTTTGGAAGTGATGCTGAACTTCTTTCCTCTCATGTTTTAGGTCGATGTTTTGTATGTAGCTCTTCGGTTCATTGGTTGGAACTCGAAAATTCTATTTAGGAAGTTTGGGGTTGTCGATAAGGAGTGTGATCACTGGCAAAGTTCTTGTGGAGAAAATTCTATCTCAAAGGGTGTTTTGAGTTGATGAATGGCAAACCGCCTTTACCTTTCTCAAATCAATTTTTTTTTACCTCCCATCGCTCCTTGTCCCGTGGTTGTGAAGAGGAGCATTATTAAAGAAAATATGTGCTTCCACTCAGAGTCCATTCATTTTTTTTTTACTATGCACCTGAAGAGCTCAGTGCGCAGCCGCGAATTGTCACGCTTAATTTACATGCTTTGCTGAAAATATTTTTTTCTCTAAGGGGGAATCAATCATTTTGTTACTTAATGGATAAGATACTTGCTGAAAATATTTTTTTTATCTGAGGGGAAATCAGCTTATATGTTATTTGATGAGTATAAGGCTTGCTAAATTTTCTTATCTAAGGGAAAAATCAATTAGTTTGTCGTTTGATGAGATATGATGTCGCTCTCCTATGAATTTCATGTTTCTACTTTGTTTCAATTTGTTTCCTATATGAAGGGAATTATATACATCATGCCTCTCATATGCAAGTTGAAATAAATTGAAAGGAAGAAGGTTGATTGACTTTAGTATCAGGTTTGTTTTCCCCTCAGGATCACTAAGTCATAAGCCCTTGAAGTGCAATTTGAAATGGGCTCAGTTTTAAAGCTTTCATTTTGGTGCTTAGATTAAAGTTGCATCTTGCTAAGGTTTGTTCATACTTGTCGTCCATGAGTATTTGAGGTCGAATCATACAAGATACAATGTTCTATGCCTTTTCTTGTTCTTGAATTATGAGTGAAAAAGTGATGAAAATGCAATGCTCATAAAATGCCTTGTTTATGTATATATGCAAACATGCTTCATACGTGAACGCGAGCTTTAAATTCATGATAGAAAGATCTACCATGTTTTCAACACGGTGAAATCTTACGCTATCAAAATTTACCGTGTCTCAACATACACCCATATACATGTCTTCGACATCGCATGGCGCCCGCCTTCACAAGAACCCCACTCAGGAGAGCGGAGCAGGAATTTTGACGCCCTAATCAAACGTATATGCAGCCTTTCTTTATTTATACGCAACGAAATTTTAAATCATGATAATCACCACGTTTCCTCCAACACTAGGAAATGCAACGCTATCGCTATCAAAATTCCTTCACCACATATTATACACCTATACACGCCTTTCTTATGGGCGCCCAGCCTTCAAAGAACCCCACATGGGAGAGGGATCGTCAGAAATTTTGACGCCCCTAATCAAATATACTATGCAGCCTTTCTTTTATTTATATTTAAACGAGCTTTAAATTAGAGCATCTACCACGTTCTCCAACACAGAGTAAATGCTACGCTATCAAAATTTCTACATGTCTCAATGACTACACCCATATACATGCCTTTCGACATGGGCGCTCAGCCTCTTTGAACCCCACTCATGGAGGGGAGAATTGTCAGAATTTTGATTATTTTGTTCTACACTATACAAATTTATCGTTTTTTATAAGTACGCTCACATTATTCCAACGTGGAAACCTGATAGACTGCTCACGCTGTCAACGCGGAAATCATTATAAAGATTGCTTCACGCTGTTAACGCCGAAGCGAACGTCGTCACAGAACCCATACACGCCTTTTCATGGTGGCAATAATTTTGGTCAGCTTTTCACGACACCTACCATACACGCCTTTCGGCTGGCCCCTCAAGAAATTTTACGCGACGACGCCTATAAGGCCAAATTTTCAAAATAAGGTGAAATGTCATATATAAATGTTTATACTTTAAATTCATACACGAACAAATTTATCGTTTATGTTATAAGACCGTCTCACATGTTCCAATGCGTAAACTCAGGATAGACTGCTCACGCTTGTTCCAACGCGGGAAACTAGAAAGATTGCTCACGCCGGTTCAACGAAGGAACGTCAGGTCAGAACCCATACACGCCTTTCGGCGTGCATGCAAATAAATTTTCGCGGTTCACGACATCTACCATACACCTTCGCGTGGAAGACCTACCCCCCAAGTTCTACGCGGATGACGAGGTAAATTTTCTTAAAAAAAAAGATAAAAGAAAAGATGAAACGCTTACGTTAACACGTCAGAAAATGCTTCTTTATATATGAATACTCACGCTCAATCTCTATATAATGAAAAGTTTATCTTATTCAGTATAGTGCATTTATTATTATCATTCTATTAGTGAATACACATTATATACGCTCAAATATAAATACCTCCCCACTTTACTCATTCATTCCCACCACGATTTACATATATACATAAAGACATAAAGACTCAAGAAATACATACTAATAAACTAAATCTATCATAATGACATACATAAGATATCAAAAAAATTGTTGAGTTAAAAGAAACTCACAAGATAAAGTGACACAACTTAACCCTCACGCAGGTCGAGAGAGCTTAAACTCAGATAAGGAGAAGATAGAACGTGAAGATTGAAGGAAATCCCTCTTATTTATAGCTTCCTGCTTTCCTTTCACCATCTATTCTTACAAGATCGACACGCATCATTATAAATCAGAAACCAAACCATCTAACGTAGTCATTATTTCATATATTGTATGCATATTATGACGCCTCACAGATCCTTATTCTTTTTTTCAAGAAAAATAAAGTTCCATAATAAATTTAATGAGATTGTCCCCACTCGCACGATATGGAGGATTTTAATTAATCCACTCCTCTTTAAATTAAAAATAATAACCACTATATTTTTTATATTCCTTCCTTATCAAGAGAAATAAATGCCACAGATTTGATCATACGCCTTCAAAAATAATTATTTCACCTTTACGTCAATTTGATACAAAAGAAAAGCGTTTTAGCAAATCAACGCCTAAACTCATTCTAGTTCATCACTTTATATTTGATCATATGCCTTTCAAATGATTTGTTTTAATTATTTACGTTGATTACACATAAAGAAAGTTTTACCCAAATCAAATGCCTAAACTCATTCTAGCCATCACTTTATATCTGATCAACAGCCTAAAATAATTTATTTTAGCCATACCTGATTTGTGATATAAATGCTTTGCCAAAATAATACGTGATATCATATTTTCTAAAGATCAGATTATATCATCCTGGCCTTTCTGACCTCCCGTTAACAAAACCCAAAAATGTCATATCAAATTTAAACTCAGAATCGAACCTATTTTAACTGACATTCAACGTCCATATAACATTTTAAAAGAATGATATCGTATACAAGTTGCTCAAACAATAGACACGTAAAGCAGTATAAAATACAAAAGATACTACATCTTCTTTTCCTTCTGGCCCCAAGTAACAAAACTCAAAATCAATTGACATCGAACTCCAACTTAGACATTCTAATGTCCATACAATTCCAAGCATGATATCCAGATGACGTCGGAGAAATACTAAGTCAAATACAAAAGAATCAGATGCTACATCTTCCTGTTTTGGCCTTCTGACCGGCAATAAAACTCAAAATCAAAATTGACATCTCAACATTACATCTTAATGTCCATGAATTCTAAAGAATGATATCCCAGATGATGTTGCCGAGTAAAATACTAAGTCAAATACAAAAGAACAGATGCTACATCATCCCGGCCTTCACCGTTAACAAAACCTAAAAATTGATATTATAATTTTAAATGACATATAAGTTTTAATACAAGAATAATCAACTGACATATTTTGTTAAAACCCTCAAGAAAAGCCCAAACCCGATCCTCTGCTCAAACTAGACAAGCGATACTTCTTCGAGATAATTTGCACTGATCCTCCTCAGAATCGAATAGTAGACTATATCAATCGATATTAACCCGTGATCGGGAATTATAATTAAAATTTCAACGATAAACGATCATATTCAAATCTAAAATCAATCATAAACGATCAAAATTCAAAAAAAATAACAAAATATAAATAAAAAAATGAAATTAATTATTTAACTTTAAAAAATAAAAAATAAATAAATCAATTCACCCCTCCGCAATTGCTCTTCTGACAAATTAAGAAAATTTTCCACAAAGAGCCAACGTCAAATTAAATACATAACTACCTTCACACTCAAATATTCCTAAAGTGCTGTCCTCTGCCGTCCAAGGTGCTGCCGCTGACATATAATTACACATAAGCATGACCTGATTCTCCTGAATGTGATTACGCCAAGAGACACCACTTAATTAGCCACCCGCAGCTAAAAGTTCTTAACGCCTTTTTCTTTTCGAGAGCTGGAATGAGCATCGATTTCGCGCAAAAGTTCTACGCTATAAGGCCGACTTATATTTGTCCCCTGGGACAAACTCCACCTGCGCTTACAAGCGACACTCGGACGACGTGAACCTACGATGTTGACAGCGATCCTTCTACGTTTGCCGACTTTTCCTGTCGGACTGCGATTGATACCGCGACGGAATCCACGATCTTGATTCCAAGGCGTTCCACAAAAGTTTTAAATTAAAATAATAAATTTCATAAGTTCTAAACTCCACTCATCGCAATTATATACTGCTCTTTAACGATTCATCGACCAAATTTTAATCGAAAGCGCTCTCAAGACGGGAGAGAATTAATTATACCATGCCTATAGAAACCCTAACCAGATATAAAAAAGCTTCACCAAACGAGAACTAAATCTCCTGAAGGTCTTATCTACTATTCATCTGCCTTCTGAAATTATCACCGACACTTAAACAACTCTTTCTTTTCCGAAAGAGGTCGGTGGCGAATTTCGGATCCCACAAATTATATTTTTAAATTATAGTAATTTGAGAATTAAGAAATATTATATATGTTCTTATATATCAATAAATCTATATCATATCTTTTATATGAAAGAATAACAAAATACAATCATTTTTAAAAATGATTTACCTTTTCTTATTTTTTATATCTTAACTTTTCAGTACACTCGTTATAAGAGTCACTGTCATAATGAATACCTCAAAAGCACATTATCACATATCATTTACTAAACCAACCTCAAAGAGGAAGACAACCCTTACCAAACCTAACCCAAAAGAGTTGACATTCTTTACCATTTCCATTTATGTATGCGAGTATGTTTTATTTTCAATTAGTACCGCAAGAGGGTGAACTTTATCAATCAGTTTGCACAAGTAGTCACTTTATAATATGATTATTTCATGTCTTTCATCATATATTTTAATAATATTTTTACCTTCTCATTTGGGATATTAGTTAAGATTTAATTATAAAATGATCATCATTAATATGAGGAATTCATAATTCAAAAAAGACAATCATATTGCAATAATGATTGGAGTCAAGTAAAATTTTGGTTAAGGCATATGTAGAAACATAAAAACTCTTACAATATCATTAAAACATTCACATATGAAGCAATAAATGCATTTTGATCTAAAGAAAAAAAATAAATTATTATAAATTAAAAAACATAAATATCCACTTTTATTGACAATCGGGTGTTCCTTTCTTCTAAAAGAACTTCCTCTCATTGTGAACATCTATAATTATATTCAAATATCACTATTATTAATATTATTATTGTTATTATTATTATTATTATTATTATTATTATACTATCTACTATTTGATTACTAATATTGTTATATTTTTATTATATGATTATTTCTCTTATCAATAAATATTTATATTAATATTGTTATTACTATAATGATTATGCAACATTAAGATGCTATTATACTAACATTAATAATGATAATAATAATAATAATAATAATAATCATAATCATAATAATATTTTATTATTCTGCACTATATCATTTATCCTATTACTATTAATTAATGTTTATTTTAATGTTATTAATATTATACAATTATATTATTATTATTTTATTACTAATAATAATAATTTGTTTATTTTTATTATATGATTATTATTATATTGATATTTTTTTATTATTGTTTATTATTATATTGATATTTTTTTTTATGAATGAATGGGCAAATTCCATAAAACTAGAATTAAGATCTTGAATATATGTACTCTTACGGTAAATTAATGGAATTAATAGATATTATGGTTCATGAAAGATAAATATTTTATGTGCAAGAAATTAAATGGGTTGGGGAGAAGCGAAAATTGATAGTATAGGTTTTAAACTTTGATTCGCAAGAATTAAAAAAGTGATTATAGATAAAAGTTTGAAGGATAATGTATAAATATTAATAGATAAAATTAAACTTTAAATTATTGATACTAAGATTATCAATGTTATATGTCTATGCCCTCAAGTAGGTTTGGAGGTAGCAAAAGAAAAATTTTGGAATGAATTAATTATTAATACAAAAGATACTCTCAAAAAAAAAATATTTTTGGAGATTTAAATATACGGTAGAAGATTTTAAAGTAAGATTGCAAGGATTTATTTTAATTGGTGGTAATATTTAATTATATTTAGATTTTATTTACGATTTTATAATTAACACTTTATTTAAGAAAAGAGATGAACATATATTACTTATAAAATGGATCTAAGAAACAATGGGATTATTTTATGATAAGAAAAATAGATCTTTAGATCAGAAAGATCAGAAGATTATTGGTAAAAATCTAACACCAACATGTTAGTTTTAGATTTTAAGATGAAATATCAGAAGAGAAAAATAAACTAAATTATCATGTCTAGAATTAGATGGGGACACTTAAAAATGAAAATAAAATATTTTAAGAAGAAGCAAGAGATTAAAATTTGGGATGTTCGTTGAGGAACATTATGTGGAAAAAATAAGAAATTAAAGACGTTGAGATGAGAATCAAGGAAAAGTTTCTTTAATAAAGATAATGGTGGAGTCGAGTAAAAAAGAAAAGATAAAAAATAAGTATTTATAAAACTTTTTAGATATAAAAATGTGAGAATTGGGAAAGATATACCAGAGTTCTAAGAAAACAAGATAATGAAAATATTTAAATTTTAATGATTTATAATAGATACCAAAAGAAAGTGAAAAATGTAATGTATAAGTTAGCCAACCAAAGAGATAAGAAACATAAAGTGAGGTATTAGGATGAAAAAAAATGCTTTCTTTAGAAAATGATATATTAAGATGAGATATTCAATGATGAAAGATGATTGAGAATCTTAATAATTTCTAAACAAAAATAGAGAATTTCATTTTTTATCATATTAGTAAATTTGAAGTTAGAACAAAAGAAAATGAAATGTGAAAACAAAGAGACCGGATAATATTCCAATAATGGAAATGCTAGGAGATGAATTTCTTATTACAAATCTTTTAATGTCATTTTAAAGACTAAAAGATGCCTGATGAGTGGAGTTTGTTGGTTCTTATATTTAAGAAAGGTGATGCACAAGATGCAAATTAGATAATTAAGTTAATGTCATACATTAAAATTATGAGAGAGAGTAATGAGCATAGTTCATGTGATACGTGAAGTTTCATAATCGCTTTGTTGTCATGCCGTGTAGATCTACTATGGATGCTATACACAAGGGGTTTGGAGAAACATAGAAAGTAAGGAGGATCTACATATGAGATTTATTGATTTAGAGAAGCTTAATGATAAAGTTTGAGATGTTCTTTGGAGAGTTCTAACGAAAGGAGTTAATATTGGTTATTCAAGTTATTAAGCATGTTTGAGTTACTTGTGTCCAAACACAAGGAGGATTGACAAAATATTTTCCTATTTCGGTTGGATTACATTACACTTTAAGCCCTTATCTTTTTTACTTTAGTTATGGATGTTTTACTGCATTTACAAGAAGATGTACCTTGGTGTATGCTTTACCGATGACATTCTTCTTGTTGATAAGAGAGGAGTCCAACGAAACTTGAATTATGGAGGTCAACTCAGAGTCTAAAGGTTTTTTAAATAGATCTAAAAGCGAATATATGGAGTATAATTAGTTGAGAAGTTCTGATGGCATTATAAAAGTCATTAATAAGAGTGAGCGGATATTTAGGCTCTATTGTTCAAAATGATGGTGAAATAGATGGAGATGTTATTAGTAGAATTCAAGTTGGATTGTTGAAGTGGAGGAATGCATTTGACCTATTATGATGAAAAGTTCCACTTAAACTTAAGGAAAATTTTATAAGATGGTGGTAAATGACTGAAGAATCAATATTGATCAAAAAGAGAAGCATAAGAGAATATGTTACAGAGATGAGGATGCTTAGGTGGATGAGTGACTTTATTCTTAGAAATAGAATGCAAAATGAGTATATTCGGAAAAATTTAGCTAGTAGATAAGTGAGAAGTCGCAGATGGTTTTAGCCACATAAAAGCGTCCAGACGACCCAATTAGAGAGTAGACATTAGATTTGCCTTATGTTAAGAAAGAAGGGTAGACCTAAAAGACTTGGTTAAGATGTATAAAAATGATCTTATATATTTTGATTTAAATGACCATATTATACAATGGAGACGAAGGATTCATGTAGCCGACCCCACCTAGTGGGATTAAGGCTTGTTGTTGTTGTTGTATTGTTTATTATTATATTGATATTTTTTTTATTGTTTATTATTATTATATTGCGAGATTTTTACTAATAATATTATTGTTTATTATAAATTAATCATACATTATTATAGTTAAATTACTAAATTATTTATTATTATATGATAATTATTTATTTATCATTAGTATTCCTTGTAGATTATTATTATTAAGTTACTATTTAAGTTATAAGATTGTCATTATTTTTAGTTAACCTTTTAATAATAATAATATTATTATTTTATATTTTACCATACTTTTGTTATTATATTAGTATTATTATATTATCATATTAATATTATTACTAATAATATTATTAGTAGTTAATTAATAATTATTATTATTGCTACTGTAATATGTTATTATGATTATTATTATATTAATATCATTATATTAGAATATTATTACATTAATATTACTATTAATTTTTTATTATTTATTTTATTGTTATATACTATTATTAAATTATTATTGTTATTATTTTATAATTATTTTGTTATTATTATGCTTTTATTGTTCTTATTAATATTATATATATAGACTAGACAGATGTTGCTTTTCTTTCTGCATTCATGTTTTTCATAACCAATAATCACATGCTTTCTTAGATGCTAGAACTCGTCTCACTGCCTCCATTGTTAATCTGTTTATGTGAGCTAGTTTAATTGACCTGTTTGATTAATGCATGGGAATCAATGTTAAAAATAAAAGCTATATCAGGAATCAATGTGATTTCTTTAATGAGTCAAATTATGGATTTCAAATTAAGTTGTGGCATAGGTTTTGAATTAAATACACAACAAAGTAATAAAATTATGAAAATCAGGAAACAACTAAAGTTCATTAAAAGATATAACTTTAGTTTATAAAAGATATAGTAGAAGAAAGCATACAAACTTTGAAAAATTAAATAGAAGTTTCAAGTTTTGATAGCATAAGATAAAATTATATTCTAAATAAACTCTTTTTTTTGTTCTAAATCAACATCATCATTAATAGGATCGTCTAAAGAATTATTGTGCAATCTAATAGCTTTATTGTCCTCGCAGTCACCCTCGTGCGAGTCATCTCATTCATTTTTTCTCATCCAACTCTCTTATTTTTTTCTTTCATCAAAATTATTATAATAAGAATCCTCATAATAAAATATGAAATAATAATTTATTATATATTTTACAATGAATATATTTTATTGACCTTTTGAGATATTTAATGTTTGACCTTGTTTATGTTTGGTGGATCTTTGTGAACTTGGACTAACATTTGTTACATTAGCAGAATAAATATCAATGTCTTTTTTATTATTTGATTCAATTTTCTTCATCACTTTTCTTATCTTTAATCACTTTTCATTATCCAAGTCATTAAGAATTAAATGATCATCATCATCTTTGTGTGAAGTTAATTAGAGGTGTTTGTCTTTTAATTTTTTATCATACATGATATAAATCTACCTATTTATTCTAGCTAATACTAAATGATTACTTTTCTTTGTATGCACCTAGTTGAATGTACTCCAATTTCATTCCATTTAGAAGCCGAACACATTAAACATAGAACTTTAATTATAAATGCTTTTAAATTTGATGTTTTATCTTCAAAGTGCATCTATCATTGTTCTAAATCATGCGTTAAAAAATTAAAATTAGCATTGTATTATTATTGGAAGAAAAAGAGGGGCTGGGAGGAGTAGGATTTTAAGGGTTTTGTATTAATTTAGGATTTGAATGAGTGGTGGAGATATAATATAGGGTTTTACTTTGCAATTTGAATTAAAGTTTTTGATAAAAAATATTTAAAATAATTATGTTTTTTAATAAAAAGTATTTTAAAAATACTATATTACTTGATTAAAAATTCCACGCCTTGAGGGTTTTTGAAACCGTAAGTTTCAAAATTCTTGCCTTAGTTAATTGAGGTATATGTTTTTGGAAGATGGGAATACATAAATTTTCAAATTTTTTTTGTGAGCGCCTTGTAATTAAATGGGTTTTAAGGTGTACGTTCCATTTTTTTTTTTAAATGATGATGGATCTTGGAAAAAAGGAATTCAGCTACTATATAATAATTATAAAAAACTTTAAATTTAATTAAAATTTTAGTAAGAAATTAATTTATATTTGTTATTACACTTATATATTTATAAATACTTCGATATATAAAAAATTAAAAAAATGTAGAATTTTATAAAAATACTTTTTATTATTTTTGGGAAGTGCAAAAATTAGGGTATAAATTTTAGAAATTTTGTGATTTTTTGGAAATTTTAGGCGTTATACTTACATTATCTTGTGATAGACAACATGAGCATCCCTTCTTGAGATTTTTGCTACTATCCAAGAAAATACTTCAATATTATCTTGAAGGGCCCACACCAATCAACTTCTATATTCAAGGCTAAATGAGGTGCTAATTCAGAGAATGCACCTTGAGACCTCCTCAATGGCTTGAATTTCCTTGACGATGTTAGAGGTCTCTAACTCTGCAACCTTGTCAATTTTAGTTACAACACTTTTAATTCTTTGAAATTGTAGGCTCTTGATTGTATCATGTTTTCCTTCACTGTTATTTTTGGTCCCTTCATTGGAAAATTGTTCACAACATTGTAAATAAAGACTAATGCTCTGAAAGTTATTAGATGTGGTCATCCAAAAATGACATTGTGGGTGGTGGGCGCGCATCTACTATGTTGAAGTTAGTTTAAGTGGTATATTAATATTCCCCTTTTCTAGTCTATTTGCTTCAGCAAAGTTTTTGGGCACAACCTTAGTATAAGGTGCATTGGAGGTAGCCTTAGAGTTCACCTCTCTCAGTTGGAGTTGTTTGAGACCAGCACACCAAGATACTTCTAATCTTGCTTCTCCAAGAATGGTTATTACCATGCCAATGATGTGAATTGTTTGGGTCTGAACTGCGCATTCCTTTGCCCCTCCATGGATGCTTTCCCAGTCTTCTGTGACTAACCAAAATGAATTGTTTTAACTTCCCCCTTGATCAATTATTCTCCTAATATTTTCAGATGTTGATAGTCTTTTATGTGGTGCCTGTGCTCCGTATGGAACACACAATATTTAGTGGTGTCTCACAAGTGAACTACTTTGATGGATGTTGGATGCTTGAAGAAATCCTTATTTTGTATGGTTTTAATAAGTTTAAACATCGAGACTCATAACAATGTAATAGTCAGATAGTGATTGATGGGTAATATTTGTTTGATTTCTCATTTCAAATGATTGGAGGTCGATGATCCTTAGAGGCATCTCATTTGGCATGTTTTAGCTAATAGTATGGGTGGTTTTGCAAGCATGGTCTTTTCTTCATTCTTTTTTGAAGTGATTTTATTTTGTTGTCTTGTTGGATCATCTCTTGGGTGACTTGAGGTAGAGGGCTAGTTACACTTTCATATGTTTCAACATTGATATAGATGTTGGAGAGTTTCATTAACTTCATTAGTGTCTTTAGTTGTTACAGGCCAAGAGCATATGTGATAGTCTTTCTTCCAAGCCCTGGGTAGGGCAGCTTGGGTGTCCATAAGTTTTGGGTCCTTGACTTCTGGAATTTTTATTTTTTTTTGAAACCTCACAATGAAGTTCTTGAGGGACTTACCTAACTCTTGTTTTTTTCTTTAGAAGAACATGCAAGTTATTTAGGAGGTTTTGAGTGTTGATGAATCGGATAACAAATATTATTTTAGACTTCCTAAAAGAAATGATGACTCTCAGTGGAATGCATGGGAACCACCAAGAGGTTATTCTTGGAAGATGGTGGAAAGCAAGTGGCATTTCAAAGAGTCATTGATGTCAAGTAATGAAGTACCAAACTCAAAGTAGGCTACATGGTTGATTGGGTTTTCTCTTTCTCTGTATGACTTTTAAGCGGGGTATCTTGAACTTTGTTGAAGTCTTGACTTTTGCAATCTCCTAACATAATGCATTTGTTAGCTATGATCTCTCCCTTTCTATTTTGTTTGGGTGGGGGAGCGGCTCTCCATTACTGCTAGGTAGTAAGTTTAGTCTAATGCAGGTTTAGGGTTAGTGTTCTGGCGTTCGAGGGCTGTTTTTTGTGTGAAATCAAGATCCTTCTAGTGTCTCTACCATTGGGATTGCTTAAGGAGCTCTTTCCAAGGCTTGTGGATCATCCATGATTCTGTCCTCTATCTCTACAAGTTATTTGCTGGCCTTGAACTCTTAATTCTCAATGTTCACTGAAGTTTCTTAGTTGGGGTGTTCTGCTTTCATAATGTCTAGTTTCTGGTTGTTGGCATCAATTCATGTTCACTACAGTTGAAAGGATGTAAAATTCAAATTTATTCGTGGCGACACTTGAACCCAACTTATAGGATCCACGCGAGATGGTAATGGAGTCATAAATAGAAAAAAGGACAGAAGTAGTAGAGGAAAAATGAGAGAGAATCTTTGATGGGCTTTATAGGAGAAGCTATTTTAATTCAGCAAAATAAATAAATAAATAAATGAATGAATGAATGAATGAATAAATGAATCAATGAATAAGTGAAATGATGAATGAATGAATTAATGAATGATATGTCTATTATAGACATGTACACAGAATAATCGGAATCCTAGTGAGTACACGGGAATTGTTACTTGGTGAGTGCTTTGTAGGTTTTAATGACTGAACTGTCCCTGTTTAGGTGGAATTCATTTGTGCTTTGGTCAAGTGCCTTCGGAGTTGGGCAATTTTCATCTGAGCTGGGCAAGTGACTTTTAGATCTATGTACCCTAATCCTCGGCAAATTCAGTTAATTTTCTCAGTTTTATCCCAATCTACATATTTGAATATACACTTTGGATGGTGGGACTAACACTCTTCTTGTAGTAAAATTTAAGAGAAAGCAGTTGAATGAAGCTTATTAATACATTTTTTATTGAAAGAGTGAGCTGATGGACATTCAATTTAGTAAAATTATTAATTTTGTAGTTTGCTTAAAATGTGCGTTCCTGGAAACTATATGGATTCCATTCACGAAACTAGCCCTATAACATTTATTTGATGACATTTACTTGTTATTGGCTTATGCAATGATGCCAGTTCTTTACTAACCATACCGAGTGAACAACCATTGGTGGAATTTTTTTATATTAGTTTTATGAACCACTAAAAGCTTTTGGATATTTCTTAAACTCATCTCAGGTGCTACATCTGTAATGGTAGCAAGAGGTGCTCTATGGAATGCTTCAATTTTTCGTGCAGAAGGGAAGTTGTCTTGGGAGGATATCAAGAGAGAGTACTTGAGAAAGGTGTTCGCCTTCTACCATTTCTTCTATTTTGTTTTTTTCCTGTAGTTCACATCTTTAGATATGAATTAATATGGAATGCTTATTCTGAGATACAATGCTGTTCTTTTAGCTGTTTTAAATTCCTTTAGATATTCTGTTAAGGTATCTTATTTATCTTAATCATGTCTGCAGTGCATTTTGTGGGACAATGATGCCAAAAGCACCAAGCAGACCTTGAAGGAAATGATAATGCACTACTCCTGCCTTGAACTTGCAGAAGGAAAAGCTGTAACTAAATCTCAGACTATTGCAGACCTTGCGTAAGTCCTTATCCTGTTCATGAGCACATGAATTTTTTAGACCATTATTTTTTTGGCAAAGACAGATTTATCTTCTGGTATTGATTAATTTGTTTACTTATGAACAGCCTTACGATGTTTAGCATAAGATTATGGAATGTCCTTATTTACCTGTTTTGATTGTAGCATGCTTAAGGCTGCATAAAATTTTTGTGGTAAATTAGGCCGTAGTTTAGCTTTTATGGTATGTTTTGTGTTTCCTAATTTTGGCTGTTTTCTCTCTTGTCACCTAGTCTCTATTTTTTTGGTTTTTCTTGGAAGGTGACAATTTATGCAACATAGCTATTTAGTTCACTGATTATTTTATTTAAGCATATAAAACAATTCTAAGTACCTTAGTTAATTGATCTCAAACGGTTTTTGTAGTTCTCTGCGATTTTTTTTTGTAAAAATATTTTTCAAAATTTTTTGGGTTGGTTTGTTTTACACAAGAAATTTCAAGTTAATTTTTGGAATTAATATGTGTACTAGAGATCTGTCATCGAACAGTCACAGGTTATTTAAACTTAAACTCATTTAATAGCTAATGAAAATACAGAGCATAATGCTTTTAGTTACATTGGTAAGCTTAGGAACTTTTTGCAATTTACTCAAAAAAAAAAAATCTTTTGAGTTATATTCTCTAACTCAAAGTGGTACAAATTTTAATTTTTGTTCTTAATGCCTTAAATAGTTTCCATACAACTTGAATAATTGATTTGGGTGTTATAGATCTCATGATAATTTTTGCCAGCATTTTGTCAAACATATAAATCTTGTCCTGGCAATTGAAAAATAAAATTAGCTGATGGCTCTCTAACCACTGTTATAGTTCTATAAAATATTCTTATATCTCTTGTAGTTATTCTCAAATATATCTATATCTTCCCAACATAGTAATAAATCTTCTATACATTTATAAAATCATTAAAGACCCTAATTATAAGGTGATATTTTTTTACTGATCATTATTTGTTTTGGGAGATAATTATGGGGAAGATGATTCAACAAGCTAGAAAAAATGGACTATACTTTGATGACATTAATCACTTACTCTTTTACATCCATTCTAAATAAATGCATCGTTTGGGACTATCATTATAGAGTAGGGCATTCCTTTTTCAAACTCTTGTTATGTATGTTTCCTTCTTTTATAAATTTTGATATTCAGAATTTTTATTTTGGGATTTGTGAAATTGTTGAACATCAAAAAGTTCTCTTTCCTTAAAGTGAATCCAGATGTTCTATCCTTTTCATGATAATTCACTTGGATATTTGAAGACTTTTTAAAGTCCTTAATATTAATTTTTGAGATTATTTTAATCAGATAATATCCTTTTCCTCAATGAAAAATATTATTCACAAATTCTTTTACCTTAATACTCCACAATAAAATTGGATGGCAGAAAGAAAAAAATAGGCACATCTTGATAGTCACTAGATTCTTTTTTTTCCAAAATAAAATTCCCAAAAGTTTTTGGGGAGAAGTTGCCCTTATCTCATTAATAAAAGGTCCTCAAGAGTGATTGATTTTAAACATCATCTAGACCATCTTATTAATTTTTTCACACATTTTTTCTTGAAACTTTCTTTAAATATTTTTGGTTGTATGTCATATATTCCCATCCACAAATAACATCGGGGTAAACTCGATCTTTGAGCACCTAAGTTGTATGATGTTTATCCATTCAAAGAAGGTATAAATATTATTAGCCGATTATTTAAAAATTCTTCATTTTTAGATATTTCACTTTTGATAAAAACTAATGTTTCTTCACACAAATTTATTAAGAAGAAAAAAATTGATGAACATAATATCTTCTCTCTTGACATCACAAATGTAAGAATAATACATTACCTTTGTCACTAAATCTCTAATGTGGGTCATGGATGGGTCACTTGTGGTGATCAAATTGGTTGATGAGATTCTTCTAGGATGCTTTGGAGAGTGAGGAAGGGATTGGTAAGGGTTAATTTGGAGAGGTGTTCAAGTTACACATGTAATTAGGGTTTGCCAATCTCAAATAGAGAATAAAATCAAATCTTTACACCTAATTTCAAACAACAAGAACTCCACCTCTATAGGACTCCAAATTACATGAAATCAAAGGCAAAATGTAGGTAATGATATCTATTTGTGATCTGAAAAGTTTAATGGGTTAAGAATTTCATTGAATTTTATGGGATTTACATATTTCAAACAATAACAACAACCATACTTAGTTTAATTCAGCCCTAGATTTGGCTGACTACAATAAGACTCAAAATAAAGGCTTTTTTAGTGGAGGAATTTTAGGGAGAATAATTTTCTTAGATTCTAGGCTTCACAAACAACACAATACAAAAGAAAATTCACAGAAAGAACAACACATAAATTAAGACCACCCACAAAGTAAACTTAGTAACAAGAATCACCAAATCTCTTTCTATGTTGGCTGGCCATCAAGCCCTAACACCATGAAAATCTTTCATATTTTGGTTCAAACAATACTAAAGATTTTCATTATAGTGGGAACAATAGTTTTATACACTTACACAAGTTCAAATTCACTATTGTAGGAAAGGAGAGGTTGGGGGGGTGGGCTGGCCACAATCACTCTTTGTATAACCAAGGCCAAGCCATTGGCCTCCTCCTTTAAATAATTAATTATAATTATATATATTCATTGTGGGAATGAACAAAAATAAGTTTTTAGTCTTCTTTTATAAATATATTTACTGAAGCAAATAAATGGAATCTGGGAAAAGCTTCTTATATGTAGCAATGCATGAGTTGCTTGTTGTTGGAACACGGTGTGCATCTTGGATAGCCTATTCACAACATTCCACCTAAACTTGCAAGAGAGGAATTAAGTACATTCTAACATCTTTCCACAATAAGTTAGGTATGGATGTCTATCTATTCAACCATATGTTGTGCATTTGACCTTTAGCTTATTGCCTGGTAAAATATTACACATCTACATGTTTTATATCCTATTCAAGGCTTGATCAAAATAAAATGTTCCTTGACCATTATAATTTTATTACCATTGACAAACTAAACTCTTAATTCTTAACTCCCATAATGAAAAATTCTTCATTGTGGAATTGGAGATTTCAATGTTCCTTTATATAGATAACCAACTTTGTTCAGGAATGCTTTGAATTGAATGGGAGGATCTCTCATTTGAGCAACATATCTTACTAATCTCTTAATTGATAGGGTAATTTTGAATGTCTCTTGAATTCAATTGTATAATACTTAGGATGTGCATGACAGTGGCTTCTTGTGGAATCAGTAGATTGGTCTTTACACACACATAATGTTTGAAAATGCAATTGTACTATTGCAAGAGTTCATTACTTACATGTCAAGACCTTAGTTTCCTTTAGGAATTTGGATTATTTAGGCCATGGTGGTCAAAGTGCCTAACAAACTCTAAGTGACAAATAAAGATGCCAATAACACAAGGCCTACATAATGATATAAAATTTCTTATCATAGGTTGACCACTTAGTCATTTAATCTTTTAAGTCATTAGAGGGCGGACCTAGAGTAGCAATTAGTTGACTCTCTTGCAATTTGAAGGTCATAGAGAGCCACAAAATCTTTAATTTAGGGATATGACTATGTATACGTCAGGCACTCTCTTAATCATGTATTGGCACTTGCTAGATCTATTTGCATTAAATGCACCATTTCTATAGTACAGTATTTCATCTATGCCAACTTTAATGTCATATTTCTAACTTAAAGATTTTGGAAAAATTTAAGAGTTTCAAGATTATGAACATCAAGAAATACTTATTTATGCTCTGGAAGACTTGAGTGGCAAATTTATGACATTTAAAATCTTCTTTATGATATAAGAATTTGGTGAGGATTAGGTAATTGCTATGTCTTTACAGTGGATAATTGAGTTATGGATATGTATTCGAGCACTATCGATGATTGAATCGTGGGGATTGTGATGCACCCATATTTTTAAGGTGGTTATATCATTTGTTATTATTTCCACATCTTCTACATTAGTTCGAGCTTCTTAGGTTATTAATTATGCTAAGTGGTCCCATACTAATTTGGTAGCATAACTAGACATAAGTTTAAATCCTTGGTTGCATAATTTGGTGTCCAATAGAGAGGGAGTGATAGAGGATTGCTAAGAGTTAAGGATAATAATTTGTTATGTTTTTTTCGTCCAAGGTGCTTGATTGTTTTATGGATTTGTATTCGTCCGCAGTTGACTATTGAGTTATGTGCGGTATGGATCTATATGGTTAAGGTTGTTGAATCATTGGTAAATAATCTTTAGTTGCACAATCTCAAACAATTTTTTAAAATTTTTTATTTTTTTATTATTGTTTTGGACAAATTGTGTTGTCTAATTTTCATCCAAAGATGAGTTTTACCCAAACTAAACGTTTTTGAATTGGAAAGTTAGGTTTATGTATGTGATCTTGTGCATATAATCCTAGATTTATATTAAATCTCAAGATATGCATTATCAAATTTTAATATTAGGGCCATGGTGTAGGTTTGAATCCCTAGTGACATAATTAGGCATCAAAGGATAGTGGGTGAGAATGATGTAGAATTCTTAAGAGATTAGTGGATTATCCATAGTGGATGATTAACCTGCACTCAACCATGATGGATCATTAAATCATGGGAATTTTTATGCACCCAAGAGTTTAGGGTTGCTGGACTTTAGTAAAATTCTTAAATGAGATCTTTGGGAAGATGAGATTTGTCAAGCATGCTATTTTTAGGGACTTAGTGAGGCAAGTTTAGTATCCAAATTTTACACTCCCAATTCTATTTATTTGTCTAAGCTACTTGTGGAACGTTAAATCTTGGGTGAGTAGGGGCAACATGGAACTTACGGCGGTGGTGAATTCTAGTCGAGAGTTAGATCCATATGACTGAGGATCTATTGGTTTCCTATGAAAGCTTCCATATCAAAAGTTCTGCTTCCAGACAGAAAGATTGACTGCAGGACATGCCAAAGATTTCTCCAGCAATGGATTTGCTTCTAATGACAACTCGTTGGTTCTGTGCCCTTTTACTCGGAAGCAAAATGATTCGATGACACCAATAGAAATAATCTGTGCAAATGATGGGACAATATGTGGAAGATAAAGCAAGAATGAACATAAAATTAGGCAGGTTAAATTGCCGTTCTCTTTGTCTCAAACTCCAACGTATTTAAATCTTCAAGGGAAGAATGGTGTTAACTATTTGGTTTTCAGATCCCTTCTAATTCCATAACCTTAGCAAGACGTTAAAAGTTGACTATATCAGATTTGAGAATGGGATATTGGCCCATAAATTCTTGTACGCCGGAAACCGCATTTTAGGCTTACCGCTTTAATCATCGTGAAGAGGTTGTATGCATTATTTCTGTTGTCATTTTTCATGTTGCCTATAGAGCTGGTTGAAATTATTTGCATCTTGCTCGAAGATAGTTTTTCTTTGCAGGATCTGAAGAGTATACCTTGATATATATATATATATATATATATATATTCCTTTGAGATAGATGCTATTTTATATTAAACTGGTGCTCATTTCGTTATATTTTTCTTGCCAGAAATATATATGGAGAAGAGGGATATTATCAGTTCGTCACTAAAAACCGCTGAAGATGGATAGGTTTCTCATGGCATTCAACCTCTCGATTTTCTCAGATAAATAATTTTTTAAGGTAAAAGATATAATTTTTGAGCTGTTATATTTTATCATCTTCTTATCAGTATCATGGTGAAGCACCTTGAATATATAAGAAAGACCATCAGGAAGGAATTGACTTCAATTTCACATGGCAGTTGGCATTGTACTCATAAGCATTTTTGTCTTCGTTTTTATATTCAACCATTTGATGACTTTTATAGAGATGCCTACACTGTAATGGGCAGTTTTGTGATTTTAGTTATGTCGGTAGACCTGTTGAGTGGGAGGGATAAGTTGATTGTTTGTAGATAGATTTACGCTTGGCCTAGGTCAGTAATCACTTGAATTTTTTCCCAAAATTTACCTTGATGAATAAACAAACTCTTAGCCTCTAATCTTCATTAACCTTGCCCAGCTATTTGGGGTTAACCTTTTTAATCCTTATTCTCTTTTTCTTTGTCGTATGAGTTTTTATTTCTTAAGTGCAGTTATCGTCTAGCCTAATTATCTATAACCTCTACCTCTTTCTTCCTAATATTTTCATATTAATTTTATCCACTCATTTTATTAATACATTTTATACTCTATTGTGTATGGTCAAAGCACACTGTCTATTTTATTGTCTTTGGTATATCACCTTTTGGCTTAATTCAACTTTTCTAGTCTCGTCATATATATATTTAAGCATTCTCATTTTTATCTCTTTCAACTTTATTGTCACTAAATTTTTATCTTCTCATTCTTAGTTTATATAATTGTTGTTTGTCTTGATGATATTATTCTCTTAATTTTTTTTAAATTAATGCCTAATTTAATTCATAGAAATTATATTTATATATATATATATATATATATATTTTTTTTTTTCTTCCTATTGTGGATCCTAACATATTTAAATTTAATGCAACAGTTTATCATTTTTTAAGAAAATCATATGAATATATTATTTGATCATCTAACAGTATGAATTGGTAATCATCAATGCCAAATCTACTTGAATAATATAAATACAAATATAATTAATAAAAGATGTTGAACTTAGAAATGCATGCAAATAAGAGCATATCTATTGTGTTGCCGACAGGATATTACTTGTGAGTGTCATACTTGTGGCATGTTGACGAGTTTGCATTCGGTTGCAGAAAGAGCTGAAGGATGCTAAAGCTTGAGCAACTTTTACTCTGGTGATTTATCCAACTCTTCAACTTAAATAAACAATGGATGATAAAAACCAATTAAAGTATGAAATTTTTAGAGCATTCATTGCACAGTAACAAAAAATTCCAACTTAGAAAGGGTCTTATTGAATTGAAGTTTATATAATGACAACATTAAGTTTTTATCCCATTATGTCAGCTATATGTATTCTTTTGTAAATGAATTGAATAAAAAAAATTTCTTAAATTCTATTAATAACATGCCCATCTATATAACCATCTGTTTGAACAATAGAAATGTGATATCTAAAATTTTAATGACTTGATTAGCCATTATCACTATATTATTAGGCTTTCTATAATTAAAATTATACTATGTATTCAAATTTAGATATACCCAATTGAAAGCTTTTAAATTCTAAAGTTGATCTTCATAATTTTCATTTTTTTTGAACTCTCTAGTCTTATTAATAAGAAGAATATCATCACCAAAAAGCTTACACTATGGTTCATCCTCTTGTAAATGTGTAGTAAGAATAAGAATAATTAAAGAAATATGACATGGGCTTAAAGGTGATTCTATATGTAAACCAATTGAAGTTGGGAAAAAAAAACTTGGTCAATCCTTTTTATGTTTGAACACAAGTGACAAGTATATATATATATATATATATATATATTCTTAGTGATTTCAATATAAATAATTTGAACTCCCTTCTTTTCTAGAACTCTTCAAATCACTTCTCTTGGAATTCTATGATATGCTTTCTCCAAATCAACAAATATCATATATAGATACTCCACACTTTCTCTATTTTTCTCGATCAAACTTCTCAGCAAATGTATAATATCCATAGTAGGCTTATTTGGCATAAATCCAAATTGATTTTGAGAAATTTTTATATCACATCATAATCTATGCTCCATTATTTTGTTTCATAATATTCATGTATGATATAGTAACTTGATTCCTATATAATTTGCATTATTGTGCATCACTTTTCTTCTTAAAAATTAGAACCAACAACTCTTTCTCTACTAATCTGATATCTTTTTTATCTTAAAAATAATATTAAAAATATTTGTAAGCATTTTCACACTTCTATAGGATTATCATCAGGGCCTATTATTTTTTTCACACTTCATTTTTGGAAGTTCTCTCCAACCTCATTTTTCTTGATACAATGATAAAATAAAAATCTTTATTTTTATTTAGAGTATTAGGATTGCTAAAGTTAATCATATTTTTACAACCTTTATTGAAAAGTATATTAAAATATCTCATCCACTTATATTAAATATCCTCTTCTAAAAAAAATACTTTATGATTATAAGAATGATGAAGTAAATTAGAGTGTAAGCCTAAGATGTGTGAGTACATCTTATAGGCTATAAAGATCCAACACAAGAGCATTTAATAATAAGAGATACAATTTGTACAAGTGGATCACTTGCTTATGAAGGTTTGCTCTACAGGTGAACATAAGAAATAATTACTTGTCAACTTACCTCCTGGCGAAGACTCATCCTTAGTGGCGAATCAAGGGAAGAATAATTAAGGTAGTCAATCCACATCCGTTATGTCTACTATCTACTACCCACATAAAGAATCACCTACACATGGGGACTATTATCAAATACACATTACACAAATACATTTCATCATTGGCAATTATACTCGGAGGACTCGCTACTCAATACATCACACATGCCTTTCATGGGAAAGTCTTTTTCCCTAATGTAATCGACTTAGCTAATAAGTACATTCCTTGGCTCTATAAGAAGGGTGGAATTTCGAGGAGGAGGGACTTTGGGAAGCTTTTGCTAGGTTTTAGCACTTGTACTTTATCTATGAGGGAGAGATATTTATAATCTGAGTTTCTAACATAGTAAAATTTCTTATACTTGTGCTTTTATTTCTTCTTTTATTTCACTTCTATTTAGCTACTCTACTCGACTTGGCTCCTTCTCTTATGTGTTAATAGGTTCTAATTTATTCCATAGATAAATTCTGATTCAACATCTTTCTAGGTGTGGTGAACGTGCGTAAGGCCGAGAACTAGAAATCAGGGATCTAGTGAAACAAGCTAATTAGTAAGGAACAACTCGATAGACATGTGGCAAAGTACTCAATAATTTGTCATGCAATAAGACTTGAAGAATATGGAAGATAAAATTACCCACCTAGTTCAGGAGGCTATGGAGATGGTAAAGAATGAGAGCCCAAGGGTTTGGTACCATATGGGTTCCTCTAGATCAATAATTTACCAAGCTAGGCAAAAAAAAAAAAAAAAGGGAATTATCAAGATCACTTAGCATTGATGATGAGTCCTATCAAGCAAGTGAGGAGTAGAACACCAAAGAGGAACATGAGAATAACAATCACACTAATGCCTTTTCCAGGAGCATTTCTGAAGCTCATCCTCAGCCGAAGTTTATGATTGCACATTTAGAATCTTATAAGGGTCACAATAACCCCGCCATCCACATAGCCTACTTCAAGTACACCATATTGCTACTAAATTTAGATGTTGTAAAGATGTGTTGACTATTCTTCACTATCTTCAAAGAGCCGACCCTTAAATGGTTCTCACACTTGTCAGTGGAAGTCATCACTTCTTTTATAGAGTTTAAGAGAATGTTTCTCACTTAATTATCTAGTGCACAGTAGCCTTTGAAGAGTTTCCAAGCTCTTCTACAAATGTGACAAGAGCATGGTGAGTCTCTTAGGAAGTTCATCACACACTTCCAAAGAGAGATGTTGGAATTCAAAGATTTAGAACCCGCCGTTGTGCAAGCCACACTCGCTCTAGACCTTAAGGATGGTCCTCTCAAGTATTGCCTTAGACTTCAGCAGCCCAAAACATTGACAGGATTACTTGTGTTGGTGATCAACCATATGAATGTAGAGGAGTAATAATCAAGACTTTCAAGATAAACAAGCCTGAATTGATACTTTATCGTAAGCATGTCCTGGAGCTTCTAAAATAAATCTCTGAAGTAATAATTATAAGTGTGTCACATTGAGATAATGGCAAGACTGATGCATTAGCTAAATTAGCTAAAGAAATGACAGACCCTTAAGAAGAGCCAATTATAATAATAGTGCAAAACAAGTTAGCATGACACCAACCCTCCCACAAGCCTTTAAAGCTAAAGAAAATCAAGAGATTTCAATAATAGTAGAGGAAGATGATTGGCAAGAACCATTCATCACCTATCTTAAAGCGTAAGATTGCTAAAATAAAAATAAAACATCAAATTTCACAAAGAGCTTTGTGATATGCTCTTGTGAATGATATATTATATATGCATTTATTTAACCAAATGCGGTTACGATGATTAGGACAAGATGAAGCAAAAATGGTGATGGTTGATGTCCATGAAGGGTTGTGCAGTGCACATCAATCTAGTCATAAAATGAAAATTAAAATTAAACGAATGGGATACTATTAGCCTAGTATGGTTCAAGAATGCATTAAATATGCCAAAAGATGTCATAAGTGTCAAATATATGCAAACACGTTGCATTGACCATCCAATGCCTTACATCCAATAGTGGTGTCTGACCATTTGAATATTGGGGGATCGATATAGTAGGTTCAATAGATCCTTCATTCTCTGGAGGACATCATTTCATACTAGCAACCATTGATTAATTCTCCAAATAAATAGAAATAATTCAATTAAAAGAAGTTAAAGCAGGCAATATAGTGAAATTTTTTCGAGACCATATCATTTATTGATTTAGAGTACCTCAAAGAATTATATTGATAATAGCACCGCCTTCAAGAATATTAAAGTCTATCATTTCATTGAAAAATACAAGATAGATTGACGATATTCTTTAATTTATAATCCAAGAGCCAATGATCTTATAGAAGCATTCAACAAAATATTGGCCAAACTCGACAATAAAAAAATCTCTCTAAAGATAAAAGAGAATGTCATGATAAATTAGTAGAAGCCTTGTGGTTATATCATATCATATACAAAAGTACTACACAAGCAACACCATACTCTTTAGTCTTTGGAGTAGAAGCAATACTTCCTTTTGAAGTTGAGCTACCTCACTTCATATATCAGTCCAAAATGAACTTTCAGTGGAGGAAAATATTTGAATATGCCTCAAAGAGCCAATAGCTATTGATAAATTGCTAGTATAAACCCAACAAAATTAAGAAATATATAAAGCAAGAATGACCCGAAGCTAACACATGGTTTTCCCAAGAAGCTTCAAAGCGTGAACTTATATTGGTAATGCGAAGGCTATCATTCCACACCAACGAGTAGGTGCAAAATTTGACCCAAATTAGGAAGGGCCACACATTGTTGAAAAAGTGTATGAAGAAGGAGCTTATCAGCTCATTGATATAAAAGGGACAAGTCCACCCCTCCCCCCCCAATAAATGGACAATATCTTAAAAGATATTATGCATAACTATTAAAAGCATTATGCTTTATAAATGCAAGAGTTGAAATCAACTCTAAAAATGATCAACCGAAGAGATGCTAATTGAAAGTATGAAAATAAAGTACTCATTTCAAAGAAAAATTACTTGTCAATAGGGGATAATTTTATAAGCCTTGCAAGGAAAATACTCCTTCGAAAAGAAACTCTCTCCAATAGAAAAGGGTTAAATCAGATCCATCATGCCCCAAGGGCCCAGATTATATCCATCATGCCCAAAGAGGCTAAATCTAAATTTAAATAAAAGATCCATTATGCCCAAAGGGCCGAGTTAGATCCATCATATCCAAATGGGTCAGATCAGATCCATCATGTCTAAAGAGGATGGATCTAAATAAAAGGTCCATTATGCCCAAAGGGTCCGGATCACCCATTATGCTCAAAGGGGCCTGATCAGATCCATCAAGCCCAAAGAGTCTGGTTCTAAATTTAAATAAAGAATCCATCATGCCCAAAGGGCTGGATTAGATCCATCATGTCTAAAAGGGTCATATCTTAACCCAATTTTAGATTCCATTATTCCAAAAAATGGCTAGATCTAAGTCCAAACTTTAGATTCCATCATATCCAAAAAGGCTAGATTTAAATCTAATCTTAAATTCAATATAGGATTTATGTCTAAATATACCTAAAGGAGCAAGTTTAAATATAAATCTAGATTCAATAAATTTAATTCAAATTCAATGAAATTAGCGAAGATTGAATTAAGTGCCTACAAGCACATCACATTTACAAATTTAGATATTAGTGCTTTTCATAATGCCCGTGAAATTTATATGCTTCTCATGTTTAGATTTGCTACAAATTGACTATGATGTTTACCTAGAGAAGGCCAGATGATATGCCTCCAACAGAGCCTACTTAGGAGCAGATATGGGCCACTATTGAAGCCTATGATCTACATGGCATAGTCAGGTTACAGTAGTGACTCTCATGTCATCATGATATGTTGATGGGCAGGGATATGTTTGAAGATTCATTTGCTCAATCATCACACATTCTATCTAATTGGGTAATCAATCTAAAGTCGAGACATAGTCACGATGTTTCTGAGAGGGTTATAGACCATCTTAGCTTTGGAGGTCAGGATGTTTTTCACCCAGTTGTAGATAGCACTCCTTCTACAGGCACAACTAGACTTTTGGGTTATCACATTTTACATTATGAGGTAGAAGATTGGGGCCCAAGGTTAATGTTTGGCACACCCTTGTCAACTGTTAGTGATTATGTATACTAGGTACATCATTACCTATAGATGCATGGTGACATCCTCAAGAGGGCTGGCATATATCATATAGTATATGCATCACTTTTTGACTATAGCCACCTTCCATTTACTTGGATATGGAGTAAGCAGAGAATTAGGATAGGATCACCAATACCTACTGGATTGGTTCACATAAGACGATGATTACTTTGTCCAATATGCAGGATATAGTAGGTCTCCTTATTATAAGCATTCCCTATGAGGAGTGTGTACCTCCAGATCATGAGATCTTTTAGCGTTAGCTTAGGAGAGGCCATCATATATACTCCTCAAGTCTCCATCGTGTTCTAGATCACTACCATAAATTATTCAAAGAGCCGAGATTAGGTCATAGGTGATGGGTCACAAGTACTATAAACACATGGTCCAAGAGTTTCCTTGATGCAGCAGTAAGTTCACCCCACTTCACATGATTAGAGTATCCGCTTTCTGGGATCTCATTTAGTTGAAGAGTCATGCAATGCCAGATTCGAGCTAGAAGGAAGAGTTAGTTTTCAGTGAATCTTAGCACAAGATATAAATGAGGTGCCATCTTTAGTGGCTTTTATTGTCATTTAGCTATATTATTTTGTATTTCTAAGGAATAATAGACTTTTTCTTCCTTCTACCTTTTTTATTCACTCAAAGTAAGAGGATAACATTGGCTTTAGCATCATTAGCTTACCTATATCGTGGATTAGGCAGACTGAGCATGATAATCGATTCACAGTGCTACGACAAAGATGCTCCTTAGTGCTACAAACATGGATGGATTCATGCACATATATCTGTGGCTTTTAGTTATTCTAAGATGCCATCTTATTTCAGAGAGTAGCATTTCCCCATAATCATGCAGTTGAGTAGGGCTACAATCATCTTAGATAAAGATTAGATTCGAGCCTTCATGTTTGCTCCATCACGTATGACAGATCATTTTTAGATGATTCATAGATTAGCTTTTCATAGCCTGCCTTCTTAGAGCTTAAGGAAAAGATTTACACATTCTTTCACTGACAGAGGAACACCATTGCTAGTATTGAGGCTAAGATACAGATGCTTAGGAGAATACCTTATTGGGCTTAGACCTGCTTGGCTTTATTACAGATGTCATGAGTCTATGACATTGGAATGATACAATCTCAATAGAGTTGCTAGATAGTATGGTTTCACTCAAGCTACACTCATATATAGACTACCATAGATAGTAGACATAGCAAATACTCATTCCCTAGGGACACTCCCGCTATTTGTTTGATTAGCATCAACTTCCACAACATGGGCTTTCTTACTTCACCTAGGGACTGGTTCAGGTTTCTTTGTAGCTTCATAGGAGACTTACACAGGTGGATTTGTCACACATACTCTTCCTTTTTAGAGCTAGGCTTCCATATATATAGTTGTATATTGGGGAGAGCCAGACCAGTACGACATTTGCATTTCCCCCAACACATAACACATACTCCTAAGAGATCATCAAATAAGTTGGGCGATAGTAAGAAGTGACGATGAAAGGCTTCATCAACTCAGGAGAGAGATGATAGAGATATTCATAGCCCCAAGATAGCTAGTCATGATATGGGAGTAGCAGGGATAGATGAGCCTACTTATATTCCTATTCCACTAGTAGCAGCTAAGCCACCCACATGATAGATGGATAGTGATGTCACACTGATATTATCAATAAACACTATTGCTACTTTCTTAATGTTTACTCAACCTGTTAGTATCGAGCATATTGAAGATGACCCAAACACATAGGAATCTAGCACTTTGATGATTAGCCATGAGTTGCTCTTATCAGATCCGACTTGGGTGATATTGAGCGCCACGCAAGATGATTCCTCAGATATTGATTCCTATACAGAGAGTCATCATATTTCTAGTTTGAAAGATACAACTTAGAGGCTATTTGGTTTGAAGACCTCATGTTTTGTCTCTAGGATATGCCGTAGCCTGATTCATTACATTGTAGCTCTTCAAAGAGTCCATGCCACATAGTGACAAAGATTACATCATCGCTCAGTGTTGACCTAGAAGTTTTGCATCTTTCTAGCTCCTACGTGGAGGTGAACTCTTTATTGGATTGCAGGCCTTTGAAGGAGAGCAACTTTGAGAATCTATGTGAAGAGATGTTGAGTTTGGGATATTCTCATCATACAACACTTACCGGAAATCTTGTCGAGATAATCACTATTGTAGAGACCTCACTTAGCACCACTTCATATCAAGTCTCTCTAGTTTGCCAAGACCTCGAGCACAATCTTAGAGCTTTGAGATCCTAGTAGAGAGAACTATCTAGAGGACAGATTGTGCTCCTCAACATATCTACTGAATTGAAGAAATTATAGATGAGGAGACAGTATCTATTACATGACCAAAAAGTCACCCAACATCTTCATGAAGCTAGGGAGAGGCAGTCTACTATGGCCTACATGGCTCATACAACCTCTGTCTGTATTAGAGAAGTCCAGGCTAAACATTTGTAGCTACAAATGCTTTATGTCACTAATAAATGATCAATGAAAGTGATTAGAAATTTTTCAAAAAAGATTATATGTTTTTTCTTCTCATTATATCATTGCATATAATCATAAATAAATAAGAAAAAAAATACCGAAGGCATGATGTCCGATTGATATGACACATTCATTGGGGAGAAATTTTATTTACATCTAAAATAGAATGATGAAATGAATAAAAAATGATGAAAATTACACATCTTGGCTTAGGGTGTCGTGGTATTACGATCAAGATGCCTAGGTGCTAGTGCCACCTTAAAAAAGATCTAGAATCTAAAATTGACCCTGACAGTTGCTCGATTAAATGGTACAACACCATGACGCTGTCATAAATCCTTAATTTTTTAAATCAAGAAAGCTGGCGTCCTCACTCTCAATAGTAAGGGGTGCAGTGGGGGAGTCAATTAAATGGGCCACCTCATCTCTTATATGGTGTCGTAGCTCCATCCTTTCAACGCCAAGGTGCTATAGCTTCCACTGTTGAACTTGGTTTTGGTATGAAATGAAACCCGATCTTGATCCGAATAAGTGAGAAGAATGCTAAGGCATTAAGAAAATTATGAAAACTAGCACTACTAAAATATTACATCGCCAAAATTTTGAATATTAGATATTAGTAAAGCGCGATGTCAGATGCCAAGCACCAAAGCCCTTAGTCCTCTAGAAAATTAAGCTTAGGAAGGTATTTCACAAAGGCGATGGTGCCAGATCCTAGCGTCGAGGTGGTTTACTCTCATAATTGAGACCCAAGTGATAATATTAAAACATTTATATCATGATTCAAATTATACCTATAGTCGGTGACACTACAAGTATAAGCATTGAAGGTGCTAAGTCCTCATGAAATTAAACTTTGGCAGGCATCTCATAGCATCATGGCACTGATATCATAGCACAAAGGCCCTGTGTTTCCATACTCAAATGATAATATTAGGACATTTACAATGTAATCCAAATTATACCCCAGAGCGTCGTGACACTATAAATATAGTGCTGAAGTGCTGAGCTCTCATGTTTTTGAATCAATCATTTCAGCTTAACAATATTGAGGGGCTAATTTACCAGCATCCAGGCACTGATCCCTATTATTAAGCATATTATTCTATAAATTTTAAATCTTGGAGCATTACATAGTGAAAACACAAGGGAATAGAAATAAAGAAGGCACATTTTTTAAATGAGAATTTTATTACAAAAAAATTATAATAAAAAAAATAATAAAGAAATAAAAAAATACAAATACAAAATATAAAAATAAAAAAAGAGTTGGGGAAACTAATTGTCATAATCATCCTCCTCCTCTCTGCCTGGCTTTGATGAGGTAGCTACTATTAAGACACCGTAGGAAAAAAAAGCCTGACCTCGATCTCCAAAATCATAATTTTCAAACATATGGATCGATTAGTGTCGTATTGAATTGGGCATATAAGAAATTTATTTTTGATGTTGAACCATACGATAATCAAATTTCCTTTCTAAAGCCTATTGCCTATGGCTACTCTCACCACCACTTTCTTTAAATCAGACTTACTGCTTAATGATTGAGAGGATTGTGGTCAAGGTCATGGGGCATGTGAGCTCTCCCCTACTTCGAACCTTGAGCCAACTCCTTAATAAGCCTTTATTATAGAAGCCTTTTAAATAAGTACTTCTTCATCGAGCTCCCAAAAAACACCCGTCGTAGTGTACAAATCATAGATAAGAGAGGGATAACCATACCCTCTTGTAGTATTGCCCATAAGCAAATTACAAATAGAATTATAAATAATCTTCCCTATATCAATTATAAAGCCCTTTTGAATTTCAAAATTCAAAATGGCCCCATCCTTGATTTCCTCACTGATATTACCAGTGGCATCAGCTTGGTAGAAATTAAATAATGCCAAAATTTTGAGTCTACTGTTAGGCCGGCGGTAGGAAAGTTAATAATTCTTTCCTCAGACCATTTTCACTAGATGTTAGTATTTCTATCAATGAAAATCAAGAATTTCATCAAAATGGATGTATAATAGAATGATATTGATCATAAGCCACATTTGGTAATTTTTAATATGCATTTATGCTAGTACTTTAAAAACTTACGAGTTTCCCCCGAATAAAAACTTTATTATTCTAGTGCTCTTTCGCATTGGCGAAGAACTCTTGTACCATGGGGATGACATAAGAGCTACATTTGTAGGTCTGCTTAGCCCAATCACATTCATTGATAACCCCTTCTACTCTCCCACTAGGGCTATAAAAGTTTCTTTTCGGGATGAGATGTTTGTGACTAAGGGCGTGTTGATACCTTTCTTCAGCTTTTGCACTATTAGACTCGCTTGAAGTCACCCTCCTCTCTTATTAATGAATCTCTTGAGTGGCATGATTACTTTCTTAGTAGGAGAGAAAGCTAAGAGAATGAGAGAGAGCTCTAAGAAATAAAAAATGCAGAATGAAAAATAAATGACAAGTCCTAAGGGGTTTACTTATAAACCCAGCCTAGCATCACGGTGTTACAATGTTAGTGTTGAGGAGCTAACCTCTCAAGTTCTAAAATGGTAGCATAGTCGCTCGCTCACATCAACACCTGCTCATCTAGTAAAGTCGATTAATGTGCCAGTCTAAAAAGAGTTTTCATTATCATTAATTTTATAACTAAAAATGTGGCAGGCATTTATGTAGCATTGTAAAGCTCTAACACAGCACCACAATGCTGTTCAAAAAGTTTGTCCTTTCCATTTAAAGCCCCTGCCCATCTACTAGCTTTTTTTGTCTTTGATAAGCCGTGACACCATATAATCGACTTTGCGCATTGTCGGTTGGTCAATATGAATACCTTTCTATATACTCAAAGCCAAGAGACCAATCGATAGTGTCATAAAGCTAAGCACCAACATGTTATGCTCCTAGCACCGTGTGGCTACCCTAATAAACATTTTTTTTAATGTTGTCGCATTTAATAAGTATGGACCTAAATTGCCCATATGTGCCCTATCACATATATAAAAATCCAAATTTAAATGTTTGAGGATGTTGCATGGGTTAAATTTCCTGATTGGGTCTTATGACTGAGTTCGGGTTAACAAAATCTAATAATTCTCTAATGATGGTAGATGTTGACTATAAAATTCATCTGGAAGGGATATGTTTAAATTGGATGAAATTCATCATTTAAAATAAATTAAAGTAAATAATCATCCACCCATTCATCATTATTTGTCAAGGAAGACAAGCTAAAAAAACTCTTGCTCATAAAAAGCTAATGTCAAAATTAAATATATCTATATTCATACTCAAATAATCTCTAAGTAGGGGCGTCTTGTGTTCGTTTTATGACTTAAACGACTCCACATGAAATGTACGACCCTTTTGGTGGCTTGGCTTTATATATACTCCATTTTATTTCGATCACAACAATTATGTTCCTGGCTTTGCTTCATGAGCCATGAATTATGCAATATTTAATAAGAAAAAAACCTTCTGTTAGCTAAGGTTGACTTAAATTTATCACCTTAGACAAATTTCATCCCAGGTCTACAAGGATACCTGTTGACCTCTTTTTTTAGAATGAGCTCTTAACCCCTCCATCTTAGACATAGGACTTCTCTTAGACTTTAAGAGTTCCTTAGTCTTAGGACATATCTAGTGATTAGGTGGACTTAACATGCGCAGAGACTTAAAAGAGTTAGCCATAGGGGTAGGTGAGTGTTAGAAAAATTTTCCTACCCTTGGCTTGAACCACTCCTCACCTTCATTCAAGTCAAACTCCAAATCAATCTTATTTGATTTTCTCCAAACTCAAATCAATGCCACATTATTGAAATCCATAATTGAATTCCAAGTTGAAATTCCAAATCCCAAATTTTTCCTACGTCATTGATTTGCCCTTCATGGACTTTTAGTCAAAATCAAATCTAAAACACCTCAAACTCATGAGATTTTCTCATAATTCATTTATATTCTCATTTATATTCATATATATATAAATGAAATATAAATTCAAATTAATCAAACCAAATTTAAAATTCAAGTTCCAAATTCCAAATATTTCCTAAGTCCTTTAAATCCCCTCTTAACGACTTAGCCTAAATTATCTCCCGATCAATTCAAACTCATGAGATTTTCTCATAATTCATTTATATTCTCATTTATATTCACATATATGAATGAAATATAAATTTAAATTAATCAAATCAAATTCAAAAATCAAATCCAAAACTCCAAAATTTTTGAAGTCCTTTAAATTTCCTCTTAAGGATTTAGCCTAGATCATGATCAAATCACTTCAAATTCATCAAATTTTCTCATAATCCATTTATATTCTCATTTATATTCACATATATAAATGAAATATAAATTCAAATAATCAAAACCACTTCCAAAAATCAAACTCAAATTTATTCAAAATCCAACCTAAGCCTTTCAAGTCAAAATCTTGAACTTAGCCAAATCAATTTCAAATTAAGCCAAACTCTTGATTTTCCTTGATTCAATCAATCCTTGATCGTGAATCTAAATATAAACATAAACTTCAATAAATCAAAACTCAATTCAAAATCAAACCCAAATTCATTCATATTCTTCCTTTGAATATGAAATTGTCAAATGAATTAAAACCCATTTGGCAAATTCTGAAATGGATTTATATTTGATTATAAATCCATATAGTTCAATCAACTTCGACTTTTTTTTCACACTTAATTACCAATATTATGGTAAATTCTAATCCTACCAAATTGGATTACTAATCCCATCTTTTTCATCATAATCAACAATCATCATTTGGATGATCAATCAAATTAGTCAAACCAAGTCAACACTAAGTTGGCCAAAATGAACCCAAAATAAAACATCATCCAATATGCAAAATTGATTGAAGTATTGATCTAACTTCTATGTTTCATTTTAAGTCAACATTTGAGCTCTTCAGCAATTTACAGTTGGCCCAAAACCTAAAAGTCAAAAGTGTCAAAACTTGGTCTAAGAATTGATTGAAACTAATGGGTCAAATTCATTCTCAAATGATTGTTAAAAGACCAAAGCCTCAATAAATTTAAACCCCAATAAAAGGGTCATGTTGAGCCAAATTCAAACTTTGATTGGAAAGATACCTCCACTATAAACTAACCAAAACTAAACCTACCTGACCAGCTCAAATAGGTCAAATGGGTCAAATTAATCAACTTGATCCATTTGACCTAAATGAAGTAATATGAACCAAATTCAAACCTAAACCAAATTGAATCAAACCAAAGCTACCAAAATATTTCAAATGGTCATATGAACTTGACTTAGTTTGATTGATGGTCAACTTGACCCAAGTTGACCATGAACCAAACCATACAAAATGAACTCCAAATCTAATGAAACTTGGCCAAACCTATTTTCTCAACATGCCCAACATATCCAAATTCAAAAATTAGCCAAATGACCATTTTACCCCTAGGCCATAGAGCAAATTTTGGCCAAATCTATGGGGAATTTGGTCAATTCCTCTTCATACATACTTGATACTCTCCTAATAGGTCAAGTAAACCCTATGGAGAGTGGTGCACCCAACCCAATGGGTTTCAGTCAGCCCAACTTGACCCAAGGCCAAAATCGAGCACATGGCTCAAATTGGCCACATGAGAATCATGCTCCCACTCAATTTAAAGCACATGGGGAGTTACCACTTCACTCTCTAGCCCAAACCGACCATGTGCAAGCCTCTAACAGATCAAACAACCCACTGCTTAAGGTCAATTGGATCAAAATGGCAAGTGAAGCTTTGACCGTCCGATTACCTAAAGGGGAGATATACTCCTCCTAATTCACTTCAATTCCAAGAGAGCCTAATTCGATTGAGTAAATGAGAGTGAGAGGAGTCATTAGCAAGAGTTTCTAAGCTCTCTGGAAGAAGATTGAAGTTGCCATTCTCTATTTCCCTTAAGCAAAAATAGGGGAGCTCCAAGGATTTGCCAACTTTCTCCCTGCACCAAACCAAGTCAATTCACTTTGCATACTCCACCAGAGGGTCAAGTTGAGCTTGCCCAAGCCCTTTCCCAAGCTCCAAAGGCAGAGAAGGATTCACCTAGATCAAAGTCGTAAGGAAGCTAAGGAGGGGTCGGTCCATAGAGCTATCAACTCAACCTTAAGAGCTAAAACTTTCACCAAAGCTTCGTCTCAACCAGACGAAGTTCCTCCAAGGGAATCGAGCGCCGGTGATCACCTCCGGCGAGGCATTTTCCGATCGCTTAACTCAAAGTGGTGTGGAGCTTTGTGAAAGAAATTTTGATTCCATAAGATTTCAATCGTTAGATGTGCTTGCCATTAGGGTTAGATGGTGTGTGCAAGATTTCATCCCATGGATCAGCTGGATCTCCCTTTGGGGACGATCTCCATTATTCCTCGGAAGAAGGATGATCTCGCCATCCATTCGTGCATTTTGGATGGGATTAGATTAAATGCATGTTTTATATCCTATTTTATCCTTTTAAAATCGTGGATTAAATCTGGTCGTTCGATCCTTGATCAAGCGGCGAAGCGCGTGTAGCGCCACCGCCACGATGCTTCTGATCATGATGATGTTTAAGTGGCCACTTTCACGACTGTAAAGCGTAGTCGTGTTGGTGGCTGTAGGATTAAGGATTAATCCTATAAACTTCTAAAATTCATATCTTTCTAAAGGAAAATAAAAAAAAATGAGGAAAATTACCACTGGAAGATAATTCAATCTAGAATATTCTAAAATTGGTTTTAATGAATTTTGAATATTGTCTTTTATGATTTTAGGTTTTATTGGAAATCATAATTTGCTAATTACTCCTTAATTAATCCATTGATTAATTTGAAACCTCTTGAATGTATTTTGGGGATGACTTACACTCCCTTAATTTTCTTGGGGTTTATTGGTAATTGAGAAATTGCTAATTCATTTTTTAATTATCCCCTTAATGTAATTAAGATTAATTAAAGGTTTGATTAGTGGTTTAACCCTTTGTTGAAGTTGATTAAGGTCTATTTCAGTGAATAGGAGATTTAAGGAATAATTTTGGGGCATTTCCCCTAAGCTATTCCTTAAACCCCCTTTTTCTTTTTTAATCTCCTCTTAATTAAGGGCTAATGCACTAATGACCTTTTAATTAATTTCTTAAAATTCTAAAATTTTTTAGAACTTAATTAATCTACTTGGGGGTAAATTCTTAGGTGTTCAAGAGCCTAAGTTCAATTAAGGAAATCAAAATTCAACTCATATGTGTGAGGGGTGTTTTGAAATTACTTAAGTTAAACCCTTTAGCTTAATTAATCATTAATCATGAGCCAAATTTCATTAGACCCCTTTCTTCCTAGGTGCATTGCAAATTTAAATTTCTTTTGAGATTTTATGTTATCTCATTGGCTCATAATTATTGATTAACTATCGGGTGGTGTAGTAAGGGTAATTAACATATTTAATTCATACTTTAACTTAATCAAAATATAAAATGAATCTAATCATCTAAAAATTAAACAAAAATGTCAAACACATGTGGGAATGGGTTAGGAACAACAAACTCAACTAATATTTTCAAAATTAAGTCAAATTCAAGATCAAATAAAAATCACATTAAACAAACTTTGATTTACTTTAAACTTTCTTATTTTATAAGATTGTCTTTAAGATTTAATTAAAGTGAATGTGTTTACATGCTTTCATTATTTTAGTTCTTCCCCAACATGCTAAATATGTGTGTCATATGATTTAATGCATCCATGCTTTTCAAAAATCAAATTTAAAATAAAAATATTTCCTTTATGTCAAATTGCATGTGTTGGCTAAAATAAGAATATGAGTGATTATTATCACTATTAAATTCAAATTATTTTTAAAATATATGAATCAATTATCAAAAGTTTTCAGGTAATCAATCCCAAATATAATTTTTGTTCTTCTACCTCTGTTGATCTTCCACGTAATCCGTCTACATCTTTGTCTTCTCTTTTGCGGAAGAGATCTGATTTGTCCAACTTGTAGCTTTTGCGCTTATTCGCTGGCAAACTTTGCATGTGATTTTTTTTTTTGCATCACTTTTCCAATCAGGTTTAGCATCTATTTCTGGCTTTTACTCTTCCGATCATGCTGCTTTGGGGTTGCATGAAGTTGGACTCCCTCAATCTGTTGGAAGTCTTTACGATTTATTTTTTGTGATGATCCTTGATTTAGGTTGCTCCTTGTTTGTTTTTTGTTTGTCTTTTGATATTCCCGATTTGTGGTGTTGGAGTAAGCCCTCTTTTTTGGTGTTCTTGTTTGGTACTCTACTATAATGAAATTTAAGCGAACAATTCAAAAAATCGATATGCAGCAAAAATAGTTTGTAAGAACTGATGTTACTATTGCCCACTAAATCGAAACGTTAGATGGGAAAATAGAGTGTAGGACTGAAACGAAGTCTGCCTCTATAGGAGTGTCAAAAATATTTGAGATATCAATAATTCTGATTGTGGGAAACATGCTAATTAAACTCTTACGGTGGAAAGGTGCATATTCTTTCTTGGTGGAAAGGTGCGTTCTTTCTGGAAAATTGTCTGTTTTTTTTATAGTTTCGATAGAACTAGTACTAGAGTTTCAGGCGTGATTCTTGGTATGAAATATCCGTTTCTTTTACCAAGGTGTTATATGTTAATAAATGAGTAGATTATTTGTTTCTATTTGTCTTTTTTTACCTGCTTCGGATCTTTGTTTGTGATTATGGCCATTCTCTTAAGCAAATATTTACTTCAGGTTTTCTTTGTGTTACATCGACTTTTGCAGGTGAACCTCCTCCTTTTGAGTTATGAAATTTAATATTAACTTTCATGCGTTGATATAACAACTTGCTCTCGATGCACTTTCACTCCAGCACAGTTGCATTTCACACCCTTCATTACAGTTTCTTGTTCTTCTTGTATGCATTTAACATGTTCTCAGATTTTTGGCTTTATTTTTAAATTACGCCTGTAAATTGCTACTGCACTTGATCGTATGATCATATATCACAAGTGTACCAAAAAGTAGATATCCTCATCTCTAGAATCCGGGTTATCTCCAATTTGAATAACTATTTTAACTAATTCCTATCTTTATGTATTTTACTGGAATGAATATTTCTATGCATGTTCGGAATTAGAAAATATCTAACCATTAATTCAGATCACTAAGAGCAAGTAAAGTTAAGAAAATAAGTTGTACAAGAAACACCAAGGATTTTAAAAGAAGTTTACCCAATTTAAGACTGTTTTCTATTGCAGCCACTGCAGATTTATTATAATGATGATAATGAAGGATTACAAAGGAGAAGAATGAACTTCTTTAAAAAATTTGACTAGTAATTTTTTGTTAAACAATCAGAAATTTTTTTAATTCTGAGGTTAAGTTTATTATGGACACTAGGCGGTTGTCATTCATGTTAACAAATATTTATTATTGTATTGCAGGTAGAGAAGAACGAACTTCGAGAATAGAAGTTGGGTTTGAAATTGGACAAGGAGAAACTGGAGCAATGGCAACCTCCTGCTTCTTACTGGTTGATTGGCTCACTAGGAGATCCCGTCCAAAGTTGTTTCTAAGGGTTCTTGATATAGGGGAATTTCTTGAGCAAAGTGTAATATATTAGTCTGGTTATCACGAACTTAAAAAAATTTGAAGTGTTTTTTTATTTTTATGTAGTTTTTTTATTGAATTCATATTGGTTACCAGTGCTTCAGTCTCTTCCACGAGAGAAGAAATTTTTAAGAGTATATTTTTTTATCGGTCATATCATTAATTAATTATTATTTAAAAATAATAATTTAATTTAATCCCCTTTCGCTTTTATATCATTATATTATTATTTTGTGAGAAAAATAATAAGACTTTGAAATCACTTTAAAATCTATCAATATGATTCAATTAATTCATTAATATTAACTCAAATGATATAATTTTTATTTAAATGATAAAATAAATGTGATTTATTTATTTTAGTGTTCATAAAGTTAATCAAGTATCAATAATACGAATATATATATATATATATATATATATATATATATATATATATATATATATATATATATATATATATATATATATATATATATATATATATATATATATATATATTTTGAGCTTCCTATAAAAGTAAATGAAAAAATATTTTAAATTACATAACAGTTTTCAAATATCATTTAAATAATTTATTTATCAGTTCAAGTTACATAGAGATTTTTCACAATATTTAATTTTTCACTTTTAAAATAAATATATTATAATCTTTTTTAATCAATTAGTAAATTTTTATTTATAATATATTTATATTTTAATATATATTTAATTTATTAATTTAATATTTTAATTAATGAAAAAATTTCACCAATTACTCTACATACAATAGATTCACAACATGCGCATCTTTACTTTATACGCTCAACCAAACAGAAAATATAATTTTCATGTATTTATTTTACATACAACCAAATAATTATAAAATATTCATAATTCATTGCATTCACTTTACATTGCATTCCCTTTAAACTGCATTCTTTTTACATAGAACTAAACAACCCCTTAATGAAAATCGTGCATCATAAACATCCAAAATTTTTTAAGTAAATTACTTTGTATGCATCATAAAGTGTGCTAAACATTCCTATTTGTATGTATAGATATGTTTAGAAATTATTCATATGCATGTTATACATGTTGGAAAAGAAATGAAGTGATGTATGTTTTGTGAATATAGTTCATTTTACTTAATTTTAAAATACATTTTTTTTTGAATAGGTTTGTTTAGAGTTCATCTAAATTTAGGATTAATTAAAATACTTAATTAAAATATTCACTAAATAAAATTAAAACATGAATTCACTTTAGAAATTATTTAGGTTAAGGAAGGAAAGAGAAGTTCTTTTCTCTTTCTCTCTCTTTATAACTTAATAATTAATTCTAGGATTTACTTGAACCTAATCAAAATATAAAAATAAAATCAACCCAAAACAACTAAACATCTTAAATAAAACTCCCCTCTAAGTTGAACATCTTCAAACTTAAAAAAGTCTAACTCAGCATAAAGATACCAAAAAATCTCTAAAGACACATTAAAGTCACTACTTCTATTAGACTGCATGATTTGATGTTTACTTTTATTTTGTGATATATATTTTAGTTTGGATGTTAGGGTGTATGCTCGTAGAATGATTGATGGGACGATTTAGTTTAATCATTACCTTCTATAGGGGATTGTGCTAAAGGGGCGCAGTCATAAATAAAAAAATAACTACTTTTGTTGTGCAGGTGCTTATACCCCTTAGCATAATCCAATAGGCCAAGTGGACTTAATCACCCATGTGTGGGGTGATAAGTCTAATATACATGCTTGAGATTTGTATGGTTTGTTTTAGCTAATCTCTATTTTACATGTATTAATTAGATTTCTATTTTCTCCTTTTTATGTAATTTTATAATTATGATTTTGAAATGATTATTATGGGGGATTAGGATGAACATTGGTCATAAGATCTCATCTTATGCATCATGTGAAGCCTCTAGAGCATCCACCTTCCAACCATCCAAAAGAAGAACCAAAGAAGAAAGAAGAAAAGAAGAAGAAAAAAAAGCCCCCCCATAACAATGAGTTCCTTGCTTAATTGTAATTAATTCATTTGTAATCCAGGTTGTATAAGGGTAGAGCTAATTACCTAATTTCTTTTCTCGGTTTTATGGGTGGTACCCACCACAATGGCCTTTATTCTTTATGACATATTATAAATTTATTGATGATTTATTTAGCTTGCATTAAGTGGCATCATTTTTCTAGTTTCTTCTTTGCTTTATGTACTTGGATGTGGATTAGGCTCTTAGAAAAAATAAATCTTCTACCAAATTTAATAATTCAAAACTAAAATAAAGAAACTCATAACCTCACCTAAAGTTTATGTTTAAAATTAAGATAAAAGAATTAGCAACTCTATTTGGATGAGCATTTCTTTAACATCATGCATAAATTTGTATTATTTTTACTCTTGATTGGAGGGCTTCCATCTTTACCACAGAAACTTGGCTTGACCTTTGAGAGCTATGATGGAAACACACATTCTCCTTCTCATTAATTTTGGCTAATAATCTCATTTCTCACGCATTAAACATATGGATCTTATTAGCCTGAGTCAAAATGATTTTCCAAAAATTAAAATAAAATGAAATCTGAATTCAATTAGATTTAAGTCATTTGAAGCATACTTTTACATGATCTAGTCTCTTTAGGGAGTGAGTTTAAGGACTTAGTCTCTTTCTAAATAAATAATAGCTAGCTATCTTGCATAAATCATATGACTTGCCTACATGGATTTAAAATCGTAAGAGGAGTTAGTTGACGCCACCCCTGCATCGGTTGTGAGTTCTCGGGTGGTTTGTCTCTTGTGGAAGCAAACTAGATACCCATTTTGCCTTAGATTTAAGTCATGCTTTTGGCCTCAAAAAGCTCAGATTTAGTTAGGTTGCTTCTCCCCTTTATGAGTCATAAGCATAAATCCTTTCCTTTTAGGCATTTCCATAATCTTGTGTTATGGAATCATAAGCCCTAAATTTCTAATGAAAAATTCAACTCAAATAAATTAAATTAATTTTTTTAAAAAATGTAAAGCCCAACCATAGGCTCGTTTGATATGCTCGCTAGGTTTCCTAGTATCGTGGGTATCTCTACTTATCTTCCTTTGGCTTTGCTAATAACTCCATCTCTTTGATCAATCCCATTTGATCTTCCAAAATAAGCTAATCGATTGATAGTCCAACCTATTGAAATTTTTGGAGACAATGATCATTTATCTTAATCGAGAGTATTCCTAAGGAATCTCATTCCTTAGGATGTAATTAACTATGGGGGCTTGCCTCCATAGGGAACTTAATGAACTCAGTTATAAAATAAACCCTGCTTTACTTTTTCATGTAAAATAGGGGAAGAATCTCTAGTACATCATCTCGCAGGCCCATAAGTCCTTAGGAGTCCTTATTTAGGTGATTATGTCCATCAGGTGACTTCTATCTTTCGAGATAATACACCTTTCTCTCAATGTCGCGGCGTGATCACCCTAATAAGTACACTTGCGATTCTATGTGGTGTCCATCTAAAGAAAGAAGCAATCATCATCATATTGAATTTACTCTCTCTTTTTTTCTTGCTCTCTTTTATCTTTATCTTTCTTTCTGGGAGGGATGAAGATAAGAAGAGAATTCAAGGAGGAGGAAAGGAGGAGATTGATTGATGATGATGATTGCCTTCACACACACACACACACACACACACACACACATACATATATATATATATATATATCAATATATATATATATATATATATATATATATATATATATATATATATATATATATATATTTCACCCACAATATTTTAGCGCAATGATTCGACAATGATTCTTCGATCAGGAACTATTTCCTTTGGCTAAGTAGACTAGGGACCATGACAGCCCAGGATGACGGAACCATGAGATCTTGATCGAGCATGTCATTATCCTCGAATATACATTTTATGTTAAATGACAATCATTTATGCCATATTACTCACCGTTAGACACTAATTCATATCAAGTAGATATATTTATTTTCAACCTTAATCGAGAGTGCTCTCATACTATGATAAGAGGGGTAATTAAATATGAGGGCTTGAGTTCATAGAAAGTGGAACACATAACTCTCACATAATGTTAAAGGAAATTTGGTTGGATATATATCAATCTGTCTCATAAAAAATATACTCTTACCCATCCTAATAAAGATAGCGGAGAGCATCCTCAAAGGTATTTTTTCTGAGCAATGAAAAGGATGTGCCCCATACTTAAAATGTTAGAGATTTATAAAAAATTTTCCCATGAGATAACCTCTTTATACTTATTTTTATTATTTAGAGATCAATACAAATTTCTTATATAATGAATGTTTTTGAAATATAAAATTAAGAATTTTTTACTAACTCCCTCAAAGCCCTAGCGAGTCATAACAACCTAAGGAACTTATTAAGTAAAATTAATCTAAGTTAACAATGAGGGAGTTACATGTCCACTTAGGTCACTCGAAAAGCTACCTTTGGCTCAAGTAATAAGTTCTAGTTGGTGCACCACATATGGCCCAAATAGAGAACTTAAAAACTTGGCACGTAATTCTTGGCCTGAGTGCACTAAGGTTAATTCAACAGTCTAAGTTAAATCAAATTATGAATAATAAATGACAGTGGCCGAGTAGTTAGTTAAAGCTTTATGGGCTTAGACTACCAAGAACTCCAATGCATTCTACCCCATTCTTCTTTGTGTATGGGTCCAAGCCATTATGCCCTTGGAGGTTCAACACCCATCATTAAGGATAGTTGTGGGTGATAAAATCACAATTGTGCAAAATGCTAAACTATGATTGAAAGAACTCGTAGGTTTGGAGGAGAGACACTTACAAGCATATCAGAACCTCGAGTTGTATAAAACTAGAATGGCTCATGCTCATAACAAGTTGGTCTGCCCTATAGCTTTTCAAGTTTGAGAGCTTATCTTAGTTCTAAGAGACCAATTGTGGCCCATTGCAAGATGGGAGGCAAGTTTGAATCTACTTGGGAAGGCCCTTTCACCATAGAAAAGGCTTACCAAGGTGGCTCCTTTCAAATGATCAAGCATAAAGGTGAATGCCCAATGCTTCCAATCAATGGGCTTTACCTAAAGAAATATTATGCATAAATAATGTACCAAATAATCTTCTTAGCAATAAAAATTTCATTTTAACCAAGTTGTTCTCCAAGTTAGAATGTTTTCATTTACCAAACTTTCGATGTATTTAGGATAGGTGTAAGAGAACCAGAGTGGCATCTTAGCCCTCACTTGAACAATATAATCACAAAATTGCATGCAAATACAAACTAATCAAACACAAATCTAATTACCTCAGACTATTTTAAGTTGAGATAAGACCCCCAATGACCCTCACTTAATAGCTGCTCTAGGTCGAGTTCAATTCACCACTTAGACAATGAATCACCCCAACGGTTATCCCTGCCTAGAAATATGTGATTCCTCGTGCTTTTTTTATGGCTTGATCATTGCAAACCAATAAGCCCCTTTTTCCATCTCGATGTACTTTACTACATAGCTAGTAAGTTATATTGATAGCTAATTGTGTTCTTGAAGATGTGAGTTCCCCGAGCTTTCTTCTTGAGCTGACTATCATATGCTGGCTAGGTTCAATACATATCCGAGGGTTAGGATAAGACTCCTAGTGGTTTCTCTCCCTTTAGACTACCTCAAGCTAGGGTTCAATTATCCTTTATGACTCTCGCTTAGTAGTCTCCCTAGGTTAGATAGTATTTACAGCAGACGACAAACTAACCTGACATTCAGTTTCTCTTAGGAAGATGTGAGTCTTCGATACTTTCTTCCTAGATTGATCATCACAAATTGATGGGCACCTTAGGTTGGCTGGTGTTCTCCTTATTGATGGTAACCCGCCTGGTGTATAATACCTCTTAGATAGATGTGAGTCCTCACATTTTCTCTCTGTGTCAGCCATCGTACATCTAGGCTTTATATTTTAGGGATTATGATAAGACCCCAGAGTCACCATCACTATGGGCATTCTATTTGGGTCACATCCTCATGATCCCCTTCGATTGACGTTACCCTTTCTTAATAGCCATTCTTTTGGTTGGAAGCTCGTGGGATGTATGGACTATCCCTTGGGCCAAGAATTTGAGATAGGCTAAAGCCCCCATGGCTTCTTCTTAGTATTACCCATCGTAAACCAATAGGGCATGTGCTAAACAAATAAACAAACAAAAATAAAATAACATCCCTTGTGGATTAGGATAAGTCACCCCAGCGACTCCTTTTCCCAACTAGGAATCCTATCTTTTTTGGATAGTATCAGCAAAACTCCATATAGAAATCACCTTGACTATTTAAGTTGAGATGAGACCCCTAGAGTCCCTCATTTAGTAGTCACCCTAGCTTAGGTTTGACTTGTTCTACAATCAGCATGTTACCCTGGTGGTTGATTATGCTTTCTTCCTAGTTTAACCATTGCAAACTGATGGGCAACCCTTAGATTGTATAGCCTCTACTATATGGCCAATATACTATTCTTTTGAGTCAGTAAGCCTAAGGTAAGTCCAAGCTTTTGCCCTTCCATAGTATGACTCATCGCAAACGGACTGGGTCCATTTGCATATGTTTAGGGTTATTATCATGCCTTCGAGACCCCTTTCCCTAGTGACTATTTTAAGATTGGATCAAGCCATTAAGACCCCTCTCTTAGTAGTTGCCCCTTAGGTTGTGTGGTATCGTCCTATGGATGGGCAGACTACTCCTTTGGGCTTGTTAATCTAAGGTAGGACTAGGCTCTTATAACCCTTCCTTAGTTTGGCCCATCGCAAACCAATACGGTCCATATCTATTTTCCAATCAAATATAAATCAAAATCAGCACGAATTACTAAAGTCAAATAGAAAAAAAATCATCAACTAAACTAATTAACCAAACTAAATCAATCAAACTAAACCAACTTTAATCCAAATATCACTCGTCTTTAACAGTGTCCTTATTCGTGCCTTTGGCATAATTCAATCCCCGATAAATTCATCTTTGTGTATTTAATGCAAAGATGTTTTCAAACAATCATTCTTAACAAATCTTCATTCATGCCCCTGGCATGACTCGAGCCCTGGTAGAATCCTTTTTTGTGTTCTTGACATGACACTAAATTAGAATAAATCAAACCAAATGCAGACAATTATCCTCATGTGCCCTAGTATGAGATGCAACAAACTAAATTACATTAAGATCTAAGTTTCTTTTACCCCTCTATTTAGGTACGAATAGTCTTTGTTGATGTTCATGACCTTCTCTGATGCTTTTGATCATCTCGGTTAACACTAATATGTATGGTGTGTCTTATTAGTTACACCACACCTATTTAGGGTCTTTTTTGACCTCATTTTTTGAGTGAGGATTAATTCTTCCCATTTTAGATCTAGGAGCCTTCTAGACACCTAGATTTTCTTACTGCTAGGACACTTCTAGTGATTAAGGGAACACTAAATTTGAGCCTAATGACATATAGGGCATAATTCTAAGCCTAGTGTTTACCTTATGAAAAATAAGTTTCACCTACATTAAGGCCTGAACCAAGACATATTCCCATTCACTCATCCAACTTAAGTTCATGTAGATGGAGTCAAACCAACCTCAATCCTATTCAATTAATCTTAATTGAATTGGGATTTCTAATCCAAGCTTCAAACCAAATTAACTTACACCTTAACCCAAATTAACCCCACCATAATTCTATAACTCCATTCAAACCCATTTAAGTAAACTAAGCTCAATTTGATTTTCTCAATTGCTATAATTATTCAATAGATCATTTTAAGCACCTCCAACACTTGCAATCAAGCCAATTGAACCAGGGGAATTTGATCAACCCAAGTTAGCCCATTTGACATAAAAAATTTAAATGAGCCAAAACCTGATTAAGCCCAAATCATTCGCGATCAAAGCCTCCAATCAACTTTAAATTTATCATTGAACACATCCCAGCCATCTATAATCCGAATTTGCCCAAGTTGGCTTGACTTAAACACTTAACTCAAAGTGACCTAAAAGGGTAATTAAGCCAAACTCCAATTAAAATCCCATTAAATCAAATCAAGCCATCCAATGCCTTTATTAATGATTGTAGGTCATTACTAAACATCCACTACAAAAAATTAAACCTAATCAAGTCAATTTGACCCTTTGACCCAAATTGACTCAATTGACCTAAAAGGTCAAATTGAACCAAATCAAAATCTTAGACTAAATTGGATGAAACCAATGTTTCTAACCAATCACCAATTCAATATTAAACATGATTCAACCTTCAATTGAACCCAATTTGGCCAACCCAACCTAATTATCCCACTTAGCCCAATTTGACCTAAAGGGTCAAATTGAACCAAATCACTCCATAATCCAAATCAATTCAAATCAGCTCTACCAATCATTTACAAATGACCAATTGAACATAAACCTAACCCTTGCTCAATCCAATTTGGTCAAATTGGTCAACATGACCCATTTGAACTAAATAGAACCATATGAGCCAAATCTAAATCTAACTCAAATTTAATCAAAGCAATTATACTCATTTAGTCCAAATGACCAATTGAATGTGCCCAAATTATCACTTTGATCCAATTTGGTCAAAATGGTCAACTTAGCCCAACTTGACCCATTTGGCCCATATGGGTCAAATTGAGCCAAACCCAACCAAACTAAGCTCAAACCCAACCAAATTTGGAATGACTCATCCGTGGGTCACCATGGGCCTGCCCAAGTGGGCCCAACCCATGGTGAATCCGATTTGGGTCAAACCTATTGAACCAAGCCACCCAAATAGGATAAAATCCTTATTTGGGTTGGTTCTCCACCCCCTTACCTCATGGTAGCCACCTTTGGCTCTTCTAGGATGAAAGACCACTGACCCAACCTAACCCAAAACTATTGGGCTCAGCCATTGGCTAAGAGAGGGAGAGTTCACCCATGGGAAATCATTGGTCCACCTAAGGAAGAGGGTACACTTCATGGAAGCCCACTACACTCCCTCAATCTCTCATCCTCAGCCACCTCAGCAGTCCCCTGCCATCTCCAACCACTTACTCCGATCAGATGGCTACCAAAGGTTGAACCAATCCTAGCCCATGGTTCAGCTAGAGAGGAAAGTATACTCCTCCCCATCCATTCAAACTTAATAATGAGTTTTCTTAGAGCATTCCACATAGTCCTATACCTTCTACCGAGCTCCTCGTGCACTCCACCGTCGGTGAGACTAGCTCCCGATCGGACTTCAGAGCTCCATTCATCCAAACTTCCAAAATCTCTACCAAACTCAAATTAACTCTTTCCAAATCTTAATGTCACTCCGACAAGCCAAAACGAATCATTTACCAAGCGATTAGATCATCAAAAGGTGTCCCTAGATCAACTCCGATGAGCTTTGCAGTGGTGTTTGGCCCACAGACCAATCGACAAAGAGGTAGCTCGAGATCTTCTCAACAAGGCTTTGTCTCTTCAAGACAAAGATACCTTTATCAGTGGACCACCGGTCTATAGCTCTGGCTAGGTAAAAGTCTAGCAATCATAGTCTCAATCTCTTGGTGTTGGTCTTTTGAAGTGAATCATATTTTTGTGTGATCTACATTGTATAATCTCCTAGATTAATCTCGATCATCCTATTCGAGATTAGACAGGCGAGACAAAACTACATTCACCATCATTGAGTTAGTTGCCACATTGAATGATTTAAGTGGTCAATACTACGATGCCACGTGGAAAGTGCTATCATGTCAGCATTCGCATGGCGCTAATATTTTAAAGGGTCAATTAAGGCTTAAAAATGTAATTAAATAGTCAAAACTTTAAAAAAATTAGAATTAATTGTAGAAAATCTAAAAATTCAAATAAACTCATTTTGGAAAGGTTAGAGGAAAATTTAATAAAAATAAAATATTTAATTAGTACCAAATGAATAGTGCTTAATTAAGGTTTCAAGCTCAATCTAATTGCCATAATTAAGGCCAAATTACTTAGCTACTTAATTCCAAATTTGGTGTGATGATTTTATGGGATGTCCTCTATCTCCTATAATTTTCTTTGAATTATTTTCCATGTAGTTTAAAGATTTTGGAATTTCAACCTTAATTACTCTCTTTAACTAAATAAATGATTATTAAAAGTGGGTGAATAGTAAAGATCAAACAATTAATATTGATTAATCAATGTAAATAGTAAATATAATGAGAGAAATAATTAGGACCCATTTCCTAATTATTTTCCTAAACATTCTTCCTCAAGAAAGTTAATTAACATGTTTAATAATTAAGGAATAATTAATGAAAACTAATGATAAAATAAAAACAAAAATAAAAAAAATTGATTTAGATGATTCAAATATAATCCATTAATCCCTTTATGTGTTTAATAGTATAAAGTCATTAAAGAAATTATGATTAGCCCATTGGTATGGGAAAAATTATAAGAGTATTCAAGATAGATTCTTTTTTTTCTTTAATTTAATTAAATCTTAAGCATGAGACTAATTGCTTTAGACTCCTTTAGGTGCATTGCTAATTTTATTTTTCTAAAAGCATATCATTAAAGACTCATGATCAAGCAGTTCATTAAATTAAAGAAGTTTAAGGAAGGGTAATTAAGTTGATGTGCTTATTGGCTTGAACCTAATCAACTCATAAAATTTATTTTATTTCTTTCTTTAAATATGTCAAATCATTAACATGGGATAAGGTAAATTTTAAGTATCATTTCTCCTATTTGGGTTTTAACAACTCAAGCATCAAAATAAAACCTTATAAGAACTTTAGATAGTGTTAATATGTTTATTTGATTATCTTTAGGATTCAATGTAATTGAGTATGTTATGTGGCAACATTTAATTGCTTGTTTTCAATTATTATAAATATGCATGCAAATTTTTTTTTCATATGTTCATGTTTCAAAAAAAAGAAAAAATAGAATTAAAAGAATATGATTGCATTTAAGCTTCATGTGTTGGAAAAATTTTATTATATAGTGTGGCTATTATCACTAATAAATCTCAAATTAGTTTTGAAATTATAAGCTAATAACGAATAAAAATATGTAATGTTTAAGTTAATGTTGGCTATAAATACTTAATATAGTTTCCATTTAGTTATAACATATATATAGTAAAGGATTGTTTTATATTTATGTTTGATGTGTATGTTTACATGCATTTAAATTAGCAAGTATATAGTCTAGACATCTCGGGAACACGAGGCTTTAAGTAGCCCCAAGGAGGCCTTAGATAGTCTCACTTCTCTGGTTTAATAGCAGCATGTACTGGATTAATTTTATTTATGTGTATACATGTCTAGTATTTGGAATAAAACTTTTCTTTTCATGTCATTAAACTTTATATAAATAGAGAATATATTTTTACATAACCCTTGTATGATTTTATTCCTATGCCTGAAACATTAGGCTCCAAGAAAAATTAAAACTTTCTACCTAACCTAAATCTAAATAACTTAAACACAAAAATAAATGAACTCATAACCTCACATAAATTAAAGCCTTAAGAACAACTCAGAAGCAACTAGAAATAATTAGCCTTTGTGAAACATAATAGCATATTGTTCGTACTCCTTGAATTGGGTGCTTCACCCATGGAACATAAGGGGACATTTGACCTTTGGGGATGACCAACCCTTCTTGGGAAAGTGTGCCTTCTTTTTCCGATTTGGCCCACAACCACTTCTAACTGCATATCATTCTAAGAATAAATTGCATACTTATGACCTTAAATGAATTGTGAGTCCAAATATAGAAAATAAAATTTATTGCATTAGTTAGGTGCATATCATACCTAATATGATCTTAAGGTTACGGAGTGAGTTTAGGTTCATAGATTCATTCCTAAATACAATATCTAACCATCTTGCATAACATGAAGCTGAACTCATGGATTTAAAATCACTTATGTTAGGCGCCCTTAGGGTGATAAGTTAAAAAAATTTCAAGGATATGTTCATTTCATCAAGTGAGAGAAAGAGTAGATAATTCCAAAATGTTGAACTAGGTTGAGCCTCTGATTTATGTCAGAAACACTTGTAGACTTAGGTTCTTAAACATCCTTCTATGAATAAGTCTCAAACTTAAGCATTTTGCAGTCTTGTTCTGCTAGATTATAAGTCTAGATTTCTAATAAAATATCAATTCAAACCCTATTAAATTCAATCTCAAAATTATACAGCCCATTAATACATTAGTTAAAATGCATATTGAGCATTCAAATATCTATAGGCATTTTCTACTTAACCCTAATTAGTCTACAAAAGAACTCTTTCCTCTTCGAGAGCATTATCCATTAAAATTTTAAATGATCATCCTTTTAAAATATGCTTTGAAATCCATAGAAATAAAAATCTATTTCATTAATCAAAGAGTATTCTTAAGAAGAGACCCTTCATTTCTAAGATGTATTTAACTATAACAGCTTTCTCTTATAAGGAACTACAAACCCTACAACAAAATAAACTCTGTTCAACTTCTCCATGTAGTTTAGGGGAAAAATTTCTAGTACATAGAAGACCCATCAACCTTAGGAGTCTTTATTAAGCAGTTGAATCCATTATAGAGTAATATGTTTGTCTTTTGCGATAATATATTTATCTCTTAATTACTTATTGAGTATTTAAATAAGTATCCCTAAGATCTATATGGTGTCCTAAACTTAAAAAAATTCCAATAAATTTTCTAGCGACTCCAGGGAATTTCTCTCTCCATCTTTAAAATAGATTTTTATTTCTATATATATATCATTAATGTACTTGTATTTTTTACAGGTCAACATTGCCTTGCCTTTCTTTTTGTTGGGTATTTCTCCATTTCATTCTTGATAGAGTATATTCAAATCTATTAAATGGAGTATATAACTTCTTTGATCGCTAAATGCAAATAAGGGGGTTCTATAAACATTTACATTACCAAAATGAAAATTCTACTTCTAAAATTTCCAGCCATGATAAAAATGGCTAAATTTGTCCTAATTATCAAAAGTTTTTCTTTTGACTACATTATATCAATTAAAGTTAGTTATAAAATATTCAATTTATTTGAAAATAAAAAATGGTTGGGTTACTCATTTTTGCTACAACATCTAGTATTACCTTCTATGTTGTGATGACTTAGTTAATGGTTTTCCATCAAGTTTGGAGTTGGGTTTAAAATCTGAACATTACTAATGGAGTAACTCTTGCCCCTATGAGTGAAGTAGTAGTTGGGACAAACAATCCATTATGGAGTTCTCTAGTGTACCCTGACCCTTGCCATTGGAAGGGAAGTAGCTGCTAATGTCACTAAAAGGGTCTAGATGGACCTTGTGCCAAAAATGATCAAATTGCTTGTTGTAGAGACATTACTTGCTTCCTTCTTTCCTAAAACTTTCAAGATAGGGTCCACCTATGAGCCTCCCTAAATGAATAAAAGTTAGAAAAAGAATAGAGGGACGAGACTTAGAAGGCAAGCTGCGAAAGATAGAAAATAAAAAGAAATTATAGAAATAGAGCTAGCTAGGACTAGGGATTTATATACTCTTCCAGATACTTCTCCTCTTTTTGGAGGTAAATGATTCCGCCCACTTTTTGCAACCTTGGGAGAGGAGGTTGTGTCTTGGATTGTGAGTTCTCCACCTCATCCTTTCACTTATGAAAGCAAGAAAAACTTTAGACTAATGAATAGGAAAACACGTGATAGATTACAAAAGATTCTTCATAGAACTCTTGGGTCCTCCTCTTACACTAAAGAGAAATTACTTAGGGTCATGAAGGATCACGTATCTAGAAGCCTAGAGAGAGAAATCCTAGGGAGACCTACCATATCCCAAAATAAAGAGAATTGAAAGGTGGTTCTCCCTAATAAAAGAAGATCTTATTAACTCATGCCCATTAGGTCAAACTGATATCAAGGCATAGTGAGCAACCTGCTAGTTTGGGGAGAGATAGAACTTTCCTTATAAATAAATGTAAAAAAGTTTATGCCATCAAAGTTCCATTGGCCCCTGAGGTAAATATTCCTTCACCACTACCACCTATGAGAGTACTTGTTACTCGATGTATTAAAGAAAGGCTCTGTGTTTAGACCTCAAATTGAAGGGCCATCCTCATTTTATGCTTCTAGAAGAGATATGATCTACTTCATCTATCTCCTCACAATATAGATGTTACATATGAGGGACACTGTGGTTTGGGTGCCACTCTTGCTATAGAGGAAGTTCCCACCATCCATGGGACTCATAAAAAAGAAGTATCTGAATTGAAACCCATGGATGTAGTGGAAGAATCAAAAGCTACTCTTGATAGCAACGGTGTACCACTTCATCTTACAAAAGTAGAAGTAGAGACTATTTTTTAGAGAGGATGAAGAAAAAGAAAACATAATTAGGGTGGTCCAAGATCACTTTATCAAAAACATTTATTAGATTATGATTCGAGACTACTTGTTGTACACTTTTTTTATTGTAGACATGAGATCCTCCAAAAAAGAATAAGAAGAAACACAAGAGTCTTTTATCTAATCTTACTTAATAACTAATTCTTCAATTTTAAAAGAAAGATGATTAGATCTTGAGGATGGAGATGAAAATGGAGAAAATGTTTTCCACCAAGTAATCACTCCAAAAATTGATTCCTAGTTCATCTCAGCCTCATTCTTTAGAGCATTTAGAAGAATCCCATCCCACAGATGAGAAGAGGTTCGATTTAGAAGAACTTCATCAAGAACAACATAAAATAATAGATGATGTAACTCTTAAAGAAGACCTAAAATCTCTCATGGACCAATAGGTAAAGGAGGCATTAGCACAGTCTCGAAGAGTGATTCTAATTCCAAAGGGTAGATCACCCTACTTTAAAGAATATATCTTGTGTCTTACCCAAGGGGATTTGTATCCCCTTCATTCAAAGTTTTTGAAGGGACGTGTAACTCCAAATAACATTTAGCACATTTCCAAGCAAGTTGTTGCCACATACCAAACAGTTCAATGCACACTTTTACTAAACTGGAAAACATGTTTGTTGAATGAATCACTGGCATGCAACACCATGTCACTGTGGGTGATTTAGTTGTTGAAAAGAAAAATCCAAGAGATTCTTTAGTTGATTATATCTTTGGATGAAAGATTCTCAATCTTAAGTGTGAGCCTGAATTGCAAGAGTAGCATGCTATTAAAATACTCTTTTGAAACATTCATAGCCCTATGATCTTCCTATTTAAGCACTTTACCATTAAAATTTCTAAAAAATTATTGAATAAAGCCTATAAGTTGTAAGAAGAAGCCCCTACAATGTCATTCTTAGGAGATCAATCTTCTGTAAAACCATTAAAACATAAGAAAGTGCTACAAAGAGGCCGGTAATGTCTCTTCAGTAAACAAGGGAAAGACCCCAATTCAAGTTCAAGCAGAGTGGCCTCCATCTTATATGCTATCGTAGTTGCACTTATCGCCACCTCCTAAGAAGACTCTCATTAGACCTTTTAGTGAGAAAATGAGCCAAACTTATTCTTACAAGTGAGAGATAGTGAGGAAAGTTTTCAAAAACTTAAGAAAGGAAACTAGATTTCAAGTTACATGATCCAAAAAGATGAGAAGAAGTAGGCAAAGTGAATGACATGAACTACAATCGATATTATTAGAAGTTGGGTCACACTATTGAAGATTGCTTCACTTTCAAGGACGCGCTTGAAAGAAACTTTATAAGATGATTGGTGATAATTCCCAAAGAATACTTGGTAGACTCTGGATAAGGGTCAAGTAAGGTAATTACAGGTGAATCTTCCACTTCTTCTTCTTCTCCTTCAAATAAATGGTGCATTATCCCATTCTTCTAAAAAATATTTAATAAAAAAAATTAAAACTTCCATGCAAGATCAGCTGAGACTGGGAAGAAGATTATCCAGATTGATCTACCGATATCAAAGCATAGTCCCTCCCCCATTCAGCATCATCAGATGTTTAGATGACTAGAGAGTGGTAAGAGGGGAATATCTATTATATTTGTGAGATTTTTGTATGATAAGGATGAAATTCTTTATCTCTATGTACTCATTTCAATAACATGAATAAAAAGATCACTTCTAAAGCCATTTCTTATGTTTTTACTATTTATGATGAACATGTTAAAAATAAAGAAAATAAGAAGATGGAAAAAAAGTTCTCATGCTAATTGTAATGTATTTTGTGAATCAGGGTTAGATAATGAAACTCCTATAAATGATTTGCAAGGAAACCCTGTTAGAATAGAAATAGAACTATTAGATTATGAGCAATCTTTAAAAAAGGACACCAGTAACAATAGACAGGTTGACATGACCCCTGGAGATATCACTAAAGTTAATCTCAGTAGTGGGAATGTTTTGCCACTTCATCTATCTCCTCTTTTTAAAGACAAAGGTAAACAAATTGTTGATCAAAATCTAGAACCTTTGCAAAAAGATTAAATAATTGAGCTAACAATTCCCAAGGTTGACTACAATGTTTTAGCCCATCTTTGGAAACTTCCTGCTAGATTAAGCATTTATGACGCCCTTTTTTATCTAAAGAAATGAGGGAGTCATTAGTTTAAGTATTACTCGACCTAGAGATACGTCTGACCTAGCTAGTAGTAACTTCTTCAAATGACGCTTGCTACTTCAAAGAGAGTCCCATGGTTACCTTCTCCGATGAAGAGTTACTTTTGGGAACCACATTCATAATTGGCCCTTTTACATTTCTGCCAAAGTGGAGAATATCAGATTATTAAGAGTCCTTTTTGATTTTGATGCCTCAGTAAATATTGTAAACTCAAAAACATTATCATTTATAAGGATTGATATAAGGAGGCTTGGTTTTGATAAGATGTTACTGAGGGTTTAATGAAATGGGTGAGAAAGCTTTAGGTTCAATCACTCTATCATTAAAAATAGAAGGATTGGAAATTGAAGTAAAATCTATATCATTGACTCAAAGACATCCTTTAATGCTCTCTTAGGCATACCATGGATACATGAATATAGAATGGTTCCTTCATCACTTCACTAGTGTATTAAGTACACTAGGAATGAAGTAGAATACACTATAAAAGGTGACATACAACCATTCTTTTTTAAATGAGATTGAGCTTTATAAAGATGTTGCCTATTATATGCCTAAAAGGAAAGTGTCTGATTCTATAAAATCAAGTAGCATAAAAGCATCTAAGAGAATAAATGAAGAAGTTCAAATAAATGAAAAAGAAGAAAAAAAGGAGGGAAAAGAAAAGAGAAAGAGAAAGAACCTCCAATAATACCGATTGATTTGGAATCTAGTTCTGACAAAGATTCCAATCAAAAGGATGCCTTAATAAAATTTGAAATTTCATTAGAGTTAGATAGCGATGAAGAACAAACACAAACATTAAAGAATGAATCTGAGTTATCCACCTATAAAAAATTGAAAATGTATGTAGATACTTTGGCCCCTTTGTTTCAAAATAAAATCTCATAATTAGACGTCAAAGTAGCTTCCAACCTTTCAAGAGAAGTTCTAAAGCTATCATAGCTTTATTTTATACCTGGGTACTTAAGCTTGGAAGGAGAAGTAAAGCTTGAAAATCCATGTTCTAATGATATAATAGAACTCTCTTTCAACTGGTATCTTGATTGTGCTAAAAATGCTATAAAATAAGTTTTAATTCCCCATCGTTGGCCTAAAGATAAGACCTAACACATAAAAAGCTTATGGAATACTAAGACAAAAAACTTGAAATCCAAAGTTAGTATTTGATTCAATATCATTGAACCCTTGGATGATAATGAACACTGCTTAATGATAATCAACTTAGGAACAAAAGAAGACCCAAGGCCAACTTTTGTTAGTTCATTATTGGGTCCAAAAGATTCCAAAGAGTTGATTAACTTACTTTCTAAATATAAATATTGCTTTGCATGTAATTATGATGAGATGTCAAGTCTGTATGTCGATGTTGCCATTCATAAACTAGAAATTAAACTTTATGTAATTCCAATAAAGCAAGCTCCTAAACACATGCGTCTAGAAATTGAACAGGAAGTCATGACTGAAGTCAAAATATTAATTGAGGTTGGGTTTATACGAGAAGGACAATACCATTCATGGCTAGCAATAATCATCCTGGTAAATAAAAAGAAGCATCAAATATGCATTTGTGTGGACTTTAGAGACTTGAATAAGGTCTATCGCAAAGATGAGTTCTCATTGTCGATACTGAAACTTATGATGGACATAGTTTCTTTGCATAAAGTCTTTTCATTCATGGATGGATTATTTGGGTATAACCAAATAAAGATGTCCCCAGATAATGAAAAGAATACAACATTCAGAGCTCCTTGAAGTGTGCCTTTGGAGCAATGACTTGAAACTTATTCTATTATACGATCATGCCATTTGCCTCAAAAATGTTGAGGCCTCTTACTAAAGAGAAATGACTATAATATTCGATGATTTAAGTCATTATCAAATCAAATGCTACATTGATGATCTAGTCATTAAGAGTAAAGAAATGGAAAATCATGTGTATGATTTATGAATTGTCTTTGAACGATTGTGCCGCTATAACCTAGAAATGAACCCATTGAAGTGTGCTTTTAGAGTAACTTCAAGAAATTTTTAGGATTTGTAGTTAGGCATCATGAGATGAAAATTGATTATAAAAAGATAAAATCTATTATGGAAATGCCGCCTCCTAAGAGTCATATGCAATTAAGGTCATTCCACAGAAGGTTAGCAATTTTAAGAAGATTCTTATCAAACTTATCTAGAAGATGCTTGCCTTTTGCAGCATTAATAAAAAAAGATTCAAAATTTATTTGGGATGAGAAATGATAGAGTACATTTGGAAGTTAAAGAAAATATTTGATGAATCCTCTTAGTCTGGCTACTCTGATTCTAGAGAAGCCATTAAGCTTGTGCAATGCAGCTTTAGATGAATCACCTATAGCTTTATTAGCTCAAGTTAATGAAGGGAAAGAAAATTCCATTTATTATCTAAGTCATAGACTCATCCTAGCCGAGATGAATTATCCACCTATTGAAAAGCATTATTTAGCTTTAGTTTTAGCAGCTCAAAAACTAAAGCATTACATGCTTTCTCATAAAGTAAATTTTATTTCTAGAGTGAATCCTTTGTAATATCTAATGACTCATCTGACACTCTCTAGACATTTAGTTTGTTTGTTTATGATCATATTTATTCCTCTCTGTGTTGTGAAGGGTCAAGTTGTAGCTAACTTCTTAGTAGCACATCCTCTACCTGAGGGTTCTCCTTTAAAAGATGATCTTTTAGATGAACATATTATTATTTTAGAGAAATAACTTAATGCCACTTAGAAATTATATTTTGATGGTGCAACATCATTAATGAAAAGTAAGAAATTAAATTCCTCTGCCTAGGGAAGACATGGATTGGATTGATTTTAGAACACGAGACAACATAATGATATGATATTTCAATCATTTTCTTAAGATTTGTACGGATAATGAAGCTGAATATGAGGCTCTTATAACCGAGCTAGAGTTAGCAATCATTATGAATATTCATAATATAAAGATCTTTGGGGATTCCAAGCTAATTATTAATCAAGTGAGCAAAATCTATAAGGTTTTGCACCCTAAGATCTTTAGTTATTATCAATACACAATGAAATTTCTTGAAAAGATCCCTTTTGTAACTCTATATAGAATATCATGCAAAGATAATTCTATAGTAGATGCTTTGGCTAAGCTTTGCTAAAGAAATCATATGCCCAAAAAAAGAATCTATATCTATAGAAGTTTAGAATCAATAAGTTCTATCCCCTACAAATTTAAATTACATAAATAGAAAAATAAAAATGCAAAAAGTATCCACTCTTGTTGAAGGTCAAGAAGAATGAGATTAGAGACAACCATTCATTGACTATTGAAGTGAGGGGTAGCTCTCTGAAGACAAGTCATTAGCAAATCAAATTAAGAAATGTGCCTTGTCTTATGCATTTATCAATAATGTATTGCATCGCAGGTCATTTGATCAAATGTGTCTACAATATTTAAATAAATAAGAAGCCCATAAGATTATAATTGAGATACATATTGGATTGTGTGACACTCATAAATCTAGGCTTAAAAAAAAATAAAAATTATAAGACTTAGATATTATTGGCCTTCGATGCTAAATGACTACATGGAAATTGCACTTTATTGTCATCAATGCCAGCTATATGGTGTGGTCTTACATTAGCCTCCTAATTTACTACACTTAATTATTACCTCTTGGTCCTTTGAGAGTTGGGGTACCTACATCATAGGGCCTATTGATCCTCTTTCATTAAAGGGGCATCATTTTATATTAGCTGCAACTGATTATTTTTCTTAGCGGCTTAAAGAACTTCCATTGAAAGAAGTAAAAGCATACCATGTGCTTAAAATCTTTAGCAAAATATCTTATTTTGATTTTGTGTTCCTCGTAAAATGATATACAATAATGGTCCATCATTTAAGTCCACTAAATTTAATCATTTTGGCTAGACATAAAATTGATTGGAGATATTCGACCATCTATTACCCAAGTGTAAATGGATTCACCGAAGAATTTAATAAAATTCTTGTGAGGATTTTTGAAAAAGACACTTAATAGAAAAAAGCATTAATGACATGAAAAGTTGGTTGAACCCATATGGGCCTATCAGACTACATATAGGACACCAACTCAATCTACACCATATGCTTTGATTTATGGAACTGAAGCTATTCTTTCATTGGAAGTAAAAAAAAAAAACCTTCATTGAGGATTGCAGTTAATAACAACATTATAATATATTAGAATCATGAACTTTGACTGGAAGAACTTGAAAGGCTTGAAGGAAAATGTATGAAAGCTTAGCATGACCTTGAACTTTACCAATCCCGTAAGATTCAAGCACATGATAAGTTGGTCCATCCTAGAACTTTCTAAGTAGGAGACTTAGTCTTGGTTCTTAAATGGCCAATTTTAGGTTGTTAAATGATAGGCTTCAAATTCAAGCCAACCTTGGAAGGACCATTTGTGGTGGAAAAAGTCTATGAAGGAGGCTCTTATCAATTGATTATTTATAATGGTGAATGTCTAATGTCACCTATAAATGGATTTTACTTAAATAAATAGTATATATAAATTGTACTTCAATTTCAAAAGTGATCATCAATAAAATTATGTTCAATTTTTTAGCTTTTGCAAATTATCTAGATTCAAACATTATCTCTTTAAATTATATGTAATGAATTTTAAATTTTTGTAAATTATGTTGAACTCTTTGATGCACAACTTCTACATTACTATAAGTTGGGAGTAAGCCCATCTGTGACACCCTTCTTATAAATTTATTAAGTTTGTAGCAAACTTTTCATGGCACCATTCCTATTATTCATAGGATAGAATTAAGTTAGTAAGAGCCCTTTCTTGTGAATTAAACTATTTAGGTTTTGATTTAGTCACCAAGAGCCCTTCTTATTAGTCAAAATTGAGGTTAGGACTAAATCATCAAGACCACTTTCCTCCCTCTTAACTATATAAGTTGGATGAAGCCATTGAAGGTCTCATCTTAATAGTTAATAAAAGTAGTAAGTCTCTTAGTATGCATCCTTCAAATGATAAGGATAGGATTAAGTCACCAAGATCCCTTACTTCAAATGACATGGATAGGATTAAGTCACCAACACCCCTTACTATCAAATGCCATGGATAGGATTAAGTCACCATGCCCCTTCCTATCAAATAGACAATATGGTTTAAGATTAATTCAACAAAACCCTTTTTCCACTAGTCAAAAAATTTGAGGTTTAAGATCAAGTCATTAAGGCCCCATTTCTTCACCATAGTTATTCAAGAAGGAATTACGTCATTGAAGACCCCTTCTTAATAGCCGATCCTATAGGAATAAGTCCCTTAGTAGGCATCCTTGTAAGGAAATTAGGATATGATTAAGTCATTACGACCCCTTTTCCTTTTCAAGCTATTCAGGTTGGAATTAAGCCATTGAAGGCCCCTTCCTATTAGCTGAATTTCACTGGAATAGGATTTAAGTCCTTGTGACCCCTTCTCTAGCTCAAAAAAAAAATAGAAATGAAGGAGTGAAAATAAGTCATTGAAGGCCCCATTCCTATTGACTACTCAGTTTAGGAATTAAGTCCATATGACCCTTACCTATTAGTCAAAATCATGAGGATTAGGAATTAAGCTGTTGAAAGTCCATCTTCCTTAGTTCAGCTATTTAGGTTGAAATCAAGTCCTTAAAGACCCCTTCCTAATAGCTAACTATATAAGAATTAATCTTCTAGTGGTATCTTTCTTTGCTTAAAATTTATATGGTTTGGTTAGGAGTAAGTGTCCATATTATCATCCTCTCTAATTATTACCTCTAGAAAGGAGTATGTATTTGTAGTGGCATATTTTCTAAGAAAATCTCTCTATTAAGTTTGTATAAGGATTAGATTCCTCATTGAGTCTTTTCCTAATATTATTCTTAGAAATTTATGAATCTGAGTTTCTTAGAATAAATTATTCTGAATTGAAACAAATTCAAGCATATTTTTGCTTATCTTTTACAGGTTTTGGTCATTTTCAAAATGAAATTAATCTCTAGTGAGATCAAGCTGTATATATGTGTTCTAAATGCATCTTGATGGATTTAAAAATGAAATCAAGTGATTGTGCTACCTAGATTACCGAAAATCACTTGAAATTAACGGGCATTGCTCAATTCTCGCCGTTGATAAAAAAGGCACATTCTCCATCGTTTGTTTCTTCTTTTAAGAACAGATGACCAAGATCTAGTTGGACATCATTTGAAATTTAGGATCATTTGAATTGTGATCATTTTGATCATTTGATCAAAGAAATTTTTTTTTCTAAATTGTTGTATGATTGATTGATAAAAATGAGGTTGATTTTAGATTAAAAATGTTACAAAATTACTAAAATCAAAAATGTTAAAATAAAATACCAAAAAAATATAAATAAAGGCTCTATGGATTCATCTTAGTGAGGAGAATCCATTAAATAAAACATCCCCAATTTTTATTGGGAATTTTTGAGTTAATTTGAGTTTAAAAAGTAATTAAACTAAAATTAAACTTAAATCATTAATCCAATTAATTTAAAACTTTGGGGAATTGAAATTAAGCTTCTTAGGTAGATTTTTCTTGATTTATTGGCAAGAGCATCTTAAAATAAAAAATTTTCAAGCCATAGGCCTTAATTCAATGAAATAAATTAATATTAAATTAGAAAAATCATGAAAAATGATAAAAACAACTTGAAGAATCATAATAAACCCTAATGAACCCAAACACATCATTAAAACTTACTGAAATCCTATAATTTCCAAAATGACCTAATTTGAGAACTAATTGAATTATTAATTCAATTAATTAATGTGAATTTCAAACAATAATAATAAATCAATAAAATTTTCACAAATTTTAAATAAACCCTCTATGGATGTATCTTCCAAAAGAAAATTTAAGAAAATTGAAACCCCTAATTAATTTCTTTTAATTCAGGCATAATTTAGGTTTTATTGAAATAATTCGAAACCTAGTTAGTCCTAAATTATATATCTAAGTAGAATGAACCTTTAGGAAACTTAAATTGGCACTGAACCCCACTTGGCATAAAAATTTCAAGGTCAAATTATCTCTAGATTTGAAGTTATTGAATTTCAAATATCTAGGTCAATCTAATTAAATAAATAAATTACAAAAATTATTAAATTTCTTAAAATCAATTTAAAATGTTATTATAAACATTAGAACACTTAAGAAAATATTTCTAACCCTTTGAATTTATGGAATTTGATTAATCATACACTTATGGTTTAATAAAATAATTAAGAATATGAAAATTTAATTAAACCTTAGGTTAATAACTTCTTAAATTCACAATGAATCAATTAATCAATTGAAATGAAAGATCAATTAATCTTTGAATTTCATACCTAAATAAGGAATTCATTAAATCCTTTGATTCCATTTGGGTTAATAAACAACATAATCTTAAATATAAGTAAAAGTAGTTCATCACTTTGGTTTCCTAGGTTATGGTTAGTAAGAAAAACTTTATCTTAATAAATTTAACCAAATAATGAAACTTTAATATATAATGTTACATTAGACTTTATTTGAATAAGAAATTAGAAGACATAAGATAGTGAATTCCTTAAATGATAAGATCAAGACTTCCTAAAGATTGATTGGAACTTAATTAACTTATCTAAAATCATATACATAAACATTAATGAAATAAATGAATGAAATCATCACTTGAAATTAATTAAGTTACCTTATTCGAATTCACCAACATAATATTAATGAAATGTATAAATGAAATTAATTAAAATCAAGTAAACTTATATGATAAATTAAGAATATATAAATGAATAAATCATGAAATTGAAACATAATAGTTTATTTAAATGATGAAATCAAAACCAAGTTTGAATTAAGATAATAACTTAAGTAAGTTAGTTCATTCAAGCTAATAAACATTAATAAACATAAAATTAATGAAATAAATAAATAAAATCAATCTAAATGAAATAAAGAAATAATTAAAAAAAGATTAAATGGATATTTAATCAAATAAAGAAACATCTAATTAAATATGAAGCTAAGTTATAAAAAAAGTAATACAAATTAAATAACATCAAATATAAATGAATCAAATTAAACTTAAAATGGAAACCATAATCAAACAAAATCATGGTAACATGAACTCTAAATTAAGATTTAAAGAAGTATTTTGAATCTTAACTAAAGATCACAAATTAAGCCAAAAAAACATTAATTAAAGCAAATGAAGTGAAATAGAAATAAAATCCCCAAATCTCATTAACATAAAACTCTAACTTTAAGTGAAAAAAAAGATAAAACATAAATGAAACTCAACTTAAAATGAATCCCAAAGAAGTTAATTAAGATACTTAAGATCTTAGTTTGACCCTTAGAATGAATCTTCACCTTACGATGTAGATCTCATTTTATTAGAATTTAGGATGGTGAATAGAATGGGTTTTACCCAAAGTGGAACTTATTTTATTCTTCATTCTTTAATACCTAAATTTCAACTTTAATACAAAAGTAAACTCAAAAATGGAAATGAAATCATAAATCAATTAAATCATTTAAATTGAAACTACCCAATAACAATTGAAAAAAATTTAAGAATAAAAGAAATCAAAAGAATGAAAACAAAATTTCTCATAATTGGCAAACATATAGTATATAGTCTAGACAACCAAGGTCGCAGGGCTACTAGTCCGAAGAAGGTCTTGATACCTCGAACTTCTAGTTTAACAATTACACATACATATGAAATTAAATTATGAAAAATGAAATCCTCAAATTAAATTAAACAAATGTTGAAAATAAATAAAAACTTGAACCTAAAATGCCTATTAAAGTCATACCACACAAGTCCATTTCTTCATACAATAGGTTATTAGGTCACCTACCCTAGACTTAGGTTAGATTGATATTTTATGATATTTTATAATATGATGTAAAATATTTTTTTTTCTTATTTTGTGGTGTACTATTTTAGACAAGATGACTATGATTGTTTTCCTGATAATCTAGATGGTAGGATGTTCTTTTTAGATTAACATTATTTTCTACAGGGGGCTATGCTAAAATGGACTACTGTAATAAAAAAAAATATAAATGATGTTTTCTTCCAGGTAAGCTTGAGTACTTAAGCATACCCCAATAGGGTAGGCGAGCTTGGCAAGCAACTAAGGCTAAGCTCGTATGCTTCTAAATATAATTGCCGGAGTGCTGTTTGTATTTCCTAACATCTAATTTATAAAATTTAGAAATTTATTTTGAAATTTTAAATGTAATTTGAACTTGGAATTATGTTAGGATCTATAGGGTCTAGGAGTAGTAGGACCTAACCCTACCAATGCATGGTCTCAATGGTTCCCTGTGAAGCCCATAGAGGTCCCTGAAGAAGGTGACGATCTTGAAAGAAAACCCTCATAAATCAAACTTTTAGTTTTAGGTCAGGCTGTATAAGGGCAGAGCTTGACTGCCAATTTTTCTCTTTCTTTCAGGATGTACAGTGATACCCAACAGTATTGATCTATTTTAATTAAATTGATTTGATTTATTTTTGGTGCGCATTAGAAATAACCTATTTTTCTAGGTTTCTTTATGTGGTGTATTTTTGTGATAAAATGCCTGGAATGTTAGGCTCCTAGGAAAATTTAAATTTTCTATCCAACCTAAATATAAACAACTTAAACCCAAAAATAAATAAACTCATAACCTCGCATAAATTAAAGCCTAGACATAACTTAAAAGCAACTAGAAATAATTACCCTTTACAAAATATGATAGCATTTTATTCGTACTCCTTGAATTGGACACTTCACCCATTGCATAGAAGTGGGCATCTGACCTTTGAAGATGACCACCCTTCTTGGGAAGTGTGTCTTCATTTTCTAATTTGGCCCACAACTACTTCTAACTGCATATCATTGTAGGCATAAATTGCATACCTATGACCTGAACTTAATTGTAAGTCAAAACATAAAAAAATGAAATTTGTTGCATTAATTAGATGCATATAATACCAAACAGGATCTTAAGGTTAGGTATTGAGTTTTGGTTCATTGATTCATTCCTAAATACAAAACCATCTTATATAACATGAAAGCTGAACTCATGGATTTAAAAATCGCTTAGGTGGTGTTAGCTGGCAATCATTCCCGGAGGGTGATAACTTTAGAAAAGTTAGGGATATGTTTATTTTCTCAAGTGAGAGAAAGAGCTGATAATTCCCAAAAAAAACCTATACTATGTTGAGCCCTTGACATGTGTTAGAAGCTCCTGTAGACTTAGGTTCTGAAGCATCATTCTAAGAATAATTTTCAAACCTAGGCATTTTTGTTGTCTTGTCCTGCTAGAATCTAAGTCTAAGATTTTAAATAAAATGTCAATTTAAACCCTATTAAATTCAATCTAAAAATTATACAACCCACTGATAGGTTAGTTAAAACTCTTACTGGGTATTCCAGTATCTACATGCATTTTCTACTCAACTACAATTGGTCTCCAAATGAACTCTTTTCTCTTTGAGAGCAATTTCTATTGAATTTCTAAATTATCATTCTTTTAAGACAAGCTTTGAAATCTATGCAAATAAAAACCTATTTCTTTAATCGAGAGTATTCTTAGGAAGAAATCCTTTATTTTTAAGATGTAATTAACTATAAGGGCTTGCCCATATAGGGAACTGCAAACCCTGCAACAAAATAAACCCTGTTATAGTTCTCCATATAGTTAAGGGAAAACTCTCTATTACATCAAAGACCCATGAGCCTTAAAAGTCCTTATTAAGTAATTGAATTTATTACATGATAATATATTTATCTTTCGAGATAATATATTTATGCCTTAATGACATATTTGATTACCAAAATAAATATCTCCAAGATCTGCATGGTGTCCCAAGCATACAAAAATTCTGACATAGCTTAGGACATTTGAGTGTCAAATTGTCTAAATTATTTGTCATGTTTAAAGGCTTTTGCATTATTTAAACCAGTATCTGCAAGCAAATATTGTTAGATCACATGACCAATGATTGATTTAACCCCTTAAAACTTGATCACTTTGAAAATTTAATTTTATAGTCATTCATTTGGAATCATTCATAAAACTTTATTTTCATATGTTTGATGACAAAATAACACAATATCACAATAAATATCAAATCATCCGGACAAGAAATATACTTAACCTAGAAGGTCTAAGATTTGTGTCATTTCCAACATTTAGTGTGCAAGCATTCAAGTATTTAACCAACTAGTATTTAAGTAATTAATGATTTAAAATTCGATTTGAATTTTAAATTTAATTATTAATTCTATGCTTTCAAGAGTGCACCAGGACATGAAAGTGTCACCACAAAGGTAAACCTTGCCATCCGAGTCCAAGACACGTTTATACTTCACCCAACGAGTAAGTAACACGTTGTAATGTCTTCAGGAAACGAATATATTTTATGCATTTTTCAGGTATTTAAAATATTCAATGATTTCTTTTAGTAAAAAATTTTAAATTTTAAATTTTAAATTAGTTATTCAATTATGAATGCATTTTTTTATTTCATCTTCAAATGAATTCCAAATTTCATGTGGGGACAACTTTAGAAACACCTCATAATTTTAGAATTACTAAGATTTATTTATTTATTTTTAGTTTACTAGTTATTTATTAAAGAAAATTTATTATTTTAGTTAAATGGGTTTCAAAAATTATAAAAACAATCTCATAGGCCAAGGATTAAAGGAACCTCCCCTAAAAATTTTAATTCATTTTTATTTCCTTTGAATTTTATATTTGTCTTAATGATCACGTAAAGAAATTTTAATTAGCTTATTAATTCGACTATTAAAATTATAAAAATAATTACAAAGATCGTAAATAAATAGAGGAATGTTCTCTAAAACATTTAACCTATTTTATCTTAAAATGAGTTTCATTAAATTTTTTTATTTATTTAAATAAATTAGTTTGTTTTCTCAACTTCATCAACTCCAAATTTAATGAAGCTTTTTCTAAAGACTTAGGATGATCCTTAAAAACTCCAATGAAAATTTATGTTCAATTATATATCAATTAGATTTATAATAATTTATTTGACTTAATTAATTATTTAATTATAAAAAATTAATTTCCATGATTTCGTGATTATTTTACTTTCTAAAATGATATATTTTATAATTTTATTAAAATATTTTAGTTATTTAGAAATTTTTTAAATTCCTAGAATAATTAGGGAAACTAATTTAACCTTGAAAAAGGATTTGATCATTTCTTAGCCAAATGGCCACAAAGTTTAGAGAAAGTTAAACTATGAGTTTATGTTAACTCAAGGATGATTCTTTAAAATTTTAAGGTCATTTAGATATTAACTGAATTTCTAAAATTTATTAAATGCCTTAACTAATCATATAACTTTTTTCAAGGAAGCAATTTATAATTTTAGTCTCTGATTATTGGATTTGATTTAATATAGTTATTATATATATATATATATATATATATAGTTTAATTTTAAAAATATTGAATTTTAAATTTTATAATGATTAATCCATTCATCAAAATCAATTAAAAAAAAATTCTTGGAGGCTAAGAATCTTAGAGAACTATCCATATGAATTTTAAGTCAATTGAGGTTCATTAATCTATTAATTAAATATATATTATTTCTTTATTTTTTATATTTTAAATTTTAATTAAAAATTAGAGTTTTAGCCTATATTTGTTTAATATCTCTCAATTAATTGGACTCACAAAAAGGCTAATTTGTATTTTTTTTAATTTAAATTTAAAATTCTTATGAAATTTTAAGGCCTTCTTAACTTTTTTTTTTCATTTAATTAATTAATTAAATCATATAATCCTAACACTTCCTTTGTCGATCTCAAGTTCGGATTTGAAAAGTGGAGGGTTGCGATAGGCAGTCGACAATGAGCGTAAAAATTGTCAAAATAATCATGACATGAATATTTTAAAATATTGTATTAATGCAAGGGCATCCCCTGTAAGAGACACGTTGTATGACTTGAATATAGTGAAAAGTGTGCAAGGGCCACTGCATCGACTGCAGTGTTAAATAAGCAAGGGTTCCCACATCATAGATGGACGCGGGCAAAGAACTTAGCCCATGATACTAGAATTAGGTTAGGAACTTGGAATATATATACTCTTACAGGTAAATTAATGGAATTAATAGATATTATGGTTCATAGGAAGATAAGTATTTTATGTGTCCAACAAACTAAATAGGTTAGGGAGAAGGCCAAAAAGATTAATAGTTTAGGTTTTAAACTTTAGTATTCAGATAGAAGTCGAATTAAAAATGACGTAGGTGTGATTATAGATAAAAGTTTGAAGGATAATGTTATAAATATTAATAGATGTGGAGATAGAATTATAACTTTAAAGATTATTATTGATACTAAGATTATCAATGCTATAAGTGTTTATGCTCCTCAAGTAAGTTTGGATGTAGGCTCAAAAAAAAAATTTTGGAGTGAATTAGAGGGATTAATACAAAAAATATCTCTTAAAGAAAAAATATTTATCAGAGGAGATTTAAATGGATATGTTGATAGAGTAGTAAAAGATTTTAAAAGTATTCATAGTATCTATGGATTTGGAGTGACTAATAAAGAAGGTAGAACTATATTAGATTTTACTTTATCCTATGATTTTGTAGTTGTTAATATTTTATTTAAGAAAAGAGATGAGCATATTATTATTTATAAAAATGGATCTAGTAAAATACAAATTAATTATTTTTCGATAAGAAAAATAGATCGTTTAGATTGTAAATATTGTAAGGTCATTCCAAGTGAAAGTTTAAGTACTAAACATCGACTGTTTGTTTTAGATTTTAAGTTGAAAAATTAAAAGATTAAAAATAAATCAAATTATTGTCCTAAGATTAGATGGGGACACTTAAAGAACACTAATAAAAATATTTTTAAGAGAAACCTTCAAGAGCTTAGAATTTGGGATGTTAGTAAAGAAGCTAATGTTATGTGAGAAAAAGTAACAAGTGAAATTAAGCAAGTTCCAAAATAATGTGCTTGGAGAATCAAGAGGAAAAGCTTCTTTTAAAAAATAGTTGGTGGTAGAGTCAGAATGTGCAAGAAAAGATAAGGCATAAAAACCATTATTATAGAACATAGTTTAAATGTAAAAACTCAGAGAATTGGGAAAGATATAAAGTGGCCTGTAGAGATTCTAAGAAAGTAATATATGATATAAAAAATTTAGATTTTAGTGATTTATATAATAGATTAGATTCCAAAGAAGGTGAAAGATATGTGTATAAGTTAGCCAACTAAAGAGATAAGAAAAATAAAAATCTAGTTCGAGTGAAGTGTATTAAGGATGAAAATCATAAAGAGCTTTTCTTAGAAAAGGATATTGAAAATAGGTGGATGTGGTTTTTTGATAAACTTTTTAATGAAGGATCCAAAAATATGATTGATTTTATTAACCTTAATACCCTAAACAAAAATAAAGAATTTTATTTTTATCATAATATTAGTAAATTTAAAGTTAGAGAAGCTTTAAAGAAAATAAAATGTGAAAAAATAGTAGGACCTGATGATATTTCAATAGAAGTGTGGAAATGTTTAGGAGATCAAAGAATTTATTGGCTTACAAATATTTTTAATGTTATTTTAAAGACTAAAAAGATGGTAGATGAGTGGAGAAAGAGTTTGTTGGTTCCTATATTCAAGAATAAAGGTGATGCACAAGAGTGTGCAAATTATAGAGGAATTAAGTTAATGTGTCATACATTAAAATTATGAGAAAGAGTAATTGAACATAGGTTAAGATGTGATACAAAAATTTTTCATAATCAGTTTGGTTTCATGACAGGTAAATCTATTATGGATGTTATACATTTGTTAAAAGGTTTGATGGAGAAGTATAGAGAAAGTAAGGAGGATCTACATATGATATTTATTAATTTAGAGAAAGCTTAAGATAAAGTTTCAAGAGATGTTCTTTGGAGAGTTCTTGAAAATAAAGGAGTTAATATTGGTTATATTCAAGTCATTAAGGATATGTATACTAGAGTTGTTACTTGTGTCCAAATAGAAGGAGGATTGACAAAATATTTTTCTATTTCAGTTGGGTTACATTAAGGATCAGCTTTAAGCCCTTATCCTTTTAGTTTAGTTATTAATGTTCTAACTAGGCAATTACAGGAAGATGTACCTTGGTGTATGCTTTTTACTGATGACAGTCTTCTTGTTGATAAGACTAGAGAGGGAGTCCAAGAGAAACTTGAATTAAGGAGGTCAACCTTAGAGTCTAAAGGTTTTTATTTAAGTAGATCTAAAATTAAATATATGGAGTGTAATTTTAGTTGTAGAAGTTCTAGTGGAGTGTTGTGACATTGGGTGAACAAGTCATTAAAAAGAGTGAGCGATTCAGATATCTAGGCTCTTTGTTCAAAAGGATGGTGAAATAGATGGAGATGTTATTAGTAGAATTCAAGTTGGATGGTTGAAGTGGAGGAATGCATCTGGCCTATTGTGTGATAGAAAAGTATCGCTCAAACTTAAGGAAAAATTTTATAAGATGGTGGTAAGACCTGCAATGATTTATGGTGCAGAATGTTGTCCAATAAAAGAGAAGCATAAGACTAAGTATTGCAGAGATAAGAATGCTCAGGTGGATGAGTAGCTTTACTCTTAGAGATAAAATAAAAAATGAGTATGTTTGGGAAAAAGTTGGAGTAGCTCTAGTGGCAGATAAAATTAGAGAGAGTCACCTTAGATGGTTTGGCCACATAAAGAGTCGGTCATCTGATGACTTGGATAGGAGAGTATATGCATTAGATTTTCCTTATGTAAAGAAAGGTAGAGGTAGACTTGAAAAGACTTAGTATACTTGTATTAAATGAGAATTTGACACATAATAGGACACATTGGAGATGAAGGATTCATATAGCTGACCCCACTTAGTGGGATTAAGGCTTGTTGTTGTTGTTGTTGTTGTTGTTGTTGTATTAAATCATATAATCCAAATGGTAGTAGATTAAGCTATACTTGTGGTGCATCCTAGCTAGTAGCTTTTTAAATGCGCGTAATGAGAAAATATACTTCTTAGCTATCTAATTATAGATTAGACAATTTAGATTAATCTCATAGTTGTAAAAGAAATTCAAATAATATAAAATATGATGAAATCATCAGCATCCATTATATTTAAATGACTTGGATAGTAATGGAATCATCTCTTTTATTTAGCCCAAATTGAGTTGTCCACTAAGATGACTTCGATTCGAACAATCTAAGATGAAATTTTGCAATTCCTCCATTGAAAATGATAAGAACTACAAAATGAACCTATAATTGTTTACTTAACCAAATCCTAGTGTTTTCTTATTAAAATATTGAACAATGAATAAATGATCATACATTTAGGTTCCCTCAAATAATCTAGGTGGCTTGGGTTGAATTAATTCCTTAAGAGCTTTTCTTGATAGCCACAAGCAATTCCACTAAAGGTTGTAGTAGTTGGGAGTAATTAGAAGACTATAGTGATCATGTCTAGAGGAGCCTCAATAGAGCATAGTGGTCAAAGGCATTAGAGTGAGAATGGGAAAGATTAGGGATGGTTGTTAAGAACCTAGGGAGTACTTTGAATGCAAGTATGCAAACCTTGATTCATTGTAATATATACCATTTTTATGCTAAAATTAAGGATCTTCCCGTTAGTGCATGAGGTAATATAAATTATTGTAAGACAACAATTACGGATGGGCTAGTAGGTTGTTACCATAGCCCACAAGTAGATGGGAGCTTAAGAATAAGTATCCATTATATTATAGATGAATAAACTCCTTAAACCTTAGTAATCATTGGATTTTGATCTAATGGTGACAATCAGGCAACTGGAAGGGCTTCTAATGGTTTAGATTTTCTAGGAAGCTAAAGACAACCAACAATGCATTGAATTATTTTGGACCTAACTTATATGTCCAATTTAAGTGATTTTAATTACTTAGATTGGGTTGATTCAACCTTCTGCCTAATTTAAATCACTTTGATTTGGGTTGGAGGTTTACTAAGGTCTTTAATAAGGTTTGGCTAAGTTTAGCTTCTAGTGAATTTTATTTGAATATATTTGACTCAAAATGACCTTAATGAGATATTACTAGATCATGGACCATGAAACTTAGATTTTAGTTTAAATGATTTGGATTTTGTTTTTACAACTAGCTTAGGTCTTCAGAAGGCATTTCACTAAATTTGAATGTGGTTAGATATGATTTAAATTTATTAAGTCTGAAATACACTCAATGAGTTATTAATGTATGAAAGTTATAATTAGCTTGGATTAGTTTTGGGTTGAAAGAGAATTCTTAATCATTCTTAAGAACACTTAAGTTAATTTAAAATTATTCTTTAGAAATTCAAAGCATATTGGTTCTTAATAAGCCACAATAGGTCTTAATAGATTATTGAGCTAAAGAGTATTTGCTTAAGTTTCACAGTGATACAAATAATCCTAATAACTATTAGAGTTATGAAAATTTCATATGATTATACTGACATTGTTATGTATTTTTTTTATTAAAATATATTTATTTTAAGTATATTTTGCATTGTAATAGGAAAATTATCAAACAAAATAAAAATAGAAGAAATTTAGTTCCAGCCCCTAGGCGTTGTAATTAGAAAAAATTAGGACATTTTATAGCAAGGGTTTTTTGTGGAAATTTTATTTGGAGCACCACGTAGGTCTTGGGGGTTCTTCTTTAGTTAATCAAATACATCATTAAAGAATAAACATATTATCTCAAAAGATAAATATATTACTTTATAATGGATTCAATTACTTAATAAAAACTCTTAAGGCTTATGGATCTTTGATGTACTATAGATTCTTCCCCTAAACTACATGGAGAGGTAGAATAGAGTTTATTTTTTTGTAGGATTCATAGTTCGTTATAAGAGAAATCTCCTATAGTTAATTACATCTTAAGAAAAAAATAGAATTCCCCCTAAAAACACTCTTGAAGAAAGAAATTAACTTTCATTTCTATGGATTTTAAAGCTTGTCTTAAAAGGATTGTTAATTTAAAAATTCAAAAAGGAATCCAATAAACAAGAGTTCTTTTTAGAAGCCAAAAAAAATTAAATAGGAAATACTTTTAGATGCTGAGAAGCTTAGTAAGAATTTCAAGTATCCTACTATTGGGCTTTACATTTTCAAAATTGAAATTATTGAGATTCTGAGTTCTAGGACGTAGATTCTATCAGTACAAGACTATAAAAATTCTTAGCGACTATAAAATTGTTTCAAGAAGGATGCTTCAGATCCTAAGTTTATAAATGTTTTTGATACAAGTTAGAAACTCAACTTAGTCTAATTTTATAAATTTTAGAATTATTGATTCTTCTTCTCACTTGAGAAAATAAACCTATCCATGACTCTTCTAGACTTATTTCCCGCCTAAAATGGGTTATAACTAACACCACCTAAGTAATTTAAAATCATGATTTTAATCTATGTATATAAGATGGCTAAGCTGTTGTGTTTAAGAAAGAAGGCTAAGAGCCTAAACTCACTTCCTAACCCTAAGATAATGACTGGTATGTTATGCATCTAGCAAATGTAATAATTACTATGTGTTTTGACTCATAATTTCATTTAAGGCTTTTGGCATGCAATTCATGCTTAAAATGAGATGTAGTTAGAAAATGGTTATGGGCCAACTTGAAATGAGAGGGCACACATCCCCATAAAGGGTAGTCATCCTCATAGGTTAGATGCCCCCTTATGTGCAATGGGTGAAACACCCAATTCAAGAATTACAAATAATATACTCACATGATTCACAAAGTCTAATTGTTTTTAGTTGTATGCTTATGGTTTTAATTATATTGAATTATGAATTTTTATTTATGTTTGAGTTGAACTAATTTTAATGGAATAGAAAATTTAGTTTTCCTAAGAGCTTAACACATTTAGGCTTCATCACATAACACAACAATCACAGAAAGAAACCTATGAAAAGCATGCAATTCAATTGTGCGCCCTAAAATAAATCAAGACAAATTTAATTAAATAAAATAGGCTGATGTGATCAGGTACTGTTGTACATCTCAAAAAAAGAAAAAGTGGACATCTAAGCTCTATTCTTATACAACCCAGCCTAGAACTAAAAGTTTGATCTATGGGCTTCTCATTAACTTCAGGATCATCACCTTCTTTAAGGACCTCATTAGGCTCTACTAGAGACAATTAAATAGGATTAGTAAGCTTTTATTAATCCTAAACCCCATAGATACTAACTTAATTCTAGGCTCAAATTGCTTTTTAAATTCTAAAATAAAATTCTAAACTCTGCAAAATAAACATTAAGAAGAACATACAACACACTAATAATTTATATTTCAAACATACGGGCATAAAATTAGTGATTACTAAGCCCACATTCTTATGGTTCTATGCATAGGGACTTAAGTAGCACCTGCAAGAAAACAACATTTCTTTTATTTTCTAACAGTAGTCCCTTTAAGCATAACCCCCTATAAATAATAGTGTTAGCCTAAAAAGAATGCCCTGATATTCAGGCTAGCGAGTAAACAAACCTAGCTATTTAGTCTAAAATAGTACACCACAAAACAAGAAAAAGTATCACATCACAATCAACAGATCTTCATAGATCATTGACCTAACCTAAGTCTAGGCTCAGTTACCAAATATTCTAGCATGTGAAAAGAGGACGAGTGTGGCAAATTTGTACTAAGCATCTTTAAGTTTAAATTTGATTTTAGTTTAGGATTTGTTAGATTTTATCACTAGATGGTTTCAATTTAAATGATTTAATTAATTTTAGATTTCATTTCAGTTTGATGTTTATTTTTTATGTTTGCATCTAAAAGAGAGAGAATGATGAAATGAATGAAAAATGATAAAAATGTACACATCTCAGCCCAGGGCGTAAATGCACTGGAATCATAGTGGTTATGCCTTTTTATCGCCTAAAAAAATCTAAAAGCTATTTACGTCTAAATAAATGGCAAAAATTTACACATCCCAGCTTTAGGATGTTGCAATGCTATTATTACCTTAATAAAAAACCTAAAAGCTCAAATCACCCTCGATAGTTGCTCGATTAAATGGCATAGCACCATGGTGCTATGATACCAGCATCGAGGCGTTGTCACGAATTCTTAGTTTTTTTAAATCAAGAAAGCTGTCATCCCCACTCAAGAAATAGTAACTACCTAGCGGGGGGAGGGGGACGGTTATAGAAAAAAAATCATCCCTTTGGAGAGAATAGTCTATAAAAAGGGAAGAGCACACCCTTACTCTCTCTCTCTCTCTCTCTCTCTCTCTCTTACCTTTTCAACTTACTCTCTCTAGTTTTTTATTGTGCTCTTAATTTCAAGGATCTGTGTTTTCTAGAGGCATGCTCTCCATGGCCACAAGAATGATCTCCCATCTACTCTAGTTAAATCATTTTAGGAGTAATATTTCTTCTAAGTAATTTTTTCCCTGAAAAGTAAATTTAACCAAAATTTCACCATTGATCTTGAATCTGGAGAAAAATAAAAGAGCACATCTCCATCGATCATGGATATAGAGTAAAAAAGAACACTCTTTAAGGCTTAAAATATTCTAGAATCTTGTTTGTCGAATGTTAAATATTGAATCCCTCCACCATTGAACTTGGTTTTCATGTGAGAAGAACACTCTCCATCTGCTGATCTTGGATTCGGAACAAGGGAGAAAATTATGTTCGCAATTAAAATATATGCAATTTTAGCACTGTTAGGGTGTTATGCAACCAATTGTTTTATAAAAAATTCATTAAAATCTTCAAGAATTCTATTCAATATAGAGGTTTCCATGTATAACCACACAAATAAGGAAATCAGAGATTTGGAAATGCTCTCTTAGAAGATAAAAAATAAGATGAAAGTAAGAGAGATTAGAAAGTTTTGAATCTCCTTATATTTAATGTAGTACCATAGAGTCATTTGGCACCAAAGTGCTATACCTTTCACCATTGAATTAGTAATAATGTGAAATAAAATCCTCCCTCTGTTGATCTTAGATCCAGAATAAAGGAAGAAAGTGCATTTGCACTAAAATATGTAAAATCCTAGCACCACTAAAGTGTTATGATGCTAATATTTTGAATATGAGATATCAGTAAAGCAGAGTTGTGGTGCTATAGACCTAGTGCCAAGGAACTGTGCCCTTCAAAAATTAAGCTTAGGTAGCCATCTCACAATGCCATGGCACTAATATCCCAGCACCGAGGCATTGTACTCTCATAACTGAATCCAAATGACAATATTAAAGCTTTTTATATGATGATTCAAGTTATACCCATAGCATTGTGGCATACAATTATAGCACCGAGGTGCTAAGGCCTTGGAAAATTAAACTTTGTCAGGTATCTCATAGCACCATGGTGAGGGTATCCAAGTGTTGAGGGTCTGTGTTTCTACACTCAAATGATAATATTAGGACATTCATGGTGTAATCTAAATCCTACTCTACAGTCCTATGGTGCTACAAATATAGTGTTGAAGTATTGAGCTCTTGGGTTTCTGAATCAATTATTTCAACTTAACAGTGTTGAGGCACTAGTCTATCAGCACCGATATGCTGAGCAAAATTTTTTTATTTTTTTAAAATTTTAAATCTTGGAGCATTATATAGTAATAAATATAAATGAATAGAAATAAGGAAAAGACATCATTATTAAATGGAAAATTGATTACAAAATAAATTATTATAATAATAATAAAAAAGAAAGAGAACAATATAAAACTAAAAATAAAAAAGAGGGGAAAACTAATAGTCATAATCATCCTTCTCTTCCTTTGTTTCTAGTTCCACTATATTTCAGTCACGACAATAGCTCGTATGTTCCCTTATGGCTTTGCTCCCTTAGCTATGAATTATGGAATATATTTAATAGGAAAAAACCTTTTGTTAGCTAAGGTTATCTTAAATTTAACACCTTAGACAAATATCACCCTAGGTCTACATGTACACCTTGGATAATGCAACCCATGGTTGCTGATAAAGATTCTTCAGTCAGGAACTATTTCCCTTGGCTAAGTAGACTAGGGATCATGACAGCCCGGAATGATGGAATCATGGGATCTTGATTGGGTGTGTCATCATTCCTCCCAGTATACACTTTAAGTTAAAATGACAGACACTGATTCATATTAAATAAGATGTATTTATTTTCTAACCTTAATTATGAGTGCTCTCTTACATGGGTAAGAGGGGTAATTAATTATGAAGGCTTGCGTTCATAAGAAGTGGAACCAAAATATAAATAAACCTAACATAATGTTAGGGGTAATCTAGTTGAATATATACAAATCTACATGATGAAAAATATACTCTTACCCATCTCAATAAAAATGAATGAGAGCATCCACAAAGTTATTTTTTTAGTGATCATAAGCTTAAACCACCCTCGATGATTACTAGATTAAATGATGCAGTGTCATGATACTGTGATACCATTGTTAATATGCTATCACTATTCCTTAGTTTTTAAAATAAAGAAAGTCACAGTCTTAGCCCCATTTATAATAACTGTCTAGGGGGAGTCGGGGAAACAATTACAGTAGCAAAAAAATTTCCCCTTTTAGAGAATTGCCTATAAAAAAAGAAGGGAAGGCCCTCTAAACTCTCTCTTTCTCTCCTTTCTATCACTCATTCTTGCTTTCGGTGATCTGTACTTTCTAAAGGTATGCTCTGCAGTGCCAAGAATGATCTCCTATCCACTTTAAGTAAATAATTTATGGAATAATATTTTTAAAGTGATTTTATCCCTGAAAATTAAGTTTAACCAAATTTCTACCATTGATCTTGAATTTGGTGAGAAATAAAATAGAACATCTCCATCAATCTTAGATTTGGAGTAAAAAGAACACTCTCTGGGACTTAAAAATTTTAAAATCTTGAATGTTGAAGACCTTCTCCATTAAACTTAATTTTGACATGAGAAGAACACCTTTCTTCCATCGATCTTAGATTTGGAGGAAAGGAGACGAGTGCTTTGCACTAAAATATGTAAAACCTAGCACAACTAAAGTGTTATAACTCCAAATTTTTATCAAAACATTATAAAAATATTTAAGAATTTGGTTCAATATAAGCATTTCTATCCCGTAGCATTGTGACGTGAAGGCCCAATGCCAAGGTGCCAAGCTCTTGGGAATGAAATCTTGAATGCTCTGTTTAAAGTGCTAAGGTGCCAGAAATCGGCAATAAGCTCTCAAGTTTAGATGCAATCTTTTAGGATTGAGGTACTATCATACCATGCCATAGCACTAAGGTTTTGGGTCTCCTATCTCTTATACGACACAATAGTGCTATCTATTCAGTGCCAAGATGTTATATCCTCTACCATTGAACTTGGTTTTGGTGTGAAATGAAATCATCCCTCTATCTATCTTAGATCTTGAATAAGGGAGAAGAATGCTAAAGCATTAAAAAATTATGAAAATTGATACTACTAAAGTGTTATTCTACCAAAATTTTGAATCTTAGATATCAGTAAAGTAGCACCGTGGTGCTGTAGGCCTAACGCTAAGGCGATGTGTCACTGAGAAAATTAAGCTTAGCAGGTATCTTATAGTGTCATGGCACTGGTATCCCAGTGTCGAGGCACTGCGTTCCCAAAATTGAAACCCATGTGATAATATTAAGGTGTTTATAGCATAATCTAAAGCACCCATAACATCGTGGTGCTACAAGTATAGTGTTGAGGCGTTAAATCCTTAGGAAGTTAAACTTTGGCGGGCATCTCATAGCATTGATATCCTAACCAAGGTGATGTGTTTCCATACTCAAATGATAATATTATGACATTCATAGTGTAATTCAAATTACACACCATAACATCGCGGCGCTTTAAATAAGGCACCAAGGCGCTGAGCTCTTAGGTTTCTAAATTGATCAATTTATACTTAATTGAGCCAAGGCATTAGTTTACTTGTGTTAAGGTGCAGAGACATAATGGTGAGTAATATTATAGAAAATTTAAAATCTTAGAGCATTACATAGTGACAAATACAAGGAATTAAAAATAAAGAAAAATACATCTTTGTTATATTAGAAATCTATTATGAAAAATTATTACAAAAAAATAATAAAATAAGAAGAGAAAATATATAATAAAAAAAGGAGAAACTAGTAGTCATAATCCTCTCCCTAATTTTTTATTTCTGGCTCTGATGAGATAACTACATAAGGAAGATATCGAGGCACCATAAAAAAGTCTAACTTGAATCCCAAAGACCACAATTTTCAAACATATAGACTAGTGTAGTATTGAACTAGGTCATATAAGAAAATTCTTTTTTGTTGTTGCCATATTGAACTAGACCAGGTAAACAAGAATAACTTAGATGATGCAACCCATGGTTGCTGACAAAGATTCTTCAGTCAGTAATTATTTTCTTGATCGAGCGTGTCATCATTCCCACAAATATACACTTTAAATTAAATGATAGTCATTTATGTTATATTACACACACCACTACATGCCAACTCATATCAAGAAGATATGATTATTTACAACTTTAATCGAGAGTGCTCACTTACTATGGTAAGAGGGGTAGTTAACTCGGAAGGCTTGCATTCATAGAAAGTAGAACTCAGATATAAATAAACCCTAACATAATATTAGGACAAATCTGGTTGAATATATATCAATTTATCTCATGAGAAAATATACTCCTATTCATCTCAATAAAGATAGGGGAGAGCATCCTTGAAGGTATTTTTTCTAAGCGATCAGTGTTAAAATTGAATTTATATTTTAAAGAATGAAGAATAAAATAAATTTTACTTTGGGAAAAACCCATTCTATTCAACACCCTAATTATATTATAATGGAATGTTTTTGAGGTCAAGATCCATTCTAGGGGTTAAACTAAGACTTTAATAGTTTAATTAGTCTATTTTAATTTAGTTGAATGATTCGATTGAATTAGATTTGATTTGATTGACATTTGTTTGATTTATTTTGAATTTTAAGGTTTAAATTTGTTTACCTTTATGTATTTTGATTATTGATATTTATTTTGTATTTATTAGGTTTTAATTTATTTTGATTTAGCTTTAATAATTTTATTAATATTTATTATTATTTTTGAATGATTGGTTAATTCCTTTATTAGATTTATCATTAAAGATTCAATTGAATTTCATATGGTTTATGCTGATCAAATAACTTTAAATGTTCTTTAAATTTAATGATTATATATTCTCAGTTAAGGTTAATTAAGTTTAAATTGGCTAATAGATCTTGATTCAACTAGCTTGTTGATTACAATTTAAAATGATCTTTTATTTAATATTTCAATTAAGGATTTGATCATTTAGCTTATTGAATTCAGTTATTTGACTTGTATATTGATTGTTGTTCCGACGATTGTTTGATCTAAAGTAATTAATTTGATTTGTTTATATTTTTATGATGTATGACTTATTTTAATATTGTTTGGAGTTGTTAATAATCGAGCATGATTTAATGACTTTTATTTTTAACTTATCAATTTATTGGATTCATGAGCATTAATTCAATTAAGGGTTAAACTCATCGATTTATTTTGATTATTGATATGCATTTTTTTTAAACTTACAAATTTATTAATTGATTAAGCTTATCCTTAATCAAATATTTTAACTTTAATTTGATGATTGCAATCAATTCACTCGATTAAAGATTTAATTAAATGATTAGGTTTAACTTATCGATTTATTGGATTCATGAGCATTAATTAAATTAAGGGTTAAACTCAGATGAAGTCTTAATTAAATGACTTATTTAATTAAGGGTTTGGTTATTAGCTACTCAATTCAATAATGATTAAATTAGTAAAAGCCTAATTATGATTTCTTATGACATTAATTAAGGTTTGCTCGATGATTTAATTAAAGGTTCATTGTGCAATTCAAGTTTTGTTAACAATTAGTTCTGTGGAGAATATTTATGACACCACATAGAGTTTAGGAATTTTTTATTTGAATGATCAAATGCGTCATTATGAAATAAACATATTATCTCGGAAGATAAACATATTTTCTTATAATGGATTTGGTCATTTAATAAAAGACTCATAAGGCTAATGGGTCCTTCGTGTACCAAAGATTTTTCTCCTGAACTATATGGAAGGTAGAATATGGTTTAATTTAAATTGGATTCATGGTTCCCTATAGAGGCAAGTCACTATAGCTAATTACAACTAAAGAAAGGTCTTTTCTTAAGAATACTCTCGATTAAAGAAACGAGTTATTATTTCTAAAGATTTCAAAGTTGGTTTTCAAAGGATTGATTTTTAGAATTTCAATTGGGTTTGGTTTAAATTGGAGAGATTTCTTTTGGAGGCCAAATGGAATGAAGTAGGAAATGCCTATTGATACTGGGAAGCCTAGTAGGCATTTCAACTATCTTAAAATTGGGCTTCAAATTTTGGAATTTAATTTAGATTTTGAGTTGGTATTTTCTTAGAAGTCTAAGACTTAGATTCTAGCAGCACAAGACTGTAAAAATGCCTAGGGTTGAAGACTTATTCTTGAAAAGGATGCTTCTGAGCTTAGTCTATAAGTGCTTCTGACACATGTCAGATGTTCGACCTAATTCTTTTTTTGGAATTATCGATCATTCCTCTCACTTGAGGGAACTAACATATCCCCCACTCTTCTGGACTTACAACCAACCTAGAGAGGACTACCAGCTAACACCACCTAAGCATATTTTAAATTCATGGCACTAAGTCTCATGAATGCAAGATGGCTGGGCTGTTGTATAATTAAGAAAGAAATCTATGAACCTAGACTCACTCCTTAATCCCCATAATCACATAGGGTATGAAATGCATCTAACTAATGTACATTTTTTTAGATTTTTAAATGTTTTGATTCAAGATTTATTTGAGGTATTGGGTATGCATTTCTATGCTTAATGCCATGCAATTAGAAATGGTTATGGACCAAAAAATAATAGAAGCCATGGTTCCCCAAGAAGGTGGTTATCCTCACAGGCTAGATGCCCTTTATGTGCAATGGGAGAAGTTGCCCAATAGGATTGGAGAAATAAGATTTCATAGTTTCAAAACCTAATTATTTCTTGTTGATTTTATGCCTTGCCTAAGGCTTTAGTTTATGTGAGGTTTCAAGTTTTTATTTTTATTTTTACTTCAATTGTTTAAATTTAAGTTGGGTATAAAATTTAGTTTTTCTTATGATCCTAATCATTCAGGAATTCAATCATAAGAAAGCACAACATAGAAACAAACCTAGAAAAGCAGGTTGATTCTATTGCACACCCAAAAAATTAAGGTAATTTAATTTAAGTAAAAGGCTGATGCGGCCGGGTCCTGCTGTACAACTTGGAAGAAAAGGTAAATGGGCAGCCTAGCTCTGCCCTTATACAACCTAGCCTAAAACTACAAGTCTAGATCTATGGGTCTTATTTCTAGGATAGTCTCCTTCCTTAAAGACATCCATTAGGCTTCATAGTGGACCACTACACCTATCTTCTAGTAGGGCTAGCTCCTAATAATCCTAGACCCCATAGATCCTAACCTAATTTTAAGCTCAAATTTACATTTTGATTTCAAAATTAATTCATAAGCCCTATAAAATAAATGTTAGGAAATACAAACAACATACAATAGTTATATTTCATAAACATACGAGCTTAGGATTAACTACTTGCAAAGCTCACCTGTCCTATGGGCAATGTTGAAAGATTTAAGCATACCTACGAGAAATAGTATTTTTTTTAATTTTATTTATGATAATAATCCTTTCTAGCATAGCCCCCTATAGAAAATAATGTTAGATCTAGAAAGAAAATCCTACCATCCAATCTAAAAGGAAAATAATCCTAGATATGCAGTCTAAAATAGTACACCACAAAGATATGTGAAGCACATCATATCAAAACACATCACAAGGAATCATAAAGAATCATAGAACAACCTAACCTAAGTCTAGGGTTCGTGACCTAATGATCTAGTGTGTGAAGAGAATAGACTTGTGTAGCAAGACTTTGTTAGACCTCTTTAATTTAAGTTTCAATTTTGAGTTTGAGTTTGCTTGAATTTTACCTTTGGGTGGTTTTAATTCAAATGCTTTAGTGATTTATTTTACATTTTTATTTCCACTTTTATTTGATTAAAGTGATGTTTAGGTTTTCAAGAATGGAGGGTAGAATGGATTCCTACATCCAAAATTCTAATGAAATGAAATCTTCATCCTAAGATGAAGATCCATCCCAAAGGTCAAACTAAGATCCTTAAGTATCTTAATTAATCCTTTTGATTTCATTTATTTGTTTGAATTTGGATTGATTTTTCATTTCTTTGGAATTTAATTTGGATTGTTATTCTTGGTTTAGTTTTCAATTTAGTTTGGTTTGAATTATTTCATTTGATTTTTTTTGAATTGGTTCATTTCATTTTATTTATTTCATTTGTTTTATTTGGTTTCATTTAGTTTTATTTGAATTAGTTCATTTGGTTTGGATTAATGTTTTGGATTAAATTATGTTGGTTTCATTTAGTTTTATTCATGGTAACTTAGAATACTTAGGTTGAGGTTTGATTTCATTTAATTTTATTCATATTGTTTAATTATGTTTAAGTTTCATTAAGTGTTTGTGTTTATGCTTTTATTAGCTTAAGGTTTAATTAAGCTTAACATGCATTATTAACTTCATTAATCTTTACGTATTAAATTGATTAAATTCTTTGACTTACTATGTTGGAAAACCTTCCTAAGAGTATTTGACATTTTATTGAGATTAGTTTAAGTTGTTTAACGATTTAATGGATTAATGAATTTTTTTATTCATTATTTGATTAATACTGACCTAAGAATTTGGAAATTCATCAATTTCCAATCCAAAGATTAATTGGGTTTAAAATTTTTATGGAAAGTGGGGTTACATGCCAATTTCAAGCTTTCAAAATTTAATCTTGATTAGATTCATAATTAGGGTGTAATCAAAGTTTTGATCATTTCATTAAAACTTAAATTAAGCCTAATTTAATGAAGGTCATTTAGGGTTTGCATTTTTCTTTGATTCCTCCTTGAAATATTTGTCCAAAGAGAGTTTATTCATAATTTTTAGACACTTGGTTTATTTATTATAATTTAATTAAATTTTGGTTAATTATTTGAATTATTTAATTTAATTAGTTTCTTAATTAAGCTAATTTGTGATTTATTAAGTTTGGATGAGTTTCATTAGTGTTTTAATGTTCATTAAGGTTCGTTAAGATGATTTAAGTTTGTTTGATTCATTTTCATTTATTATTTCATTTAATATTAATTTATTTAATTAAAATGGAGGTTTAGGATTTGAAATTTCATTTCTCATGAATTACATTGCAACAGTTCATGAATAATTTTTATAATGTGTGTTTTAACATCAATTTTAGTTCCCCAAAGTTTCAATTCAATTGGATTAATAGGTTGAGATTAATTAAGGTTTAATGGATTTCAATTAATCCTAAATTAAGGCTAAAATACCCAAAATCAATTGGGAATTTAATTTTTATGGATTCTTGTCATCAAGATGAATATGTATATCCCAAAGTTGTAATTTTTGGATTTTCATTTATTTTTCTATTAATTTTTAAATTTTTTATGATTTTTAATCAATTTTCAAAGTGGATTAGCCATTTTGTAATGATGGGTTGATGTGGCAGCTACCATGGCACCTCTGCCACATGGCGCAATGTGAGTGGGCCATGCAAATCCTACGTGGTGTCTGCATCAAAAGCAATGCCACATGAGATGATCCTTGACCATCCGATCGAAGATCGGATGGTCCTGATCAATTTGCAATTCCTTGAGGGCTTAATTCAATCATTCACCAGGATTAAGGCCATCCAATCCTAATATAAGGATCAGATGGTCTGGATTTAGTCCCGTAGCTCACCAAGTCGGATTCCATCCATCTTTTTTGCCTAATCGTCAATGAATTGCACTGCCATTTCAATTCTAGATCGATTAATGATTGATTTAGGACCCATCTATATGGTTGGATCCAATTGGGGATCCAATTCCCTTCGAAAAGGTCTAAAATCGATGGCCTAGAGGCTTGGTGAGGGAGCGTACCTTGATTCCAATGATGGAATCGACTCCATTAGCTTCTTTTTGCCTTGATGAAGGCATGGACAAAGTTTGATGGCTTACCACCCCATGGATTGGTCCCTAGACCAACATCGATTCAGTTTTTTGGTGGTGTTAATTATTTTTTGGCTTGCCGGGGGCAAGGGGTCAGGGTGGCGATTCATTTGAGGTCGCTGAGATCTCTAGAACGTGTTGGAAGCTTCAATTTGATGAGAAACCCTCTCCTTTGGATTTCACCATTAGAGGGGCATGGTTTCCATCTGTTCACTGACATGCTGGCGGTGAGAGGTCAGGGGAAGGGCCTAAATATTTATCTCTTGCCTTGGTGGACCTTTTGGAATGAAATGGGGGAGGGAGTAGGCTCCCCCTCCCCTCTTTCCATGGATGGATGAGAACTTGCTTTATGGACTTTTTGGTGGCGAAAATCCGGCCATCGGCCGTGGCAAGGCTAGCCAAGGGGTGGATTCAATTCCTCTTGGCCTTGTGAACATGCTCGGATAAAGATTGGGTAGGGAGGATGGCTTTAGGCATATTTTTCATACTTGGTTGAGCCATAGGCTCGTCTTCCTTCTTCTTCTTCTTCTTCTTCCTTAGCATTTGGCTTCTTCTTCTGGAGGAGGAGAAAGAAAAAAAATCTCTTTTTTTCTTTTGCTTCTTTTTTTTTAATTGATGGTAGCCATTCTCTTAAGAGGTGGCAAAAGATCCAAGCTTACTTGGATAAATCCAAGTTATTTTTATGATGGAGAGGGGGAGGAATCTTCCTTTGGTCAAAGATTTCAACTCCCTCCCTTGGTTTAATTTTTTCTTTGCTTTTGGCTTTTGGCTTTAGGCATCACTTATTAAAATCCTTAGACTAATATGTGGCTACCTACATCAAACTCAATATGAGTTTGAGTTCAAGTTTAAACCCAATTTGACTTGGATTGGGAATTTGAATCCAAACCAAGTGCTTTGATTCAAAGTGTTTGATTTTAATTTTGGATTCAATCATCTTTAATTGATGATTGATTGAGTTTAATTTAATTAATTCATTTAATTTTGAATTTCTTTTGAATTTCATTTCATTTTAACCCATTTAGCCTAAATGGGTTAAGTTTGGTTCCAATTGGATTCAAAAGACCAATTTGACTCAATTAGATTGAGTTTGGACTCCAATCATGCTTGATCCCATGTGTGAGAAGATTTGGAGTAATTGATTTCATTTAAATTTAGTTGGATTTCAATTTGAACCCATTTGACCAATTTGACCAAATTAGACCTAATGGTGGGTTTAATTGTGTTCGATTATCATTTCTAAGTGATTTTGAGTAATCAAATTGAGTTGATTTCAATTTGATTTGGGTTTGAACCCAATAGGACCTATTTAGGGTTATTTTAGAGTAGGTGTTCTAATTAACCCAATTAAGGCCTAAATTAATTTGAATTTCTTTAGATCCATGATCAAACATGTTTATTTGATTATTTGAGATATTTGGAATGATTTAATTTGGTCAAATTATTGATGGGTTGACCTTTGATTTAGGTGGGACCCACCTAAGTCAAACCTATGTCAAATGGGTTGACTAGATTTGACTTTGGATTTAGTTTTCTTATTTTTATTTGATTTTATTTTTATTTATTTGGATTTGATTTGAATTAATCCAAATTTAAAAATTGGGTTGATTCCACCTAAGCCAATTAAGTTAGATCAAACCTTAGGAAGATTCCCTAGGTCATTGGGTATAGTGTCCTAAGCATTGAATTAGGAGATTCCTATTTTAGATTAGGACATCCTAATTATTGATTTTAGAGTTCAAATTAACCTCATCCAAAATGAGGTCAACAAGTTCATCCAATGTAAATAACTTTGGATTAGTTTGATTAGATAGTTAATTTGTTTAATCTTTATTTAATTTAATTTCATCATTTCTTAACTTGGTTAAATGATTAATTTGATTGAGATGTAATCATTAACCATTTAACTAAAGTTAACTGGTATTTGATCAATATTTACTACATTTTAAGTTGATTTAATCTTTAATTTTGAAGTCTAATTATTATTCAGTTTCATCCCTTAATTGAATTCCATTCAATAGCTTATTAAGTTTATTATATTTCATTAACTTACAGTTAATCAAATTAAGTAATCTACAATTTTTATGATTGTATGTTTTAACTACACTTAGGTAATATAATAGTTCATTTCAAATATTTTAATTATGTTCTTAGTTTTGTAATTTCAAACATATGCATATTGCAAACTTATTTTATTTAAATTTTTTTTGTTTGATTAAATGATCTTATAATAGCTAAATCTTTGATTCATCTTTGCTTAATAATTTTAATGACTTGCATTTTTTATGGAAATGAGGTATTATCATATGAAGCTCACCACAAGTAACTTAAACTATTTGAATGTATATTTTAAGAATGGTTAGTAAAATATTTGTCTATTTTATGAAAATTGAATTAAATTATAAAATATTTAATTAAATTCTGGACTTTAATTCTATGAAACTCCCCTTAAGTTCAAAAGAGGGTCAATTATGATTGATTGATTGATTTTTTTGTTTTATTTATTTATTTATTTAATATATTATGAATTCTTAATTTAAATTTATGGATTTTTATTGACACATTAATCCCTAATTAGACTATTTTAATATTTAGTGAGATCTAAAAAGTTTAGATGTTTTTTTTGAGTGCCATGGATTTAATCGAAGATGCTTAAACTATTTTGGTGATTTTCTTTAATTTCTTTTATTTTAAGCTATTTATTTCATAAAATTAAATCATTTGTCCTATGAAATTCAATTACTTTTGACATACTCATTATTTTAACTTGAAATTTTTGTAGTAGATATTAACCTTAAATTCATCCTACAAAACAAATCAATTTGATTAATATTTTAAGTTTAATTAGAGAAATTTGATTTTCATTCAAACCCAAATTAAGTCCAAAATACCTAATAAAAATTGGGGCTTTTTGGTTCTTTTGATTTCTCTCAAAAAGATGAATCTAATGAGCCATTATTTGCACTTTTTAAGGGTATTTTCTTTTTTATGATTTTTCAAAGCTTCAAGTGATATTAAGTATTTTTTAAATCCAAAAATTCTGGATTTTTCTATTTAACCCACTTAGTGTTGAGTAGGCTCCGCCTTTCATGTGCCGAAGCCCATTTTGGCCATGCGATGTTAACGAGGCGTTTGAGTGAAAAATTGGTTTGATGTTCTGATAATCCAGATTGAACTTGTCTATCTAAGGGGCCAAATCAAATCCTAAGGGACTTTTAATCACAACCATTCATCCTATTTAAGGAGGATCATATTGTTGTGGATCATCGCCCTTCCCAACTGGAGAAATGAGCTGGGGCGGATGGGATTGGCTTGAAACCACCCCAAATGCACAATTTTCCAATGATTCTTACTGGTAAACTCTCCAATTTGCTTTGAGGGATTAAAATAATAAAATTACAATGGGATCTAATAGGAAATTACTAGAATCAACCTCTCCTTTTCACAAAATAAAAACACTAATGGCTGGCTATGATTTTGATGAAATTACCACATCAGAGCTAATGTCCAGTGGTCAATTTGATTCGAACATGTTTCTAGATGTGAGAAGAAGCTTCCACATAATTTTTTCCTCTTGCCTCCTCTTGGATTGATCTAACAGCCAACCACTGCCTAGGTTCATTGGAGTTTGATTGTTTTGATGTTTTAGTGAGTGGAAAGGGGAGGGGAAAGTTTAATTATGATTTGTTTGGAGATAAGGGAGGTATTTCATGGAAAAAGAAGGGAGTTTGGTGGCTATCTTCCAAAAATCTCATTAATGGGGATGAAGGTGGTGGTTTGGGAGGTGGACAATTGATTATGATTGGCCTTGGCATTGCTGTGAGTATGCTTGGTCAGTTCTAATGCTGAAGATGAGGAGAAGAAGTATCCTTTGGTGGCTAGATGATGAAAATGGAGGGAGTGATATGTTTTTAAGTTCCAATTGCTCTCCCACGCAGGACTTAAACCCATGTCACTAATCCCTCCTTTTTTTTGACTTCTCTTCAAGCTTTGAAGGTTGCCAAACTTTTCCATACATAGGATAATGGATTGGGTTTGGCTCGCCAAAGTTTCAACTTAGTTAACTTTGGGTTAACCTATGTTGACCCAATTTATTTAGGTTGGGCCTAATGCTTTGAGATGGATTATTAGCTTTGAAATAAAATTTAATTATGGATAATTGGTCATCTAATCCTTTTAAGCTCATTCAATTTTAATTGATTTGATTTAGGATGGTTTGAACCCATTTTGAACTACTTTGATTAAAGTGGGTCAAATTAGGTTTACATGGCCAAATTGATCATGTTGCCTTGGATTAGACATCATCTATATTTAAATAATCACTTAGAGTGATTTTAGTCACTTAATTTTATTTAATTTGAGTTAATTTTGGATTTGACCCAAGTTTGACTAAAATTTGACCAATTTTGACCAAAAAATGAAGTTTATTTGGTCAAGATAAGTTCATTTAGATCAAATGATTGATTTGGTCAAATTAAATTCAAAGACTCAATGAATTATGCTTAGAGGTTCATTTAGGTCAAATGATTGATTTGGTCAAATTAAATTCAAAGACTCAATGAATTATGCTTATATATGAGTTTAAGATAATTTTGAATATTTAATTTAAATTAATTTCATTTTATTTTTAATTTAGCTCACTTAAGTCTATTTGGGCCTTCTTGGGTTAACTAGCTCAATTAGCCATTTTGAGCTTCAATTAAATTTACTTTTATTTAGTTTTATGTTTAGATGAACTTATGTAATGATTTTGAGCTTTTGGAGTGGCTTAATTTGTCCAAATTCAATAAGTTGACTTTTTGACTTAGTGGGACCAACATTGATCAACTTTTGGTCAGATGGCCTGGTTGACTGCTTTGAACTTCACCTGAATTTATTTATTTGGTTCATTTGCTTTTATGCATTGATTCTATACTTTTGGATTGATTTAATTTGGACTTAGGTGATTTTGAGGTTAAATGGGTTCATTGAGTTAATCAACCCAATTATCTCAATTAATTTTAGATTTCAATTTAAATATGTTTGATTTAGATTTTTATTAAGTTTTACTAAGTTTGAATCTGATTTGGATTTACCTAATCCAATTGAGTAGGTCAGGCCCAAGAAGGGTCCACTAAGATGATTTAGGCTTTAACTTTTAGAGTATTAAATTTAATTTGATTTCAAATTTGATTTTAGTTTGTTCACTTTGTCACTAAGTATAATACCCTAAGTGTCTAATTAAAAAACTTCTATTGTAATATAAGGGGTTCTAATTATTAGGATTGGGGATAATGTCAATAGGGCCAATGCCTAAGCACTATATCAGCAGCACCTCGATGCCATTTCAGGATAATTTTGGTGAAAATTTACAGCAAGCTGAGTGCCTAGGCACTGCATTAGCAGCATCGTAGTGTTGTACTAGAGGAAAAGTAAGAGACAGAAATAGCAAACATAGCGCCATAGCGCTGGATCATCAGCACCATTGCTCTACTTTGACAACGCCATAATGTTATGGCCAGATAGAATAGTTTCAAGATGGTTTCAAGCAATTTTTGAAGCAATTATGGCAGGGGCATCTAGATAACCACTTAGGGTTGTATGTTGGCTATAAATAGCATACATTTTCATGGAAAATATATATTGTTTTTCAGATTTTTTCATTCGCTCTTTTCTTGTCAAGATGGGTGTGTGAGAGTGTGTGTGTTCCTATGAAACACTTGGAGAGTGACACTCCAAGTGCTATGAGAGTGTGTAAGGATAGTGTGTAAGAGTGTTTTCTTAAGCAATAGGTGGAGAAGGACATTAACAATCAAGGATTTTTAGTGGGGGATGCTGGATATTTTCTTCGAGGAAGCAATAAAGGAGTGCAAAGAGTGGACTTAGAAGATCTACTATGTGTGCTCTTTTCTTTCTTCTCTAGTTATTTTACTTCGTATTTTACTATGTTTAATATGATTTCCATGTTTCTCTCTATTATGGTGCACTAATTTGTAATGTGCTCTGAATTTATTTGAATTTTTGTGATGATTGTATTGTATTAGATTTCATATGTGGATTAATATAAGAAAATTGTTTGTGCTTTAAATAAAATATGTTTTGCTTCTTTTCATGCTTCATTTACATGTGATTTGGCCAATTAAAATGTTAAAATTAAGTGTGATCTAAAGACCTCGAGAGTGATAGAAGAATAAGAAGAAAATGATAAACAAATGTACTAAATAATTGTTAAAGTGCCAGATAGGTTCAGGGTAGCTAAATAACCATTAAACATATAATTATTTTTAGGATTTACAATCACATAAAGGGAAATATGGGTAAAATAACCAATCAAATTTACTTGGTTTTAGGCAAAAAATTGGGTAAATGGATTGGTTTGGTTATGTTTGTCAAGAGGTAGAGAATATTATACTTTTTCTCTTAGTTGACACTACAAGTTTTATATTAATCAACCATAAAGTTAAATATAATACATAATCTAAAAATATTCCATAAATTCAAAGTACATATTTTAAAATTAAGAAAACACCTAAAAACTTTTATAAAAATATAAAAGTTGTCTTTTTTTTATCTTGAAAAATTGTATATTGCAATTTAAATTTAGCACTTACATTTTGTTAGATAAAATTAGGTTTAAAAAGATTAGTTCTTAACTTAATAAAAATTAATATCTAATTATACTCTAATCCTCATGGGAAAGATACTCATTTTGTATTACTTTATCTGACACACGCACTTGCATATAAAGGTAAAAGTACCGATCAAGTTTTTGGTGCCGTTGCTAGAGACTGGAAGTAGAAAATAGTAATTTGTACTAAGTTAATATTAATCTTGCTAAACTATTTTTAATTTAACTTTGTTGTTATAATATTTGTGTTAAGTGTTAAGTGTTAAGTGTGACATATCATTGTACTTGTTTAGTGTAATATTATTATTTAAGTTTTGAATCAAACTTTTGATTTCTAAATATTGTATCCGTAGAGACAAAAATCTAAAAATAGTGCTATTAAACTTAGAAATTGAATGACTTTGTTGGAAGATTAGAAAAGAGAAGAGAGAACAAGTGAGAAAATTAGCAATAGACATCAACCTATGGGAGAACCATCTAGACCTCTTAGAGATTATGCCACACAAACTGTAGATGGAATACATCAGACTAGACCAACTATCTAAGAAAAATAATTTTGAATTAAAATCATTGATAATTTAAATGGTACGAATCTCTCAATTTTGGGGGTTCACTTATTAAAGATCTTAATATGGAAATTGCCAATTCCTTAGAAATTTGTGCAAAATTTAATTACAATTGGCAAAGTGATGATGCTATTATATTAAGGCTATTACCTTTCTCATTTTGAGATAAGGAAAAAATGTAGCTAAATTCATTGCCTCAAGGATCTATTACAACATGGAATGAAGTAGCTCAAAAAGTTCTAGAAATATATTTTTCACCATCTAAAACTGCTAAGTTAAGAAATGATATTACATCATTTATCTAATTATGAGGCTTGGGAAAGATATAAAGAATTCTTAAGGAAATGTCCTCATCATTCATTACCTGATTGACTTATAATTCAATCATTCTATAATGGCTCAGTATGATCTTTAAAGATTATCATAGATATAGCTACAAGAGGTAGCCTAATGTCAAAACCTTTTGAAGAAGCTTATGCTTTAATAGAGGAAAGGGAAACTAATAATTTTCAATGGCCCTCGAATAAACTAAATCCAAAGAAAGTAATTAGTGTTTAATAACAATGACATGATTGCAATGTTAACTACCTAAGTAACCTTTCTATCTAAGAAATTAGACATCTTAGGAATTAATCAAAATATTAATAATATGAATCAAAGGGGAGAAAATGATGACATTAGTGTATTCAGAGATCAAAATAATCAAGGGTTAGAAATGCTAAACTATATTTCAAATGAACCAAATGATCCTTACTCAAATATATTTAATCAAGGTTGGAGGAATCACCCAAACTTTTCCTAGAATAATAATGCAAATTATAATCAAAATATAAGTCTAAGAAATTATAAGAAATTTTTATAACCCTCAAAACTCTAGCTTTAGACTTATCATTCCACTAGGATATCCTTCACAAAATCAAACTAAGGAAAAAAAACCCACCTTAGAAGAATTGGTGATACAAATAGGAACTTAATTACGAAGCCAAAGAGCTTCAATAAAAAATTTTAGAGATTCAATAATAACCTTATAAATAGACCACAAGAAACTTTACCTAGTAATACTAAAGTAAATCCTAAAGATAAAGGTAAAAAACATTGTAAGGCAATTGGATTAATAAGTGAAAAAAAATTAAAAAAATAGAGTTATGAGAAGAAAATGAGGAAGATAAAATATTATGCAATGAAAAAGGAAAAGCAGAAAAGGAAAACAAAGAAATTGAAGAAATGGAAATGGAAGTAGAAAGAGAAGCATTTAAGAAAAAGAGAGAAAGACCACCACCTCCATTTCCCCAAAAACTTCAAAAAACAAAATGTGAATAATCAATATTTTAAATTCCTAGATATATTTAAGAAATTATCCACAAATATACCATTCACTGAAGCTTTCAAACAAATGCATTCATATGCTAAATTTATGAAGGACATTTAAAATAAAATAGAAATTAGGAAAATGAAATAGTATCCCTTACTGAAGGATGTAGTGCAATAATTGAAGAAAATTACTTGAAAAACTTAAAGATCCAAGTAGTTTTACTATTCATTGTACTATAGGGGATAAGTTTTTTGAAATAGCATTATGTGATTTAGGAGCTAGTATAAATTTAATGTTGTTATCAATTTTCAAGAATCTAAGACTAGGAGAAGCACAACTTACTAGTGTGACTCTTCGATTAGGTGATAGATCTTTGACATATCTTAAGTGTATTATTAAGGATGTTATACTTCAAGTAGATACATTTATATTTTTTATAAATTATATCATATTAGATATGGAGGAAGATAAAGAAATACCTCTCATTTTAAGGACACCCTTTTAAGCTACTAGAAGAACAATGATAGATGTTCAAAAAGGGGAATTAACACTGAGAGTAAATGATCAAAAAAATAAATTTTATGTGTTTAACTTTACTAAGTTTATTGATGATGGAAATGAAAAATGTTATAGGAGTGAGTTAAGTGATAGTAAAGTAGAAAAAGAATTGGATTCATATATCATAAATGATTTTATAGAACAAAAATGCAAAATGATGATAGAAGAATATGAAGACATTCAATTTCTTAGAATTACACACAAATAGTTTAAAAAAATATGAACCATTAAAAATGTTTATAGAAAGAAAGAACTTTGAATCATCAAAAATAGAAGCCCCAAAATTTGAATTAAAATCATTACCAAATCATTTGAAATATGCTTACCAAGGAAAATAATCAACATTACAAATAATCAACTTAGCTGATTTAGAAGAAAATCAAGGAGATAAATTTATTGAAGTTCTTAAATGACACGTAAAAGCATTTAGATAGACAATAATGGACATTAAAGGAATAGTCCTTCAATATGCATGCATAGAATTCTAACAAAAGAAAATAATAAACAATTTATTAAAAGTCAAAGAAGACTAAATCTTATTATGAAAGAAGTAGTAAAAAATGAAATCTTAAAGTGGTTAGATGTAGGAATTATATATCTTATATCAGATAGTACATGGGTGAGTCCAATATAGTATGTACCTAAGAAAGGAGGAATGACTATAATTACTATTATAAATAATGAAATCATTCCTACTAAAATAGTCACAAGATGGAGGATATTGATTATAGGAAGCTAAATAAAGTCACAAGTGTGGTGTTTTACTTTGGAGTCATTATGGATACCATGTAGATCTTAGGGGGTACTTGTTGAAGTGATCAAGTATGATATTAAAGTATAATGTACTATCTCAAAAGATAAAAATATCACCCTATAATTGACCTAATCACCTAATAAAGACTCCTAAGGTAGATGAGTCTTCGCATATACCAGAGATCTTTCCCCTACTTTACATGAAATAGTAAAGTAGGGTTTATTTTATGATGAGTTCTTTAGTTCCTTATTGGAAGCAAGCCTCCATAGTTAATTACATCTTAGGAAGTTGAATTTTTTAAGAATACTCTTGATTAAAGTAGACAATCAATCATCTCCAAAGACTTCAAGGTCAGACTATCAAAGACTTGGGTATTTTTGAAAAAATCAAGTGGGAAATTTCAAGTGGAAAGACTTATTTTTGGAGTTCAAAGGAAGATAAATAGGGAGCACTCATGATGCTAGGAAACCTAGTGAGCACCCCAGTCTATCATATGGTGAGGCTTTATATGTTTGAATGAGAGAGTTTATTTTAATTGGAGTTGGAATTTTTATTAGAATGTTAGAGCTTACAATCCATCAACATAAGATTCTAGAAATGCCTAAGAGGTGAGGATTTATGCTCATACCCTAAAGAAAACAAGCAACATCGGATCCTAAATCTGAAGCTTTAGCACAAGCTAGAAGCACAACCTAAATCTAAGCAAAAAATAAGATTTTATGGTTTACCTCCATAAGAGAGGGTAAACTCATTTTGACTCTTCTAGACTTACAACCACTTGGAGTGGTCGCCAGCTAACACCTCCTATGATTCAAAATCATGTAGGTCAATCTTATGTAATTACAAGATGGCTAGGATATTATTTAATTTGGAATGGGACTAGAATCCTAAACTCACTCCCTAAGAGACTTGATCATGTTTGGTATGAAAATATGACTTAGACTAATGCAAAAATTTATAATTTTTATATCATTTTGACACATTGATTTGGATAAAGGTTAGATGTAGAATGTTAAGTGGCAGATGTAGGACTAATCCATGTACTTGGCATTGGTGACATCGCTTTGCTACATCCATGTAATCAGTGATCATCGTTAGCCAATAGTACCCAAATCTCTTGATTTTGGCTTTTATCTTGGGACCAGATTGATGAGCTCCACATAATACTAAGTGTACCTTAATCATGATCTTATGGGTTTCATATTTTTCTAAACAACGTAACCACTATGATCAAAGGACCATTGGTATAGGAAACCTTCCATGAGGGCATAGGAGAGTGCCTTTTTCTTCATTTAATGTGCTTGAGACTTCTCTTGAGGTAGTTTGCCTTTATTTAAGTAATCAATGAAGGGTTCAGCTCCTCATCCTTTTTGGAGACGATAACCTCCCCTTCATGAGAGTACTTTTCAATGAGTTCAACATTTATAAGTGGTAAGACTTGTCTATTATGAACCTCTATTGATATGGACTCATCTTCCAGACATGCCAATTCTTTGGCAAGCTTGGCTAAGACATTAGCTATGACATTTTCTCCTCGAGGGATCTTGTAGATTGTGACTTCTAGGATTTGACCTAGGAACTCCATGGTATATTTGTGGTAGTGATGGAGCTTTGGCTTTAAGACCTTGTAGGACCTAGCCATTTGGTTTACGACTAGTTGAAAATCCTCGAAGATGTTGATGTTCTGGATGCCTAACAAAATGGCTAATTCCAGTCTAGTGATCAAAGCCACATATTTGACTTCGTTATTAGTGCAAGTTTTAGATATATGATATGAGAAGCTCATTATATCACGATCTGACATTAGGAGAACTATTCCTACCCCTGCCTACTTGGGAGAATATATTATGGTTCTTCTTCTCTTTGAGAGGAAGTCACACTATCAAAGTATAACTCCCAACAGTGAATGCTTGTATCCCCTAAGTTCATGATTTATTGATTGGGGAGATCATCACTAAGCAGAGAATCTGCAGGAAGTGGGTGTGTTGTTAAGGAATCGATGAGTGTTTGTCCTTTCACAGCATAAAGGGGTATGAATGTGACATCAAACTATGATATAATCATGGACAATCATGCCAATCATTTAGATAGCGTCGGCCATATTATGAGATATTATAGTGGATTGATTCTAAAAATCAAGTTCACTTTATGAGAGAGCATATAATGTCATAGCTTTTGGGTTGTAGAGATTAAAGCTAGGTAATGCTTCTCAATGGGTGGATAATTTGCTTCAGCAGGTATCAGACGATGGTTGGGATAGTGGAGTGCATTCTATTTCCCTTTATCGTTAGCTTGGGCCAACAAAGCGCCAAGGGAGTCATCCAATGCAGTAGTGTATAGTATCAAAGGTTTGCCAGAGATTGGAGCAGCTAAGATTGGTGGCGTTATGAAGTATTTCTTAACTATCTTAAAGGCATGTTGGCAGTTGTTATCACAATTAAACTTGACATCCTTCTTGACTAGTGCTGAGAATGGATGGCATCTGTCTAATAGGTTGTATATAAAGCATCTTAGATACGCCAACCTCCCTTGGAATGATCTGAGTTGAGTTAAGATTTTATGGGGTGGCATTTCTAATACGGCTTTAATCTTTTCTAGGTCAATTTAAATTTCATGATGTTGGACAACGAACCCAAGAAAATTTTTTGAAGATACTCCAAATGCACAATTTAGAGGGTTTATTTTTAGGTTGTATTATCTTAATCGCTCAAAAACTACTCTCAAGTCAAAGACGATGGTCTTCCTTTTCTTTTCTTTTGACCATGAGATCATCGACGTAGCATTCAACTTGTTGATGAATGAGTTCATTGAAGATTTGAGTCATGGCCTGCTGGTATGTGGTGCCAGCATTTTTAAGGCTAAAAGGCATAACCTTATAGAAATATTTTCTGACCGGTGTTCTAAAAGTAGTGTTCTTTTCATATTTAGGTGCCATCTTTATTTAGTTATATCTAGATGAACCATCCATGGAAGAGAAGACTGCATGATATGAGGCAATATCTACTATTAGTTCTGGTATTGGTAGTGGAAATTCGTCTTTTAGACATGCCTTGTTAAGATCCTTAAAATTGATGCATATATGAATTTTGGCTATTCTTCTTCTTAACTGGGATGACACTAGCCAACTAGGTGGGCTATTTTTCCTCCTAGATGAAATCAACATCGATCAATTTCTTGACTCCAGAAATGACCTATTGTTCAATGTCTAATCACATACTTTTAGGAACTTGCTTGACAAGGTTAGCGTTAGGCTGTATCGCTAGCTTATGGACTACTACATCAGGACCAAATCTAGGTATTTCTTCATAACTTCATGCAAAGTAGTCCTTAAACTCAGTGAGTAGCCTAACTAAGTCATTAGTTTCAGTTTCATTAAGCAAGGAACTGATGTACATTGGGCGTGGATTGTCTTCAGTCCCCAAGTTGATTTCTTTGAGTTTATCGATGGTTGATTTGATTTCTTCTTTAAATTCTAGAGGTGCATCTTCAACATAGAAATCATCTAGATAATTTAAAGTTTCTAAGCACACCTCCTCATATGAGTTAATGTGATTTGAAAGAAACCTATGGGATTCCAAATGAATGGTGATGACCAAGCCCTAATCATCATCATCCATTGGACCTACTGTGCCAAAGCCTAGTCTGGGTCTTGATTGAGAGCTCTTGCATTTGTTATTCCATAACCTTTTGAAGTATTCTGACCTATGCTTAGACCAAGTATGTGGAATTAAACTTTTCTTTGCTAAATTATGAACACAAGGATAGTACCAATCAAAAGGAAATTTTATTAATTCTTTATATGAATCATCCTCAAGTTGTACATCAACTTCTTGAGTTGAGGATGCTGCTCTTGGATAGAACCTCTAAATTTTTATGCTTGTACATGATTTAGGGGCTTCCTTAAATGTCAAACCCTCATCTTTCTATAAGGAAAGTAGGGTTAGAGCTAAGGTTTCCATCTGACACCTAACAGTTTCACATAATAGAGACTTGGACACACTCATGTTTTGCTTTGGGATCCAATCTTCATCTATCTAGCTTGATTTTCACCTCCAATGAGATCTCCTATCGAGAAGAGCTGGTAGTATGCTAACTACATAAGACTCATCCTCTAAACTAGATTCTGAGTCTATGTAGATAGTAGGTGTACTCCTGGATGCAGGAATGAATCTGCTGGTAGGTGGTAAGTATGGAGGCCTTCCACCTCTAGGACTCCCTTTGGACTTGCCTTTTCCTCATCCTAGTGGAGGTCGGGTCATTCTCTCCACTTGTTTGAATGGAGTGACGAATTGTTGGTGAAATCTAATCTTGGGCTCTACCTCCTCCCTAAGGTCTTCTTCTCATTCCCTTTTCTTTTATTTTTCACTTTCTTTTTTTCTTTTTCTTTTTCATTTTGACTAAGGTCATGAGAGAAGACATTTTGATTCTTAGGGAGGTAATAGGCGACATTCTCATATATCCCAACCTCATAAACTACAAGTGGTTGGAGATCTTTTTTGACATAATACTCAATCCCACCTCTTTGGAACTTAATGCACTAATGTAGAAATGATGTAACCATATTATTCTGCATTGAAAGACGTATCTGAATCTATTATGAGAAACTTTGTTTCCATCTTCCAATCATGTATCACTAAAGGCAACACGATAGAGCCTAAGGCCCTCTCGCTTTGTTCATTGTATCCTTTCAACATCATCCTCTCCCCTTGGAGTTTAGAGATGTTGATCTTCAAGTAGGCAAGGGTTCTTAGACTCATAATGTTAACTAATGCACCTAGATCAACTAGAATTCTATATAACCTGAATCTACCAACATCCACTATAATATAGAGGGGATGATTGTGCTCGATTATCCCTAGAAGTAGGTCTTCATCCATGAATGTAACTCCTAGGACTTCCTCTGAGAAACATGCCTCCTCTCCAGGAGTGGTTAATTGAGCTAAGCATATTTCTGGATCAAGCAAAGCTTTGATTAATGACTCCTTCATCTCTTTGCATAAGACAAGGGAATCAAATATGATTAACTTAGCTGATAACTTTTTAAAGTGTGCGAGGATGTTGTAATCAACTTTGGGATGGTTGTCCACAAGTATATCCATGGGTGGAGCATCCTGTGGAGGGGCTATCTGCTCACTGGAACCAATGACCTATTTACCCTTATCTTGAGGTGCTACCATAAGAGGTAGAACTTTACCACTATGGAGGTTGACTTCACTGACTTCTTGAAATGAGGAGCTTATAGAAAGTTCTACCTACTCATCGGGTATACCTACAGCTTCTTCTAAAAGTTCATCAGAGTTGAATGGCTCCAAATCAGTCTCAAGAGGTGAACCTTGATGATTTAGAAAAGGAAAGTCCACTTCTGAATCATAGTGGGATTGAAAAAAATTATTTAAGTTATTATTGCTTTGACTTGGAGAAATTTTTATTAGAATAAAATAATTGAGATCATTAGAAGTAGAGAGGATGTAAGTGGAATCAATCTTCTTCATTGATTTAATTAATTTTGGTGGTGGTACATCATATAAATCAAGTAAAATAAGTGGTATGAGAGGTTTGGTGCCCTCATCCATTGATACAATGTTCCTACTGAAGGTGGAGGGGCTAGTAGATGTGGTAGATGCAACTGTGGAAGGAAGAGTGTTGGACTCAGATGGTGATTACTCTATGGATCAATCTCAGGTAGGTGAAGGCTACTGTTGCTACTGGGCTTCCACCCTCCTTAAGTTGTCCCTCATAACTGACAGCCCTTTCATAATGTTGGAGGTTTGAGTTGAGTCAAGCACCTATAGAGAAAGTTTCTTGATTTTAGAAATTATTTTTTTAGAGGTAGGGGATAAATAAATATCCCAACCTTCTTTTATTTTAAGAGGATCAGATGTATCCCAAAAGTTTACTTTAATAGAACTAGAAGGTTATTCTACTAAGTATTCTTTAGGGATAACTATAGCTCCTGACTTGTAGCTATGCTCAAGCCAATCCTTAAATGTGAAACAATCCTCTAAGACATAGTCTAGCATGCGGTGGTAAGGTTAGTAGCTATGATCATCACTCTTGCCCACCTTCTCTAGCTTTCTAGGCTCAGGTAGATGAAATTCAGGCTTCTTAAGAAGGTTCTTAAAGATATTTTTGACTACCTCCCTCTTTAATGAGTATGGTTTGTTAAGTTTGTCTACAATAGTAGGTGGAAAGTAGCTACCGGGCAGTGGAAACTGATATCACTGCTGTGTAGGTTGCTATGGTGGTGGCTGTTGTGGTGGTAGTGGAAGTTGTTGAACTCTAGGCCTCTAGAAATGTACTCTCACTGGCTGGTTCCCCTTGTCAACTACCACTACAATCCCAACTTCTTCTCAAAGACCTTCTAAGGTTTGGGCTCAGATGACTAGTCTGAGAAGGGTAACTATTTGGTTTACTCTTATAGGTTAGCCGCCTTGCTGATTAATTTCTCAAATATTTTAATGGTAAAACTTTGAGCATGAAGGCGATCAGGCCATAGATATTTTTGAGAAGAATCTCAATGGCATACTGCTCCTACAGTTGTGGTTCGCATTTCATGCTTAGGTTGCACCATTTGAGAATATATTCAACAAGGGACTCATTAGGGTTTTTCGTCTCTACAACGAGGTCCCCCTACAGTTACCCTTTATTAAGCTCTTGCAAATCTATTTATGAAGAGCCACTCTAACTTTATAAAGGACTTCACTGAATCATCGGGCAGTTTGGAATATAAATCAAATGCGACCCATGAAAGGCTACTGATAAACTACTAGAAGAGTGATGCGTCATTACCACTAGTGTTGCAACAACTGGCTCAAAAATGTGCTATGTGCTGCCTTGGGTTCCTGCTGCCATCAAAAATCTTAAAGGATGGTGGCACAAATCCCTTGGGGTATTAAACTACATCAAATTCCTCTAGGTAGGGTATACTCTTTGGAACAGATGAGCTCCCTCGGGCTTATGCTAATGCTTTCTTTACTTACTATTCTACCATCTGCTTGATGTCTTTGTCCTACGCGGAGGTATTATCGCTTATCTTCCTATGTAAATTACTAGCATCCTCATCCATAGGAGTACTCTTTGGGTTATCTAGGGTGTGTACTAGCTCAGTTCAATTGGCCTCCATAAGAGTAGGCTATGAAACTAGGGCTTGGTTCTACAAAACTAAGACCATTGCCATCAACTCCTCTATTCTTCTCTCCATCCTATCAATCTGATCATCGTTTTGCTTGCTTTGTTATAAGAGGCATTGACTTTAGTCTAGTGCCTCACCTTCCATAACTATAATGACTTCCTAGCTAGGTTTCTCCCTATGCATGGATCCTCGGGTATTAACCATATGGATTTTAGCAGTGTCAACCAGAAGGGCATCTTCATTGGCATCAAAGTCTACCATACCCTTCTCTTGGTTAGATTGATCGACCCCGACTATCTGCCTCACCTTGGAATGATAGTCCTCCAGAATCTCATCTAAAGACTGGTCATCCACTTGACCTAGTGCTATAAGGACATAAACTGAATGGTGACTACCAACTGGACTGAGCTTCAAAGATGAAATACACTAAATAGTCTAGGTAGGTGGAGTGCTTTCCCTAACTAGCTTGATAATAGGGGTCATCTCAGTGTGTCCTACTTTCTTCTCCTCCAACTACGGTAGGGATCGATTACGACACTCTTGGGCCGCCACTCCTTCACCATTGTTGGGATGGAAGGTCGAGTGGGGGAGCTGGGACTCACCTTAATGGGTAAAATAGATGAAGTGGGGTCCTTGGTGTATAATGGGGGTGACGCCGATTGCCTTTCCATCAAAGATCTCCTCTTATGGCTAGGACTGATGGGTATAATCCTGTTTGAATAATTGGCTCTATCAACCTGCGGATTGGAATGATCAATCAAAGTGGAGGCTGTCGACTGTCTGGTGAACCTCCTCCTGTCCCTCTTGCCCGCTTGGGAAGCAACTTTGCCTTAGTAGCCCTTTTTCTATAAATCTAATCTTTAACACTTCTAGGGATCAACCTTCTTAGGTCATGTAAAGTGTTAGACTCTGAGCGTCCATGGGCTCTCCCAACCTTCTTGAGCATTGACCATAGGCCACCATAGGGCTTCCTCCTCTCCCTAGCTAGTCTCTCATACTATTCATATGGTTGGGGCAATGCAGTAATCTTCCTAAAGTCCTCCTCTCCCTCTAAAGTTGAGAGGGGATGAAACCTACTACCACCAAGAAGGGGAGAGGTCTCACGGGGATCCCTCCTCAACTACATAGGATGCTTCTTCTACCTTCTTCTCCATATGCTAGTAAAGTCTTTTAATTTTTCTATTCTTATTATGGTGTTGGGTCTTAGTCAATGGAGTGGGGTGGGAGCTAGAACTAACCTCAAATGTGGGAGAGATAATCTCATAAGCTAAGATAGCCTTCCCTTTAGAGACATGGGCAACGGTAGAGCCAGTACTAGTCTGGACCGAAACTGTGGTAGGCACAGCTGGTAGAGTAACCTCTACATCTTTCTTCTTCAAAGAAGGGAACTCAATATCGGAGTGCATGTCAAACTATAAGAGTGGCTTCTTGTTTGTCACCCTCACAGCAGTGTGGTGATCTCTGATTAGAGACAAACTTTTGATTTTGTAACTTGACTTGTAATTTCTAAAGTTCATGAATTTTTTCTGATTTTGATTTTTGGAAAATTCCTTTCTTTGAATCTTGAGGAGATGAATACTTCTTGGTTTTTTGATTTATTTTTGAGTGATTTTCTTTGATTGATTTGATTTTACCTATTAGAGGTCCAATAGGGGTTTTAAGGCCTATTTGGAGTGAGATCCTAAAACCTAAAGGATGTTGACCAACCATACTTAAGAGTAAAATAAGCGAGGTCCCCAATGGAAGGAATTATAGTTTTAGGATTATATGAAATATAAGTTCACTATCGATGCTTGGAGATAATAATTGACTACTAAAGATGGAGAGAGGAACCATCCCTAGTGGAGTAGCTAGAAAAATCTATGGTGTTCTAATTTGGAGTCATTGGGACACCACGCAGATCTTAGGGGGTACTTATTGAAGTGATCGACATTAAAGTATGATGCACTATCTCAAAAGATAGAAATATCATTCTACAATGGACTTGATCACCTAATAAGGATTCTAAATGTAGATGGGTATTTGTATATACTAGAGATTTTTCCCCTACTTTATATGGAAAAGTAAAATAGGGTTTATTTTATGTCAGATTCTTTAATTCTCTATGAAAGCAAGCTTTCATAGTTAATTACATCATAGGAAATTGGATTTCCTAAGAAAACTCTTTGTTAAAGTAGTCAATCATATCTCCAAAGATTTCAAGGATAGATTATCAATGAATTGGGCATTTTTTTTGAAAATTAACTAGGAAAATTCAATTTTGAAAAACTTATTTTTAGAATCAAAAGGAAGATAAGTAGAGAATACACATGATACTAAGAAGCTTAGTGAGTACTCCAGCTTATCCTATGGTGATGTTCTATATGTTTGATTAAGAGAGTTTGTTTAATTTGAGTTGAAATTTTATTAGAATGCCAGGGCTTATAATCCATCAACACAAGATGAAAATGCCTATGAGGTGAGGATTTATTCTCATAGCCTGAACAAAATAAAAACCTTGGATCCTAAATATAGGAAGCTTTAGGACAAGCTAGAGCATGACCTAAATCTAAGCAAAAAAGTTGACATAATAGTTTGCCTCTATGAGAGAGGACAAACCTATCCTGACTCTTCTGGACTTACAACTGCCTGGATTGGCCGCCAGCTAACACCTCCTATGATTCAAAACCATGTAGGCCAGTCTTATGTAATTGCAAGATAGCTAGCCTGTTATTTATTTAAGAAGAAAAACTAGAGTCCTAACTCACTCTCTAAGAGATTAGATCATGACTCGCATGAAATCATGACTTAGACTAAATGCAAAATTTTACAAATTTTTATGTAATTTTGACACATTGATTTGGTTAAAGGATTGTGATAATTATGCCTAAATGCATGATGAAATTAGATTATTGGCTAAATTAGCAGGAGGAGGTATTCTCCACTACAAGGGATGTCCTCACAGGTCAAGCATTCCCCTATCATGCAAGAGTGGAGACCTCCCTATTCAAGAGTGAGATAATATGATATGCATGATATTAGATATACATCATTTAGCTAAGAGGTTGCTAAATCTTTTAATTATCTTGATTTATAACCTAAGCTTTAAAGTGAGGTTATGGGTTGATTTAAATTTTAGTTATGAGTTATTAATTAGGGTAGAAAAATTAATTTTGTCCTAAAGAGCTACCACATCCAGGCCACACATTCAAACATCAATTTTTAAGAAAGCTATGAAGAAGATGCAATTTCTATTGTGCAATTTAAACACAACAATCAAACATGTATAGATTTCATAAGAGAATAGGAGACCGGTGCGGCCAGGTACCACCATAGCCGAGCTCTACCTTTATACAACCCAGATTACAAAAGAATAATTACATTCATAATTAAATTAGATGCTATGGGAGTCTTCATTATTTATCTTATCTTCTTTCTTCCTTTGATTTGAATCACTTCAAGGCTTCATAGGGCCTCCCAGAACATATGCCTTCTAGCCACTGCTCATCCTAAAACTCATAGCACTAATCCAAATTTCTATTACAAAATTACATATTCATGGAAAGTAAAATCTAACTACACCTGTAAGATAAATGTTAGCTAAACATAGATACAAACCCAAGTAGCTATAATTTTATAATTTGGAGCATATGGGTGTTGATCTCATTTTTGGGTGAGGTTAATTTGAACTTTGAAATCAATAATTAAGATATTCTAACCTCAAATTAGAGTCTCCTAATTCAGTGTTTAGGACACTATACCTAGTGACCTAGGGCATCATCCTTGGGTTTGATCTAACCTAATTGGCTAGGTGGAATCAACCCAAACTTTAAACTTGGATTAAATCAAATAAAATCCAACTAAATCAAAATTAAATCAAATTAAAACAAGAAAAAAAAATCCATAGTCAAATCTAGCCAACTCATTGGGCAAATGTTTGAGTTTAGGTGTGTCCCACCTAATCAAAGGTCAACCACCTAGAATTGGACCAAATTAAATCATTCAAAATATTTCAAATGATCAAATAAACATGTTTGATCATGAATCTAGAGAAATTCAAATTTATTTAGACTTTAATTGGGTTAATTAGACCACTTAGTCTAAAATAACCTTAAATGGGCCCTATTGGATTCAAACCCAAATCAAATTGAAATTAATTAAATTTGATTATTCAAAATCATTTGGAAATGATAATAAAATATAATTCAACCCACAATTGGGTCTAATTTGGACAAATTCATCATTTGATCCAAATGAAACCCAAACTTAACCCATTAAGCCCACTTTGGGTCAAATGGATTCAAATTGAAATCCAATTAGAATTCAATGAAATTAATTACTACAAATCATCTCACATATGTGATCAAGCATGATTGGAATCCAAACCCAATCCAATTGAGTCAAATTGGTCATTTGAACCAAATTGGAACAAATTTAACCCATTTAGGCCAAATGGGTTAAAATGAAATGAAATTCAAAATCAATTCAAAATTAAATGAATTAATCAAATCAAAACTCATTTAATCATCAATCAAAGATGATTAAATCCAAAATGAAAGAGAATTAAATTAAAACCAAACTCCTTGAATTAAAGCACTTAATTGGGATTCAAATTCCCAATCCAAGTCAACTTGGGTTTAAACTTGAACACAAACACACATTAAGTTTGAGATTGGTAGCCATACATTGGTATAGGGACTATGGTAATGATGCCATAAACCACAAAAAGAAAAGATAATGGAATTCAAAAAAAGAAAAAAAATTTGAAAATGCATAAAAAGAAGGCAAATGTCATTTTCCCCTCTTCTATATCCTCATCCCATCTCTTGATTTCAAGAGATGAGAAGGCTATCTTAACTTGAAGGCCACCAAGCCAATGAAAAAAAAAGAGTATTTGCTTTCTCCTTCTACAAGGAAAGAAGCCAAGGGAAGAAGAAAAAAGAAGAAGGAAGAAGAAAGGAAGAAAAGGACCAGCCAAAGGAGAAAGCAAACACATAGCCTCCCTCCCTCCCATGTGAACATCTAAACATATTCGCAAGGCCAAGGGGAGGGGGGGGGGGGGTTTCAATCCACCCTGTCTTGCCACCACCAATGGCCAGATTTTGGCAACCAAAAAGTCCAAGGAGAAAAGGGGCATAGCCAAAATAAGAAGACACACATAGAATGATACTCAAGGCAAATAGACTCTCCCATCACCTTCACTATCACAAACAAAGAAAAAACCCCACTTCCCTTGCTGCCAAAAAGCAGGAGAATAATCAAAGTCGTCAGAGTTCAAACGAGCTTGGTCTAGGGAGAAATATAAAGAGAGAAGATCCAACTCCTTTGGCACACAAGCTTCTCGTGTTATTCCACAGCTATTAGTTGACCCCACTGTCGGAGATTGCGGGAATAGAGGTATGCCATTAAAGCCCCCTCCAAGCTTGTAGTTTTGAAGTTTTTGAAGAAAGTTTGATCTCAAGCGAGATCAAATTGCTTAGATTAGTTAGATTGCATTCACTGATGGTTTTCTAATTGAAAATGCAAGGTTTCAATGGTTGGATCACTAGAAATTAAGTGAAATAGATGGACTCTCTATCCTCACCGTCGATGAAGGATATGTAATCTCCACTATCTGTTCTTTTTAAAAGCAATGGATAACTCTGATCTAGGCGGACAGATTGATTTCATCACCTGATGGAACCGTGAGCTTGATCTGAACAGTCCGATCTTCAATCAGACAGCCTAGGATCATCCCGTGTAGCGCCATTTTTGACACGGATGCCACGTGGGGTCTCGTGTGACCCACATGCATCGCACCATGTGGCGATGGCACCATGGTGGAGCCACGTCAACTGACCATCCCATAACAGTTAATTTCCCTTTAAAACATGATAAAAATAATTTTTTTAAAAAAAATTCACAGAAAAATAAAAATTAATTCAAAAAATGTAAACTTGGGCTCTATGGATTCATCTTGATGAGAGGAATCCATAAAAATTAAAATCTCCAATTAATTTTGGGTATTTTATCCTAAATTTAGGTTTAATTAAAATCCAGTAAATCGTAACTAATCCCAAACTATTAATCCAATTCAAATGAAACTTTGGGGAACTAAATTTGATGTTAAACCACACCTTAATAAATGATTTCAAGAATTATTGCAATGTAATTCATGAGAAATGAAATTTCAAATCCTAAACCTCCATTTTAATTAAATAAATTAATATAAAATGAATTAATTAATGAAAATGAATCAAATAACCTTAAATCAACTTAATGAACCTTAATGAACATTAAAACACTAATGAAACTCATCCAAACTTAACAAATCACAAATGAGATAAATAAATGAATTAAATGAATTAAATAAATCAAATAATTAACCAAAAAATAATTAAATCATAATAAATCAACCAAATATTCAAACATTTTAAATGAACCCTCTTTGGAAACATCTTTCAGAGTGAAATCAATGAAAAATGAAACTCTCAAATAATTTGCATCAAATTGAACTTAATTTGGGTTTTAATGAAATAATTAAAACCTTAATTGCATCCTAATTATGAATCTAATCAAGATGAAACTTTGGAAACATGAAATTGTCATGTAAACCCACTTGCCATAAAAATTTCAAATCCGATTGATCTCTGGATTAGGAATTGTTGAATTGCAAAATTCCTAAGTCAATATTAATCAAATGATGAATATAGAAAATTCATTAATCCATTAAATCATGAAATAACTTGAACTAATTTAAATCAAACATCATAAATACTTAGGAAGGCTTTCCAACATCCTAAGTCAAAGAACTTAATCATTTCTTGCTTAATCATTAATGAAATCAATAATGAATGTTAAGTTTAATTAAACCTTAAGCTAATAAAATCATAATCATAAATACTTAATAAAACTTAAACATATGATTAAACACCAATCTAAGAATGAAATCAAACCTTAACCTAAATACTCTAAGTTAACATAAACTAAATTAAATGAAACCAACTTAACTTAATCCAAAACATTAATGGAAATCAAATGAAACAAACCAAAGTCAAAACACCAAATCAAATTAAAACCAAATGAAATAAATTAATTAAATGAAATAAACAAGTTAAATGAAATTCAAATAAAATTAAATGAAATAATTCAAACAAAACTAAATTGAAAATTAAAATAAAATCAAATATAAATTTCCAAAGAAAAGAAATGAAACATAAATCCAAATTCAAACAAAATAAATGAAATCAAAAGGATTAATTAAGATACTTAAGGTTCTTAGTTAGACCTTTAGGATGAATCTTCATCTTAGGATGAAGATTTTATTTCATTAGGAGTTAGGATGTAGAATAGGGTGAGTTCCATCCAAAAGTGGAATTCATTCTGCTCTTCATTCTTGAAAACTTAAACTTCTCTTTAATCAAATAAAAGTCAAAATAAAAAATGAAAATAAATCACTAAATCATTTGAATTGAAACCACCCAAAGGTAAAACTCAAACAAACTCAAACTCCAAACTAAAGCTTAAACTAAAGAGGCCTAGCAAAGTCTTACTACACAAGCCTATTCTCTTCACACATTAGATCATTAGGTCATGGACCCTAGACTTAGGTTAGATCGTTCTATGAGTCTTTATGATTCCTTGTGTTTTGTTGTGATATGATGTGCTTCACATGTCTTTGTGGTATACTATTTTAAACTACATGTATAGGATTGTTTGCCCGTTATACTAGATGGTAGGACGTTCTTTCTAGATCTAACATTATCTTTTGCAGGGGGCCATGCTAGAAAGGATTGCTATCATAAATAAAATTAAAAAATGCTATTTCTTGCATGTATGCTTAAATCTTTAAGCATATCCCATTGGACAGGTGGGCTTGGAAAGAAACTAATGCTAAGCTCGTATGTTTGTAAAATATAACTGATGTGTATGATTTGTATTTTGCTAACATTTATTTTGCAAGGCTTAGAAATTAATTTTGAAATAAAAATGTAAATTTGAGCTAGAATTAGGTTAGGATCTATGGGATCTAAGATTAGGAGGAGCTGACCCTATTAGAATATAGGTGCAGTGGCCCCCTCTGAAGCCCAATGGATGTCCCTGAAGAAGGAGACTATCCTGAAAATAAGATCCATAGATCTAGACTTGTAGTTCTAGGTCGAGCTGTATAAGGGTAGAGCTTGACTGCCCATTTGCCTTTTCTTTTGGGGTGTACAGCGGTTCCTACATTAGCCTTTTTTTAAAATTAAATTGGCTTGATTTATTTTGGGTGCGCAATAGAATCAACCTGCTTTTCTAGGTTTTTTTTTCTGTGTTGTGCTTTCCTATGATTGAATGCCTGGATGATTAGGTTCATAGGAAAAGTTAAATTTTATACCCAACTTAAATCTAAACAATTGAAACAAAACTAAAGAAAAAATTATAACCTCACATAAACTAAAGCCATAGGAAAAACATAAAATCAATTAGTAATAATTAGGTTTTTAAACCAGGAAATCATATTGCTCCATTCCTTGAATTGGGCAGCTTCTCGCATTGCACATAAGGGGTATTTGACCTGTGAGGATGACCACCTTCTTGGGGATGCATGCCTTCTATATTTATTTGGCCCATAACCATTTCTAATTTCATGACATTAGGCATAAAAATGCATACCCATAACCTCAAATAAATCTTGAATCAAAATATTTAAAAATCTACAAAATGTGCATTAGTTAGATGCATTTCATACCCTACATGATTTTAAGGATTAAGGAGTGAGTCTAGGTTCATAGATTCCTTTTCTTAAAAATGCAACAACCCAACCATATTGCATTCATAAGACTTAGCGTCATGAATTTAAAATGCACTTAGGTGGTGGTGTTAGCTGCCAGCCCTCTCTAGGCGGGTTGTAAGTCTAGAAGAGTCGGGATAGGTTAGTTCTCTTAAGTGAGAGGAATGACCAATAATTCTCAAAATAAAATTAGGTCAAGCATCTGACAAGTGTTAAAGCACCTATAGACTATGTTCTAAAACACCCTTTTAAGGAACAAGACATCAACCCTAGGCGTTTCTATAATCTTGTACTACTAGAATCAAAGTCATAGACTTTTAAGAAAACATTATCTCAAAATCTAAATTAAAATTTCAAAATTTGAAGCCCAATTATAGGATAGTTGAAATGTCTACTAGGCTTCCCAATATCAATAGGCATTTCCCACTTCATCCCATTTGACCTCCAAAAGAACTCTCTCAAATTTGAACCAATCCCAATTGAAATTCCAAAAATCAATCTTTTGAAAAGCAACTTAGAAATCTTTAGAAAAATAACTTATTTCTTTAATCGAGAATATTCTTAGGAAGAGACCCTTCTTAAGATGTAATTAACTTTAGAGGCTTGCCACTATATGAAACCATGAACCCAGTTTAAATTAAACCCTGTTCTACCTTCCATGTAGTTCAGGGGAAAATTTTTTGGTACACGAAATACCCATTAGCCTTAGGAGTCTTTTATTAAATGATCAAATCCATTATAGAAAAATATATTTATCTTTTGAGATAATATGTTTATTCCTTAATGACACATTTGATCATGTGGTGTCATAAATTTATCCATAGAACTTTGTGGGGAGATATCTGAGGGCTACTACTCAGTCAACACTGCCTTTCTTTTCGTTGGATGCCTCTCCATTTCATTCTTGGTTGAGCCTATCCAACATCCTAAACTAAGGTTCTAGAACTCTTCCTTTGCCATAATTAAATAATTGGGTCCTAGAATGAAAATTTAAAAAAAAAAGGGGAGAGAAATAATTGAAAACCAAATTATTTCCGTTAAGACCTAAATCTAGTCAAGATGGATTTGAAACCATTCCAATGTGGAAAAGAAATGTTGAATTAAAAAAAATTTGAAAAGTACTTCAAACTTTGAAAAGTAAATCTCAAGAGTAAAATCTCAAAGTTAAATTTGTCCTTAATCTTACTTCAGATTTATATTAAAGCTAAAGAGAATGAGGACAGGGTCCTAAGTCGATGCCCTTTGTTATACTACATTCAAAGGTAAAAAATACCTAAGGATGTAAATTAAAATGAAGGAGTTCCTTCAAATCCTGAGAAAATCTAAATCAAAGGAAGGAGGCATAATTGTACCTGTTGCCCCTTACCACTATGATTGAAGTTTGAATTGCATTTAAAGAAGAATCAACTCAAAAAAAAATAAAAATAGGGAAAAAATAAAAAAATCAGCCTAGAAGAATGTTTATTGACCTTATGCAGAGGTTGATTAAGGAACTAAATGTAAATCTTTGATCCTTATAGAAGAAAATTTTACATAAATGCAAATTAGCTTTAATCTTAATTCAACTCCGCATGTCCACTAGAATTTTGGAAAATCAACTACTCAGGATGATTGGCCAAATCTAGGGAGTGGCTTGGAGGTAACCCTCTTTTAGACCTTTCCAAAACCTTAAAAATAAAATGAAAAGGAATAAAAAAGAAATTATCATCAAGCAAGGCATTATATAATCATGTAATTTTCCTTACTTAACTATAAACAACTTCTTGATGTGCATTCCACTATAAAAAGGTTCTTGGGTTATCTTCTATGATGAAGATAGACTACTAAGAACTTATCAACATCTTAGTCGATGTGGAAAATTCAAAAAAAAAAATCTTCAAAATACTTCTTGATCTGGGTGCATCGGTCAACATTAATTATAAACATGATAGTGAATATACATAGACCCAATTCTAATTCAATTGATAAGAGGGTGCTATGTAAAGTCAATCATGTAAAAAGATGAGTTTTAATTGCAATGAAGATTTAATCTTGAAAACTAAACTCAGAAGGAAAACTTAGTCTCAATCACATAGTTGATTGAAGATAAAAATTCAAACATGGAAAATAAACTTAGAAATCAGGAACATCTTTAATACACTTGGATGGTGCTACCCAACCCAAATACAAAGAAATAAAATAAAAAAAACAAAAAAATTGAAAAAAAAATCAAGTGAAAGAAATAGTAGAAAAATATCGATTATGGAAGGATATTCATATTGATCCTAAATTGAAAGTGTTGAGTCTTTAGAAAAATCATTCAGCTACTCCTAAATGACCTCACTAAATATTTGATTCTAGCAAAAAAATTATAATTTTAGAAGTGTAAAGTTTTCAAGAAAGTCATTATGCTAACCTTAAATGACACCACTAATTAATTTTTAATTTAGAAGTGTAAAATCATTAGAAATTTGTTTTACGAATCTTAAATGGCTTTACAAGATTTTTTGTTCCATGAAATGATGAAAAAGAATTTGAAGTGTTGGATCATGCTAAATGATCAATCAATCAAGACAAGGAGTTGAATCATATCAAAGGTCAATCAATCAAATGTTTTATTTGGATAAAAAGTCAAATACATCTAATTTCTTAGTGAATCTTGTAACTAGGAAAGATGCTTGGTGTAACATTCCTCAAAGAATGAAATGTTATGGAAATAAGTCAACTACATCTAATTTTTTACTAAATTTTGTTACTTGGAAAAATGTCTAATGAAATATTTCACAAAGAATAGAAGTGTTATCAAAATGTTAAAAAAAGAAAAAAGATTGAATGAATGAAAGGAAAAAATGAAAGAAAGGAAAGTGAAAGGGATGGAAGGACTATATCCAAGAGCAAAAGGATGAAGTCTAAAATTTCTAAGCATGTGGACACTTTTTACTTTAAACTCCTCCATATAAAAATAAAGTGGTAGGGTTAGAAGTCAAGAATTGTCCCTATCTACATAAAAATAATCAGATATCTCATACTTTATCATCATGACCTTTGCCATGATTGGGTGAGCTCGGTTGGTAGGTTAAAAGAGATAATGGATCTTCTTTTCCAAGAATCCATATCCGTCGTATGCCAAAGATTTAATTAAGTATACTATGATTTGATTGCAAGTGGCCTATAACCGTAAATAAAAAGTTATGAAACTATAGAGCTATTGCAAGTTGAAAATTGTTAAGTAGTCAGGGTCCTAACTTTCTCTCAAAGGCACTCTAGCATATTGAATGAATGTTGTTTAGATGTGTCTAGAGATCTATATAGTCTTCAAGTTTAGGATGCACCCCTAGAATTTCAAGAAAAATCTAAATCCGCAATTATCAAACTAAAATAAATAATCTTCAAAAAGAAAATTGGATCTTCAACTGATATCAATAGTCTAACTCTTTATTGAGTCGGATATTAATAACTTGATCAAGCTATTTTTTGAGTTTAAAGACTACTTTATCTAAAAATAAATTGAAATGATCTCCAGATGTAGCGGTCTATAAACTTAAGCTTGATGCCATTTCAATAAACTAAGTCCCTTGACGACTGCGATCAAACTCCAAAAGAAAAGCAAACTTTTGCTAAATTAAAGGTAGAAAATGATGGCTTTATATGAGAAGAAAACATTCTTCTTGATTAGCTGACATCATTAAAAAATGAATGAGAAAAAGGAAAAGGAAAAGAAAAAGATCAAATTCATGTGACCCCCATCTTGAGACTATGATAAAATCTTTACTTTGAAAATGGGTTCATATTACCTGTACTTCATTTCAAAATCATAAAAGGATTTCATGTATAAGATTATCCTCCTTAAGGATAACTTATCAGAAAATTATCAAATCAAAATAATTCTAGCAGAGAAAATTGAAAGCATATGATATGACATTCAGAATCCATACAAAAATGTTCTGTTACATAGTCATATCATTCAATTTCAAAAAAAGAAAAAAAAGAAAAAATAGTAGGACAATTTAACAAAAGGTCATGATCAAGATTTCATATAATGTCACTTTCAATTAAATAGAGACTTATATTGAAAATCTTGCCAAAAATGAATAAATGAAAACAAGAAAAGAAAATAAAAGAAACTTCAATGTGATTTAAAAAATAGCCAAAATCACTGCATATAGAGTCTTGAAATATACTTTTGAGGTAATTTCAAGGACCTTGTAGTAAAATTTAGACATATAAAAAAAAAATACCAAAATAAGAAATTAATCAAAGCAATTTATGAAATATCATTTCATAAATCCTTTAAAAGAACAATAAATCAACTTAAGAAATTCAATTTCAAAATTTTCAAGAGAATCTTATTTCTCTGATAAGTCAATCATTTCAATTCCCTTATTGATTAGAGATAAAAGAATAAAAAAATGTATCCATGAGAATCCAAGAGTTTGTTTATTTTGATTCTCATTCACTTTAGAAAGCTTCAAAGTAATCTCTTGATCTTTATTGAATCTAAGAGAAGGCTTTATAAGATGTTGATTCATGTCAACAAAGGAAAAATGAAATATATGTCCAAACAAAAAGAAAAAGAAATTTAATTTGAAAAGCATTGGTTGACTTTGGTTCTTACTGCCTAAGGAACTATACAGTCACATACAAGCTCAAAAAAAAAAAGAATTCTCATGTTAGTACCCTATGATGTCTTACCTAGAGCGAATTAGACATCTAGCATGGTTATAAATAACTTTGAGATAAAGAAAAAAAAATGATGAGCTTCTATGCTCATGGCATAGTAAAGGATTGGGTCAAAAAATATACCCAAATCCTTCTTCAAAAATACACATCAAATCTTTGAGACCTTCTTCACTAAACTTCTTCATGTGTAAGAAGCATTAGTGGACCAAGAAATGGAAGCAAACCTTTCACTGCCTTTAACTAGTTAGACTAATCAAAGAAGGATTAAGTCCATGAGACTCTTGCTTATTAGTCAAAAGAGTTGAGGATTAGGAATTAAGTCACTTTGACTACTTTTCGTCACCCATATCAAAGAGGATCCAATTCCTTTGGCACACAAACTCCTCATTTTATTCTGCAGCTATAGGAGTTGACCCCGCTGTCGATGATCGGTGGAATGGAGGTATGCTTTTATCGCTCTCTCCAAGCTTTTGATTTTGAAGCTTTGTAAAGAAAGTTTGATCTCAAGTGAGACCAAACCATTTAGATTAGTTAGACTGCATTCACTAATGGTTTTCCAAATTGAAAATGTGAGGTTTCAATAGTTGGATCACCAAAAATCAAGTGAAATCGATGGATGCTCTTGATCCTTGTCGTCGATGAAGGAGATGTAATCTCCACCATCCAGTCCTTTTAAAAGGAATGAACATTCTGATCTAGGTGGATGGATTATTTAATCCCCTTAAAGAACTGCGAGATTGAACTGAACCATCCAATTTTCAATTGGATGACCTCAGATCATCCTGTGTAGCGCCGCTTTTGATGCGGATCACGGATCCCGGGTCCACATGCACGCCACAATGACCAGGGAGCCACGCCACCACTACCCCAAAACAGTTAATCCTCCTTTAAAAGTGATAAAAATAATAGAAAATTTCAAAATTTATAGAAAAATAAATATAAATCCAAAAAAATGTAAACTTGGTCTCTACGGATTCATCTTGATGAGAGGAATCCAAAAAATTAAAATCCCCAATTAATTTTGGGTATTTTAGCCTTAATTTGGATTTAATTAAAATCCATTAATAATTAATCACAAACTATTAATCCAATTCTAATGAAACTTTGGGGGACTAAAATTCACGTTAAAACACACCTTAACAAAAATTTTCATGAATTATTGCAATGTAATTCATGAAAAATAAAAATTCAAATCCTAAATCTCTATTTTAATCAAATAAATTAATATAAAATGAATTAATTAATGAAAATGAATTGAATAATCATAAATCATCTTAATGAATCTTAATGAACAATAAAACACTATTGAAACTCATCCAAACATAAAAAATCACAAACTAGCTTAATAAAGTAATTAAATAAAATCAATAAATCAAATAATTAACTAGAAATTAATAAAACCATAATAAATAAACCAAATTTCCAAACATTTTGAATGAACCCTCTTTGAAAACATCTTTTAGAGAGGAACCAATGAAAAATGAAACCCTCAAATAATTTGCATCAAATTAGGCTTAATTTTAGTTTTAATGAAATAATTAAAACCTTAATTACACCGTAATTATGAATCTAATCAAGATTAAACTTTAGAAACATAAAATTGGCATGTAACCCCACTTTCCATAAAAAATTCAAACCCAATTAATCTCTGGGTTAGGAATTTTTGAATTTCCAAATTCTAAGTCAATATTAATCAACTAATGAATATAAAAAATTCATTAATCCATTAAGTCATGAAATAACTTGAACTAATTTCAATCAAACATCAAAAATACTTAGGAAGGTTTTCCAACTTCCTAAGTCAAAGAACTTTATCATTTCATGCTTAATGGTTAATGAAATCAATAATGCATGTTAAGTTTAATTAAACCTTAAGCTAATAAAATCATAATCACAAACACTTAGTGAAACTTAAACATATGATTAAACACCAATCTAAGAATGAAATCAAACCATAACCTAAATACTCTAAGTTAACATAAACTAAATTAAATGAAACTAGCTTAACTTAACCCAAAACATTAATACAAATCAAATGAAACAAACCAACATCAAAACACCAAATCAAACTAAAACTAAATGAAATAAATAAATTAAATGAAATAAAAAATTAACTCAAATTCAAATAAAATTAAAAGAAAAAATTCAAACCAAACTAAATTGAAAATTAAAATCAAATGAAAATCAAATAAAATCTAAATTTCCAAAGAAAAGAAATAAAACATAAATCCAAATTCAAACAAATAAATGAAATCAAAAGGATTAATTAAGATACTTAAGGATCTTAGTTAGACCTTTAGGATGAATCTTCATCTTAGGATGAAGATTTCATTTCATTATGAGTTAGGATGTAGAATAAGGTGAGTTCCATCCAAAAGTGGAATTCATTTTGCTCTTCATTCTTGAAAACTTAAGCCTCACTTTAAACAAATAAAAGTGGAAATAAAAATGAAAATAAATGACTAAATCATTTGAGTTGAAACCACCCAAAGGTAAAATTTAAAACAAACTCAAACTCTTGAAACTTAAACTAAAGAGGCCTAGCAAAGTCTTGCTTCACAAGCCTATTCTCTTCACACACTAGATTATTAGGTCACGAACCGTAGACTTAGGTTAGGTCGTTCTGTGATTCTTTGTGATTCCTTGTGATTTGTTGTGATATGATGTGCTTCACATGTCTTTGTGGTGTATTATTTTAGACTGCATGTCTAGGATTGTTTGCTTATTAGACTGGATGGTAGGACATTCTTTTTAGATCTAACATTGTCTTTTGCAGGGGCCAATGCTAGAAAGGATTGCTATCATAAATAAAATTAAAAATTTTATTTCTTGCAAGTATGCTTAAATCTTTAAGCATATCGCATAGGATAGGTGGGCTTGGCAAGCAACTAATGCTAAGCCCATATGTTTGTGAAATATAACTGCTATGTACTGTTTGTATTTTGCTAACATTTGTTTTGCACGGTTTAGGAATTAACTTTGAAATAAAAATGTAAATTTGTGATTAGAATTATGTTAGAATCTATGGGGTCTAGGATTAGTAGGAGCTGATCCCACCATAAGATAGATGTAGTGGTCCCCTGTGAAGTCCAATGGATGTCCATGAAAAGGGAAACTATCCTAGAAATAAGACCCATAGATCTGGGCTTGTAGTTCTAGGCCATGTTGTGGTAGAGCTGCCTTCTTTGCCTTGGGTGTATAGTTACGGTGCATTAGCCTTTTTCTTAAAATTAAATTGGCTTGATTTATTTTGGATGTGCAAAAAGATTGACTTGCTTTTCTAGGTTTCTTTATGTATTGTGCTTTCCTGTGATTGAATGCTTGGACGATTAGGCTTATAGGAAAAATTAAATTTTATACCCAACTTAAATCTAAACAACTGAAACAAAACTAAAGAAAAAAATTGAAGCCTCACATACACTAAAGCCTTAGGCAAAACATAAAATCAATTAGAAATAATAAGGTTTTGAAACCATGAAATCATATTATTCCAATCCTTGAATTGGGAAACTTCTCTCATTACACATAAGGGACATTTGACCTATGAGGATGACCGTCTTCTTGGAGAAGCCTTCCTTCTATATTTATTTGGCCCATAACCATTTCTAATTGCATGGCATTAGGCATAAAAATGCATACCCAAGACCTCAAATAAATCTTGAATCAAAACATTTAAAAATTTGCAAAATGTGCATTAGTTAGATGCATTTCATAACCTACATGATTTTAGGGATTAAGGAGTGAGTCTAGGTTCATAGATTTTTTTTCTTAAAATGAAACAACCTAGCCATCTTGCATTCACGAGACTTAGCGCCATAAATTTAAGATGCACTTAGGTGGTGGTGTAGCTGGCAGCCCTCTCCAGGCGGGTTGTAAGTCCAGAAGTGTCAGGATAGATTAGTTCTTTTAAGTGAGAAGAATGATCAATAATTCTCAAAATAAAATTAGGACGAGCATCTGACATGTGTCAAAGCACCTATATACTAGCTTCTGAAGCATCCTTTTAAGGAATAAGTCTTCAACACTAGGCATTTTTGTAAACTTGTGCTGCTAGAATCTAAGTCATAGACTTCTAAGAAAATGTCAACTCAGAATCTAAATTAAAATTTTAAAATTTGAAGCCCAATTATAGGATAATTGAAATGTCTACTCGCATCCCAGTAGGCATTTCCTACTTCATCCCATTTGACCTCCAAAAGAACTCTCTCCAATTTGAACCAATCCTAATTGAAATTCCAAAAATCAATCCTTTGAAAACCAACTTAGAAATCTTTAAAAATAATAATTTATTTCTTTAATCGAATGTATTCTTAGGAACAGACCCTTCTTAAGATGTAACTAACTATAGAGGCTTGCCTCTATATGGAACTATGGGCATGAACCCAGTTTAAATTAAACCTTATTCTACCTTCCATATAGGTCAGGGGAAAAATCTCTGGTACACGAAAGTCCCATTAGCTTTAAGATTCTTTTATTAAATGATTGAATCCATTATAGAAAACATGTTTATCTTCTGAGATTATTTGTTTATTTCTTAATGATACATTTGATCATTCAAATAAGAAATTCCTAAACTCTATGTGGTGTCATAAATTTTCTCCACAGTGATATTTTTTTGTGACTCCGCTGGGGAGATGGTTCTTCTCTCCATCTTTAGAAATAAGTTGTTATTTCAATATATTGACACTATACTAGTGCCACTCACAGGTCAAGACTATATTTCTTTCTGTTGGATGCTTCTCCATTTCATTATTGGTTGAGCCTATCCAACATCCTGAACTAAGGTTCTAGAACTCTTCATTTTCCATAATTAAATGATTGAGTCCTAGAACGAAATCTTGAAATAAAAAAGGGGAGAGAAATAAATGAAAACCAAATTATTTATGTTAAGATCGAAATCCAATCAAGATGGATTTAAAACCAATCCAATGTGGAAAAGAAATGTTAAATTCAAAAAAAAAAAAAATGGAAAATTACTTCAAACATTGAAAAGTAAATCTCAAAAATAAAATCTCAAAGTTAAATTTGTCCTTGATCTTACTTCAACTTTGTACTAAAGCTAAAGAGAATGAGGATAGGGTACATTCTAAGGTAATAAATACCTAAGGATGTAAATTGAAATCAAGGAGTTCCTTCAAATCTTGAGAAAATCTAAATCAAAGGAAGGAGGCATAGTTGTACCTATTGCACCTTACCACTATGATTGAAGCTTGAATTGCATTTAAAAAAGAATCAACTCAAAAAAAAGAGGGAAAAAAAATAAAAAAAGCATCCCAAAATAATGCCTTATTGACATTAGGCAGAAGTTGATTAAGAAACTAAATGTAAATCTTCTATCCTTATAGAAGAAAATTTTATATAAATGCAAATTATCTTTAATCTTAATTCATCTCCACATGTCCACTAGAATATTGGAAAATCAACTACTTAAGCTGATTAGCCAATTCTAGGGAGTGACTTGGAGGTAACCCTCTTTTATACCTTTCCAAAATCTTAAATTCTTCAGAGTTTAAGAGAGAGTCAAAAGAGGAAGATGACATGACATAAATAAATAAAGGTGACAAGATTCACTTTTAATCCTAATCAATAAAAGAAAAGATAGGGTAGCGAAAGAGAATTATGATTCTCCTGATAAAGTTGAAATGAATGAAATTTAAATCTAATAAATTTAAATCAACTATCTTAATGGGATTTTTTACCCATTGAATGAAATGATATTTCATGAATGGCCTTAATTTGTTTTCAGGAAAAATCTTGAAAAAGAAAATAAATGAAGATTTTAATCTTTCTAAGGAAATCATGACCTTAGGATTGGGTCCTAAGGGTGATATTTCTATCTCTTAGAGTGAAAGTATGAAATTCCTATGTTTAATAAATTGATTAGATAAATCACTTAGCACTTTGTCAATACAAATGAATGAAGAAAGCCTTAGTTTTCTCCATTCAAAAACTAAGGCATTATATGCTTTCAATACAAAGTGAATATAAGGAGAATCCTTTGGAATGTCTTATGACTCGCTTGACATTGTCTTAATGTCTAGTATGGTGGTCAAACATTTTTTTGCAAGATGAGATTACCTTTCATCTTGTATGTTCTATAGAAAAATAATAATATAAGTCAAACTTGACTTTCTAATAGCACATCATCGCCCTAGAGGGTCCTTTTTTAAATGATGATACTCCAAATGAATAAATCATGAGCTCTATTGATCTATTGAGGATAGAGTTAGACCTACCTTCCATCCATATCAAAAGAGAAATTCTTGAAATTAAATTCAAAATGGTAGAGTCATACCACCTCAAATGACAATGAAAATAAATGACAAATAAGTCATCTTCAAATGTGACGTCTTATCCATGTTAGAGAAGTTGCTTGCAAAATCAAGCATCATAATGCTTTGTTAAAAAAAATGGAAAATGAAATGAAATAAAAGAAATAAAAATAAAATGAAAAGTAATAAAAAAGAAATTATCATTAAGCAAGGCATTACGTAATCATGTAATTTGCCTCACTTAACTATAAGCAACTTCCTGCTGTGGCATTCCACTATAAAAAGGTTCTAGGATTATCTTCTATGATGAAGATAGACTACTAAGAACTTATCAACATCTTGGTCGATGTAGAAAATTTAAAAAGAAGAAAATCTCCAAAATACTTGTTGATCCAGGTGCATCGGTCAATAATAATTATAAACATGATGATGAATATACATAGACCCAATTCTAATTCAATTTTGATAAGAGTGTGCTATGTAAAGTGAATCAAGCAAAAAAGATGAGTTTAATTGCAATGAAGATTTAATCTTGAAAACTAAACTTAGAAGAAAAATTTAATCTCAATCATATAGTTGGTTGAAGATAAAAATTCAAACATGGAAAAGAAACTTAGGGAATCATGAACATCTTTAATACTCTTGGATGGTCCTTTCCAGCCCAAATACAAAAAAAAGAAGAATAAAGAAAAAGAAATTAAAAAAAATCAAATGAAAGCAAGAGAAGAAAAATATTGATTATGGAAGGATGTTCATATTCATCCTAAATTGAAAGCGTTGAGTCTTTATAAATATCATTCAACTACTCCTAAATGACCTCACTAAATATTTGATTCTAGTAGAAAATTTTTATTTCAGCAGTGTAAAGTTTTCAAGAAAGTAATTATGCCAACCTTAAATGACTCCGCTAAATAATTTTTAATTTAGAAGTGTAACATCTTTAGAAATTCATTTTACGAATCTTAAATGGCTTTACTAGATTATTTGTTCCATGAAATGATGAAAAAGGAATTGAAGTGTTGGGTCATGCTATATGATAAATCAATCAAGACAAGGAGTTGAATCATATCAAAGGTCAATCAATCAAATGTTGTATTTGGATAGAAAGTCAAATACATCCAATTTCTTAGTGAATCTTATAACTAGGAAAGATGCTAGGTGTAACATTCCTCAAAGAATGAAAGGTTATGGAAATAAGTCAACTACATCTAATTTTCTACTAAATTTTCTAAATTGGAAAAATGTTTAATGTAATATTTCACAAAGAATTAAAATGTTATCAAAATGTTAACAAAAAAAAAGAATGAATGAAAGAACAAAAGAAAGAAAGAAAAGAAAAAGGGATGGAAGGACTAGATCCAAGAGTAAATGGATGAAGTCTGAATTTTCTAAGCATGTAGACATTTTTAACTTTAAACAACTCCATATCAAAATAAAGTGGTAGGGATAGAAGTCAAAATTTTCCCTATCTAAATAAAAATAATCAGATATCTCATACTTTATCATCATGACCTTTGAAATCATGACCTTTGTCATCATTGGGTGAGCTCACTTGGTAGGTTAAAAGAGATAACAATTCTTCTTTTCCAAGTATCCATATCCTTTGTGTGCCAAAGATTCAATTGAGTTTACTCTAATTCCATTGCAATTGGCCTAACACATAAACAAAAAAAAGTTATGGAACCATAGAGTCATTGCAAGGTGAAAATTTTTAAGTAGCCAAGGTCCTAACTTTCTCTTCAAAGGAACTCTAACGTATTGAATGAATATTTTTCAGATGTTTCTAGAGATCTCTATAGTTTTCAAGTTCAAGATGCACTCTAACATTGTAGGCTATGGTAACTAAAAGTCAAGTTGCTTTAAGAGATTCTTAAAGATTTTCCTAATTACCTACCTCTTGAATGAATATGGCTTATTCAATCTATCGGCAAGAGTAGGTGGAAAGTAGCTACCTGTCGATGGTTATGAATATCGTTATTGGGTAGGTTGCTGAGGTGGTGGAAATGGTCATTGTGGGAGGTGGTAAAGGAGGTTGTTGAGGTGGTGGAGTAGGAGGTGGTAAAGGAGGTTGTTGAGCTCATAGTCTCTCATACTGAACTCTGGCTGGCTGCTTCCCTTTATCCACTGACACAACTATCCATGGATTCTTCTTAAACACTTTTTGTAGCTTGGGCCTAGATGATTGGTCAGGAAAGGACAACTATTTGGCTTTCTCTTTTGAAGAAAATCTAAATCCATAATTTTCAATCTAAAAAAAAAATAAACCTCAAAAAGAAAAGTTGATTTACAACTGATATCAATAGTCTAACTCTTTAATGAGTCAGATATTAATAACTTGATTAAGCTATCCTTTGAGTTTAAAGACTACTTTATCTAGAAATAAATTAAAATGATCTCTAGATGTAGTGGTCTATAAACTTAAGCTTGATGCCATTTCAATTAACTAAGTCTCTTATTGACTGTGGTCAAACTCCAAAAGAAAAGCAAACTTTTGCTAAATTAAAGGTAGAAAATGATGGCTTTACATGAGAAGAAAACATTCTTCTTGATTAGCTAACATCATTAAAAAATGAATGATAAAAAGAAAAAGGAATAGGAAAAGAAAAAGAAAAAAGATCAAATTTATGTGACCCACATCTTGAGACTATGTTAAAATCTTTACTTTGAAAATAGGTTCATATTACCCATACTTCATTTGAAAATAAAAAAAATGATTTCATGTATAAGATTATCCTCCTTAAGGATAACTTATCTGAAAATTATCAAATCAAAATAATTCTAGAAGAGAAAACTAATAGAATATGATATGACATTCAGGATTTTTATAAAAATATCCCGTTACATAGTCATATCATTCAATTTTAAAAACAAATGATTAGGAAAATTTAACAAAGGTCATGATCAAGATTTCTTATAACCTCACTTTCAATTAAATAAAGAGTTATATTGAAAATCTTGCCCAGAAAAATGATGAATAAATGAAAACATGAAAAGAAAATAAAAGTAACTTCAATGTGATTTGAAAAACAACCAAAATCACTACATATTTAGTCTTGAAATATACTTTTGAGGTAATTTCAAGGACCTTGTAGTAAAATTTAGAAAGATAAAAAAATAAAAATAAGAAATTAATCAAAGCCATTTATGTAATATCATTTCATAAATCCTTTAAAAGAATAATAAATCAACTTAAGAAATTCAATTTCAAATGATTCAGGAGAATCTTATTTCTCTAATAAGTCAATCCTTTCAATTCCCTTATTGATTAGGGACAAACTAATAAAAAAAATGTATCCATGAGAAGCCAAGAGTTTGTTTATCTTGATTCTCATTCACTTTAGAAAGCTTCAAAGGAATCTCTTGATCTTTATTGAATCTAAGAGAAGGCCTTATAAGCTATTGATTCATGTCAACAAAGTAAAAATTAAATACATGTCCAGACAAAAAGAAAAAGAAATTTCATTTGAGAAGCATTGATTGACTTTGGCTCTTACTACCTAAAGAACTACACAGTCACATGCAAGCTCAAAAAGGTAGAATTCTAAGGTTAGTATGCTATGATGTGTTACATAGAGTGAATTAGATATCTAGCATGGTTATATATAACTTTGAGATAAAGAAAAAAAATGATGAAATTCTATGCTCATGGCATAGTAAAGTATTGGGTCCAAAAATATACCCAAATCCTCCTTCAAAAATACACATCAAATCCTTGAGACATTCTTCACTAACCTTCTTCATGTGTAAGAAGCATCAGTGGACCAAGAAACATAAGCAAACCTTCCACTGCCTTACACTAGTTAGACTAATCAAGTAAGGATTAAGTCCATGAGCTCTTGCTTATTAGTCAAAAGAGTTGAGCATTCAGAATTAAGTCACTTTGACCCCTTTTCCTCACCCATATCATCTATAGGTTAGGAGCAAGCCATTTATGGCACCTTTCCTATACATACCTTGAGTTGGGAACAAGCCCTTTGTGGCACCCTTCTCATGTTTTCCTTATGAGTTTGGAGTAAGCCTTTGTGCACCATTCTCATAAATTTAGAGTAGCCCTTTCATGGCATAACTCTTTCTTTAATTAAGATGGGAGTAAGCTCATTTGTGGCACCTTTCTTATAACTTCCCATAAGTATGGAGCTAGATTTTCATGGCACCATTCCTACTATTTACATAATAGGATTAAGTCACTAAGACCCCTTTCATGTCACACAGTATATTTAGGATTGGAATAAGTCAAGAAGACCCATTTCCTACTAACCAAACTTTTGAAGATTGAATAAAGTTAAGAAGACCCCTTTCCTCTCCTTATCTATTTAACCATTGAAGGCCCCATAATAGCTAATCACATAGGTGTAAGTCCAATAGAATGCATCCTTTCATATATCAAGGTAAGGATAAAGTCATGAAGACCCCTTTCTAGTTATCTAAGCTATTTACATAAGAGAATAAGTCATGAAGACCCTCTTTCCTATTAGTCAAAATTTGAGGACTGGATTAATTCAAGAAGACCCTTTTCCTCTCCTTAGCTATTTTGGATAGATTAAGCAATTGAAGGCCCTATCTTAATAGCTCATTACATTGGAGTAAGTACCATAATAGGCATTCTATTAAAATGACTAAGGTTAGGATGAAGTCATGAAGATCACTATCCTTAAGTTAAAACAAAAATGTGAAGTTTAGGATCCAGTCATCAAAGACCCCTTTCCTCCACCCAAGCTATTTAGGTTGTATTAAGCCATTGAAGGCCCCTTCCTAATAGCTAGATAGAAAGAAATAAGTCCCCTAGTTGGCATTTTTTTTCCTAAAAGACAAGAATATGAATAAGTCATGAAGACCACTTTTTTGTCAAATAGGCTACCAAGGTTAGGAACAAGTTATGAAGACCCATTTCCTATTAGCCAAAATCTGAGGTTTAGGAACAAGTCATTAAGACCCATCTTCCTTATTATGGTTATTCAAGAAGGAATGAAGTCATGAAGACCCTTTCTTATTAGCCAATCATAAAGGATTAATTTCCATAGTCAGCATGCTTATAAGGATAAGATAAAGTCATTACGACCCCTTTTCTTTTTAAAGCTACCAAGGTTGGAATTAACCTGTTCCCTGTTAGCTTTCTTCATTAGAATAAGATCCAATTTTTTGTTATTCCTTTTCTAATAAAAATAACAAAAGAAACTGAGAAATGGAATTAAGCAATTGAAGGCCCCATTTCTTTAGACTACTCAAACTAGGAATTAAGTCCATATGACCCCTGCTTAGTAGTCAAAATGTTGAAGATTAGGATTAAGCTATTCAAATCCCTTCTCCCCAGCTTAGCTATTTAGGTTGGAATCAAGTCTCCAAAGATCCCTTCCTAATAGCTAACTAGATAAAAGTAAATCCCTTAGTGGTATCTTTTCTTGGTTAAAAAAATATGTAGTATGGAATAGGAGTAAGTGCCCACATTGGCATCCTTTCCAACTACTATTCTCAGACAAGAGTAAGTCCCTTGAAGGCATCTTGTTTGAGCACAGTGATTGCATTAGGATTAGACCATCCTTTGGGCTAGCTCCTAATGTCATCCCTATTCATCTTGGAACTTAACGAATTTAAGTCCCTAAGAGTGAATCATTCCAAAATAAGTATAGACATACATATGCCTATCTTTCACAATAAAATCCAATAAAAATAGAAATTGAAATCAAAATCAAAATAAAAAAATAAAAATTATGCATTTGGACCCTTTTAATCTTTTGCTTGTAATGTTGATCAATTCAGTCAATGCTAATATGTGTAGTGTACTCTGGCCGATCCACTACACATAATGGGGGTCCATTTGTTGACATCATTTTTGGATGAGATTAATTTGATCTTTGAAATCAGTAATTAGGATGTCCTAACCTCAAATAGGGGTCTCCTAATTCAGTGCTTAGGACACTACACCTAGTGACCTAGGGAATCATCCTTGGGTTTGATCTAACCTAATTGGCTTAGGTGGAATCAACCTAAATTTCAAACTTGGATTAACTCAAATCAAATCCAAATAAATCAAAATGAAATGAAGTTAAAACAAGAAAACCAAATCCAAAGTCAAATCTAGCCAACTCATTTGGCATAGGTTTGACTTAGGTGGTTCCCACCTAGTTATAGGTCAACCACAAAGAATTTGATCGAATTAAATAATTCAAAATTTATTAAATGATCAAATAAACATGTTTGATCATAAATCTAAAGAAGTTCAATCCATTTAAGCCTTAATTAGGTTAATTACACGACTTAGTCTAAAATAACCTTAAATGGGTCCTATTGGGTTGAAACTAAATTTCAATTTGATTATTCAAAATCATTTGGAAATGATAATCAAACATAATTCAACCCACCATTTGGTCTAATTTGGTCAAATTGGTCATTTGATCCAAATGAAACCCAAACTTGACCCATTAAGCCCACTTTGGGTCAGATGGGTTCAAATTAATATCCACCTAAAATTTTATAAAATTAATTACTCCAAATCATCTCACATATGTGATCAAGCATGATTGAGTCCAAACCCAATCCAATTGAGTCGAATTGGTCATCTGAACCCAATTGGAACCAAACTTAACCTATTTAAGCCAAATGGGTTAAAATGAAATGAAATTTAAAATCAATTCAAAATTAAATAAATTAATCAAATCAAAACTCATTTAATCATCAATCAAATATGATTAAATCCAAAATTAAAGAGAATTAAATTAAAACCAAACACTTAATTTGGATTCAAATTCCTAATCCAAGTCAACTTGGGTTTAAGCTTGAACTCAAACTCACATTATGTTTGAGGTGGGCAGCCATACATTAGTCTAGAGTCTATGGTGATGATGCCATAAATCATAAAAAAATAAATAGAAGAATGGAATTCAAAAAAAGAAAAAAAATTGAAAATGCATAAGAAGAAGGCAAATATCATTTTCCCCTCTTCTATATGCCTCATTCCATCTCTTGATTTCAAGAGATGAGAAGGTTGCCATAAGTTGAAGGCCACCAAGCCAACAAAGTAAAATGAGAATTTGCTTTCTCCTTCTCCAATGAAAGAAGCCAAGAGAAGAAGAAAGGAAGAGGAGGATCAACCAAGGGAGAAAGCAAGCACACAGCCTTCCTCCCTCCCATGTGAACATCCAAACATAGTCACAAGGCCAAGGGGGGTTGAATCCAGCCCTTGTCCTTTTGTCAGGTTGGATTTCACCAAAAAAGTCCAAGGAGAAAGGGGGCATGACCAAAACAAGAACACACGCATAAAATGATCCTCAAGTCAAATAGATTCTCCCATCACCTTCACCATCACAAACAAAGAAAAAATGAACTCTCCCCCACTTCCCTTGCCTCCGGGAAGCTAGAGAATGATCAAGACCACCGAAGTTTAAATGAGCTTGGTCTAGAGAGCAATCCAGAGGGAAAGGATCCAATTCCTTTGGCACACAAAATCCTCATGTTATTCTGCAGCTATAGGAATTGACCCCACCACCAGAGATTAGCGGAATGGAGGTATGCCATTAACGCCCCCTCCAACCTTTCAGTTTTGAAGCTTTGTGAAGAAAGATTGATCTGAAGTGAGATTAAACCATTTAGATTAGTTAGATTGCATTCACTTATGGTTTTCCAAATTGAAAAAGTGAGCTTTCAATGGTTGGATCACCGAAAATCAAGTGAAATCGACGGACGGCTCTTGGTTCAAGCCATCGATGAAAGAGATGTAATCTCCTTCATCCGTTCCTTTTAAAAGGAACAAATAGCTTTGATCTAGGCAGATGGATTGATTTAATACTCTTATGAAATCAAAGGATTGATTCAGATGGCGTAGGATCTTCCTGCATGCCGCTTTTGATGTGGATACCATACGGGATCCCGCGTGACCCATATGCATTGTGCCATGTGGCGATGGTGCCATGGTGGAGCCACATCAGCCTGCCATCCCATAATGGTTAATCTCCCTTTAAAAAGTGATAAAAATAATAGTAAATTACAAAATTCATAGATAAATAAATATAACTCAAAAAAAATGTAAACTTGGGCTCTATGGATTCATTTTGATGTGGGGAATCCATAAAAGTTAAAATCCCCAATTAATTTTTGGGTATTTTAGCATCAATTTAAGTTTAATTAAAATCCATTAAACCTTAATTAATTTCAAACCATTAATCTAATTCAAATGAAACTTTGGGGAACTATAATTGATGTTAAAACACACCTTAATAAATGTTTTCATGAATTATTGCAATGTAATTCATGAGAAATGAAATTTCAAATCCTAAACCTCCATTTGAATTAAATAAATTAATATAAAATGAATTGATTAATGAAAATGAATCAAATAACCTTAAATCAAGTTAAAGAACATTAAAACACTAATGAAACTCATCCAAACTTAATAAATTATAAATCGGCTTAATAAAGTAATTTAATCAATTGAATAAATCTAATAAATAACCAATAATTAATTAAATCAAAATAAATTAATCAAATGTACAAAACTTATGAATGAACCATCTTTGGAAACATCTTTCAGAGAGGAATCAATGAAAAATGAAACCCTCAAATAATTCACATCAAATTAAGCTTAATTTAGGTTTTAATGAAATAATTAAAACCTTAATTACACCATAATTATGAATCTAATCAAGATAAAACTTTGGAAACATGAAATTGGCATTTAAGCCCACTTGCCATAAAAATTTCAATCCCAATTGATCTCTCAATTAGGAATTATTGAATTTCCAAATTCCTAAGTCAACATTAATCAAATGATGAATAAAGAAAATTCATTAATCCACTAAATCATGAAACAACTTGAACTAATTTCAGGCAAACATCAAAAATACTTAGTATGTTTTTCCAACATCCTAAGTCAAAGAACTTAATCATTTCATGCTTAATGGTTAATGAAATCAATAATGCATGTTAAGTTTAATTAAACCTTAAGCTAATGAAATCATCATAACAAACCCTTAATGAAACTTAAACATACAATTAAACACCAATCTAAGAATGAAATCAAACTTTAGCCTAAATACTCTAAGTTAACATAAACTAAATTAAATGAAACCAACTTAACTATATCCAAAACATTAATACAAATCAAATTAAACAAACCAAAGTCATAACTCTAAATCAAACTAAAACCAATTGAACTAAATAAATTAAATCAAATTCAAATAAAATCAAATGAAATAATTCAAACCGAACTAAATTAAAAATTAAAATCAAATGAAAATAAAATCAAATCTAAATTTCCAAAGAAAAGAAAAACATAAATCTAAATTCAAACAAAATAAATGAAATCAAAAGGATTAATTAAGATACTTAAGGATCTTAGTTAGACCTTTAGGATGAATCTTCATCTTAGGATGAAGATTTCATTTCATTAGGAGTTAGTATGTAGAATTGGGTGAGTTCCATCCAAAAATGGAATTCATTCTACTCTTCATTCTTGAAAAACCTAAACGTCACATTAATCAAATAAAAGTGGAAATAAAAATGAAAATAAATCACTAAATCATTTGAATTGAAACCACCAAAAGGTAAAATTCAAACAAAATTGAAACTTAAATTGAAGAGGCATAGTAAAGTCTTGCTACACAAGCCTATTATTTTCACAGACTAGATCATTAGGTCACAGACCCTAGACTTAGGTTGGGCTATTCTGTGATTCATTATGGTTCCTTGTGATTTATTGTGATATGATGTGCTTCACATGTCTTTCTGGTGTACTATTTTAGACTGCATGTCTAGGATTGTGTGCCAATTAGACTGGATGGTAGGACATTCTTTCTAAATCTAATATTATCTTTTGCATGGGGATATGCTAGAAAGGATTGCTATCATAAATAAAATTAAAAATATTATTTCTTGCAGGTATGCTAAAATCTTTAAGCATAGCCCATAGGATAAGTGGGCTTGGCAAGCAACTAATGCTAAGCCTATATGTCTATGACATATAACTATTATGTGCTATTTATATTTTGCTAACATTTATTTCGTAGGGCTTAGGAATTAATTTTGAAATTAAAAAATAAAATTGAGCTTAGAATTAGGTTAGGATCTATGGGGTTGAGGATTAAAAGAAGACCCATTGGATAAGTGGGCTTGGCAAGTAACTAATGCTAAGCCTATATGTCTATGAAATATAACTATTATGTGCTATTTATATTTTTCTAACATTTATTTAGTAGGGCTTAGGAATTAATTTTGAAATTAAAAGATAAAATTGAGCTTAGAATTAGGTTAGGATCTATGGGGTTGAGGATTAGAAGAAGATAACCCTACCATAAGATAGGTGCAGTGGTCCCCTATGAAGCCAAATGGATGTCCCAGAAGAAGGAGACTACCCTGGAAAGAAGACCCGTTAATCTAGCCTTGTAGTTCTAGGCCGGGTTGTATAAGGATAGTGCTCGACTGCCCATTTTCCTTTTCCTCTATGATGTATAGTAGTACCTGGTTGCATTAGCATTTTTCTTAAAGTTAAATTGGCTTGATTTATTTTAGGTGCGTAATAGAACCAACCTGCTTTTCTAGGTTTCTTTCTATATTGTGTTTTTCTGTGATTGAATGCCTGGACAATTAAGCTCATAGGAAAAATTAAAATTTATACCCAACTTAAATCTAAACAACTGAAACAAAACTATAGAAAAAATTAAAACCTCACTTAAACTAAAGCCTTAGGAAAAAACATAAAATTAATTAGAAATAATCAGGTTTTAAAACCATGAAATCAATTGCTCCAATCCTTGAATTGGGTAACTTCTCCTATTGCACATACGGGGCTTCTCACCTGTGAGGATGAACACCTTCTTGAGGAAGCTTTCCTTTTATATTGATTTGGCTCAAAGCCATATCTAATTGCAAGGCATTAGGCATAAAAATGCATACCTAAGACCTCAAATAAATCTTGAATCAAAACATTTAAAAATATAAAAAATGTGCATTAGATGCATTTCATACCCTACGTGATTCTAGGGATTTGGGATTTAGTCTAGGTTCATAGAGTCCTTTCTTGAAACTTCAATAGCTCAGCCATCTTGCATTCATGAGACTTAGCGTCATGAATTTAAAATGCTCTTAGCTGGTGATGTTAGCTGGCAGCCCTCTCCAGGCCAGTTGTAAGTCCAAAAGAGCCAGGATATGTTAGTTTTCCCAAGTGAGAGGAATGACCAATAATTATCAAAATAAAATTTGGTCGAGCATCTGACATCTCTCAAAAGAACCTACAGACTAGGTTTTGAAGCATCCTTTTAAGGAATAAGTCTTCAACCCTTCCCCTTTTTATATTCTTATGTTGCTAGAATTTAAGTCCTAGACTTCTAAGAAAATGTCAACTCAAAATCTAAATTAAAATTCCAAAATTTCAAGCAATTGTAGGATAGTTGAAATGTCTATTAGGCATCCTAGTATCAATAGGCATTTCTTACTTCATCTCGTTTGGCCTCCAAAAGAACTCTCTCCAATTTGAACCAATCCCAATTGAAATTCCAAAAATCAAACCATTGAAAACAAACTTAGAAATCTTTATAGATAGCAACTTATTTCTTTAATATAGAGTATTCTTAAGAAGAGACCCTTATTAAGATGTAATTAACTATAAAGGCTTGCCTCTATATGGAACCATGAACCTAATTTAAATTAAACCCTATTCTACCTTCAATGTAGTTCAGGGGAAAAATCTTTGGTAAACAAAAGACCCATTAGCCTTAGGAGTCTTTTATTAAATGATCGAATCCATTATAAGAAAGCATGTTTATCTTCTGAGATAATATGTTTATTCCTTAATGATGTATTTGATCATCTAAATAAGAAATTCCTAAACTCTATGTGGTGTCATAAATTTTCTCCACAATGGGTAACCAAGCCCACCTGTCCTAACATGGATTATGCAAAGAGGCATAAGCAACCTGCAAGTAGAAGCATTTATTTTTATGATTACAGCAGCCCCTTTAGCACAATCCCCGATAGAAAATAATATTAAGCTAATCAATGGCCTAACATCCAGCCTACGCATAACAATCCTAACATCTAGTCTAAAAATTATATCATAAACAAAACACAACATCATACATACACCATCCTAACTTAAAGCTAGAGATGGTAACTTAACATTCTAATGTGTTTGCTTAAGTTTAGTGTGGTATGTCTTAGCTAGGCCTTAAAATTATAATTATCTAAATTTTGGAATTATTTAATTTAAACATGAAAGGTGGTTTTATGTTAAGTCATTAAGAGGGTTTGCAAACTTTAATTTGTATCTTGTTTTATTTCCTTTGATATTCACTTAGCATCTAAATATTGTAAAGAGAAGGAGGAGGCTGAACCTCCATCCCTATCCTAAGTTATTTTATAAAATCATATTTTTATGACTTGATTTCTTTTAGTGAATGATTTATTGATCCTAAATTTTGATTAACCTTAAAGAATCTTATTCAACATGAAATGCATCTTAAGATTAATATAGTTGAATTTCCATCACATAGAAAATGTTGCACCATTCCTTTTCATCATTAATAGCATGCATATGATTTAGGAATTAATATATCTATACATGCAAGGTATTTTTGGCACACTTAGATGATAATGAATGCATATATTTTTGGTAGAAAAGAGGAATTTCATTCCTTAGCTAATTATACACACACATGTATTAAAGTTTTAAGCAAGTATGTGCCATTGTTTAAATTAGGGAAGTGAGATAATCTAAGAACTCCTTGGGGCTACTTAAAGCCTCATATTCCTAAGTTGTCCAGACTGTATACTTGATATCTTAAATACATATGAATGTACACACAACCATGAGAATAAAAATCATGTAAAGTATTATGTTATAATGAATCATTTACACATGTAAGGTAAAGTTCTATCCAAATTCTAAGACGAGTATAAATATGAATGAAATTTAAATTAGTAAGTGCCTTTGTTATCTAGAGAAGTGAGGTAATCTAAGACCTCCACGGGGCTACTTAAAGCCTCGTATTCTCGGGATGTCAAGGTTATATACTTATTACCATTCAAACATATGTAAACCCATACTTGAATCATAAAGATAAAATAATATTTAACATTTTAAAGCTATAAATAAATATAAATCCTATAGAATATTCATAGCCAACATCAATTTAAATTTTCATCATTGATTTATAACTTTGAAAGTAATTTTAGAAATTTATTAGTGATAATAGCCATTGTGGTGTTTATTTTTGGTTATGTGTTTGTGTGTATATGAGGGGAGGGGGGGACACCACACAGATCTAGGGTTGTAGTTATTGAAGTAATTAAGTACAACATCAAGGAATAGTGCACCATTTTGAAAAATGGAAATCACTACCCTATGATGGACCTAATCACCTAATAAGGACTTTTAAGGAATGATTGGTCTTCGAATGTACTTGAAATTTTTCCCCTACTTTGCATGGATGAATAAAGTAGGATTTATTTAAACTAAGTTCTAAAGTTCCCTATGGGGGAAAGCCACCATAGCTAATTACATCCTAAGGAAGGTGAGTTCCTTAAGAATACTCTTGATTAAAGTAGGTAATTATTATCTCCAAAGAATTCAAAGATATTACTATCAATAAATTGGCTATATTTGGAAGTTCAAATGGGATAGATTGAAAGGAAAGAATTATTATTGGAGACAAAAAAAGATGAGTAGGGGATGCCCATGATACTAAGAAGCCTGCTGAGCATCCCAAATTATCTTATGGTTGGGCTTTATAAGTTTGAAATTGAGGAGAATTATATATTTGCTTTGAAATTTTATTAGAAATCTAGGACTTATAATTCCACAAAATTATAGAAATGCCTAAGAGGTGAGGATTTATGCTTATAGCTTCAAAGAGAAACAGCAACCTCAGCCTAAATCTAGGGAGCTTTAGCAAAGGCCAAAGCATGACCTATATCTAAGGCTAAAGGGGGTATATTGTCTACCTCCACAAGAGAGGGTAAACCACCCGACTGCTAGACTTATAATCGCCCAGAGTGGCAGCCAGCTAACTACTCCTACAATTTAAAACCATGTGGTCAAGTCATATGTTTTGCAAGATGGCTAGGTTGTTATTATTTAGAGAGAAAACTAGAGTCTTTAAACTAACTCCCTAAGAGACTAGAGCATGAGTGGTATGAATAATGACTTAATCTATTATAAATTTTATCAAATTTTATTTGATTTTAAACTCTTTATTTTGGCACAGACTATTGGATTTTATACACTTAAATGTATGATAAAGTTAATTATGGGCCAAATCAAAGAGAAAGAGGTGTTTCCATCATAAGCTCAAAGGTCAAGCCTTTTTCTATCTGGCAAAGATGGAAACCCTCTCTTAGCAAGAGTGGAGCAAAATGACATACATGATATTAAGCATACAACATCCAGCTAAGGGGTTACTAAATATTTTATTATCTTGATTTAATGCATAGGATTTATGTAAGGTTATGATTTATTTTCAAAAACTTAGTTATGAGTTGTTATTAGGGTAGAAAATTTATTTTTCCCTAAGAGCCTAAACAGATCCAGGCCACACATTAAATCATTATACATGAAGAAACTAGAAAAATACATGCCATTTCTATTACACAGTGTAAACAAATCATCAAACAATTTATAAACTCAATGTGAAAGAATAAAAGCCTGGTGCAATTGGGTATTGCCATACAACCCAAAAATGAAATGGGTAGCCGAGCTCTACGCTTATACATCCGGTACAATGAAAGAATAACAATTTAATTACAACAAATGAATGGGAGCTATGGGGGGTCTTGAAATCTTTGAAGCTCCTTATTTCCTTCGTTTCCTTCTTTCATTTGGTTGGGCAAGCTCCATAGGATCACATGGTACATAAGACTTGGTCTTGTAACCAACGTTTATCCTAAGTCCCCATAGCACTAATCCTAATTCCTAATGCAAAATTACATTAAAAATAGGAAAAGTAAATCTAACTACACCTGCAAAATAAGTGTTAGTTAAACACACCATACAACCCAAGCAGTTATATGAATAATTTGGACTTAGCACCCTGCACATGGGTAACCAAGTCCACCTATCCTAACATAGATTATGCTTAGGGGTTGAGAAACCTACAAAAGAGAGCATCTATATTTATTTTAAGCACCCCTTAAATATAATCTCTTGCAAAAAATATGATTAGGCCAATCATAGCCTAACATCCAGTCTATGAAATATACACCCTAACATCTAGTCTACAATAGTACATCACAAAACAAGGATACATCAAACCATGCACCACCTTAACATAAAGCTAGAAGTGGTGACTTAATCTAATGTGTATGTGTTAAGGCTTGTGTGGTATGTTCTAGCTAGCTTTTAAGTTAAGATTCTCTAAGTATAAAGGACATTTAATTATAAAGGGTAGTTTCACTTTAAATGATTTAATTGATTTACAAATTTTACTGAATGTTTTCTTTTGTTTCACTTGACCTACACTTAACAGCTAAATGTTATGAAGAGAAAGAAAGTGAGGATCACTCTCTTTTATCCCTATCTTAAGTCACATTTAAAGCAAATTAGTTAATCAATTCCCTTTAGTGAATGGCTTATTACATATTTTAATTAGTCCTAAGTTTAGATTCACTTTAAATAAACTCATTCAATAAGAAAGGCATCTAAAGATTAGTTAGAATGAATTACTATCACATAACCCATGTTTGTTCATTTATTTCCATCATGTATATCATGCATATGATTAAATCATAAGTATACCTACACATGCAATTTATATTTTAAAACAATTAAATGATGAATGTGAGTAAATGTATTTGGAATTAATATTCCATTTTGTTGAATGATTTTTTTGTCATGTTAATTTGAACTTCTATGTAAATTCTTATGCAATAGCATAAGGAAAGAACCTTAAATTACAAGGCTAATCAAATAAACCAAGTAAATAAAATAGGAATGCATGTCTTTTTAATAGAAAAGAGAGTTTTCATTCATTACCTAAGTACACATCCACATGTATAAAATTTTTAAGCAAGTACGTTGCCATTATTTTGCACCAAGGGAACAAGGTAGGAACCTCCTTGGGACTACTTAAAGCTGTGTGTCCTTGGAATGCCCAGACTAATATACCCGCTATCCATAGATACATATGGATGTATAAACAACTACAAGAATAGAAAGTCATGAAAAAATTATATTTTGATTTGATTGATTTATTTTATGTAAATGAATTAAATCTTTATATAAATTCTAATATCCAAATGCATAAGAATGAAATCAAGCAGGTACATCGCCATTGTTCTGCACCATAGGCACGAGGTAGGAACCTCCTTGGGGCTACTTAAAGCAATGTGTTGTTGACCACATTTTTGAATGAGGTTAATATCAACTTAAAACCCATAATTAGGATATTCTAATTTCAATTATAAACCTCCTAATTCAATACTTAGGATACTACATTTAGTGTACTAGGGAATCAACTTAAATTTTTAATTTGGATTAACTCAATCAAATCTAATTAATTCAAATTGAATTTAATTAAAACAAAATTCAAAATAAATTAATCAAATTAACAATCAATTAATTTTCAGTCCAAGATGATTAAAATCCAAATTAAATTAAATTTCAAAACACCTTTGAATTGATTTTGAATAGGATAAAGTTTGAATTAATGCACTTGATTTGGACTCAAACTCCAACCCAAATCAAATGTATTCCAACATAAACTCAAAATGGACAGCACACATTAGTCTAGAGCTATGTGATGATGCCATAATCCATAAAAATAAAAAAAGGAAGAAGGGAAATCCAAATTCCCTTTTTCCCACCTCTTTCCATGCAAAAAACTAAGGCACCTCTTAAGAAGATGGCTGCCTTCAAGTGAAGGCAAGCCATTAAAGAAGTAATCAGGAAATCAAGAAAGTAAATAAGGAGAAGTTGGCTTCAAGGAAAAAAAAGGAAGAAGAAGAAAGAGGAAAGGAAGAACAAGGGGATCGGCCAAAAAATAGAAAAAAAAGCAAGGGAGACAAGTTTTCTCCTCCAATTGGTTCCAAACTCCTCACCAGAGCTAGAGAAGGTGTTTCCAACTTCCTCCCCACCATTTGGCCACTAGCAAAGGGGAAAATGAAGCCAAATCAAGCCCCTCCAATGGTGAAATCCAAAGGAGAGGATTTCACCCTAAATTGAAGTCACACACACATTCTAGGGGTCGAGGCAATCCAAATAGAGCCCTCACTCGACTTGTTTGGTGACGGGAAGCTGGAGAACGGTCAAGCATGCTCAGGCCAAAATCCTTGGTGGTCTAAGGAGCTATCCACGTTGAGACAAGCCACCAAAATCTTGCCACAAGCTCTTTGCATCGATCCGAAGCTAATGGAGTCAACCTCACCGCCATAGATCTTGGTGTACCTTCTGATTAAACCCCTTAAAATTTGCAGGGGCAATCTGGACTGTTTGATCCGTGATCGGATGGTCCAGGATCATCCCACATTTTTTCCTTGGCTGATGTGGATGCCACACAGCTTTGCATGGACCAGCCCACGCATTCCACATGGCAAGACGTGCCACGTAGGCGTGTGACATGTAGCCCACCACACTGCGTGGACCCCTCCCACTTAAAAATGATTAAATAACAGTTTTAAAATTAATAAAAATTAATAGAAACTTCTAAAAATTATAGAAATATAAGAAAAAATTAGAAAAATGCAAACAAAGGCTTTAAGGATTCCTCTTGATGGGAAGAATCTATAAAAATTAAAATTTCCAATTTTTATTAAGTATTTTAGCTTTAATAAAGGTTTAATTAAAAACCATAAAATCTTAATTACTCTCAAAATAATAATCCAATTGATATGAAACTTTAGGAAAATGAAATTAAGCATGAAACAGACCTTAGGTAAATTTTTTAGAATTTAATTCATTGAATTCAATGGAAATTGTAATTTTATATGCTTAAGCCATAAATTAATTAAATTAATTAATTATTCATGAAATAAATAGTAAAACTTAATCAAACATCCTTAAATCAACATAATGAACATTAATGAACATCATAACACTAATTAAACCTATCTGAACCTAATGAATTATTAATTAACTTAATTTGGCAATTAAATAAATCAAATAATTTAATTAAATAACCTAAATTTAATTAAATCATAGTAAATCTACCAATTAACTCTAAATTATGAATAAACCCTCATTGGAAAGGTATTTTAGTGAAGAATAAGTAAAAAATAAAACCCCTTAATGAATCTCAATAAATTAGGCCTAATTTAGGTTTTAATGAAATAAGTAAAACCTTAATTACACCCTAATTATGAATCTAATTAACATGAAACTTTAGAAACATAAAATTAGCATGTAACCCCACTTGCAAAACATATTTCAAGTCCAATTGATCACTAGATTGGAAATTCTTGAATTTCCAAGCTCCTAGGTCTATGTTAATCAAAGAATGAACTAAATAAATTCAATAATCCATCAAATCATAGAATAATGTAAACTAACCTTAATCAAATATCAGAAATATTAAAGGTAGATCATCTAAACATCCTAATATAATTGAAGTGGTCAATTCAATCTTAAGTTAATGAAATAAAACTTGGTTAATAAAATTATTAATTAACTTAAACATTAAACTTTGAATCAATAAAGTTTAATGAAATCACTCATCTCTAATTAATCTAAGAATGAATCTAAATCTTTGGTCAATTATATCAGATCAAATAAGATTGATAATTAACCTAAGTACTTTAGGTTAAGAATAATCCATGAACAAACCTAAGTCTAAAATAATAAATCATATTAATGAACTTAAACCTTAAGCATACAAATCCATAATTAAATAAGTTAAATTAAATCAAATGAAATTGAACCTTAACCTAAAATATTCTAAAGTAACACAAATTAAAAATGAGATTAACATAACATAATCTAAAAATCAAATAAAAGAAATAATGCACGTTAACATAAATCAAATTCAATGAAATCAACTAAACTAAATCAAATAAGATAGTCAAACTCAAAATATCTAAATCAAAAATTAAACAAATGTAATGAAGTAAATCAAATGAACTAATTCAAACCAAGTCAAATGAAATATGGAGAACCAATTCAAGAAAAATAAACTAAATCAAGAATAAAAATCAAGTTATAGATAAGAGAAATAAAATAAAAATTAATTTAAATCCATTCAAATTAAACTAAATCAAATATAATAAATAACTTAACTCAAATGGAATTAAATGAAACCAATATAAATATAAATCAAATGAAACAAAATGAATATTTACCAAAACTAATCCAAATTCAAACAAACTAAATGAAATAAAAAATGAATTAATTAAGATACTTAAGGATCTTAACTAGTCTTTAGAATGAGTCTTCATCTCATTTTATTAAGAATTAGGATGTTGAATGGAATGAGATCCATCCAAAAATGGAATCATTCCATTCTTATTTATTGAAAACCTATATCATTTCATAAAAATAAAATGAAAATAAAAGTGGAAATTAAGTCATTAAGTCATTTGAATTGAAACCACACAAAGATAAAATTTAAACAAATCAAACCTTAAATCAAAACTTAAACTAAAGAGGCCTAGTAAAGACTTACCACATAAGCCTATTCCTTTCACACACTAGATTATTAGGTCACAGACTCTAGATTTAGGCTAGATCATTCTGTGATTCTTTTATGATTTCATCTGATATATCATAATGTGTTGTGCTTCATATGTTTGTGTGGTGTATTGCTTTAGATAGGATGCCTAGGCTTGTTTGTTCATTAGACTAAATGGTAGGGTGATCTTTCTAGATTTAATATTATTTTTCTACAGGGGACTGTGTTAAAGGAATCATTGTCATAAATAAAAAATTATAAAATTGTCATTTGCTTGCAGGTGTTGAAAATCCCTTAACATAGTCCATAGGGCTTGGCAAGCAACTAATGCTAAGCCTGTATGTTTGAAATATAACTATTGTTTGTTATTTTTATTTCCTAATAGCTATTTTGCAAGGCTAAGGATTTCTTTTTGAATTTTAAAATAAAAATTTATGCTTAGAATTAGGTTAGGATCTATGGGGTCTAGGATTAGTAGGAGCTAACCCAACCAGGAGATGGTGTAGTGGTCCCCTGTGGAGCTCGATGGATACCCTTAAAGAGGGAGACTTTTCTAGAAAGAAGAAGACTTTCCTGGAAAGAAGGATCATAGTTCTAAACTTGTAGTTTTAGGTTTGGTTGTATAAGCACAGAACTCGACTGCCCATTTTTCTTTCTTCCAGGGTGTAGAGCGGTACCCGACCGCATTGGCCTATTTTTATTAATTTAATTTAGTTTGATTTATTTTGGGTGTGCAATATAAATAACATGCTTTCTCTAGGTTTCTTTCTATGATTGTGTTTTGTTCTATTTTGAATGCTCGGACATAGGCTCATAGGATAAACTAAATTTTCTACCCAACTAAATCAATCAAAACATAAAAATAAAAATAACTCATAACCTCATATAAAGGCCTAGACATTAAATCAAGATAATAAAATATTTAGCAACCCCTTAGCTGGACGTTTAACATCATGCATAATCATCTTATTTCACTCTTATTAAGAGAGAGCTTCCATCTTTGCTAGAGAAAATGGACTTAACCTTTGAGAGCCTACGATGGAATAACACCTATTTCTCTTTTGATTTGCCCCATAACCATTTCTAATTGTATGACATTAGGCATAAAATGCATACATATGGCCTAAAATGAATCTTAAGTAAAAAAAATCATAAAAATCTAAATAATATGCATTAGCTAGATGCATCTTCATACCGTACATAATCTTAGGGATTAGGGAGTGAGTCTAGGTTCATAAATTTCTTTCTTAAAAATGCAACAGCCCAGCCATCTTGCATTCATATGACTTGATTTCATGAATTTAAAATGTGTTTAGATAGTGTTAGCTGAGAGCCTTATCTAGGTAGGCTATAAGTTCAGAAGAGTCAGGGATAAGCTAGTTCCCTCAAGTGAAGAGAATGGTCAATGATTCAAGTGCATAGACTAGGTAATATGACATCCTTTTTTTTGAGATAAGTCTCCTTCAACCCTAATTTGCAGTCTTGATTTGCATGTAACCCAATTTTAAGAAAATGATAACTCAAAATCTAAAATTAAATCCCAAATTTCAAGCCTAGTCATAGGATAGTTGAAATGCCTACTAGGCATCCCAATATCAATAGACATTTCTGACTTTTTCCCATTTGACTCTTTAAAATAACTCTCTCCAATTTGGACCTCTCTCAATTGAATTTCCAAAAATCAATCCTTTGAAAGCTACCTTAGTTGTCTTTGGAAATAACCACTTATTTCTTTAATCGAGAGTATTCTTAGGAAGAGACCCTTCCTAAGATATAATTAACTATAAAGGCTTGCCTTTATAGGGTACCATGATCCTAGGATAAAATAAATCCTGTTCTACTTTTCTAAATAATTCAAAAGAAAAATACTCTAGTATACGAAAGTCCCATTAGCCGTAAGAGTCTTTTATTGAAATGATCAAATCCATTACAGGAGAGAATATTTATCTTTTGAGATAATATGTTTATTGCTTCATGTCTTATTTGGTCATCTAAATAAAATATTCCTAAACTCTCTGTGGTATCATTTCGTAGCTCTATTCTAGAGTGAATTATTTCATTTGTTTAATACATTAAGATTTCAGAGTTGGATTAAGTTATGTTAGTCTCATTTTGTCAATCTAAATAATCCTAAGATTTGAATTCATTTTTAGATTAATTAAATTGGAGATTAATGATTTTTGAAAGTGTTAATGGTTTCCAATTCTTTATTTAACTTAATTAGGAGTTTTATTAACTTTAGGTTGAGATTGATCAATTCCTTGACTTAGGATATTTAGAGAAGTTGCTTAATATTTTTCTGATGTTTGATTAAAATTATTTGAATCACCATTTAATTTAATGGTTTAATCAATTTTCTTAACCCAATATTTGACTAACATTGACCTAAGGATTTATAAATTTAACATTTCCTAATCTAGAGATCAATTGGGAATGGAAATTTTCTAGCATGTGGGGTTACATGCTAGTTTCAAATGTCTAAAGTTTCATCTTGATTAGATTTGTAATTAGGGAGTAACCGAGGTTTTAATTATTTTATTAAAACCTAAATTAAGCCTAATTTAATTGGATTATGTTAAATATTTTATTTTTCATGGGTATATTATTGAAATATGTTTTCAATGAGGGTTTATTCATAATTTTTCGATCATTGGTTGATTTATTGTGATTTAATTAAGTTTTGGTTAATTATTTGAATTATTTAGTTTATTTAATTTATTAATTATGCCAATTTGTGAATTATTAAGTTAAGATGAGTTTTAATGATTTTTTAATGTTCATTGAAGTTCATTAAGTTGGTTTAAGGTTGTTTAGTTCATTTCCAAAAGTTAAATTAATTAGTTTTAATTTATTTAATAAAATCAAGAATTTAGGATTGAAAATTCCATTTCTCATAAAATACAGTGAATTAAATCATCAAAAATTTTTAAGGGTGTGTTTTAAGGTTAATTTCATTTCCCTAAAGATTCATATTAATTGGATTTATAGTTTAAAAGTAATTAGGGTTTAATATTTTTCAATTAAACCCAAATTAAGGCTAAAATACCCAATATAAATTAGGGATTTTAATTTTTATGGATTCATCTCATCAAGATAAATCCATAGAGCCATGATTTGCATTTTTTTAATTTTTATTTAGTTTTCAATGAATTTTTGAATTTTTTGTGAATTTTAAATAATTTATAACCATTATTTAATGGTTTTTAAGTGGGGGTGGGGTCCAGGAGATGTGGCAGGTTGCGTGTTACATGCCTACATGGCGCATCTTGCTGTGTGGCACATGTGGGTTGGTCCACGTAGAGTCGCGTGGAATTCACCTTAGCCAAGGCAGAAATGTAGGACGATCCTAGACTGTCCGATCATAGATCAAATGGTTCAGATCGCCCCCATAGTTCTTAAGAGATTTAATCAGACGATGCACCTAGATCTGAACAATTTAATCCTAATAGAAGATAGGATAGTTTAGAGACTGTCTCCTACCCTAAGCGGCAAAAGCCGATCACCTTTGATGATTTTCCCATAATCGATGATGATCAATGGCAAATTACGCCTCGATTTCAATCCCAAAATGATCAAAGATCAAATTGGAATCAATCTATACAGTTGGATCAATTTGGCATTCCAAGTTTGTTCAAATAGCTCCAAATCAAAAAGCTCTAAAAGAAAAGTAAGGTGTGTAAATGGTGAACCTCAATTCTGGCGATCTCTGGCGGCAAGGTTGACTCCATTAGCTTTGTATTGATGCAAGGAGCTTTAAGCCATAGTTTTGTGAATTTTCTCTCCTTGGATAACTCCCTAGACCACCATAGATTTTAGCCTCAACGTGCTTGACCATTCTCCGACTTCCCATCACCAAACAAGTTGAATGAGGGCTCAATTTGGATCCCCTCCTTTGGATTTCACCATTGGAGGGGCTAAGTTTTGCTTGATTTCCCCCTTTCCAGTGGCCAAGTGGTGGGGAGGAAGTTGGAAACACCTTCTCTAGCTCTGGCGAGGAGTTTGGAATCAATTGGAGGAGGAAACTTGCCTCCCTTGTTTTTCTTCCATTTTTTGGCTGATCCCCTTCTTCTTCCTTTCTTCCTCTTTCTTCATCTTCCTTTTTTTCCTTAGACAAGCCAAATTCTCATTGTTTACTTCCTTGATTGCCTGATTTCTTCTTTAATGGCCTACCTTCACTTGAAGGAAACCATCTTCTTAAGAGGTGCCTTAGTTTTTTGCATGGGAAGAGGTGGGAAAAAGGGAAATTGGGTTTCACATCTTTTATTTTTATTTTTATGGATTATGGCATCATCATATAGCCCTAGACTAATGTGTGATGCCCATTTTGAGTTTATGTTGGAAAATATTTGATTTGGGTTGGAGTTTGAGTCTAGATTAAGTGCATTGATTCAAACTTGATCCAGTTCAAAATCAATTCAAAGGTGTTTTGAAATTAAATTAAATTTGAATTTTAATCATCTTGGGTTGATGATTAATTAATTATTGATTTTACCAATTGAGTTTCAATTTTATTTAATTAAAATTTAATTTGAATTAATTGGATTTGATTTGAGTTAATCAAAATTGAAAATTTAAGTTGATTTCCTAGGACACTAAGTGTAGTATCCTAAGAACTTGATCAGGAGGTTTCTAATTGAAATTAGAATATCCCAATTATGTGTTTTAAGTTGATATTAACCTCATTCAAAAATGAGGTCAAAAATTAGACCCCCAATATGTTTAGTGGATCCGCCAAAATGCACTACACATATTGGTGTTGCCGGATTGATCAACATACAAGCATAAACTTGGGGTTCCAATTCATGATTTTGATTTTCAATTTAAAAATCTATTTTAATTTTGATTGTGAAATATAGGTATATGTATACCTATCTTTGTTTTGGAGGTGTGATTCATTCTTAGAAACTTAACTTCATTAAGTTCTAGGATGAAGAGGAATCCTATTAGGAGTGGACCTCAAGAATGGTCTAATCCTAATGCAATCACTATACTCAAAGAAGCTACCTTCAAGGAACTTACTCTTAATTGAGAGTGTTAGTGATCCATGTGATTAGCTAATAATATGGGGCCGTTAAGGGCATGATCCATCCTAGTTAGCTAAAAAGAGAGGAGTGGGGTCGTTAATGACATGATCCAATCCTTAAAATACATAATAGGATGCCAACCAGGGAACTTGCTCTTATGTGATTAGCTAGTAAGATGGGGCCGTTAAGGGTATGATCCATCATAATTAACTAAGAAGGAGAGGAGAGGGGTGCTTAAAGACCTGATCTAATCCTCAGAATTTAGAATATGATGCCAACTAGGGGACTTACTCCTATGTGGTTAGCTAATAAGATTAGGCCATTAAGGGCACGATCCATCTTAATTAGCTAAAGAGGAGAGGGATCCTTAAAGACATTATCCAATCCTCAAAAACTGTGAAATAGGATGCCAACTAGGGGACTTACTCTTATGTGATTAGCTAATAAGATGGGGCCATTAAGGGCATGATCCATCCAAATTAACTATAAAGAGGAGAGGGGTCATTAAAGACATGATCCAATCCTCAGAATTTAAAATAGGAATGCCAACTGGGGGGACTTACTCCTATGAGATTAGCTAATAAAATAGGGCCATTAATGGCATGATCCATCCTAATTAGCTGAAAAGAGGAAAGCGGTCTTTAAAGACATGATCCAATCCTTTGAATTTAAGATATGATGCCAATTGGGAACTTATTCTTATGCAATTATCTAATAAGATGGGGTCGTTAAGGGCATGGTCCATCATAATTAGCCAAGTAGAGGAGAGGGGTCTTTAAAGACATGATCCATTCCTCAAAAGTTTTAAAATAGGATGCCAACTGGGGGACTTACTCCTATGTGATAAGCTAATAAGATGGGGCCGTTAAGGGTGTGATCCATCCTAGTTAGTTGAAGAGAGGAAAGGGGTCTTTAAAGACGTGATCTAATCTTCAAAAGTTCTGAAATAGGATGCCAACTGGGGGGCTTACTCCTAAGTGATTTTCTAATAAGTTGGGGCCGTTAAGGGCATGATCCATGCTAATTAACCAAGGAGAGGAGAGGGGTCTTTAAATACATGGCCCAATCCTCAATATTTTGGAATAGGATGCCAACTGGTGGACTTACTCCTATGTCATTAACTAATAAGATGGGGTCGTTGAGGGCATGATCCATCCTAGTTAGCTGAAGAGAGGAAAGGGGTCTTTAAAGACATGATCCAATCCTCAAAAGTTTTAAAGTAGGATGCCAACTGGGGGACATACTCCTATGTGATTAGCTAATAAGATGGGGCCGTTAAAGGCATGCTCCATTCTAATTAGCTAAAAAGAAGAGGATAGGGGTTCTTAAAGACATGATCAAATCCTCAAAATTTACAATAGGATGCCAATTGTGGGACTTACTCCTATGTGATTAGCTAATAAGATGGGGCCATTAAGGGCATCATCCATCCTAGTTAGCTTGTGTAACATGAAAAGAGTCTTCAATGACTTGATCTTAACATGTACATAATAGGAATGGTACCACGAAGGGCTTGCTCCAAACCAGTGGGAATGGTGCACAAAGGCTTACTCCAAACCTAGAAGGGCATGAGAAAGGTGCCACAAGGGTTTGCTCCCATCTTAAGTCATGTATAGGAAACGTGCCACAAAAGGCTTGCGCCTAACCTATAGATGGTATGGATGAGGAAAAGGGGTCAAAGTGACTTATTCTTAATCTCAAAAAGTTTTGACTAATAAGCAAGAGTCTCATGAACTTAATGCTTACTTAATTAGTCTAACTTGATGAAAGGGTGATGGAAGGTTTGCTTCCATTTCTTGATTTTACTAATACTCCTTACACATGAAGAAGTTTAGTCAATAAGGTTTCAAAGAGTTGGAATTTATTTTTGAAGGAAGATTTTGGGTATATTTTGGACCTAATGCCATAGACATAGAAGTTCATCATTTTTCTTTCTTTCTTCTTTTGATCTCAAAGCTACAATGAACCATGCTAGATGTCTATTTCACTAAAGGAAATACATCATAGGGTGCCAACCTGATAATTCTACCTTTTTGAGCTTTCATGTGACTGTGTAGTTTTTTAGGCAATAAGAACCAAAGTTAATCAGTGCTTCTCAAATGGAATTTCTTTTTCTTTTTGTTTGAACATATATGTCATTTTTGCTTTGTTAACATCAATCAACAGCTTATAAGGCCTTCTGTTGGATTCAATAAAGATCAAGAGATTCCTTTAAAGCTTTCTAAAATGAATGTGAATCAAGATAATCTTTTGGATTCTCATGGAGACACAAATTTTCTTATATTTAATCAATAAGGGAATTGGAAAGGATTAACTTATTAGAGAAATTGAGATTCTCATGATCAATTTGAAATTGAATTTCTTCAGTTGATTTATTATTCTTTTGAAGGTTTTAAGAAATGAAATTTCATAAATGTCTTTGATTAATTTCTTATTTTTTTATTTCTGATCCTTCTACATTTTACTACAAGGTCTTTGAAATTACTTCAAAAGTAAATTTCAAGACTCTAGATGTAGTAAAAGGATTGTTCTTAAAGACATATTGAAGTTTCTTTTATTTTCTTTTTTTGGGCAAGATTTTCAATATAACACTCTACCTAATTGAAAGTGGGATTATAAGAAATTTTGATCACAACCCTTTTTGCTAAATTGCCCCAATATTTTGAGATTGAATGTTATAACTCTATAACAGAACATCCTTGTAAGGATTCTGAATGACATATAATATGCTTTCAATTTTTATTTTCTAAAATTATTTTAATTTGATAATTTTCATATAAGTTATCCTTAAGAAGGATAATCTTATGCCTGAAAGCACCCTTTTTTTATTTTGAAATGAGCTATGGGTAGTATGAACCCATTTCAAAAGTAAAGATTCTACCCTAGTCCCAATATGTGGGTCATATAATGATGTTAGCTAACCAAGAAGAATGTTTTCTTCTCATGTACAACCATCATTTTCTAGCTTTCAATTTAGCAAAAAATTTGCTTTTCTTTTGGAATTTACCACAGTCATCAAGGGACTTAGTTTATTGAAATGGAATCAAGCTTAAGTTTATTGACTGCTACATCTAGAGATCATTTCAATTATTTCTAGATAAAGTAGTCTTTAAACCCAAAAGATAGCTTGATCAAGTCATCAATAGATAAGTAATTAAAGAGTTAGATCATTGATATCAACTTTGTCAGTTATGGAATTGGATTTTTCTTCAAATTCAAAGGGTGCATCCTGAACTTGAAAACTATATAAATCTCCAAACACATCTAAACAACATTCATACAATGTACTAGAGTGCCTTTTGAAAAGAAAGTTAAGACCTAAACTACTTAAGATTTTTAACTTGCAGTGGCCCTATGACTCCATAACTTTTCTTATTTACGGTTATAGGCCACTTGCAATAGAATCGGAGTATACTCAATGGGACTTTAGCCATACAAAGGATATGGAACCTTGGAAAAGAAGGTCCATCATCATTTTTTAACCTGCCAAGCGAGGTCACCCAATCATGGCAAAGGCTAAAATGACAAAGTATGAGATATCTGCTTATTTTTGTTCAGCTAAGGACAATTTTTGACTTCTAACCCAACCACTTTATTTTGATTTGGAGAGGTTCAAAGTTAAAAAAGTCCATTTACATTAGGTATTTTTGCTTCATTTCTGATGAAATCAGAGTATACTCAATAGAATCTTTGCCATATAAAAGATATGGACTCTTGAATAGAAGATCCATTATTTTTTAATTTAACCTGCCATGTGAGCTCACCCAATCATGGCAAAGGCTAAGATGACAAAGCATGAGATATCTGATTATTTTTTTTAGAATTCATCCTTTTGCTCTTGGATAAAGCCCTTCCATCCCTTTACTTTTCTTTCTTTTTGCCTTTTGGTAATATTTTGATTTCATTTCTTTGTGAAAGGTTACATTTGGTCATTTTCCTAGTTACAAGATTCACTAAGAAGATAGATGTATTTAAGTCATTTCCATAACATTTAACTCTTTATGAAATGACTCCACTAAATGATTTGCTAGGAAATTTGATGTATTTGACTTTTTTGTCCAAATGCAACATTTGATTGATTGACTTTTTGGTATGATTCAAGTCTTTGCTTGGTTGATCATATAATATGATCCAACATTTCAATTTCATTTTCATCATTTCATGGAATAGCAAATCTAGTGAATTCATTTAAGATTAGCATAATGACTTTCCTAAAAACTTTACACTTCTGAAATCAGAATTTTCTGATGGAATCAAATATTTAGTGAGGTCATTTAGGAGTAGTTGAACGATATTCCTAAAGACTCAACACTTTAGGATGAATATGAACATCCTTCCATAATCAATATTTTTCTACTTTTTTTATTTGATTCACTTCTTTTTAATTGCTTTTTTTATTTGGGCTAGATAGGACCATCCAAGAATATTAAAGATGTTTAATGAATTCTTATGTTGCTCTTTTTCATGTTTGAATTTTTCTCTTCAATCATTTATGTGATTGAGACTAAGTTGTTTTTTTTCTAGGTTGAGTTTTCAAGATTGAATTTTCATGAAGCTAAAAACTCCTTTCTTTATTTGATTGAATTTATATGGAATTAGCTTATCAAAGATTGATTAGAATTGGGTCTATATAAATTCACTTTCATGTTTATAATTGATGTTGACCGATGCACCCGGATCAACAAGTGTTTTACAGATTTTCTTCTTTTGAATTTTTCATATTGACTAAGATATTAATAAGTTCTTAGTAGTATATCTTCATCATAGAAGATAACCCTAGAACTTTTTTATTGTGGAATGCCACATCAGAAAATTGCTTATAGTTAAGTAAGGAAAATTACATGATTATGTAATGTCTTGCTTTATTTTCATTTCATTTTTTTATTATATTTCTTATTTCATTTTGTTTTTAACATAGCATTTTGATGCTTGATTTTGTAAGCAACTTCTCTAAGATGGGCAAAATATCACATTTTTAGGATGACTTATTTGCCATTTCTTTTCAATGCCATTTGAGGTGGTATGACTCTACCATTTTGAATTTGATTTCAAGAATTTTCCCTTTGATATTAAGGGAGGGTAGGTCTAACTCTATCCTCAATAGACCAATAGACCGCATGATCTTTTCATTTAGACGATCATCATTTAAAAGAGGATCCTCTAGGGTAGATGTTGTGCTATTAGAAAATCAAGTTTGATTTGCATTATTTTATAGCACATAAGAGATTAAACGTAATCTCATCTTGCAATGGAATCTTTGACCACCAAACTAGACATTAAGATAATGTCAAATAGGTCATAAGGCATTGCAAAGGATTCTCCTTAGGTTCACCTTTTATTGAAAGCATATAATGCCTTAGTCTTTGAATAGAGAAAACTAGGGATTTCTTCATTCGTGCGGATTGACAAAGTCCTAAGTGATTTATCTATCAACTAAGCAGAGATAAACGTTTCATATTTTTAGTCTGAGAGATAAAAATATCACTCTTAGCACCCAATCCTAAAGTCATGATTTCTCTAGAAGGATTAAACTCTTCATTTATTTTCTTTTCATGATTTAGCCTTAAAATTAATTAAAGCCATTCACAAAATATCATTTCATTTAATGAGAGGAAACTCTCATGAAGGATGTTGATTTAAATTTATTGGTTTATATTTTATTCATTTCAACTTTATCAGGAGAATTAGAATTCTCTTTTGCTGCCCTCTCTTTTCTTCTATTGATTAGGAGCAAAAGTAATTCCTATCACTTCTTTTTTTTATGTCATGTCATCATCCTCTTTTGAATCTCTCCTAAGCTCTTAAGAATTTAAGGTTTTCAAAAGGTCTAAAGGAGGGTTACCTTCAAGTCACTCCTTAGATTTGGCCAATCATCTTGAACGACTAATTTTTCAATATTCTAGTGGACTTGCCGAAATAAATTATTTATTTGCATTTATGTAAACTTTTCTTTCATAAGAATATAAGATTTACATTTAGTTCCTTAATCAACCTCTACCTAAATTCAATAAGGCATTTTCTTTTTAGGTTGAATTTTATTTTTATCCTTCTTTTCTAAATGCAATTCAAACTTCAATCATGGGGGAAAAAGGGGCAATAGGCACAACTATGCCTCTTTTTGATTTAGATTTCTCAGGATTTGAAGGAACTCCTTCATTTCAATTTACATCCTTAGGTGTTTTGACACCTTTGAATGTATTATAACAAAGGGTATCCATTAGAGAACCCTATCCTTATTCTCTTTAGCTTGTAGTATGAAGCCAAAGTAAGATCAAGGATAAGTTTAACTATGAGATTTTTTTTTTTTGAGATTTACCTTTCAAATTTTGAAGTACTTTTCATACTTCTTTAAATTTAACATTTCTTATCCACATTGGATTGGTTTCAAATCCATCTTGACCAGATTTGGGTCATAACAGAAATGACTTAATTTTTATTTATTTCTCTCACCTCTCTTTTTTTATTTCAGGATTTAGTTCTAGGAACCAATCGTTTAACTGTGGAAAACAAAGAGTTCTAGAACCTTAGTTCAAGATGTTGGATAAGCTCAACCAAGAATGAAATGGAGAGGTGTCCAATGGAAAGAAAGGCAGTCCTAACTGGTGAGTGGCACTAGTACACTGCCGATGTATAGAAATAACCATTTATTTCTAAAGATGGAGAGAAGAATAAGTTCACATCGGAGTTGCCAGAAAATATGTTGGTGTTCCCTCTGGAATAGAGGAATGAAATAACACCACATAGAGTTTAGGAATATTTTATTTAGATGACCAAATATGGAATTAAGGAATAAACATATTATCTTGAAAGATAAACATGCTCTCCTGTAACAGATTCGATCATTTCAATAAAAGACTCCTAAGGCTAATGGGTCTTTCGTGTACCAAAGTATTTTCCCCTGAACTACAAAGAAAAGTAGAATAGGATTTATTTTATCCTAGGATCATGGTTTCTTATAAAGGCAAGCCTATATAGTTAATTACATCTTAGGAAGGGTCTCATCCTAAGAATGCAACAATAATAACAAGCCTTTATCCCACTAAGTGGGGTCAGTTACATGAATCCTTCATCTCCATTGTGTCCTATTATGTGTCAAATTCTCATTTAATTCAAGTATACTAAGGTCATTTTTTATACATCTTAACCAAATCTTTTTAGGTCTACCTCTACCTCTCATAACATAAAGCAAGTCTAATGCATCTACTCTGCTAACTGGGTCATCGGATGGCCGACACTTTTTGTGTCCAAACCATCTAAGGTGACTCTCTCTAAACTTATCTGCCACTGGAGCTGCTCCAACTTTTTCTTGAACATACTCATTTTGCATTTTATCTCTATGAGTAAAGCCACTCATCCACTTGAGCATCCTCATTTCTATGACACTTAACTTAGTCTTATGCTTCTCTTTTATTGGCCAATATTCTGCACCATAAGTCATTGCAGGTCTTACCACCATCTTATAAACTTTTCCCTTAAGTTTAAGTGAAACTTTTCTATCATACAATAGGCCAGATGCATTCCTCCACTTCAACCATCCAACTTGAATTCTACTAATAACATCTCCATCTATTTCACCATCATTTTAAACAATAGAGCCTAAATATTTGAATAGCCCACTCTTATTTTTGTTTAGGGTATTAAAGTTGCTAAAATCAATCGTACTTTCGGATCCTTCATTGAAAAGTTTATCAAATTACCTCATCCACCTATTTTCAATATCATTTTCTAAAAAAGCACTTTATTATTTTCATCCTTAATACACCTCACTTGAACTAGGTCTTTACGTGTCCTATCTCTTAGGTTTGCTAACTTATACATATATCTTTCACCATCTTTGGTATCTAATCTATTGTATAAATCACTAAAAGCTAAATATTTTGCATCATATATTGCTTTCTTAGAATCTATACAGGCCACTTTATATTTTTCTCAATTCTCTAAGTTTTTATATCTAAACTAAGTTTTACAACAATGCTTATTATTTCTTATCTTTTCTTGCACACTCTGGTCTCTTTCTAAGAATTCTTTCGATTAAAGAAATAAGTGGTTATTCTTAAGGAATACTAAGGTAGTTTTCAAAGGATTGATTTTTTTTGGGAAATTTAATTGTAAGAGGTCAAAATTGGAGAGAGCTATTTTCAAGAGTCAAATAGGAAAAAGTAAGAAATGTCTATTGATACTGGGATACCTAGTAGACATTTCAACTATCCTATGATTGTGCTTCAAATTTGTGATTTAATTTTAAATTTTGAGTTCTAATTTTCTTAGAAATCAAGGACTTAGATTCTAGTAGCACAAGACTGTAGAAATGCTTAGGGTTGAAGACTTATTCCTAAAAAGGATTCTTTAAAACCAAGTCTGTAGGTGCTTCTAACACATGTCAGATGCTTGAGCTAATTCTATTCTTGGGAATCATTGGCCATTCTCCTCACTTAAGGGAACCAGCCTATCCCTGACTCTTCTGGACTTACAACCTGCATGGAGAAGGCTATCAGCTAAAACAACCTATGTGCATTTTAAATTCATGAAATCAAGTCATATGAATGCAAGATGGCTTGGTTGTTACATTTTCAAGAAAAAAATCTATGAACCTAGACTCACTCCCTAATCCCTGAGATCTTGTAGGGTATAAAGATGCATCTAATTAATGCATATTTTTTATATTTTAATAAATTTTGACATAAGATTCATTTTAGGCCATATGTATGCATTTTATGCCTAATGCCATGCAATTAGAAATGGTTATGAGCCAAATCAATAGAGAAATAGGTGTTCTTCCATCACAGGCTCTCAAAGGTTAAGCCTATTTTCTTTAGCAAAGATGAAAGCCCTCCATTAATAAGAGTGAAATAAGATAATTATGCATGATGTTAAACATCAAGCTAAGGGATTGCTAAATATTTTATTATCTTGATTTAATGTCTAGGCTTTTATATAAGGTTACGTGTAGGTTTTTATTTTTATGTTTCGATTGATTTAGTTGGGTAAAAAATTTAGTTTATCCTATGAGCCTACGTCCAGGCTACCACACAAACATATGCTATAGAAAAAGCATGATGTTTCACAGAAATAAATCAAGCCAAATTAAATTAATAAAAATAGGCCAATCATGCCATTTGTAAAGTAAGAAAAATAGGCAGTGAGTTATGCCCATACAACCCGACTAGAAGTTTTGATCTATGGGTCTTCTTTCCAGGAAAGTCTCCTTCTTCAAGAACATCCATCGGGCTCCATAGGGGACCACTACACCATCTCTTGGTTGGGTCAGCTCCTACTAATCCTAGACCCCATAGATCCTAACCTAATTCTAAGCTTAAATTTACATTTTAAATTCAAAAAAGAAATCCTAAGCCCTACAAAATAGATGTTTAGAATTAGAAACATCACACAACAGTTATATTTTCAAACATACGGGCTCAACATTAGTTGCTTGCCAAGCCCACCTGTCTTATGGACTATGTTAATTAAGAACAACTGATAACCTTATAGGATAAACTAAATTTTTTACCCAACTAAATCAATCGAAACATAAAAATAAGAATAACTCATAACCTCATATAAAAGCCTAGGCATTAAATCAAGATAATAAAATATTTTGCAACCCCTTAGCTAGATATTTATCATCATGCATAATCATCTTATTTCACTCTTGAGAGCTTTCATCTTTACTAGAGAAAATGGACTTAAGTTAGAGCCTATGATGGAAGAACACCTATTTCCCTTTTGATTTGGCCCATAACCATTTCTAATTGCATGGAATTAGGCATAAAATGCAAACCTTATGGCCTAAAATGAATCTTGAGTCAAAAAAATCATAGAAATCTAAAGAATATGCATTAGTTAGATGCATTTTCATACCCTACATAATCTTAGGGATTAGGGAGTGAGTCTAGGTTCATAGATTTCTTTCCTAAAAATGCAGCAACCCATCCATGTTGCATTCTTATGACATAATTTCATGAATTTAAAATTGCGCTTAGGTAGTGTTAGTTAGCGTAGTCTGAGTCCAAAAGAGTCGGGGGATAGGTTAGTTCCCTCAAGTGAATGACCAATGATTCCCAAGGATAGAACTAGGTTGAGCATCATGTGTCAATTGTAGACTAGGTTTTGAAGCATCCTTTTTTAGGAATAAGTCTTCAACCCTAGGCATTTCTGAAGTCTTGTACTGCTAGAATCTAAGCTCTAGATTTCTAAGAAAATGATAACTCAAAATATAAAATTAAATCTCAAATTTGAAGCCTAATCATAAGATAGTTGAAATGCCTACTAGGAATTTTAATATCAATAGACATTTCTTACTTTTTCCCATTTAACTCTTGAAAATAACTCTCTCTAATTTGAACGTCTACCAATTGTATTTCCAAAAATCAATCCTTTGAAAGTTACCTTAGCAGTCTTTAGAAATAATCACTTATTTCTTTAAGTGAGAGTATTCTTAGGAAGAGACCTTCCTAAGATAAAATTAACTATAGAGGCTTGCCTTTATAGGGAACCATGATCCCAGGATAAAATAAACCCTGTTCTACTTTTCCATGTAGTTTAGGGGAAAATACTTTGGTACACGAAAGTCCCATTAGCCTTAGGAGTCTTTTATTGAAATGATCAAATCCATTATAGGAGAGCATGTTTATCTTTCAAATAATATGTTTATTCCTTAATGCCGTATTTGATCATTTAAATAAAATATTCCTAAACTCTATTCTCGAGTTAACACCATCATATTTTCTAGCAACTCTACTGGGGAGTGGTTCCTCTCTCCATCTTTAGAAATAAATAGTTATTTCTGTATATCAGTAGTGTACTAGTTCCACTCACCAGTCAGGACTACCTTTCTTTCCATTGGATGCTTCTCCATTTCATTCTTGGTTGAGCCTATCCAACATCTTGAACTAAGGTTCTAGAACTCTTCATTTTCCATAGTTAAATGATTGGGTCCTAGAACCAAATCCCAAAATAAAAAAAGGGAGAGAAAAATAAATGAAAACCAAAACTTTTTTGTTAAGACCTAAATCTTGTCAATATGGATTTGAAACCATTCAAATATGGAAAAGAAATGTTAAACTTAAAGAAGTATGGAAAGTACTTCAAATTTTGAAAAGTAAATATCTAAAATAAAGTCTCAAAGTTAAACTTATCCATGATCTTGCTTTCGCTTTATACTAAAGCTAAAGAGAATCAGGACAGGGTGCTTGAATGGATACCATTTGTTCTACTACATTCAAAGGTGTCAAAACACCTAAGGATGTAAATTGAAATGAAGGAGTTCCTTTAAATTCTGAGAAATCTAAATCAAAAGGAGGTAATTGTGCCTATTGCCTTTGCCCACCATGATTGAAGTCTGAATTGCATTTAGAAAAGAATGATAAAAATAAAAATCATCCCAAAAAGATAATGCCTTATTTACCTTAGGGAGAGGTTGATTAAGGATCTAAATGTAAATCTTCTATCCTTTAGAAAAAAGGTTTACATAAATGCAAACCAACTTTAATCCTAATTTATTTCCACAAGTCCACTAGAATATTAGAAAATTAGTTGCTCAAGTTGATTGGCCAAATCTAAGGAGTGACTTGGAGGTAACCCTCTTTTATACCCTTTCAAAACCTTAAATTTTTAAGAGCTTAGGAGAGATTCAAAAGTGGAAGATGACATGACATAAACAAACAAAAAGTGATAGGATTCACTTTAGCTCCTAATCAATGAAACGAAAAGAGAGGGTAGCGAAAGAGAATTCCAATTCTCTTGATAAAGTTGAAATGAATAAAATCTAAACCAATAAAATTAAATCGACATCCTTAATGAGAGTTTCCTTTCATTAAATGAAATGATATTTCATGAATGGCTTTAATTAATTTTAAGGATAAATCATGAAAGAAAATAAATGAAGAGTTTAATCCTTCTAAATAAATCATGACCTTACGATTGGGTCCTGGGTGATATTTCTATCTCTGGTGAAATTTTATCTACGGTTGGTTGATAGATAAATCACTTAGGACTTTGTCAAACAAATGAATGAAGAAAGCCATAGTTTTCGTTCAAAGACTAAGGCATTATATGCTTAATTTAAGGAGAATCCTTTGCAATGTCTTATGATCCACTTGACATTGTCTTAATGTCTAGTATGGTGGTCAAAGATTCCATTGCAAGCTGAGTTTACCTATTAATCTTATATGTGTTATAAAATAATGCAAATCAAACTTGACTTTCTAATAGCACAACATCTACCCTAGAGGGTCCTCTTTTAAATGATGATCCTCTAAATGAATTGATCATGAGGTCTATTGATCTATTGAGAATAGAGTTAGATCTACCTGCCCTCCATGTCAAAAGAAAATTCTTGAACTCAAATTCAAAATGGTAGAGTCATACCACCTTAAATGGCATTGAAAAGAAATGTCAAATAAGTCATCTTTTAAATGTGATGTTTTGCCCATCTTAGAGAAGTTGCTTGCTAAATCAAGCATCATAATGCTCTGTTGAAAACAAAATGAAAAAAATAAAATAGAAATAAAAAAAAGAAATGAAAGTAAATCAAGGCATTACATAATCATGTAATTTTCCTTACTTAATTATAAGCAACTTCCTGATGTGGCATTCCACTATGAAAAGGTCCTAGGATAATCTTCTATGATGAACATAGACTACTAAGAACTTATTGACATTTTAGTCAATGTGGAAAATTCTAAAGAAGAAAATCTCTAAAATATGTGTTGAATCGAGTGCATTAGTCAACATTAATTATAAACATGAAAGTGAATTTATATAGGCCCAATTCTAATCAAATTTTGATAAAATGGTACCATGTAAATTCAATCAAATAATGAAAGAAGTTTTCAGCTTCATGAAAATTAAATCTTAAAAAACTCAACCTAGAAAAAAAAACTTATATTCAATCACATTATTGATTTAAGATAAAAATTCAAACATAAAAAAGGAATTCATGAAAAATCTTTAAATGCTCTTCGATAGTCCTATCCAGCCCAAAAAAAAAAATAACAATAATAATAATATAAAAAGGAATCAAATGAAAAGAAAAAGAAGAAAAATATTGATTATGGAAGGATGTTCATATTCATCCTAAAGTGTTGAGTCTTTAGGAATAACCACTTATTTCTTTAATCGAAAGTATTCTTTAATGTCGTATTTGGTCATTTAAAAAAACTATTCCTAAACTCTATGTGGTGTCATTTCTTTCTTCTATTCCAGAAGACACTGACGTATTTTCTGGCAGATTAAGTTTCACTATTTATTGAAATGATTCAACTTTTAGGAGGCATTCCTTAGTTTATCCAGAGAAAAGGGGCCATTAACATTCGAGACACTCCATTTTCAAAATGTCTAACTAAGATGCTTAAGTATTTTAATTAATCCTTTTAATGTTACTTATGTTTAGATTGAGTTTGATTTGGTTCATTTAATTTGTTCTTTTAATATGATTCAATTTATTTCATTTGATTTGGTTTAGATTGTAAGTTTGTGTTAAATTATGTTGATTTAGTTCATGTTGGATTAACCAAATTTATTTAGACTAAGATTTATATTCACTTTTAGTTAAATTTCTAACTTAGTTTGATTTGAATTATTTTATTTGTTTAAGACATTTAGATTTGAGTGTTGGATTAGGTTATGTTAGTCTCATTTGCTTCAATCTAAATAATCCTAAGATTTGAATTCATTTTTAGATTAATTAAATTAGAGATTAATAATTTTTGAAAGTGTTAATGGGTTCTAATTCTTAATCTAACTTATTTAGGAGTTTTATTAACTTTAGGTTGAGATTGATCAATTCCTTGACTTAGGATATTTAGAGAAGTTCCTTAATAGTTTTCTGATGTTTGATTAAGATTGATTTTAATCACCATTTAATTTAATGGATTAATCAATTTACTTAACCCAATATTTGATTAACATTGACCTAAGGATTTAGAAATTTAACAAATCCTAATCTAGAGATCAATTAGGATTGAAAATTTTCTAGAAAGTGGGGTTACATGCCAATTTCAAATTGAAACTTGAACTTAAAGGAGCCTAGCAAAGCCTAGCCACACAAACCCTTCTTTCACACACACTAGATCATTTAGGTCATGGACTCTAGATCTAGATTAGATCATTCTATGGTTTTCTTTTTCTATGTTATGTTGTGTTGTGCTCCACATGTCTGTATGGTGTATTGCTTTAGACTGGACGCTTAGGCTTGTTTGTTCGTTAGACTTGATGATAGAGCGATCTTTTTAGATTTAACATTATTTTCTGGGGGTTGTGTTAAATGGATTGTTGTCATAAATCAAAAAGTATAAAATTATTTGGTTGCACGTGCTAAAGAATCCCTTAAACATAGTCCATAGGTCAGGTGGGCTTTGGCAAGCAACTAATGTTAAGCCCATATGTTTGTAAAATATAACTGGTGTGTGCTATTTGCATTTCCTAACATCTATTTTGCAAGGCTTAGGATTTCTTTTTTTAATTTTAAAATATAAATTTGAGCTTAGAATTAGATTAGAATCTATTGGGTATAGGATTAGCAAGAGCTGACCCAACCAGGAGATGGTGCAGTGGTCCCCTATGGATCCCGGTGGATGTCCCTGAAGAAGGAGACTTTCCTAAAAGAATACCCATAGATCTAAACTTGTAGTTCTAGGCTAGGTTGTATAAGGGCAAAACTCGACTGCCCATTTTTTTCATCCGGGGTGTACAGCTGTACTCGGCCGCATTGGCCTATTTTTTTAATTTAATTTCACTTGATTTATTTTGGGTGCACAATAGAAATATCATGCTTTCCTAGGTTTCTTTCTATGTTGTGTTTATACTGCGAATGTATGCCTGGATATAGGCTCATAGCATAAACTAAATTTTTTACCCAACTAAATCAATCAAAACATAAAAATAAATAGAACTCATAATCTCATATAAAAGCTTAGGCATTAAATCAAGATAATAAAATATTTAGCAACCCCTTAGCTGGATGTTGTATATTTAATATCATGCATAATCATCTTATTTCACTCTTATTAATGGAGGGCTTCCATCTTTGCCAGAGAGAATGGACTTAACTTTTGAGAGCTTGTGATGGAAGATCACCTTTTTCCCTTTTGATTTGGCCCATAACCATTTCTAGGGTTGTGCATAATTCGATTTAAACCAAAAATCCGATTAAAACTGAACCAAAATTTTAAATTTGGATCGATTTTTTAATTTTATTTTGGATTTCGGATTTAATTTTAGCTAAATTCGGTTTTTGGATTATGGATCGGATTTAAAAATTTATAATCCAAAAAACCGATTATGTATATTTAATATTTATTTCTTTATTAAATACAAAGTCTTTCAAGTTTCAAATCAAAATGCCCCAAAAGGATTTCTCCTTGTATGCTTTTGGTCCTTTTGGATTTTTATTATATCTCTTATAGGTGGAATCGTGGAAACCGTGGAATCCATAAGAGAATATTCACAAAATTACATAACAAGTTTTGGATTTTCATTATTTTCAGTTTTTTAAAAACCGAACCGAAAATTTGAACTTTTTTTTGGATTGCATTGGTTCCGATTATATTAAATCTTATACGGATCGGATTTTCGGTTTCTGAATTTCAAACCGAATGGATTAGCAAATTAAAAAACCGATCCATCCAATCCGACCGAATGCACACCCCTAACCATTTCTAATTACATGGAATTAGGCATAAAATTCATACCTATGGCCTAAAATGAATCTTGAGTCAAAATCTATTAAAATTTGAAAAATGTGCATTAATTAGATGCATCTTCATACCCTACATGAACTTAGGCATTAGGGAGTGAGTTTAGGTTCATAGATTTCTTTCCTAAAAATGCAACAGCCTAGCCATCTTGCATTCATATGACTTGATTTCATGAATTTAAAATGCGCATTGGTGGTGTTAGCGCCCTTCTCCAGGCAGGTTGTAACTCCAGAAGACTCAAGGATAGGCTAGTTCCCTCAAAAGAGGAGAATGGCCAATGATTCCTAATGATAGGACTAGGTCGAGCATTTGACTTGTGTCAGAAGCGCTTGTAGACTAGGTTATGAACCATTCTTTTTAATAATAATTCATCAATCCTAGGTATTTTTGCAGTCTTGTGTTGCTAGAATCTAAGTCATAGATTTCTAAAAAAAATTACAACTTGAAGTCTAAAATTAAATCCCAAATTTGTAGCATAATCATAGGATAGTTAAAATGCCTACTAGGCATCCGTGTATCAATAGGCATTTCCTACTTTGTCCCATTTGACTCTTGAAAATAACTCTCTCTAATTTGGACCTCTCCCAGTTGAATTTCCAAAAATCAATCCTTTGAAAGCTACCTTAGTACTCTTTGGAAATAACCATTTATTTCTTTAATCGAGAGTATTCTTAGGAAGAGACCCTTCTTAAGATTTAATTAGCTATAGAGGCTTGCCTTTATACGGAACCATGATCCCAGATTAAAATAAACCCTGCTCTACTTTTTCATATAATTCAGGGGAAAATACTCTAGTACACAAAAGACCCATTAGCCTTAGGAGTCTTTTATTAAAATGATCAAATCCATTACAGGAGAGCATATTTATCTTTCGAGATAATATATTTATTCCTTAATGCCATATTTGTCATCTAAATAAAATATTCTTAAACTCTATGTGGTGTTATTTCTTTCCTTTATTCCAGAGGAACACCAACATATTTTCTGGCGACTCCGCTAGGGATTGGTTCCTCTCTCCATCTTTAGAAATAAATGGTTATTTCTATACATCGACAGTGTACTAGTGCGACTCATTGATCAGGACTGCCTTCCTTTCTATTGGATACCTTTCCATTTCATTCTTGATTGAGCATATCCAACATCTTGAATAGATATTCTAGAACTCTTTGTTTATCACAGTTAAATGATTAGGTCCTAGAACCAAATCCCAAAATAAAATGAGAGGTGGGAGAAATAAATAAAAAATAAGTCATTTCTATTAAGACCTAAATTTGGTCAAGACAAATTTGAAATCATTATAATATGGAAAAGAAATGTTAAATTTAAAAAAGTATGAAAAGTACTTCAAAATTTTAAAAGTAAATCTTAAAAAAAAATCTCAATGTTAAACTTATCCTTGATCTTACTTTGGCTTCATACCATAAGCTAAAGAGGATTAGGACAAGGTTCTTGAATGGATACCATTTGTTCTATTGCATTCAAAAGGTGTCAAAACACCTAAGGACATAAATTTAAATGAAGGAGCTCCTTCAAACCTTGAGAAAATTTAAATCAAAAGGAGGCATAGTTATGCCTAATGCCTCTTTATCACCATGATTGAAGCTTGAATTGCATTTAAAGAAGAATCAATTTAAAAGAAAATAAAAAAGGGATAAAAAAATTTTTATCCCAAAAGAATTCCTTATTGGCCTTAGGTAGAGGTTGATTAAGGAACTAAATATAAATCTTCTATCCTTGTAGAAGAAAAGTTAACATAAATGCAAGTCAACTTTAATGTTAATTTATTTCCACAAGTCCACTAGAATATTGGAAAATTAGTTGTTCAAGCTGATTGGCCAAATCTAAGGAGTGACTTGGTGGTAACCCTTTTTTAGACATTTTCAAAAACTGAAATTCTTAAGAGGTTAGGAGAGACTCAAAAGAGAAAGATGACATGACAAAAAAAAAGAAGTGGCAGGATTTACTTTTGCTCCTAATCAATAAAAGAAAAGAGAGGGTAGCAAAAGAGAATTCTAATTCTCCTGATAAAGTTGAAATGAATAAAATCTAAACCAACAAATTTAAATCAACTTCCTTAATGAGAGTTTCCTCTCATTAAATGAAATGATATTTCATGAATGGCTTTAATTAATTTTAAGGCTAAATCATGAAAAGAAAATAAATGAAGAGTTTAATCCTTCTAAAAAAATCATGACCTTAGGATTGGGTCCTAAGGGTGATATTTCTATCTCTCAAAGTGAAAATATGAAACTTTTATCTCTGATTAGTTGATAGATAAATCAATTAGGACTTTGTCAATCCAAATGAGTGAAGAAAGCCCTAGTTTTCTCTATTCAAAGACTAAGGTATTATATGCTTTCAATACAAAGTGATCTAAGGAGAATCCTTTGCAATGTCTGATGACCCAATTGACATTTTCTTAATGTCTAGTATGGTGGTCAAAGATTCCATTGCATGTTGAGATTACTTTTAATCTTATATGTGCTATTAAAGAATGCAAATCGAACTTAACTTTCTAATAGCACAACATCTACCATAGAGGGTCCTATTTTAAATAATGATTTTATAAATGAATAGATCATGAAGTCTATTGATCTATTGAGGATAGAGTTAGACCTACCTTCCTTCCATATCAAAGGGAAATTCTTGAACTCAAATTCGAAATGGTAGAGTCATTCTACCTCATATGGCATTGAAAAGAAATTGCAAATAAGTCACCTTCAAAATGTGATGTTTTGCCAATCTTAGAGAAGTTATTTGCAATATCAAGTGTGATAATGCTCTGTTGCAAACAAAATGAAATAAAATAGAATAGAAATAAAAAAATAAATGAATGTAAAGAAAGACATTACATAATCATGTAATTTGCCTTACTTTACTATAAGAAACTTCCTGATGTGGAATTCCACTATATTGAAGTTCTAGGGTTATATTCTCTAATGAAGATAGACTACTAAGAACATATTAACATCTTAGTCAATGTGGTAAATCCCAAAGAAGAAAATCTCCAAACCACTTGTTAATCTAGGTGCATTAGTCAACATCAAATATAAACATAAGAGTGAATTTGTATAGGCTCAATTCTAATCAAGCTTTGATAAGATGGTGCCATATAAATTCAATCAAATAAAGAAAGAATATTTTAGCTTCATGAAAATTCAATCTTAAAAACTCAACCTAGAAAAAGAACTTAATTTCAATCTTAAAAACTCCACTTAGAAGAAAACCTTAATCTCGATCACATAGTTGATTGAAGATAAAAATTCAAACATTAAAAAAAAAGAATTTTAGAAATGCAAAGACATCTTTAAATGCTTTTGGATGGTTCTATCCAGCCTGAATAAAAAAAACAAAATGAAATGAGATGAAAGACAAAGAAGAAAATTAATTATGAAAGGATGTTCATATCCATCCTAAATTGAAAGTGTTGAGTCATTAGGAACATCATTCTGCTTATCCTAAATGACCTCACTAAATATTTGGTCCTAGTGTAACATCTTAAGAAAGTTATTTTTCCAAATTTAAATAGCTTTATTAGATTTTTTGTTCCATGAAATGATGAAGAGGAAATGGTAGTATTGAATCATGTTATATGATCAACTAGTCAAAACAAAGAGTTGAATCATATCAAAAGTCAATCAATCAAATGTGGTATTTGCACAAAAAAATTAGCCAAATACATTCAACTTCTTAGTGAATCTTGTAACTAGGATACATGTTTGATGTAATCCTTCACAAAGAATGAAATGTTATGGAAATGAGTCAAATACATCTAACTTCTTAGTGAAGCTTGTAACTAGGAAAAATGTCAAATGTAATATTTTATAAAGATTTGAGATGTTATCAAAATGTTACCAAAATAAAGAAAGAATAAAAAACAAAAGAAAGAAAAAAAAAGAAAAGAAAAGGAATGGAAGGACTATATCCACGAGCAAAAGGATGAAGTCTAAAATTTCTATGTGGACATTTTTACCTTTAAACGCCTCCACATCAAAATAAAGTGGTAGGGTTAGAAGTCAAAAAAATTGTCCATAGCTAACCAAAAATAATCAGATATCTCATGCTTTATCATCTTAGCCTTTGCCATGATTGGGTGAGCTATCTTAGTAAGTTAAATGAAAAGATAATGGGTCTTCTTTTAGGAGTCTTTATTGTTGGTTCTTTAGGAATAGCGAAAAGAAATGACACCACATAGAGTTTAGGAATATTTTATTGAGATGATCAAATATGATATTAAGGAATAAATATATTATCTTGAAAGATAAAAATGCTCTCCTATAATGGATTCGATCATTTAAATAAAAGATTCCTAAGGCTAATTGGTCTTTCATGTACCAGAGTATTTTCCCCTGAACTACATGGAATAGTAGAACATGGTCTATTTTATCCTGGGATCTTGGTTTCCTATAAAGGCAAGCCTCTATAGTTAATTACATCTTAGGAAGGGTCTCTTCCTAAGAATACCCTCAATTAAAGAAATAAGTGGTTATTCCTAATGACTACTATGGTAGCTTTCAAAGGATTGATTTTTGAAAATTCAATTAGGAGAGGTACAAATTGGAGAGAATTATTTTTAAGAGTCAAATGGAAAAGAGTAGGAAATGTTTATTGATATTGGGATGCCCAATAGACATTTCAACTATCCTATAATTAGGCTTCAAATTTGGGATTTAATTTTAGATTTTAAGTTATCATTTTCTTAGAACTCTAGGGCTTTGATTCTAGTAGCACAAGATTGCAAAAATGCCTAAGGTTGAAGACTTATTCAAAAAGGATGCTAAACTGTCTACAGTGCATCGACACATATCAAATGCTCAAGCTAGTTCTATCCTTGGGAATCATTGGCCATTCTCCTCACTACAGGTGCATCTGACACATGTTAGATGCTCAACCTTATTCTTCACTGAAATACCTTTCCAATGAGGGTTTATTCATAATTTTTGGTTAACTGGTTGATTTATTATGAATTAATTAAGTTAAGGTCATTTAATTGAATTATTTAATTCTTTTATTTATCTAATTGAGTTAATTAGTGATCTATTAGGTTCATATAGGTTTGATTAGGTTTAATTAATATTCTAATGTTCATTAATATTTATTATGCTGATTTAAGGTTATTAGATTGAAGTTTTCTAATTATTTCATTAAAGAGTAATTAATTTAATTAATTTAAAGGATAATACACATGAAATTACAATTTCCCTTGAATTCAGAGAACTAAATCCCCAAAAAATTACTTAGGTATGTTGTAAGCTTAGTTTCATTTCCCATGGTTTTAGATTAATTGGATTATTAATTTGAGAGTAATTAGGGTTTAATCTTTTCAATGAAACCCAACTTAAGAGATAATTACCCAATAAAAATTAGGGATTTTAATTTCTATGGATTTCGTTCATCAAGACGAATCCATTGAGCTTTTATTTATAATTTTTTGATTTTTATTTGATTTTATATGATTTTTTAAAGTTTTTAGATTTTAATTAATTAATTAAACTATTAATTAACTAAAGTTAACAGTTTTAAGTGGTGAGGGTCCCACACGGTGGAGTTAAAATGAGCAGGATCATTTACAGACCGTCTGATCAAAGATCGGATGGTCCATAGTGACCCACGGTGGTAGATCGCATGTCACGTGGTGCGCGGGCTGCGTGTCATGCAATGCGTGGGCCGCATGTTATGCGTGGGATGAAAATGTGTTGCGGAAAAATGCGGATGATCTAGACAACATCGCAGACGGGTCCGATTATAGTTCTTAAGGGGTTTAATTCATGAGCCGTATCCTAAGAGAAGGATCGATGATTAAATCTAGGCGCGGTGAATCACACCATCCATGATTTCTTGCCAATCGCTGGTGAATCAAGCTAGGATTTTGATCCCAAAATGATCAGGCATCAAATTAGGGTCAATCCATATGGTTGAATCCATTTGAGGATCCAAATTTCTTCACAAATCTCCAAAACTAATTACAGAGGGGGAGAGAGCAATTGCATACCCAGATTCTGGCTTGCCAGTGGCGAGAAGGTCTGGTGATGTTTCGTTAGAGCTTCCTTTGAGCTTGTGAACGTGTTGGTGCCTTCAATTGGGGATGAAATCCACTCATTGAGATTTCACCATGAGAGGCTGAGACCTTTATTTGAAATGTCAACTCCATGATGGTGAGGCCAAGATATGGGATCAACTCCGCTTGCCCTTATGAACATAATATGATCTTCATATCAGAGCTGAGGAGTTTCCTTGCTTGATTTCCATGCATGGACGAAAGCTTGCTTCTTCCTTTCTCTTCTTCTTATTTTTCTTTTTCCCTTGGAGAAGCCAAATCCTTGTTGGTTTTTCCTTGCTTGATTGCCTCCTTCACTTGAAGGCAACCATCTTTTAATTGGTGGCTTTTGTCTTGGAGTGGATGAAGTGGGAAGAAGAGATTTGCATGGGGAGAGATGGAAGAAGGAAATTAGCATTTCCCTTCTTCTTCTTTTTTTATTTCCCATTTTCTTTTGTTTTGCTTTTATTATTTCCTTGCAATATGGCATTATCATCTTAGTTTGGATTAATGTATATGCCCAAATTAATCTCAAAATGGATTTGAGATTAGATTTAATTCCATTTGAATTTTCTTAGAATTTAAATCCAATCAATTGCTTTGATGCAAAGTGTTTGGATTTAATTTTATCCTTTGGATTTAGTTTATTATTATTATTTTAAAACCATAATGCAATTGATGATCAATTGCATTATGATTTGATTTAAACCATTTAATTTGAATTGATTTTGAATTTAAATTCATTTTAACTCATTTGGCTTAAATGGGTTAGGTATGATTTCAAATGACTTCAAATGATCAATTTAAATTCAAATGAAATGGGTTTTCTTTGATTCATTTTAATTTGGTTTGAATTTGATTTATTTGAGTTAATCTAAATTAAAATTTTGGATTGATTCTACCTATATCAAATAGGTTAGAATAAACTCAAAAAGATTTTTTAGGACACTAGGTGAGGTGTCCTAAACATTGAATTAAGAAAATCTTATTGGAGATTAGGATTTCTTAATTTCCAAATTAACCTCATCCAAAAATGAGGTCAACATATATATTTTGAATGGCAGAGATTCTATTGAGTATACTCTGATTCCATTTCAAATAAAGTGAAAATACCCAATGTAAATGGACATTTTAACTTTAAACTTCTCCACATCAAAATAAAGAGGTAGGGTTAGAAGTCAAAAATTGTCCCTAGCTAAACAAAAATAAGCAAATACTCATACTTTGTCATTTTTTCCTTTGCCATGATTGTGTGAGCTCACTTAGCAGATTAAAAGAAAAGATAGTGGATCTTCTTTTGCAGGGGACCATATACTTTTTATGGCAAAGGTACCATTGAGTATACTGTGATTCTATTGCAACTGGCCTATAACCATAAACAAGAAAAGTTATGGAGTCATAGAGGCATTCCAAGTTTAACATCCTAACTAATTTGGGTCCTAACTTTCTTTTCAAAAGGCACTCTAGCACAGGCATGGATGTTTTTCAGATGTGTTTGGAGATTTATATATTCTTCAAGTTCGAGATGCACCCTTAGAATTTGAAGAAAAATTCAATTCCATAATTGACAAGTTGATAACAATGATCTAACTCTTTAATGAGTTAGCTATTGATGACTTGATCAAGCTATCTTTTAGGTTTAAAGATTACTTTATCTGGAAATAAATTGAAATGATCTCTAGATGTAGTAGTCTATAAATTTAAGCTTGATGTCATTTCCATAAACTAAGTCCCTTGATGACTGTGGTCAAATTCCAAAAGAAAAGTAAAATTTTTGCTAAATTAAAAGCTAGAAATGATGGCTATAAATGAGAAGAAAACATTCTTCTTGGTTAGCTAACATCATTATATGACCCTCATCTTGGGACTAGGGTAGAATCTTTACTTTGAAAATGGGTTCAAAATACCCATACCTCATTTCAAAATAAATAAGGGGCTTATATGGATAAGATTATCCTTCCTAAGGATAAATTATCTAAAAATTATCAAATTAAAATAATTCTAGAAAAGAAAAATTGAAAGTATATGATATGACATTTAGAATCCTTACAAGAATGTTCTGTTATAGATTCATATCATTCAATCTAAAAACATTGGGCCAATTTAGCAAAAAAAGGGTCATGATCAAGATTTCTTATAATCTCACATTCAATTAGGTAGAGGGTTATATCAAAAATCTTGCCAAAGAAGAAAATAAAATAAAAGAAACTTTAATATGATTTGAAGAAAAACCATATTACTATATATAGAGTCTTGAAATTTACTTTTGAAGTGATTTCAAAGTCCTTGTAGTAAAATGTAGACGGATCAAAAATGCAAAAATAAGAAATGAATCAAAGACAGTTATGAAATTTCATTTCATATATCCTTTAAAAGAACAATAAATTAATTGAAGAAATTCAATTTCAAACTTATCAGAAAAATCTTAATTTATCTTGTAAGTTAGTCATTTCAATTCCCTTATTTATTAGGGATAAATAAAAAAAATGTGTCTCCATGAGAATCCAAAAGATTATCTTGATTCTCATTTACTTTAAAAAGCTTTAAAAGAATCCCTTGATCTTTATTGAATCAAAGGGAAGGCCTTATAAGCTGTTGATTTATGTCAACAAAGCAAAAATAGCTTGCATGTCCAAACAAAAAGAAAAAGAAATTCTATTTGAGAAGCACTGGTTGACTTTGGTTCTTACTGCCTAAAGAACTACACAGTGACATGCAGGCCCAAAGAAGTAGAATTCTCAGGTTAGTACCCTATGATGTCTTGTCTTCAGTGAAATAGACATCTAGAATGGTTCATTGTAACTTTGAGATAAAAAGAAGAAAGGAAGGAAAATGATGAACTTCTATGCTGATGGCATAGTAAAGCATTGGGTCCAAAATATACCCAAGTCTTCCATCAAAAATAAATTCCAACTCCTTGAAACCTTCTTCACTAAACTTCTTCATGTGTAAGAAGTATTAGTGAATCAAGAAATGGAAGCAAACCTTCCATTACCCTTTTATGTCACACAAGCTATTCAGGTTGGATCAATTCTACATAGACCCCTTCCTAATAGCTAGAAAGAAATAAGTCCCCTAGTCGACATTCTTTCTAAACATATAGGAGTAAGTCCCTAGTTGGCATCCTATTTCAAAAATTTTAAGGATTGGATCATGTCTTTAAAGACCCCTCTCTCCTTAGCTAATCAGGATGGATCATGCCCTTAATGGCCTCATCTTATTAGCTAAGCACATAGGAGTAAGCCCCCTAGTTGGCATCCTATTCCAAATATCGAGGATTGGATCATGTCTTTAAAGACCCCTCTCCTCTCTTTAGCTAATCAAGATGGATCATTCCCTTAACAACACCATCTTATTAGTTAATCACATAGGAGTAAGTCTCCCAGTTTGCATCCTATTTTAAATTCTAAGGATTGGATCATGTCTTTAAAGACCCCTCTCCTCTCTTTATCTAATTAGGATGGATCAGGCCCATAATGACCCCATCATATTGGCTAATCACATAGGAGTAAGTCCCCTAGTTGGCATCTTATTCCATATTTTGAGGATTGGATCATGTCTTTAAACACCCCTCTCCTCTTTTGCTAATTAGGATGGATTATTCTCTTAATGGCCCCATCTAGATAAATTGGTTTTGGATTTAAAATTCTATTTTGATTTTGATTGTGAAAGATAGGTATATGTATACCTATCTTTGTTTTGGAGGAGTGATTCATTCCTAGAAACTTAACTTCATTAAGTTCTAGGATGAGGAGGAATGCTATTAGGAGTGGACCCAAAGAATGGTCTAATCCTATTGTAATCACTATACTCAAAGAAGATGCCTTTAGAGTTCTTACTCTTAATTGAGAGTGGTAGTGAGCAATGTGATTAGCTAATAAGATGGGACCATTAATGGCATGATCCATCCTAGTTAGTTAAAAAGAGAGGAGTGGGGTATTTAAAGACATGATCCAATCCTCAAAATATGGAATAGGATGCCAACTAGGGGACTTACTCCTATGTGATTAACTAATAAGATGGGGTAGTTACGGGCATGATCCATCCAAATTAGCTAAAAATAAAAAGAGAGGGACCCTTGAAAACATGATCCAATCCTTAGAATTTAGAATAGGATGCTAACTGGGGGACTTACGCCTATGTGGTTGGCTAATACGATGGGGCTATTAAGGGAATGATCCATACTAATTAGCTAAAGAGGAGAGGTGTCCTTAAAGACATGATCAAATCCTAAAAAGTTTTGAAATAGGATGCCAACTAGGGGACTTACACCTATGTGATTAGCTAATAAGATGGGGATGTTAAGGGCATGATCCATCCTAAGTAGTTGAAAAGAGGAAAGGGGTCCTTAAAGACATGATCCAATCCTTAGAATTTGAAATAGAATGCCAACTGGGAGACTTACTCCTATGTGATTAGCTAATAAGATGGGGCCGTTAAGGGCATGATCCATCCTAATTAGCTGAAAAGAGGAAAGGGGTCTTTAAAAATATGATCCAATCTTCAGAATTTGAAATAGGATGCCAACTGGGGGACTTACTCCAACGTGATTAGCTAATAAGATGGAGCGGTTAAGGCATGATCTATCCTAATTAGCTGAAAAGAGGAAAGGGGTCTTTAAAGACATGATCCAATCCTCAGAATTTAAAATAGGATGCCAAATAGGGGACTTACTCTTATGTGATTAGACAAAAATGGAATCATTCCATTCTTCATTCTTTAAACCTATATCATTTCAACAAAATAAAATGAAATAAAAGAGAAATTAAGTCATTAAGTCATTTGAATTGAAACCATTCAAAGGTAAAACTTAAACAAATCAAACCTTAAATCAAAACTCAAACTAAGAAGGCCTAGTAAAGACTTACCATACAAGCCTATTCCTTTCACACACTAGATTATTAGGTCACAGACTCTAGATTTATGCTAAATCATTCTGTGATTCTTTTATGATTTATTATGATATATTATAATGTATTGTACTTCACATGTCTGTGTGGTGTATTGCTTTAGATTGGATGCTTGGGCTTGTTTGTTTGTAATGCTAGATGGTAGGGTGATCTTTTTTAGATTTAGCACTATTTTTTTACAGGGGATTGTGTTGAAGGGATCACTATCATAAATAGAAAATTATAAAATTTTTGTTTGCTTACAGGTGCTAAAAATCCCTTAACATAGTCCATAGGACAGGTGGGCTTGACAAGCAACTAATGCTAAGCTCGTATGTTTGAAATATAACTATTGTGTGATGTTTGTATTTTCTAATATCTATTTTGGAGGGCTTAGGATTTTTTAATTTTAAAATATAAATTTGAACTTAGAATTAGTTTAGGATCTATGGGGTCTAGAATTAGCAAGAGCTGACCTAAGTAGGAGATGGTGTAGTGGTCCCTTGTGGAGCCTGATGGATGTCCCTGAAGAAGAAGACTTTCCTGAAAGAGGACCCATAGATCTAAACTTGTAGTTCTAGGCTGAGTTGTATAAGGGTAGAACTTTGCTGCCCATCTTTCTCTCTTCTAGGGTGTACAGCGGTACCTGACTGCATTGGCCTATTTTTATTAACTTAGTTTAGTTTGATTTATTTTGGTTGCACAATAGAAACAACATGCTTTTTTTAGGTTTCTTTCTATGATTGTGTTTTGTTCTATGATGAATACCCAGACATAGGTTCATAGGATAAACTAACTTTTCTACCCAACTAAATCAATCGAAACATAAAAATAAATACAACTCAAAATCTCATATAAAAGCCTAGGCATTAAATCAAGATAATAAAATATTTAGCAACCCCTTAGCTAGATGTTTAACAGCATGCATAATCATCTTATTTCACTATTATTAATGGTGGGCTTCCATCTTTTTCAGAGAGAATGGGCTTAACCTTTGAGAGCCTATAATGGAAGAACACCTCTTTCCCTTTCGATTTGGCCCATAACCATTTCTAATTGCATAGCATTAAGCATAAAATGCATACCTATGGCCTAAAATGAATCTTGAGTCAAAATTTATTAAAATCTAAAAAAATGTGCATTAATTATATGCATCTTTATACCTTACATAATCTTAGGGATTAGGGAGTGAGTCTAGGTTCATATATTTCTTTCATAAAGTACAACAGCCCAGCCATCTTGCATTCATGTGAGTTAATTTCATGAATTTAAAATATGCATAAGTGGTGTTAGCAGGCAGCCTTCTCTAGGCAAATTATAAGTCCAAAAGAGTCAGAGATAGGCTAGTTCCCTCAAGTGAGGAGAATGGCCAAAGATTCCCAAGGATAGAATTGGTCGAGCATCTAACATGTGTCAGAAGCACTTGTAGATTAGGTTCTAAAGCATTCTTTTCTGGAATAAGTCTTCAACCCTAGGCATTTCTAAAGTCATGTACTACTAGAATCTAAGCCCTAGATTTCTAAGAAAATGATAACTCAAAATCTAAAATTAAATCCCAAATTCAAAGCCTAGTCATAGAATAGTTGAAATGTCTATTGGGTATCCTAATATCAATAGACATTTCCTATTCTTTCCCATTTGACTCTTGAAAATAACTCTGTCCAATTTTGACCTCTCCCAATTGAATTTCCCAAAAATCAATCCTTTAAAAGCAACCTTGGTAGCTTTAGGAATAACCACTTATTTCTTTAATCGAGAGTATTCTTAGGAAGAGACCCTTCCTAAGATGTAATTAACTATAGAGGCTTGCCTTTGTAGGGAACCATGATCCCAGATTAAAATAAACCCTGTTCTACTTTTCCATATAATTCAGGGGAAAACACTCTGGTACATGAAAGACCCATTAGCCTTAGAAGTATTTTATTGAAATGATCGAATTCATTATAGGAGAGCATGTTTATCTTTCGAGATAATATATTTATTCCTTAATGCCATATTTGGTCACCTAAATAAGATATTCCTAAACTCTATGTGGTGTCATTTTTTTCCTCTATTCCAGAGGAACACTAACATATTTTCTAGTGACTTCATTGGGGATCAAACCTATAATCTCTGCCATTCAAAAGATATAGACTCCTAAGAGAAGACTCATTATCTTTTTCTAGGTTGAGTTTTCAAGATTGAATTTTCATGAAGCTGAAATCTCCTTTCCTTATTTGATCGAATTTATATGTCATCATCTTATCAAAGCTTGATTAGAATTGAGCCTATATAAATTCACTCTCATGTTTATATTTAATGTTGACTGATGCACCCGGATCAACAAGTGGTTTAGAGATTTTCTTCTTTGGGATTTACCACATTGACTAAGATATTAATATGTTCTTAATAGTCTTTCTTCATCAGAGAAGATAACCTTAAAACTTCTTTATAGTGAAATGCCACATCAGGAAGTTTCTTATAGTTAAGTATGGCAAATAACATGATTATGTAATGTCTTGCTTTACTTTTATTTCTTTTTTATTTCTATTTTATTTTATTTCATTTTGATTTCAACAGAGCATTACGATGCTTGATTTTGCAAGCAACTTCTTTAAGATGGGCAAAACATCACATTTTGAAGATGACTTATTTGCCATTTCTTTTCAGTGCCATTTGAGGTGGTATTACTCTACCATTTTGAATCTAAGTTCAAGAATTTCCTTTTTATATGGAGGGAAGGTAGGTCTAACTCTATCCTCAATAGATCAATTGACCTCATGATCTACTCATTTAGAGGATCATCATTTAAAAGAGGACCTTCTAGGGTAGATGTTGTGCTAAGTTTGATTTGCATTATTTTATAGCACATATAAGATTAAAGGTAATCTCAACTTGCAATGGAATCATTGACCACCACACTAGACATTAAGACAATGTCAAGTGGGTCATAAGATATTGCAAAGGATTCTCCTTAGATTCACTTTGTATTGAAAGCACATAATTCCTTAGTCTATGAACAGAGAAAACTAGGGCTTTCTTCATTCATTTGGATTGACAAAGTCCTAAGTGATTTATTTATTAACTAACTAAAGATAAAATTTTTATTTTTACTCTTAGAGATAAAAATATCACCCTTAGGACCCAATCCTAAGGTCATGATTTATTTAGAAGCATTAAACTTATCATTTATTTTATTTCAAAACTTTTGAGGATTGGATCATGTCTTTAAGGACCCCTCTCCTCTTTAGCTAATTAGGATGGATCATGCCCTTAACAACCCCATCTTATTAGCTAACCACATAGGAGTAAGTCCCCCCAGTTGGCATTCTATTCTAAATTCTGAGGATTTGATCATATCTTTAAGAACCCCTTTCCTCTTCTTTTTAGCTAATTAGGATGGATCATGCCCTTAATATCCTCATCTTATTAGCTAATCACATAGGAGTAAGTCCCCCAGTTGGCATCCTATTCCATATTTTGAGGATTGGATCATGTCTTTAAAGACCCCACTCCTCTCTTGTTAGCTAACTAAGATGGATCATGCCCTTAATAGTCCCATCTTATTAGCTAATCACATGGATCACTACCACTCTCAATTAAGAGTAAGTCCCCTGAAGGCATCTTCTTTGAGTATATTGATTGCATTAGGATTAGACCATTCTTTGGGTTCACTCCTAATATCATTCCTCTTCATCATAGAACTTAATGAAGTTAAGTTTCTAGGAATGAATCACACCTCCAAAACAAAGATAGGTATATATATTCCTATCTTTCACAATCAAAATCAAAATAGAATTTTAAAATGAAAATCAAAATCATGAATTGGAACCCCAAGTTTATGCTTGTATGTTGATCAATCTGGGCAACACCAATATGTGCAGTGTATTATGTCCGATCAACTACACATATTGGGGGTCCATTTGTTGATCTCATTTTTAAATGATGTTAATATCAACTTAAAACCTGCAATTAGGATATTCTAATTTCAATTAGGAACCTCCTAAGTCAGTACTTAGGATACTACACTTAGTGTCCTAGGGAATCAACTTAAATTTTCAATTTGGATTAACTCAAAACAAATCCAATTAATTCAAATTAAAATTTAAGTGAAACAAAATTCAAAATCAATTAATAAATCAACAATCAATTAATCATCAATCCAAGATGACTAAAATCTAAATTAAATTTAATTTCAAAACACCTTTGAAGTGATTTTGAATTAAATTAGGTTTGAATCAATGCACTTGATTTGGACTCAAACTCCAACCCAAATCAAATGTATTCCAACATAAACTCAAAATGGGTAGCACACATTAGTCTAGGGCTATGTGATGACTCCATAATCCATAAAAATAAAAAAAGGAAGAAGGGAAATCCAAATTCCTTTTTTCCCACCTCTTCCCATGGAAAAAACCAAGGCACCTCTTAAGAAGATAGCTGCCTTCAAGTAAAGATAGTCCATTAAAGAAGAAATCAGGCAATCAAAAAAATTAAATAAGGAGAGTTGGCTTCTCCAAGGAAAAAAAGGAAGAAGAAGAAAGCGGAGGAGAGGGGTTGGCCAAGAATGGAAACTAAGCAAGGGAAGCCTAACTCCTCTCTTGATTCACTCCAAAATATTCATCAGAGTTGGAGAAGATGCTCAACACCTCTCCTTGGCCAATTCCTCACCAACGAGGTGATGAATAGTGCAAAATCGAGCACCCTTTAATGGTGAAATCAAAGGTAGTGGATTTCACCTCAAATTGAGGTCACCTACATGTTCTAGGGTTCGAGGCGATCCAAATTGAGCCATCACTCGCCTTGTTTGGTGATGAAAATAAGGAGAACGAGCAAGCATAGCTTGGCTGAAATCCATGGTGGCCTAGGGACTGATCCATGGGGAGACAAGCCACCAAACTCCGGCCACAAGCTCCTTGCATTGATCCAAAGATAATACAGTCAACCCCACCACTGGAGATTACCAGAATTGAGGTTTGTCATTAACACACCTTGCTTTTCTTCCTTGTATTTTTGGTTTGGAGCATTTTGAAAGAAGTTCGATCCCCAAGTGGATCGAACCATATAGATCTATAGGATTCTCCTCCACGATGGTTTTGGGATCAAAATCGGCGCCTAATTCACCATCAATCACCTGAAATTAATCCCAAAACATGGACTGCGATCAGTTTTTGTCGTCCCGAGAAGGAGATGAATTCTGACCATCCAGTAATTCATTAAATCATTTAATAACTTAAACTTATATTAATCAAACATCAAAAAATTCTTAGGGAAAGTTAATTAACAGTCTTAAACCAAAGAACTTAAATAATTACACATTTAAGGATTAATGAAAATTATTAATCCATATAAAGAGAAAGAAAATAAAAGGAATTAAACAAATACTTAATGAACCGTAACACCGGCAATTAATCTGATCTAAGAATAAATATAAAACCTTAACCTAAGCACATTAAGTTAATCCAACATGGTCTAAATCAACATAATTTAACATAAACTTACAATCTAAACCAAATTAAATAAAATAAATTGAATCATTTTAAAAGAATAAATTAAATGAATCAAATCAAACTCAATTCAAACATAAATAACATCAAAAGGATTAATTAAGATACTTAAGGATCTTAGTTAGACTTTTGGAAACTTTATTTTGATTTAGGATGTGGAATAAAGTGTTTCACCTAAAAAGGAATTTCATTCTATCTCATTCCTGAAATCCTAAAGCATTACTCTAACCAAATAAAATGGAATAAAAAAAATGGGAATTAAATCAGTAAACCATTTGAATTAAAACCACCCAAGGTAAAAGTTTAAACAAATTCAAACTTATTTGAATTAACTAGTGGAAAGAAATGACACCACATAGAGTTGACTTGTGTTGATTCCCTGGGACACTAAGTGTAATATCTTTAGTACTGAATTAGAAGATTTCTAATTGAAATTAAAATATCCCAATTATGGATTTTAAGTTGATATTAATCTCATTGAAAAATGTAGTTAACAAATGGACCCCCAATATGTGTAGTGGATCGGCCAGAATACATTGCACATTTTGGTATTGATCGGATTGATTAACATACAAGCATAAACTTGGGTACCAATTCATGATTTTTATTTTCAATTTAAAATTCTATTTTGATTTTGATTGTGAAAGATAAGAATATGTATACCTATCTTTATTTTGGTGGTGTGATTCATTCCTAGAAACTTAACTTCCTTAAGTTCTTGGATGAAGAGGAATGCTATTAGGAGTGGACCCAAAGAATGGTCTAATCCTAATGCAATCACTATACTCAAAGAATATGCCTTCAGAGGACTTACTCTTAATTGAGAGTGGTAATGATCCATGTGATTAGCTAATAAGATGGGGCCATTAAGGGCATGATCCATCCTATTTAGCTAAAAAGAGAGAAGTGGGGTCTTTAAAGACATGATCCAATCCTCAAAATATGGAATAGGATGCCAACTGGGGGACTTACTCCTATGTAATTAGCTAATAAGATGGGGCCATTAAGTGGATGATCCATCCTAATTAGCTAAAAAGAAGTGGAGAGGGGTCCTAAAAGACATGATCTAATCTGTAGAATTTAGAATAGGATGCCAATTGCGGGACTTACTCCTATGTGGTTAGCTAATAAGATGGGGTTGTTAAGGGCATGATCCATCCTAATTATCTAAAGAGAAGAGGGGTCCTTAAAGACATGATCCATTCCATAATTGACTAGTTGATATCAATGATCTAACTCTTTAATGAGTTAGTTATCGATGATTTGATCAAGCTATCTTTTGGGTTTAAAGACTACTCTATATCTGGAAATAAATTAGAATGATCTCCAGATGTAGCAACCTATAAACTTAAGCTTGATGCCATTTCAATAAACTAAGTCCCTTGTTGACTGTGGCCAAATTCTAAAAAAAAAAGCAAAATTTTTGCTAAATTAAAAGTTAGAAAATTATGGTTGTACAAGAGAAGAAAACATTCTTCTTGGTTAGCTAACATCATTATATGACCCATATCTTAGGGCTAGGGTAGAATATTCATCTTGAAAATGGATTCATATTACCCATACTTCATTTAAAAAGACTTTCATGCATAAGATTATCCATCTTAAGGACAACTAATCTAAAAATTATCAAATGAAAATAATTCTGGAAAAGAAAAATTGAAAGCATGTGATATGACATTCAGAATCCTTACAAAAATGTTCTGTTATAGAGTCATATCATTCAATCTCAAAATATTGGGATAATTTAGCAAAAAGGGTCATGATCAAGATTTCTTATAATCCCACTTTTAATTAGGTAGAAGGTTATTTTGAAAATCTTGCCAAAAAATAATAAAATAAAAGAAATTTCAATATGACTTTAAGAACAATCCTATTACTACATCTATAGTCATGAAATTTACTTTTCAAGTAATTTCAAAGACCTTATACTAAAATGTAGATTGATCAAAAATGCAAAAAAATAAGAAATGAACCAAAGTAAGTTATGAAATATCATTTCATATATCCTTTAAAAGAACAATAAATTAACTGAGAAATTTAATTTCAAACTTATCAAGAGAATCTTCATTTCTCTAATAATTTAATCCTTTCAATTTTATTATTGATTAGGGATAAAAAAAATTTGTCTCCATGAGAATCCAAAAGATTATATTGATTCTCATTTACTTTAGAAAGCTTTAAAGGAATCTCTTGACCTTTATTGAATCCAAGAGAAGGCCTTCTAAGCTATTGATTCATGTTAATAAAGAAAAAATGAAATACATGTCCAAACAAAAAAAAAGTTCCATTAAAGAAGCACTAGTTGACTTTGGTTCTTACTGCCTAAAGAACTACATTGTCACATGCAAGCTCAAAGAGATAGAATTCTTAGGTTAGTACCCTATGATGTATTTCCTTTAGTGAAATAGACATCTAGCATGGTTCATTGTAACTTAGAGATAAAAGAAGAAATAAAGAAAAATGATGAATTTTTATGCTCATGGCATAGTAACGCATTGGGTCCAAAATATACCAAAGTCTTCCTTCAAAAATAAATTCCAACTCTTTGAAACCTTCTTCACTAAACTTCTTCATGTGTTAGGAGTATTAGTGAAATCAAGAAATGGAAGCAAACCTTCCATCACCCTTTCATGAAGTTAGACTAATCAAGTAAGGATTAAGTCCATGAGAATCTTGCTTATTAGTCAAAGCTTTGGGACTAGGATTAAGTAACTTTGACCCCTTTTCCTCATCCAAATCACCTATACGTTGGGAGCAAGCCCTTTGTGGCACCTTTCCTATACATGACTTGAGTTAGGAGCAATCCCTCTATGACACCTCTCTCTTGTCTTCCTGGGTTTGGAGTAAGCCTTCCTAACCATTCCCCTAAAAAACTATCTTTGTAGGTTTGGAGCATGCCCTTCGTGGCATCATTCCTACTTTCCATAGGTTGGGAGCAAGCCCTTTGTGGTACCTTTCCTATACATGACTTGAGATGGGAGCAAAACTTTTGTGGCACCTTTATCATGTCCTTCTATGTTTGGAGTAAGCCTTCATGCACCATTCCCATGAAAAACTATCTTTGTAGGTTTGGAGCAAGCCCTTCGTGGCACCATTCCTACTTTTCATAGGTTGGGAGCAAGCCTTTTGTAGCACCTTTCCTATATATGACTTGAGATAGAAGCAAGGCCTTTGTGGCACCTTTCTCATGTCCTTTTGAGTTTGTAGTTAGCCTTCGTGATCTATTCCCATGAAAAACTATCTTTGTAGGTTTAGAGGAATTGGGAGCAAGCCCTTTGTGTCACCTTTCCTATACATGACTTGAGATGGGAGCAACCCCTTGTTGCACATTTCTCATGTCCTTCTGGGTTTGGAGTAAGCCTTTGTGCACCATTCCCATAGGTTTGGAGCAAGCCCATCGTGGCACCATTCTTATTGTGTACATGTTAGGATCAAGTCATCGAAGACTCCTTTCATGTTACTAAAACTATTTAGGTTAGATCAAGTCTCCATAGACCCCTTCCTAATAGCTAAAAAAAAATAAGTCCCCTAGTTGTCATTCTTTCTAAACTTATAGGAGTAAGTCCCTCAGTTGGCTTCCTATCCAAATATTGAGAATTGGATCATGTCTTTAAAGACCCCTTTCCTCTTTTTAGCTAATTAGGATGGATCATGCCCTTAATAGCCCCAACTTATTAGCAAATCACATAGGAGTAAGTCCCCCAGTTGGCATCATATTTCAAACTCTAAGGATTGGATCATGTCTTTAAAGACCCCATTCCACTTTTCAGCTAATTAGGATGGATCATGCACATAACAGCCTCATCTCATTAGCTAATCACATATGAGTGAGTCCCCCAATTGGCATCCTATTTCAAATTCTGAGGATTGGATCATGTCTTTAAAGAACCCTTTCCTCTTTTCAGATATTTAGGATGGATCATGCCTTTAATGACCCAATCTTATTAGATAATCACATAGGAGTAAGTCCACCACTTGGCATCCTATTTCAAACTCTGAGGATTGGATCATGTCTTTAAAGACCCACTTCCTTTTTTCAGTTAATTAGGATGTATCATGCCCTTAACGGCCCCATCTTATTAGCTAATCACATAGGAGTAAGTCCCACACTTGGCATCCCATTTGAAATTCTGAGGATTGGATTATTTATTTAAAGACCCCTTTCCTCTTTTCAGCTAATTAGGATGGATCATGCCCTTAACGACCCCATCTTATTAGCTATCACATAGGAGTAAGTCCCCTAGTTGGCATCCTACTTTAAATTCTGAGGATTAGATCATGTCTTTAAAGACCCCTTTCCTCTCCTTGGCTAATTAGGATGGATCGTACCTTTAACGACCCCATATTATTAGCTAATCACATGGGAGTAAGTCCCCTAGTTGGCATCCTATTTTAAAATTCTGAGGATTGGATCATCTCTTTAAAGACCCCTCTCCTCTTTCCAATTATTAGGATGGTTCATTCCTTAACGACTCCATCTTATTAGCTACTCACATAGAAGTAATTCCACTAGTTTGCATCCTATTTCAAAAATTTGAGGATTTGATCATGTCTTTAAAGACCTCTTTCCTCTCTTTCCAATTATTAGGATGGTTCATTCCTTAACGACTCCATCTTATTAGCTACTCACATAGAAGTAATTCCACCAGTTTGCATCCTATTTCAAAAATTTGAGGATTTGATCATGTCTTTAAAGACCTCTTTCCTCTCTTTAGCTAACTAGGATGGATCATGCACTTAACGACCCCATCTTATTAGCTAATTGCATAGAAGTAAGTCCCCTAGTTGGAATCCTATTTCAAAATTTTGAGAATGAAATTGCCTTGAAGGCCCTCTTCTTTTGGATTACTTAAATACAAGTCCATGACCCCATTTAGTAGTCAATAGTGGATTAGGATCAAGCATTTCAATCCTCTTCTCCCTAATATAGCTATTTAGGTTTGATTCAAGTCTTTAAGACCCCTTCCAAATAGCTTAAATATTATTAAAACCTCCATGGTATCTTTTTTAGTTAAAATGGTTTATTAAGTCCACATTGGCATCCTTTCCAACTATTTAGTAAGAGTAGTAAGGCATCTTTTAGTTAGCATTCAAATTCTTTCTCTAATAACATTTAGTTAATGATTAAGTCTTAAGACCCTCCAAAACAAGTATAGCACCTCATGCATCTTTCTCAGTAAAATGGTATAAAATCATCTGAAGTCTATCTTATTTTCAACTATCATTATCTATTCCCTCACCATATATTACCATTAGACCATTTTGTGATCTCTTAAAACTATATGTTCTCATTGAAACCTCCAACAAGTTAATCTTATCTAAATCAACTAAAAAATAATGTTAAAAATCAAATCTAAATAACCTTTAATGTATTATCAATTAATCAACATTAATATTGTTATTTCCATCACTAAATATTAATTGATTTTGTTGACTTTTGAATTAATGATTAATATTAAAACCCATAATTAGGATGTTCTAACATCAAATAAAATCCTCTATTGAATTAATGCTTACTTAAATTCAACTTAATGAAATGAAACTGGAAAAAAATCAAATCTTTTAATTAAATTTAATTGAAATTTAAATAATTAAAAATCAAAATCAAAACCAATCAAAATTCTCCAAATTAACATTGAAAAAACATTAATGATAAAATTAATTATAATATTTAATTAAAAAATGAAATCCAAATCATAATCAAGGAAGAATTCCATAAAAATCCAAACTAAATAATCTAAACATAATAAAAAAAAAAAAAAAAAATTTCCAAAAATTTCAATCAAAATTTTTTTTCAAAATCAAAAAACCAACAATTTTTTCTCCCAAAAAAAATTTAAGATCAAAGAAAAAAAAAAAAAAAAAAAATTCCAAAAATCTCTTCTCACTAACAAAATCTCAATTAATCCACAATTTCAAACACCCAATGAAAAAAAGAGGTAAAAATCCAAGACCAATTGAGGTCACATGTTTTAGGTCCCGAGGTGATCCAAATCGAGCCCTCACTCAGCTTGTTTGGCAATGGAAATGAGGAGAGCAATCAAGCATAGCTTGGTAAAAATCCATGGTGGTCTAGAGAGTGATCGACGGGGAGACAAGACACCAAACTCTGGCCACAAGCTCCTTCCATTGATCCAACACTAATGAAGTCAAGCCTGTTGTTGGAGATCACTGGAATCGAGGTTCGCCATTAACACACTTTGCTTTTTTTCCTTGCATTTTTGATTTGGAGCCTTTTGAAAGAAGTTGGATCCCCAAGTGGATCTAACCATATAGATCTATAGGATTCTCCTCCACGATGGTTTTTAGATTGAAATCAGTGACTAATTCACCATCGATCACTAGAATTAAGCCCAAAACATGGACGACGATTGGTTCCATCCCAGAAGGAGATGAAATCCAGACCATCCGTTCTTTTTAAAAGGAATGAACGGTCCAGATCTAGGTGCACGATTTGATTTAAATCCCTTAAGGATCGTGGGGCCGATCAAGACCATCTGATCCGCGATCGGATGGTCCGGGATCGTCCCACATTTTCAACCAACGCTGACGTGGATGCCACGCGGTGGGATGTGCCACATAATTGACATGCGACCTGTCTGACCGCGTGGACCCTGCTACTTAAAATATGTTAAAATTCATTAAAACTGATATAAAAATTAATGAAAATTCATAGAAAAATAAATAAAAATCATAAAAAGGTAAATAAAGGCAGTATGGATTCGTCTTGATGAGAGGAATCCCTAAAAGTTAAAATCCCCAATTTTTATTGGGTATTTTAGCTTTAATTTGGGTTTTATTGAAACATATGAAACCCTAATTACTCACTAACATAACTCTAATTGACTTAAAACTTTGGGGAAATGAAATTAAGCATAAAATTTCTAAATGAATTTCATTAAATTCAGCTTAATTTAGGTTTTAATGAAATAATTAAAACTTTAATTACTCCCTAATTACAAATCTAATCAAGATGAAACTATGAACACTTGAAATTGGCATATGAGCCCACTTGCTGAAAAATTGTCAAACCCAATTGATCTTTGGATTAGGAGTTATTGAATTTCTAAATCCCTAGGTCAATATTAATTAAATAATGGATTAATGATATTAATTAATTTATTAAAGCATTTAATAACTTAAACTAATCTTAATTGAACATCAAAAGATTCTTATTTTGTGTTATGCCTCACATGTCTGTATGGTGTATTGCTTTAGGCTAGATGCCTAGGATTGCTTGTTCATTAGACTGGATGGTATGGAGAACTTTATAGATTTAACATTGTTTTCTGCAAGGGATTGTATTATAGGGATCATTGTCACAAATAAAAAATTATAAAATTGTCGTTTGCTTGCAGGTGTTGAAAATCCCTTAACATAGTCCATAGGACAGGTGGGCTTGGTAAGCAACTAATGCTAAGTCCGTATGTTTGTAAAATATAACTATTGTGTGCTATTTGTATTTCCTAACATATGTTTTGCAGGGCTTATGATTTCTTTTTGAATTTTAAAATGTAAATTTGAGCTTAGAATTAGGTTAGGATCTATAGGGTTTAGGATTTTCAAGAGCTGGCGCTACTAGGTGATGGTGCAGTGGTCCCCTATGGAGCCCGATGGATGTCCCTGAAGAAGGAAACTTTCCTGGAAAGAAGACCCATAGATCTAAACTTGTAGTTCTAGGCTGAGTTGTATAAGGATAGAACTTGGCTGCCTATTTTTCTTTCTTCTGGGGTGTACAGTGATACTCGACCGCATTGGCCTATTTTTATTAATTTAATTTGGCCAGATTTATTTTGGGTGCGCAATAAAAACAACATGCTTTTCCTAAATTTCATTCTGTGATTGTGTTTATGCTATGATGAATGCTTGGACGTAAGCTCATAGGATAAACTAAATTTTCTACCAAACTAAATCAATCAAAACATAAATATAAAAATAACTCACAACCTCATATAAAATCCTAGACATTAAATCAAGATAATAAAATATTTAGCAACCCCTTAGCTAGATGTTTAACATAAGTATAATCATCTTATTTCACTCTTATTAATGGAGGGCTTCCATCTTTACCAGAAAAATGGGCTTAAACTTTGAGAGCCTATGATGAAAGATCACCTATTTCCCTTTTGACATTAGGCATAAAATGCATACCTATGCCCTAAAATGAATATTGAGTCAAAATTTATTAAAATTTGAAAAAAGTGCATTAATTAGATGATCTTCATACCCTACATGATCTTAGAGATTAGGAAGTTAGTCTAAGTTCATAGATTTCTTTCCTAAAAATGCAACAGCCCAACCATCTTGCATTCATATGACTTGATTTCATGAATTTAAAATGGGCATAGGTGGTGTTAGTTGGAAGCCTTCTCCAGACAGGTTGTAAGTCCATAAGAGCCAAGGATAAGCTAGTTTCCTCAGGTGAGGAGAATGGCCAATGAATCCCAAGGATAGAACTAGGTCGAGCATCATGGTGTCAAGAGTCTTTAGGAATAAGTCTTCAACCCTAAGAATTTCTGTAGTCTTGTGCTGCTAGAATCTAAGCCCTAGATTTCTAAGAAAATGATAACTCAAAATCTAAAATTAAATCCCAAATTTGAAGCTCAATCATAGGGTAATTGAAATTTTTACTGGGTAACCCAGTATCAATACACATTTCCTACTCTTTCCCATTCGACTCTTAAAAATAACTTAGGCATCAAAGTTTAAATGAATGGGATATAGCATTATCCCGTTCTTCAAAAAAGGCTATGATAAAAAAGTTTTAAAATATTATGCAGGGTCAGATTCGGACCCAGGGGTGATTTCTCAAGTTGATCCATTGGAGTCTAGAGCATGAATTCTACCTCGACTCAACTCAGGATCTTCAACTGCACAGAAGACTAGAGAGTGTGGTGAGGGAGGGATATGTGTATTTTTTAAGAGAGTTTTGTATGATAAAGAGTAAAAGGCAGTGCCATATGAACCTTTATCTTTTCGTACTCATTTTGGTAAGATGAATAAAAAAATTGCCTTTAAAGGCATTTCTTATGTGTATACTATTTCTAATGAACATTATATCAAAAATATTGAAAAAGAAAATGATAAAACAAAAGAGTCTCATGATGCTTTATGTGAATCATGGTTAGAAAGTGAAATCCTCATGGAGGACCTACAAGGTGACCCAATTGACATAGACCTAGAAACATCAAACTCTGATAAATCATTAGAAAAGGATGTTCAAAATAAGGAACAAGTTGACCCAAACCATGGAGATATTACTAAAGTAAATCTCCATAGTAGAAGAGTCTTACTGCTTAGTTTGTCTCCTACTCTTCAAGAGAAAGGGAAGCAAATAATGGATGAAAGCCCAGGTTCAGATTCCTTACTTAAAGAAATTCTAGAAGAAATAAAGGTTCCCAAAGCTGATTATAATGTTCTAGCCCATCTTAGGAAGCTCCCTGCTAGATTAAGCATTTATGACACTCTCATTCTTTTAAAATAAATGAGAGAGTCACTAGTACAGACATTACTTGATCTAGAGATATGCCTGACTCAACTAGCAGCTACTTCCTCAGAAGAGGGCTGTTACTTTAAGGAGATCCCAGAAGTTACTTTCTCCGATGAGGATCTACTTTTGGGAACTAGTGACCATAACCGTCCCCTCTATATTTCTGTAAAATTGAAAATACAATATTATCAAGAGTTCAAGTAGATCCTGGTGCATCAGTTAACATCATGAACTCTAGAACATTGGCATTCTTAAAAGTTGATAGTAGAAGACTTAGCTCTGATAAGATGTTGTTAAGGGGCTTTAACAAAAGAGGGGAAAAAACTTTAGGTTCAATCACTCTATTATTAGAAATAGAAGGATTGAAAATGGAAGCTCAATTTCACATTATAGACTCAGAAACTTTCTTTAATGCTCTCTTAGGCAGACCTTGGATCCATGAGTACAGAATGGTTCCATCTTCACTCCACCAGTGTATTAAGTACACTAAGGATAGAGTGGAATATGTTATAAAAAGAGATATACAACCATTATCTATTCATGAGATTGAGCTCTCTAAAGATGCTATTTATTACATGCCTAAGAAACCTAGATTTAATTCTATTGAATCCATTATTATTGAAGCACAAAGCACAATAATCAAGAAAGATGAAAATAAAGAGAAGGAGGAAATAGAAAGAAAAAGAAAAAGAACTTCCAGTAGTTCATATTGATTTGGAATCGAGTTTAGATGAAGAATCCAATCATAGAAATTCTTCAATAAAGTTTGAGATTTTTTTAGAATCAGACACTGATGAGTAAGAAACAAAAATATTAAAGGAAGAGCCTGAGCTTTCCACATATGAAAAATTCAAAAATTATGTGGATACTTTAACTTTGACTCCTCTAAATGAAAATAAAGTATCTAAATTAGAGGTCAAAGTAGCCCCTAACCTATCAGGAGATGTGGGGAGGTCAGCAAAATTTTATTTTGTACCCGGTTCTTTAAGCTCAAAAGGAGATGTAAAGCTTGAAGAACATCTTTCAATGAAATAATAGAACTTCCTTTTAACTGGTATTTGACTTGTGTAAAGAATTCTATGAAATATGGTTTTATCATGAATGTTAGGCCCAAAGATAAAGCCCAACGCAGGGAGAGCTTATGGAATGAAAAACATAGAAACTTCTATTCCAAAGCTGGCATTGGGTTTGGTACTATTGAATAATTTGATGATACAGAGCATTGTTTAATGAAAAATAATTGTCAAGTAGATCAACTCTTTGAAGTCTCTTCTTCTCTTTTAGAAGATTCATTCCTAAAAACCATGAAGGAATCCAAAGATAATTCACTTTAAAATGCACCTCCTGAGTATGAGGAGAAAATAATATCTACTATAGATGAATTAAAGGAGGTTAACCTAGAAACTCCTAAGAACTAAAAATTGACTTTTATTAGAACTATGTTGGGTCCAGAAGATTTTGAAGAGTTAATCACTTCACTCTTTGAGTATAAAGATTGCTCTACCTAAAGTTATGATGAAATGCCAGGTTTATCCCAGGATGTGGCTGTGCACAAACTAAGAATTAAACCTGATGTTGTCCTAGTGAAGCAGGCTCCTAAGGATGTGCCTAGAAGTAGAACAACAAGTGATCATTGAAATAAAGAAACTAACTAAAGTTGGATTTATACGAGAAGAACAATACCCTGATTGGGTAGCCAGCATTATTCCAGTAAAAAAGAAGAATGTCAAATACGCATCTGCGTTGTCTTTAGAGATCTAAACAAGGCTTGTCTCAAAGATGAGTTTCCTTTACCTATATCCAAACTGATGGTGGACATAGCCTCTTTGCATGAGATCTTTTCATTTATGGATGGATCATCTGGATATAATCAAATTAAGATGTCCCTAGAAGATGAAAATCATACGGCATTCAGAACTCCTATAGGAATTTTCTATTACACGATCATGCCATTCAGTCTAAAAAATGCTTGAGCTACTTATCAAAAAGCTATGACTAGAATATTTGATGACTTGATTCATAATCAAGTTGAATTCTATATTGATGATCTAATCATTAAAAGAAAAATCAAACAAGATCATTTCTATGATTTATAGGTCATTTTTCAATGATTGTGCCACTATAACTTAAAGATGAATCCTCTGAAGTGTGCCTTTGGAGTTACTTCAGGGGAATTCTTAGGGTTTGTTGTGCGGCATTGTGGGATAGAAATTGATCCAGAAATAATAAAATCCATTATAAAAATGCCACCACCTAGAAGTCTTACATAGCTAAGATCATTCCATTGAAGACTTGCATACCTAAGGAGATTCATATCAAATTTATCTGGAAGGTGTCAACCCTTTGCAGTATTATTGAAGAAAGATTCCAAATTTATTTGGGATGAAAATGCTAGGGTGCCTTCAAAAATTGAAAGCAATATTTAATGAATCCTCCTATTTTAACTTTCTTGATTTCGAGAAAGCCATTAATTCTATATATTGCAGTTATGGAAGAATCTCTTAGGGATTTATTAGCTCAAACAAATAAAGAATGAAAGGAAAATGCCCTTTATTATCTAAGTCACAGGCTGAACCCAACAAAAAATAATTATCCCCCTATTGAGAAACATTACTTGTCCTTAGTTTTTACTGCTCAGAAACTGAGGCATTCTATGCTTTCTCATAAGGTCAACCTGATTTCAAGGGCAAATCCTTTGCAATATCTCATGACCTGTCCAACACTGTTTGGGTGTTTAGCACAATGGCCAATGATTTTATTTCAATTTGAGATCACTTATATTCCTCTTCATGCTATGAAAGGACAAATAGTGGTAGATTTTCTAATAACATGCCCTTTGCTTGAAGGGTCTCCTTTAAATGATGACTTCCCAGATGAATAGATCATAGCATTAGAATGTGAACCTAATGCCACCTAGGAATTATACTTTAATGGTGCATCATCATCAAGAAAATATAAAGAATCAAACTCATCTATCCCAGGGAAGGCAAGGATTGGTTAATCTTTATAACCCCAGAAAAAGGAATGATGAGATATTCATATCATTTGGTTGAGCCTTGTACAAATAATGAAGCTAAATATTAGGATCTTATTACTAGTTTAGAGCTGGCAATCCTTATGGGAATTAAAAATATAAAATTTTTTGGAGATTTCCAACTGGTTATAAACAAAGTAAGCAAAACCTATAAGGTTTTGCATCCAAAGATCTTCTATTATTAATAATATACAATGAAACTACTTAAAAAGATTCCATATGTAACCCTATGTAGAATATCTTACAAAGAGAATTCAATAATAGATGCTTTGGCTAAATTAGCCAAAGAAGTCAAATGCCTAGAAAAGGAATCACTTTCTATAGAAGTTCAAAATCAGTAGGTTTTATCTCCTATAGATTTATATTTAAATTAATAGGCAAGAAGAAATGCAAACAATAGCCACTCTTTCGAAGGTCAAATAGAATGCGATTAGAGGCCATAGTTTATTGACTATTTGAGTAAGGGGAGGCTTCCTGAAAATAAATCATTAGTAAATCAAATAAAAAATGTGCTTTATCTTATGCATTAATTAATAATGCTTTGTATCATAGGTTATTCGACCAAATGTGGCTCCATTATTTAGACAAATCAAAAGCCCATAAGGTCATGATTGAGATACACTCTGGATTGTGTGGAGCACACCAATCTGGGCCCAAAATGAAATTAAAGATCAAATGACTTGGGTATTATTAGCCATCGATGCTAAATAACTGCATGGAAGTTGCTCATTGTTGTCATCAGTGCCAAGTACATGGTGTGCTATTACATCAATCACCAAATGTATTACACCCTACATTTGCCTCCTAGCCTTTTGAGAGTTGGGCTACCGACATCATAGGGCCTATTGATCCTCCTTCCTCAAAAAGACATAATTTCATTTTAGCTGCAATGGTTTTTTTTTTCTAAATGGGCTGAGGCGGTACCATTGAAAGAGGTTAAAGCATATCATGTGTTGAAGTCCTTTCAGAAAAATGTCGTATATCGATTTGGCATTCCTTGTTGAATAATATCCAACATTGGTCCGTCCTTCAGATCCATGAAAATAAATCACTTTGTGGCTATACATAAAATTGATTAGAGATTATCGACCATCTATTACCTTAGGGCGAATGGATTGGATGAGGCATTTAATAAAACATTGGTAAGAAATCTAAAAAAGATACTTGATGAAAACAAATGCCAATGGCATAAAAAGTTGGTTGAAGCCTTATGGGCCTATCAAACCACATATAGGACACCAAGTCAGTCTTCACCATATGCTTTAGTCTTTGGAACTAAAGTGGATCTTCCATTAGAAGTGTAACTTCTTTCATCGAGAATAGCTGTTAATAGTAATGTTATGGTGGATCAAATTCATAAAATTTTCTTGGAAGAACTTAAAAATATTGAAGGAAGATGATTAGAAGCTTAGCAAAACCTTGAATTGTACCAATTACATATGGTTCAAGCACATGACAAATTGGTGCGTCCTAGAACTTTCCAAGTAGGAGACTTGGTCTTTGTCCTTAGATGACCAATTTTGGCTTACCAAAGGATCGACTGCAAATTCGAGACAACATGGGAAGGACCATTCGTAGTGGAAAAAGCCTATGAAGGAGGTTCTTACCAATTTATTACCTGTGATGGTGAACGTCCAATACCACCTATCAATGGACATTACCAAAAGAAATATTATGTGTAACTTGTAATTTTTTTCCAAATAAGGATCAATAAAATAAAAGCGCACTTCTCTTTATTGCTTTTCCTTCAACTTGTATCATTTATCTGGAATGTTGTGAACTCATTTGCTAATGTATTTGGAAATGGACTTTTTATTACCCTTTCATCAAGTTAGACTCCTCAAGTAAGGATTAAGTCCATGAGACTCTTGCTTATTAGTCAAAACTTTTGCGGATTAGGAATTAAGTCACTTCGACCCCTTTTCCTCATTCATATCACCTATAGGATATGAGTATGTCCCCATTCGACATCTTAATCAAATGAATAAGGTTAGGATCATGTCTTTAAAGACCCCTACCCTTAAGTAAAAATTCTGAGGATTGGATTATGTCTTTAAAGACCCTCTCTTCTTTTTAACTAACTCGGAGGGATCATGCCCTTAATGACCCCATCTTATTAGCTAATCATATAGGAGTAAGTCCCCAGTCGATATCCTATTCAAATGACTAAGGTTAGGATCATGTCTTTAAAGACCCCTCTCCTTAAGTCAAAATTTTGAGGATTGGATCATGTCTTTAAGGACCCCTCTCCTCTTTTGCTAATTAGAATTGATCATGCCCTTAATGGCCACATCTTATTAGCTAACCACATAGGAGTAACTATCCTAGTCGGCATCCTATTCAAATGTCTAAGGTTAGGATCATGTCTTTAAAGATCACTACCCTTAAGTCAAAATTCTGAGGATTGGATTATGTCTTTAAGGACCCCTCTCCTCTTCAGATAATTAGAATGGATCATGCCCTTAATGACCCCATCGTATTAGCTAATCATATACAAGTAAGTCCGAAGTCGGCATTTTATTTCAAACCCTGAGGATTGGATCATGTCTTTAAAAGACCCCTTTCCTCTTTTCAGCTAATTAGGATGGATCATGCCCTTAACGACCCCATCTTATTAGCTAATCACATAGGAGTAAGTCCCCTAATTGGCATCCTAATTCAAATTTTGAGGATTGGATCATGTCTTTAAAGCCCCCTTTTTTATTTTTAGCAAATTAGGATGGATCATGCCCTTAACGATCCCATCTTATTAGCTAACCATATAGGAGTAAGTCCCCTAGTTGGAATCCTATTTAAAAATTTTTGAGGATTGGATCATGTATTTAAAGACCCTTCTCATGTTCAGCTAATTAGGATGGATCATGCCCTTAACGACCCCATCTTATTAGCTAATCACATTGGAATAAGCCCCTAGTTGGCATCATATTCCAAATACTGAGGATTGGATCATGTCTTTAAAGACCCCTCTCCTTTCTTTAGCTAATCAGGATGGATCATGACCTTAAGGGCCCAATCTTATTAGTAAATCACATAGGATTAAGTCCCCCAACTAGCATCCTATTTCAAAACTTTTTAGGATTACATCATGTCTTTAAAGACCCCTTTCCTCTCTTCAGCTAATTGGGATGGATCATGCCCTTAACGACCTCATCTTATTAGCTAATCATATAGTAGTAAGTCTCATAGTTGACATCTTATTTCAAATTTTTAGGTTTGGATCATGTCTTTAAAGACCCCTCTCCTCTCTTTAGCTATTTAGGATGGATCAAGCCCTTAACAATTACATCTTATTAGCTCATCACATAGAAGTAAGTCCCCCAGTTGGTATCCTTTTTCAAATTATGAGGATTGGATCATGTCTTTAAGGACCCCTTTCCTCTTTTCAGCTAATTAAGATTGATCATGCCCTTAACAACCCCATCTATTAGCTAATCACATAGGAGAAAGTCCCATAGTTGACATCCTAATTCAAATTCTGAGGATTGGATCATGTCTTTAAAGTCCCCTTTTTTCAACAAATTAGGATGGATCAAGCCCTTAATGACCCCATCTTATTAGCTAATCACATAGGAGTAAGTCCCCCAGTTGGCATCCTATTTAAAAATTTTAAGGATTGGATCATGTATTTAAAGACCCCTCTCATGTTCAGCTAATTAGGACGGATCATGCCCTTAATGACACCATCTTATTAGCTAATCACATAGGAATAAGCCCCAAGTTGGCATCCTACTCCAAATATCGAAGGTTGGATCACGTCTTTAAAGACCCGTCTCCTCTCTTTAGCTAATCAGGTTGGATCATGAACTTAACAACCCAATCTTATTAGCAAATCACATAAGAGTAAGTCCCTCAGTTGGCATCCTATTTCAAAACTTTATAAGAATGGATCATGTATTTAAAACCCCTTTCCTCTCTTCAGCTAATTAGGATGGGTCATGCCCTTAACAACCTCATCTTATTAGCTAATCATATAGGAGTAAGTCTCTTAGTTGGCATCCTATTTCAAATTTTAAGGATTAGATCATGTCTTTAAAGTCCCCTCTTCTCTCTTTAGCTAATTAGGATGGATTAAGTCCTTAACAGCTACATCTTATTAGCTCATCACATAGGAGTAAGTCCCCATAGTTGGTACACTATTTCAAATTCTGAGGATTGGATCATGTCTTTAAGGACCCCTTTCCTCTTTTCAACTAATTAGGATGGATCATGCCCTTAACAGCCCCATCTTATTATCTAATCACATAGGATTAAGTCCCTTAGTTAGCATCCTATTTTAAAACTTTTTAGGATTGGATCATGTTTTTAAGGACCCTTATCATCTTTAGCTAATTAGGATGGATCATGCCCTTAATGGCCCCATCTTATTAGCTAACCACATAGGAGTAAGTCCCCCAGTTGGCATCCTATTCTAAATTCTAAGGATTAGATCATGTCTTTAAGGACCCCTCTCCTCTTCTTTTTAGCTAATTAGGATGGATCATGCCATTAATGGCCCCATCTTATTAACTAATCACATAGGGGTAAGTCCCCTAGTTGGCATTCTATTCCATATTTTGAGGATTGGATCATGTCTTTAATGACCCCACTCCTCTTTTTTAAGCTAACTAGGATAGATCATGCCCTTAACAGCCCCATCTTATTAGCTAATCACATGGATCACTACCACCCTAAATTAAGAGTAAGTCCCCTGAAGGCATCTTCTTTGAGTATAGTGATTGCATTAGGATTAGACCATTCTTTGGGTCTGCTCCTAATAACATTCCTCTTCATCTTAGAACTTAATGATGTTAAGTTTTTAGGAATGAATCATACCTCCAAAATAAAGATAGGTATACATATACCTATCTTTCACAATCAAAATCAAAATAGAATTTTAAATCAAAAATCAAAATCAAGAATTGGAACCTCAAGTTTGTGCTTGAATGTTGATCAATCCGGTCAACACCAATATGTGCAGTTTATTCTGACCGATCCACTACACATATTGGGGGTCCATTTGTTGACCTCATTTTTGAATGAGATTAATATCAACTTAAAACTCATAATTAGGATGTTCTAATTTCAATTAGAAACCTCTTAATTGGTATTTAGGATACTACACTTAGTGTCATAGAGAATCAACTTAAAATTTCAATTTGGATTAACTCAAATAAAATCCAATTAATTCAAATTGAAATTTGATTGAAACAAAATTCAAAATCAATTAATCAAATCAATAATCAATTAATCATCAATCCAAGATGATTAAAATCCAAATTAAATTTAATTTCAAAACACCTTTGAATTGATTTTGAATTAGATCAAGTTTGAATCAATGCACTTGATTTGGACTCAAACTCCAACCCAAATCAAATTCATTCCAACATAAACTCAAAAAGGACAGCACACATTTATCTAAGGCTATGTGATGATGCCAAAATCCATAAAAATAAAAAAAAGGAAGAATAGAATTCTGAATTCCCTTTTTCCCACCTCTTCCCATGAAAAAAACCAAGGCACCTCTTAAGAAGATGGTTGCCTTCATGTAAAGGCAGGCCATTAAAAAAGCAATGAGGAAATCAAGGAAGTAAACAAGGTGAAGTTGGCTTCTCCAAGGAAAAAAAAAAGAAGAAGAAGAAAGAGGAAAAAAGGAAGAAGAAGGGGATCGACCAAAAAATAGAAGAAAAGCAATGAAGGCAAGTTTCCTTCTCCAATTGATTCCAAACTCCTCACCAGAGCTATAGAAGGTATTTCTAACTTCCTCACCACCATTTGGTTGCCGGCAAGGGGGGAAACCAAGCAAATCTGAGCCCCTCCAATGGTGAAATCCAAAGGAGTCGATTTTACCCTAAATTGAAGTCACACACATGTTCTAGGGCTCAAGGCGATCCAAATCGAGCCCTTACTCAACTTGTTTGGCAACAGGAAGCTGGAGAATGGTCAAGCATGTTGAGGCCAAAATCCATGGTGGTCTAGGGTGCTATCCATGGTGAGACAAGCTACCAAACTCTGACCACAAGCTATTTGCATTGATCCGAAGCTAATGGAGTCAACCCCGCCACCAGAGATTGCTGGAATTGAGGTTCGCCATTAACACACCTTACTTTTCTTTTAGAGCTTTTTGGTTTGGAGCTTTTTGGAAGAAGTTGGAATGCTAAATGGATCCAACCATATAGATTGATCCCAATTCGATCACTAATCATTTTAGGATCAAAATCGAGGCATAATTCACCGTCGATCGCCGTCAGTTATGGGAAAACCATCAACGATGATCGGCTTTCGCCGCTTATGGTAGGAGATGATCTCTAGACCGTCCAATCCTTCTATTAGGATCAGATGATCTATATCTAGGCACACCATCTGATTAAATTCCTTAAGGAATGTGGGGGCGATCCGGACCGTCCGATCCATGATCAAATGGTCCAGGATCATCCCACATTTCTGGCTTGGCTAATACGAATGCCACATGGCTCCACGTGGACCAACCCACACATGCCACATAGCAAGACATGCCATGTAGGCATGTGGCACGTGGACCATCACACCGCGTGGACCCCTCCCACTTTAAAACCATTAAATAATTGTTTAAAATTAAAAAAAATTAATAGAAACTTCTAAAAATCATAAAAAATTAAGGAAAAAATCAAAAAAATGCAAATAAAGGCTATATGGATTCATCTTGATGAGAGGAATTCATAAAAATTAAAATCACCATTTGTTATTGAGTATTTTAGCCTTAATTTAGGTTTAATTGAAAACCATAAAATTTTAATTACTCTCAAATTAATAGTCCAATTGACTTGAAAATTTGGGGATATAAAGTTAAGCATGAAACACACCTTAGGTGAATTGTTTAGAATTTAATTCACTGAATTCAATGGAAATTATAATTTCATATGCTTAAACCATAAATTAATTAAATTAATTAATTATTAATGAAATAATTAGTGAAAGTTAATCAAACATCCTTAAATCAACATAATGAACATTAATGAACATCAGAACACTAATTAAACCTATATGAACCTAATGAATTATTAACTGACTTAATTAGGCAATTAAATGAATTAAATAATTTAATTAAATAACTTGAACTTAATTAAATCATAGTAAATCATCTAGTTAACCAAAAATTATGAATAAATCCTCATTGGAAAGGTATTTCAATGAAGAATAAGTGAAAAATAAAACCCCTTATCGAATCTCAATAAATTAGGCTTATTTAAATTTTAATGAAATAATTAAAATCTTAATTATACCCTAATTATGAATCTAATTAACATGAAACTTTAGAAACATAAAATTGGCATGTAACCCCACTTGCCAGAAATATTTTAATCCAATTGATTACTAGGTTGTGGATTCTTGAATTACCAAGCTCCTATGTCTATGCTAATCAAAGAATGAATTAAGTAAATTCATTAATCCATCAAATCATACAATAATTTAAACCAACCTTAATCAAACATCAGAAATATTAAAGGTAGTTCATCTAAACATCCTAAGACAATTGAAGTGATCAAATTCAATCTTAAGTTAATGAAATAAAACATCAAGTTAATAAAATTATTAATTAACTTAAACATTAAACTTTGAATCAATAAAATTTAATGAAATCACTCTGCTCTAATTAATCTAAGAATGAAACTAAATCTTAGGCCAATTAAATCAGATCAAATAAGATTCATAATTAACCTAAGTACTTTAGGTTAATAATAATTCATGAACAAACCTAAGTCAAAAATACTAAATCATATTAATGAACTTAAACCTTAAGCTTACAAATGCTTAATTAAATAGCTTAAATTAAATCAAATGAAATTGAACCTTAACATAAAATATTCTAAATTAACACAAATTAAAAATGAGATTACCATAACATAATCCAAAAATTAAATAAAACAAATAATCTAAGTTAACATAAATCAAATTCAATGAATCAACTAAACTAAATCAAATAATATAAGTCAAACTCAAGATATCTAAACCAAACATAAAACAAATGTAATGAAGTAAATCAAATGAACTAATTCAAACCAAGTCAAATGAAGAAAAACATACTAAATCAAGAATAAAAATCAAGTCATAGAAAAAAGAAATAAAATAAAAATCAATTCAAATCCATTCAAATTAAACTAAATCAAATATAATAAATAACTTAACTCAAATGGAATTAAATGTAATTAATATAAATATAAATTAAATGAAACAAAATGAATATATATCAGAAATAATCCAAATTCAAACAAACTAAATGAAATAAAAAATGAATTAATTAAGATACTTAAGGATGTTAGTCTTTAGAATGAGTCTTCATTTCATTCTATTAGGAATTAGGATGTTGAATGGAATGAGCTCCATCTAAAAATGGAATCATTCCATTCTTCATTCTTGAAAACCTATATCATTTCAACAAAATAAAATGAAAAAAAAGTGGAAATTAATTCATTAAGTCATTTGAATTGAAACCACCCAAAGGTAAAATTTAAACAAATTAAACCTTAAATCAAAACTTGAACTAAAGAGGCCAAGTAAAGACTTACCACAGAAGCCTATTCCTTTCACACACTAGATTATTAGGTCATAGACTCTAGATTTAGGCTAGATCATTTTTCTTGTGATATATTATAATGTGTTGTGCTTCACATGTATGTGTGATGTATTGCTTTAGACTGGATGCCTAGGCTTGTTTGTTCATTAGATTGGATGGTAGGGTGATCTTTCTAGATTTAACTCTATTTTTTTGTAGGAGACTTTGTTAAAGGGATCACTGTCATAAATAAAAAATTATAAAATTGATGTTTCCTTGCAGATGCTGAAAATTCCATAATATAGTCCATAGGATAGGTGGGCTTGGCAAGCAACTAATGCTAAGCCTATATATTTGAAATATAACTGTTGTGTGTTGTTTGTATTTCCTAATATCTATTTTGCAGGGCTTAGGATTTCTTTTTGAATTTTAAAATTTAAATTTGAGCTTAGAATTAGGCTAGGATCTATGGGGTCTAAGATTAGCAGGAGTTGACCCAACTAGGAGATGGTGTAGTGGTCTCCTGTGGAGCCTGATGGATGTCTCTGAAGAAGGAGACTTTCTTGGAAAGAAGACCCATAGATCTAAATTTGTAGTTCTAGGCTGAGTTATATGAGGTCAGAACTCGGCTGCCCATTTTTCTTTCTTCCAGGGTGTACAGCGGTACCAGGTTACATTAGCCTATTTTTACTAATTTAATTTGGTTTGATTTATTTTGGGTGCATAATAGAAATAACATGCTTTTTCTAGGTTTCTTTTTGTGATGAATGCTCAGACGTAGGCACATAGGATAAACTAAATTTTCTACCCAACTAAATCAATCAAAATATACAAATAAATACAACTCAAAACCTCATATAAAAGCCTAGGCATTAAATCAAGATAATAAAATATTTAGCAACCCCTTAGCTGGATGTTTAACATCATGCATAATCATCTTATTTCACTCTTATTAATGGAGGGCTTCCATCTTTGCTAGAGAAACGCTTAACCTTTGAGAGCCTATGATAGAAGAACACCTCTTTCCCTTTAGATTTGGCCCATAACTATTTCTAATTGCATAGCTTTAGGCATAAAATGCATACCTATGGCCTAAAATGAATCTTGAGTCAAAATTTATTAAAATCTAAAAAATATACATTAATTAGATGCACCTTCATACCTTACATGATCTTATAGATTAGGGAGTTAGTCTAGGTTCATAGATTTCTTTCCTAAAAATATAATAGCCTAGCCATCTTACATTCATATGACTTGATTTCATGAATTCAAAATGTGCATAGGTAGTGTTAGATGGTAGCCTTCTCCAGGCAAGTTATATGTCCAGAAGAGTCAGGGATAGGCTAGTTCTTTCAAGTGAGGAGAACGACCAAAGATTCCCAAAGATAGAATTAGGTCGAGCATCTAACATGTGTTAGAAGTTCCCATAGGCTAGGTTCTGAAGCATCCTTTTTAGGAATAAATCTTCAACCCTAAGCATTTCTGTAATCTTGTGTTGCTAGAATCTAAGCCCTAGATTTCTAAGAAAATGACAACTCAAAATCTAACATTAAATCCCTAATTTGAAGCCTAATCATACGATAGTTAAAATGTTTACTGGGTATTCCAATATCAATAGACATTTTCTACTTTCTCCCATTTGACTCTTCAAAATAACTCTCTCCAATTTGGACCTCTCCCAATTGAATTTCCCAAAAATCAATCCTTTGAAAGCTACCTTAGCAGTCTTTGGGAATAACCATCTATTTCTTTAATCGAGAGTATTCTTAGGAAGAGACCATTCCTAAGATGTAATTAACTATAGAGGCTTACCTTTATAAGGAACCATGATCCCAGGATAAAATAAACCCTGTTCTACTTTTCCATGTAGTTAAGGGGAAAATACTCTAGTACACGAAGGACCCATTATCCTTAGTAGTCTTTTATTAAAATGATCGAATCCATTACATGAGAGCATGCTTATCTTTCGAGATAATGTGTTTATTCCTTAATGTCATATTTGGTCATCTAAATGAAATATTCCTAAACTCTATGTGGTGTCATCTCTTTCTTATATTTCAGAGGAACACCAACATATTTTCTCTTGAATTAATTTTGGATTGGATTATGTTTGAAGAAATACATATGATTTGGACTCAAGCCCTAATCCAAATCAAATGTATTCAACCATTAATCACAAAAATGAACTATATATATATATATATATATATATATATATGAAAATTAAAAGAAAAGAAAGGAAAAAATCTTTTGCAATTGTAAACAGATCAAGCTCCACCATATAAACCACGACAACAACAGGTGTAATCATACTCTAGGAGATTTCCAGCTAGCCCTTTCTCTGAAGACTAAACTAGACTTATTCTTTCAAGAAAGAGGCAGTGAGGAAGATCTTCAAAAATCTACAAAAAAAGTGAGACTTCAAACTCCCTAACCCAAGGAGGCCTGAGGAAGTAGGGAAGGTAAATGATCCTAACTACTGCCTTTACCACCAAATGTTAGAACACACAATTGAACATTGGTTCTTATTCAAAAACTAGCTTGAAAGAAATTTCAAGAATGGACTGATCACCATTCTGAAGGAATACCTTATGGACCCTGGGCAAGGGTCCATTATGGTTATCACAGGCACCTCATCTTTTACTTCTTCATATTTAAATGAATGGGAAATAGCATTATCCCATTCTATACAAAAGGCTATGATGAAAATTTTTAAAAATATTATGCAGGATCAGATCCGGACCCGGGGGAGATCACTCAGGTTGATCCGCTAGAGTCTAGAGCACGAATTCAACCTCGACCTAACTCAGGATATTCAACTACATAGAAGACTAGAGAGTGTGGTGAGGGAGGGATATGTGTATCTTATGAGAGAGTTTTGTATGATAAAGTTGAAAAGGTAGTGTCATATGAGCCTTTATCCTTTTGTACTTATTTTGGTAAGATGAATAAAAAAGTTGCCTCTAAAGGCATTTTTTATGTGTATACTATTTCTGATGAACATGATATCAAAAATATTGAAGAACAAAATGATAAAACAATAGAGTCTCATGATGCTTTATGTGAATCAAGGTCAGAAAGTAAAATCCTCATGGAGGACCTACAAGGTGACCTAGTTGACATAGACCTAGAAACATCAGACTCTAATAAATCATCAGAAAAGGATGTTCAAAATAAGGACCAGGTTGACCTGAACCTTGGAGATATTATTGAAGTAAATCTCCATAGTGGAAGAGTCTTACCACCTCGTTTATCTCCTACTCCTCAAGAAAAAGGGAAGCAAATCATGGATGAAAATCCAAGTTCAGATTCTTTACTTAAAGAAATACCAGAAGAAACAAAGGTTCCCAAAATAGATTATAATGTTCTAGCCCATCTTAGGAAGCTCCCTACTAGATTAAACATTTATGATGCTCTCATTCTTTCAAAAGAAATTAGAGAGTCACTATTACAAGTATTACTTGATCTAGAGATATGCCTGACTCAACTAGTAGTTACTTCCTCAGAAGAGACCTGTTAATTTAAGGAGATCCCAAGAGTTACTTTCTTGGCGAGGATCTACTTTAGAACCAAAGGACCATAACCGCCTCTATATATTGCTATAAATTGAAAATATAAGATTGTCAAGAGTTCTAGTAGATCCTGCATGATTTATTAACATCATGAACTCTAGAACATTGGCATTCTTAAAAAATTGATAAAGAAGACTTAGCTCGATAAGATGTTGTTAAAGGCAACAAAATAGTGAAAGCTTTAGGTTCAATCACTCTATTATTAGAAATAGAAGGATTGAAAAGTGATGCTAAATTTCACATTATTATAAACTCTTTAATGCTCTCTTAGGTAGACAATTGGATCCATGAGTATAGAATGGTTCCATCTTCACTCCACCGTATTAAGTACACTAGGGATGGAGTGAATATGTTATAAAAGGAGATATACAACCATTATCTATTCGAGATTGAGCTTTATGAAGATGCTGTATTACATATGCCTAAGAAACCTAGATTTGATTCTATGGAATCCATCATTGAAGCATAAAAAAACAATAAAAGAAAGAGGAAAAAAAAAGAAAAGAAAAGAAAAATAACCTCCAGAAATTCATATTGATTTGGAATTGAGCTCAGATGAAGAATCTAATCATATAAATGCTTCAATAAAGTTTGAGATTTCTTTAGAATCAGACATTGACAAGGAAGAAATCAAAATATTAAATGAAGTGCCTCAGCTTTCCACATATGAAAAATTCAAAAATTATGTGGATACTTTAACTTTGGATCCTCTAAATTAAAATAAAATATCTCAATTAGAGGTTAAAGTAGCCCGTAACCTATCAGGAGAAGTGGGGAGGTCAGCAAAATTTTATTCTTTACTCGATTCTTCAGGCTTAGAAGGAGATGTAAAGCTTGAAGAACCATCTTTCAATGAAATAATAGAACTTCCTTTTGACTGGTATTTGACTTGTGTAAAGAATTTTGTGAAACATGGTTTTATCAAGAATGTTTGGCCCAAAGATAAAGCCCAATGCATGGAGAGATTATGGAATGAAAAACATAAAAACTTCCATTCTAAAGCTAGCATTGGGTTTGGTACTATTGAATCATTTGATGATACAAAGCATTATTTAATGATAAGTAATCGTGAAGTAGATCAACTCTTTGAAGTCTCTTCTACTCTTCTAGAAGATTCATTCATAAAAACCATGAAGAAATCCAAAGATGATTTACTTCAGAATGTCCCTTCTGAGTATGAGGAGGAAATAAAATCTACTTTAGATGAATTAAAGGAGTTTAACCTAGGAACTCCAAAGAATCAAAAATTGACTTTTATTAGCTCTGTGCTAAGTCCAAAAGATTCTAAAGAGTTAATCACTTTACTCTTTGAGTATAAAGATTATTTTTTCTGGAGTTATGATGAAATGACAGGTTTATTCCATGTTGTGGCTATGCATAAACTAGGAATTAAACCTGATGTCATCCCAGTGAAGCAGGCTCATAGGCAGATGCACCTAGAAGTAGAATAACAAGTGATCATTGAAATAAAGAAACTAATTAAAGTTGGCTTTATATGAGAGAAATAATACCCTGATTGGGTAGCCAGCATAGTTCCAGTAAAAAAGAAGAATGGTCAAATATGCATTTGCATTAACTTTAGATATCTAAACAATGCTTGTCCAAAAGATGAGTTCCATACAACATTCAGAACTCATATAGGGATTTTCTATTACACGATCATGTCATTCAATCTTAAAAACATTGGAGCTACTTATCAAAGAGCTATGACTAGAATATTCGATGACTTGACTCATAATCAAGTTTAATGCTATATTGATGATTTAGTCATTAAAAGAAAAAAAAAGATCATTTCTATGATTTACAGGTCATTTTTTAGCGATTGTGCCACTATAACTTAAATATGTTCCTCTGAAGTGTGCCTTTGGAGTGACTTCAAGGAAATTCTTAAGATTTGTAGTGCGGCATTATGGGATATAAATTGATCGAGAAAAGGTAAAAGCCATTATATAAATTCCACTACCTAGAAGTCTTACACAACTGAGATCATTCTAGGGAAGGCTTACATAACTAAGGAGATTCATATCAAATTTATCTAAAAGGTGTCAACCCTTTGCAGTATCATTGAAGAAAGATTCCAAATTTATTTGGGTTGAAAAATGCCAGGGTGCCTTCAAAAACCTAAACCAATATTTAATGAATCCTTCTATTTTGGCTTGCCTAATTTCGAGAAAGCCATTAATTCTATATACTGTAGCTATGGAAGAATCTCTTGGGGATTTATTAGCTCAAACAAATGAAGATGGAAAGGAAAATGCCCTTTATTATCTAAGTCACAGGCTCATCCCAATGGAAAAGAATTATCCTCCTATTAAAAAATATTGCTTAGCCTTAGTTTTTATCGCTCAAAAACTAAGGCATTATATACTTTCTCATAAGGTCAACCTAATTTCAAGGGCGAATCCTTTGCAATATCTCATGACCCATCCAACGTTGTCTGGTCATTCAGCATGATGGTCAGTGATTTTATTGCCATTTGAGATCACTTATATTCTTCTTCGTGCTATAAAAGGACAAATAGTAGCAGATTTACAAGCAGCACAACCTATGCTTGAAGGGTCTTCTTTAAATGATGACCTCCCAGATGAACAGATTAAATCATTGGAAATTGAACCTAATGCCACCTAGGAATTATACTTTGATAGTGCATCATCATCAAGAAAATATAAAGAGTCAAACTCATCTATCCTAGGGAAGGGAAGGATTGGGTTTATCTTTATAACCCAAAAAAAAAAATGATGAGATATTTTTAGCATCGCTGAGCCTTGTACAAATAACAATGAAGCTGAATATGAGGCTCATATTATTAGTTTAGAGCTGGAATCCTTATGAAAATTAAAAATATAAAAATATTTGAAAATTCCTAACTAGTTATAAACCAAGTAACCGAAATCTACAAGGTTTTGCACCCAAAGCTCTTCAATAATCATCAATATACAATGAAACTACTTGAAAATATTCCATATGTACCCCTGTGTAGAATATCTCACAAAGTGAATTCAATAGCAGAAGCTTTGGCTAAACTAGCCAAAATCACATGCCTAGAGAAAGAATCAATTTCTGTAGAAGTTCAAAATCAACAAGTTTTGCCTCCTATAGATTTAGATTACATTAATAGGAAAGAAGAAATGCAAAGAATAGCCACTCTTACCGAAGGTAAAATAGAATGTGATTAGAGGCAACCGTTTTCTTCCTAAAAATAAATCATTTACAAATCAAATAAAGAAACGTGCTTTATCTTATGCATTATTTAATAATTCTTTGTTTTGTAGGTCATTCCACCAAATGTGGCTTTGTTGTTTAAATAAATTGGAAGCCCATAAGGTTGTAACTGAGATACACTCTAGATTATGTGGAGCACACCAATCTGGGCCCGAAATGAAATTAAAGTTCAAAATACTTGGGTATTATTGGTCATCGATGCTAAATGACTGCATGGAAGTTGCACATCATTGTCATTAGTGCCAAGTACATGGTGTGGTATTACATCAACCACCCAATGTATTACACCCCACATTTGCCTCTTGGCCTTTTGAGAGTTGGGGTATCGACATCATAGGGCCTATTGATCCTCCTTCCTCAAAAGGACATCGTTTCATTTTTGCTACAACGAATTATTTTTCTAAATTGGCTGAAGCAGTAGCACTGAAAGAGGTTAAGGCATATCATGTGTTGAAATTCTTTTAGGAAAATATCATATATCGATTTGGCATTCCTCGATAAATGATATCCGACAATGGTCCGTCCTTTAGATCCACAAAAATAAATCACTTTATGGCTAGACGTAAAATTGATTGGAGATACTCGACCATCTATCACTCTAGGGAAAATGGACTGGCCGAGGCATTTAATAAAACATTGGTAAGAATTCTAAAGATGTCACTTGATGAAAATAACTGTCAATGGCATGAAAAGTTGGTTGAAGCCTTATGGGCCTATCGGACCACATATAGGACACTAACTCAGTCTTCACCATATGCTTTAGTTTTTTGGAACTAAAGCTATTCTTCCATTAAAAGTGCAACTATCTTCATTGAGAATAGCTTTTAATAGTAATGTTACGACATATCAAAATCATAAAATTTGCATGGAAGAACTTGAAAATATTGAAGGAAGACGATTAGAAGCTCAACAAAACCTTGAACTATACCAATCACGTATGGTTCAAACACATGACAAATTGGTGCGTCCTAGAACTTTCCAAGTAGGAGACTTGGTCTTGGTTCTTAGACAACCAATTTTGGAAAAAGCCTATGGAGGAAGTTCTTACCAACTTATTACCTGTGATGGTGAACGCTTAAATAAGGATCAATAAAAAGATGTTACCTAAATAAATATTATGTGTAACTTGTAATTTATTGCAAATAAAGATCAATAAAATAAAAGCTTACTTATCTTTGTTGTTTTTTCTTCAACTTATATCATTTATCTAGAATATTGTGAACTCATTTGCAAATGTATTTGGAAATGGACTTCCTATCACCCTTCATTGGTTAGGCAAATTAAGCAAGGATTACGTCCATGAGACTTTTACTTATTAGTCAAAATTTTTGAGGGTTAGGAATTAAGTCACTTTAAACCCTTATCCTCATTTATGTCATCTATAGGTTAGGAGCAAGCCCTTTGTGGCACCTTTCCTATACCTACCATGGGTGGGGAGAAAGCCATTCATGGCACCTTTCTCATGTCCTTCTGGGTTTGGTGTAAGCCTTTATACACCATTTCCATGAAAAACTATCTTTGTAGGTTTGGAGAAAGACCTTCATGACACCATTCCTACTTTCCATAGGTTGGGAGCAAGCCCTTTGTGACACCTTTCCTATACATGACTTGAGATGGGAGAAAGCCCTTTATGGCACCTTTCTAATGTCCTTCTAGGTTTAGAGTAATCCTTCATGCACCAATCTCATGAAAAACTATCTTTGTAGGTTTGGAGGAATTGGGAGCAAGCCCTTCATGGCACAATTCCAACTTTCCATAGGTTGGGAGCAAGCCCTTTGTGACACTTTTCCTATAAATGACTTGAGATGGGAGCAAGCCCTTTGTGGCACCTTTCTCATATCCTTCTGGGTTTGGAGTAAGCCATTGTGCACCATTCCCATAGGTTTAGAGCAAGCCCTTCGTGGCCCCATTCCTATTGTGTACATGTTAGGATCAAGTCATCGAAGACCCCTTTCATGTTACACAAGCTATTTATGTTTGATCAAGTCTCCATAGACCCCTTCCTAATAACCAGAAAGAAATAAGTCCCCTAGTTGACATTCTTTCTAAACATATACGAGTATGTCCCCCAGTTGGCTTCCTATCCAAATATAGAGGATTTAATAATGTCTTTAAAGACCCCTTTCCTATTTTCAACTAATTAGGTTGGATCATGCCCTTAACGGCCCCATCTAATTAGCTAATCACATAGGAGTAAGTCCCCCAGTTGGCATCCTATTTCAAACTCTGAGGATTGGATCACGTCTTTAAACTCCCATTTCCTCTTTTCATCTAGTTAGGATGGATCATGCCCTTAATGGCCCCATCTTATTAGCTAATCACATAGGAGTAAGTCCCCTAGTTGGCATCCTATTTGAAATTCTAAGGATTGGATCATGTCTTTAAAGACCCTTTTCTTCTTTTTAGCTAATTAGGATGGATCATGCCCTTAACGGCACCATCTTATTAGCTAATCACATAAGAGTAAGTTCCCTTCTTGGCATACTATTTCAAACTCTGAGGATTGGATCATATCTTTAAAGACCCCTTTCCTCTTTTCAGCTAATTAGGATGGATCATGCCTTTAATGACCCCATCTTATTAGCTAATCACATAGGAGTAAGTCCCCTAGTTGGCATCATATTTCAAATTCTGAGGATTGGATCATGTCTTTAAAGACCCCTTTCTTATTTTTAGCTAATTTGGATAGATCATGCCCTTAACGACCCCATCTTATTAGCTAATCACATAGGATTAAGTCCCCCAGTTAGCATCCTATTTCAAATTCTTAGGATTGGATCATGTCTTTAAAGACCACTCTCCTCTCCTTGGCTAATTAGGATGGATCATGCCCTTAACGACCCCATCTTATTAGCTAATCATATAGGAGTAAGTCCCCAAGTTGGCATCCTATTTCAAAATTCTGAGGATTGGATCATGTCTTTAAAGACCCCTCTCCTCTTTCGAGTTAATTAGGCTGGAACATGCCTTTAATGACCCCATCTTATTAGCTAATCACATAGGAGTAAGTCCCCCAGTTGGCATCCAATTTCAAAACTTTTGGGGATTGGTTAATGTTTTTAAAGACACCTTTCCTTTCTTCAGCTAACTAGGATGGGTGATGCCCTTAATGGCCCTATCTTATTAGCTAATTGCATAAGAGTAAGTCCCCTACTTGGCATCCTATTTTAAAATTATAAGGATTGGATCATGTCTTTAAAGACCCCTCTCCTCTCTTTAGCTAATTAGGATGGATCATGCCCTTAACGACCTCATGTTATTAGCTAATCAAGTAGGAGTAAGTCCTCTAGTTGGCTTCCTATTCAAACTTTTGAGGATTGGAATCAAGCTGTTGAAGGCCCCATTTCTTTAGACTAGTCAAATAGTATTAAGTCCATGTGACCCCTATTTAGTAGTCGAAGTGTTGTGGATTAGGATCAAGCTTTTCAAGCCTCTTCTCCCAGCATAGCTGTTTAGGTTGGATTCAAGTCTTTAAGACCCATTCCAAATAGCTGACCAGATAAGCATAAAACCCCAAGTGGTATCTTTTTCTGGTTAAAAACACCAAGTAGTTTATATTAGGAGTAAGTGTCCACATTGGCATCCTTTCCAACTACCACTCTTAAGTAAGACCAAGTCACCTAAAGGCATCTTCCTTAAGTATAGTGATTGTATTAGGATTAAATTATTCTTTGGGTGCACTCCTAATGGCATTCCTATGCATCGTAGAACTTAATGGAATTAAGTTTCTAGGAATGAATCACCCTCCAAAATAAGTATAGGCACACACATGCCTATCTTTCACAGTCAAATCCAAACTGAAATGTTAAATCAAAAATCAAAATCATGAATTGGAACCCCAAGTTTATGCTTGTATGTTGATCAATCCGGTCAACACCAATATGTGAAGTGTATTCTGGCTGATCCACTACACATATTAGGGGTCCATTTATTTTCCTTAGTTTTGAATGATGTTAATATTAAATTAAAACCCATAATTTGGATGTTCTAAGTTTAATTAGGAACCTCCTAATTTAGTACTTAGGATACTACACTTAGTGTCCTAAGGAATCAACTTAAATTTTTAATTTGGATTAACTCAAATCAAATCCAATTAATTCAAATTGAAATTTAATTGGAATAAAATTCAAAATCAATTAATTAAACTCTAAATCAATTAATCATCAATCCAAGATGACTAGAATCCAAATTAAATTTAATTTCAAAACACCATTGGATTGATTTTGAATTAGAACAAGTTTGAATTAAGGCATTTGATTTGGACTCAAACTCCAACCCAAATCAAATGGATTCCAACATAAACTCAAAATGGGCAGCATATATTAGTCTAGGGTTATGTGATTATGCCATTAACCATAAATCAATAAACTAAAAAAAATGAAATGAAAATCAAAGGGAAGAAGGGAAATCAAAATTTCCTTCTACACCCTTGACAACACCTCTACCCATGCCAAGCCATCCACCTCTAGATGGTTGCCTTCAAGTGAAGGCAGGCAATCAAGCAAGCAAAAGCCAACAAGGATTTGGCTTCTCCAAGGGAAGGAAAGAAATAGAGAAAGAGAGGAGGAGAGGTTTGTCCAAAATGGAAGCAAAGCAAGGGAGGCAAGATTCCTTTTCCAATTGATTCCAAACTACTCACCAGAGCTAAAGAAGGTGCTTCCAACTTCGTTCCCAGCATTTGGGCACTGGCAAGGAGGGAATCAAGCAAAATCAAACCCCTCCAATGGTAAAATCCAAAGGAGGGGATTTCAGGACAAATTGAAGTCACAAACACGTTCTATGGCTCGAGGCGATCCAAATCAAGCCCTCACTTGACTTGTTTTGTGATGGAAAGTTGGAGAACGGTCAAACACATTGAGGCCAAAATCCATGGTGGTCAAGGGAGCTATCCACGATGAGACAAGCCACTAAACTCTGGCCATAAGCTCCTTGCATAGATCTGAAGCTAATGGAGTCAATCTCGCCGCCGAAGACTGCTAGAATCGAGGTTCGGCATCAACGCACCATGATTTCTCTTTGCGGTTTTTAGTTTAGAGTTTTGTGAAAGAAGTTGGATCCTCAAATGGATCCAACCATATGGATCGATCCTAATTCGATCGATCATTTGGGGATCAAAATTGGGAGGTAATTCACCATCGATCACAGCCGGTTGAGGGAAAACTATCAACGACGATCCACATTCACCGCTTAGGGTTGGAGATGATCTCTAGACCATCTGATCCTTCTATTTGGATCAGACAGTCAAGATCTAGGAGAATGATCTAATTTTTCTCTCTTAGGGATCGCGAGAATGATTCGGAGCATCTGATTCGTGATTGGACGGTCCAGATCAAAGCGTGTTTTGGCCTTGCCTGACGCGGATACCACGCAGCTCCATGTGGATCAACCCACACATGCCATGCAGCAAGACGCACCACATAGGCACGTGACATGCGGCCCGTCGCGTCGCATGGACCCCGCTACCTAAAATCCATTAAAATTCATTAAAACTGATTAAAAAATTAATTAAAATTAACAGAAACTTCTAAAAATCATAGAAAAATAAATACAAATCAAAAAATACAAATAAAGGCTCTATGGATTCGTCTTGATGAGATGAATCCATGGAAATTAAAATCTCTAAATTTTATCAGGTATTTTTGCCTTAATTTGGGCTTAATTAAAAAATATTAAACCCTAATTACTCTCTAACCACAACTCCAATTGATTTGACACTTTGAGGAAATGAAATTAAGTATGAAATACACTAATAATCATGATTTAATTCAATGTATTTAATTGAAATTAAAAATTTAAATACCTAATTCTCAAATTAATAAGATAAATTAATTTTTAATGAAATAATTAATGAAATTGAATCAAATATCCTTAAATCAACCTAATAGACCTTAATGAACATCAGAACACTAATTAAACTCATCTAAACTTAATAAATCACTAATTGACTTAATTAAATAATTAATTGCAATAATTAAATCAAATAATTAACAAGAGTTTAATTAAATCATAATAAATTAACCTATTAACAAAAATTATGAATAAACCCTCATTAGAAAGGTATTTCAGTAAGGAATCAATGAAAAATAAAATCCTTAATTGAATCTCATTAAATTAGGCTTAATTTAGGTTAAAATAAAATAATTAAAATCCTAATTACTCTATAATTATAAATATAATCATGATGAAACTTTAGACATTTGAAATTGACATGTAGCCCCACTTGGCAGAAAATTTTCAATCTCAATTGATCTCTGGATTAGGAGTTATTAAATTTCTAACTCCTTAGGTCAATGTTAATCAAGTATTGGGTTAAGGAAATTGATTAATCCATTAAATTAAATGGTCATTCAAATCAATCTTAATCAAACATAAAAAAATTATTAAGGAACTTCTGTAAATATCCTAAGTTAAGAAATTGATCAATTTCAACCTAAAGTTAATAAAACTCCTAATTAAGTTAAATTAAGAATTGGAAACCATTAACACTTTCAAAAATCATTAATATCCAATTTAATTAATCTAAAAATGAATTCAAATTTAAGATTATTTAGATTGAAGTAAATGAGACTAACATAACTTAATCTAAATCTCAAATCTAAATTTCTTAAACAAATGAAATAATTCAAATCAAACTAAGTTAGAAATTTAACTAAAGTGAATATAAATCTTAATCTAAATACATTAGGTTAATCCAACATGAACTAAATCAATGTAAGTCAACATAAACCAAACAAAAGTAAACCAAATCAAATGAAACAAAATAAATCATATCAAAAGAGTAAACGAAATGAATCAAATCCAACTTGATTAAAGAAAAGAAAAGAAACAAAACCACTCAAAACATAAATAACATCAAAAGGATGAATTAGGATACTTAAGGATCTTAGTTAGACTTTTTGGAAACTTCATTAGGATTTAGGATGTGAAATAAAATTAGTTTCACCTAAAACTGAAATTCATTCTATTTCACATTGTGAAAAACCTAAATATTACTTTAACCAAATAAAATGAACATAAAAAATGGGAATTAAACCACTAAACCATTTGAATTGAAACCAACCAATGGTAAAAATTAAACAAATTCAAATTTTAAATTTAAACTTAAACTTAAAGGAGCTTAGCAAAGCTTTGCCACACAAACCCCTCTTTTACACACACTAGATCATTTTGGTCATGGACTCTAGATCTAGGTTAGATCATTCTATGGTTTTTTTTCTATGTTATGTTATGTTGTGCTTCACATGTATGTGTGGTATAATTCTTTAGACTGGATGTCTAGGCTTATTTTCTTGTTAGACTAGATGGTAGGATGATCTTTTTAGATTTAACATTAATTTCTACAGGGGACTGTGTTAAGGGGATCGCTGTCATAAATAAAATTATAAAATTATTATTTGCTTGTAGGTGCTGAAAAATCCCTTAACATAGTCCATAGGATAGGTGGGCTTGGTAAGCAACTAATGCTAAGCTCATATGTTTGTGAATTATAAATTTTTGTGTGTTGTTTCTATTTCTTAACATCTATTTTGTAAGGCTTAGGACTTCATTTTGAATTTTAAAAGGTAAATTTGAGCTTAGAATTAGGTTAGGATGTATGGGGTCTAGGATTAGCAGGAGCTGACCCTACGAGGAGATGGTGTAGTGGTCCCCTGTGGAGCCCGATGGATGTCCCTGAAGAAGGTGACTTTCCTGGAAAGAAGATCCATAGATCTATACTTGAAGTTCTAGGTCGGGTTGTATAAGGGCGAACTTGTTTTTCTTTCTTTTGGTGTATGTATACCCATTTGCATTGGCATATTTTTATTAATTTAACTTGGCTTGATTTATTTTGTGTGTGCAATAGAAACAACATGTTTTTCCTAGGTTTCTTTATGTGATTGTGGTTATGCTATGATGAATGCATGGATGTAGGCTCATAGGATAAACTAAATTTTCTACCCAATGAAATAAATCAAAACATAAAAATAAAAATAACTCATTATATAAAAGCCTAGGCATTAAATCAAGATAATAAAATATTTAGCAACCCCTTAGCTGGAAGTTTAATATCATGCATACTCATCTTATTTCACTCTTATTAATGGAGGGCATCCATCTTTGCCAGAGAAAATAGGTTTAACCTTTGAGAGCCTATGATGGAAGAACACCTCTTTACCTTTTGATTTGACCCATAATAATTTCTAATTGCATGACATTAGGCATAAAATGCATACTCATGGCCTAAAATAAATCTTGAGTCAAAATTTATTAAAATATAAAAAATGTACATTAATTAGATGCATCTTTATACCCTACATGATCTTAGGGATAAAGGAGTGAGTCTAGGTTCATAGATTTATTTCCTAAAAATACAACAATTGAGCCATCTTGCATTCATATGACTTGATTTCATGAATTTAAAATGTGCATCGATGGTGTTAGCTGGCAGCCTTCTCCAGGTAGGTTGTAAGTCCAGAAGAGTCAGGGATAGGCTAGTTCCCTCAAGTGAGGGAATGCCCAATGATTCCCAAAGATAGAACTAAGTCGAGCATCCAACATGTGTCAGGAGCGATTGTAGACTAGGTTCTGAAGCATTCTTTTTAGGAATAAATCTTCAACCCTAGGCATTTCTGCAATCTTGTGCTACTAGAATCTAAACCCTAGATTTCTAAGAAAAAGACAAATCAAAATCTAAAATTAAATCTCAAAGTTGAAGCCTAATCATAGGATTCTCCTAGGTATCCCAGTTTAATATACATTTCCTACTCTTTCCCATTTGACTCTTAAAAATAACTCTCTCTAATTTGGACCTCTTATAATTGAATTTTCCAAAAATCAATCCTTTGAAAGCTACCTTAGTAGTCTTTAGGAATAACCACTTATTTCTTTAATCAAGAGCATTCTTAGGAAGATACCCTTCCTAAGATGTAATTAACTATAGAGGCTTGCCTTTATAGAGAACAATGATCTCAAGATAAAATAAACCCTGTTATACTTTTCCATACAATCTAAGGAAAAATACTGAGGTACACGAAAGACCCATTAGCCTTAGGAGTCTTTTATTGAAATAACCGAATCTATTATAGGAGAGCATGTTTATCTTTTGAGAAAATATGTTTATTCCTCAATGTCATATTTGCTCATCTAAATAAAATATTCCTAAACTCTATGTGGTGTCATCTCTTTCCTCTATTATAGAGAAACACCAACATATTTTCTAGCGACTTTGTTAGGGAGTGGTTCCTCTCTCCATCTTTAAAGATAAGTAGTTATTTCTATATATCGATAATGTACAAGTGCCACTCACTGATCAGGACTGCCTTTCTTTTCATTGGATACCTCTCCATTCATTCTTGGTTGAGCCTATCCAACATCCTAAATAAAGGTTCTAGAACTCTTTGTTTGTCACAGTTAAACGATTAGGTCCTAGAACCGAACCTTGAAAGAAAAATATGTGAAAAATCCTAATATTGCCTGACACTTCCTAATGGGCCAAAAGTATATATTTTGACTAAATGTTAGTTCTTTTATATTTTTATTCTTATAATAAAATTTTCTTTCTTCTTGTAAAATAGAGTAAAATGGTTGGACAGCTGATTTTCACTGCTACTTCTGGCATTCACTTTGTTATAAATAGGATTGCTAGTTGTCCTCCTTGCCCCTTTTTGTATCTTGAAAAAAAAACTATAAACAACTGAATAGGGAATCCTAGGGTAGGCTTCACCAAACCCTTCGTAGGATCCCTATGTCTTCTTCTTTTCATTAAAGAAGAACTATTAAGGATCATGAAGCAACATGATTCACAGAGCTTGTCATATCAACTTTTAGGAGGACCTGCCACCTCTCACCATAAAACAAGAGGGAAGGTAGTCATCTCTGATAGGAGGAGTCATTCCTATCCTGTGCCACCAGTGTTAGAGCAGTACCCTCGCCCTACACACTCATTAAAATGGCAAGTCTATATTAGGTAGGGCAAGGGTACTGCTCTAACACTGGTGGCACAGGATAGGAATGACTTTTCCTAGAGAGAAAGATAGGCAAGTCTATATTAGGAATAAACATTCAATAAATATGACAGGGAAGTCTATATTAACAAAATACGGTATTAAGGAAAAAATATATTATCTCAAAAGATAAACATGCTCTCCTATAATGGATTTGGGCATTTCACTAAAAGACTCCTAAGGCTAATGGGTCTTTCGTGTACCAGAGTATTTTCCCCTGAATTACTTGGAAAAGTAGAACAATGTTTATTTTAATATATGATCATGGTTCCCTATAAAGGCAAGCCTCTATAGTTAATTACATCTTAGAAAGGTTCTCTTCCTATGAATACTCTCGATTAAAGAAATAAATGGTTATTTCCAAAGACTGCTAAGGTACCTTTCAAAGGGTTGATTTTTGGAAATCAATTGGGAGTGGTCCAAATTGGAGAGAGTTATTTTCAAGAGTCAAATGGGAAAATGTAGAAAATGCTTATTGATACTGGTATGCCTAGTAGGCATTTAACTATCCTATGATTAGGCATCAAATTTGGGATTTAATTTTAAATTTTGAGTTTATCATTTTCTTAGAAATCTAGGGCTTAGATTCAGACAAGATTGTAGAAATTCCAAGGGTTGAAAACTTATTCCTAAAAAGGATGCTTCAGAACCTAGCCTATGAGCACTTCTGACACATGTCAGATGCTCGACCTAGTTCTATCCTTGGGAATCATTGGCCATTCTCCTCACTTGAGGGAATGAGCCTATCCCTGACTCTTCTAGACTTACAACTTGCCTGGAGAAGGCTACCAGCTAACCCTACCTAAGTGCATTTTAAATTCATGAAGATAAGTCATATGAATGCAAGATGGCTGGGCTATTGCATTTTTTAGGAAGGAAATCTATGAACATAGACTCACTTCCTAATCCCTAAGATTATGTAGGGTATGAAGATGCATCTAACTAATGCATATTTTTTAGATTTTTATGATTTTTGATTCAAAATTAATTTTAGGCCATAGGTATGCATTTTATGCATAATGTCATCCAATTATAAATGGTTATGGGCCAAATCAAAAGGGAAAGAGGTTTTCTTCCATCATAGGCTCTAAAAGGTTAAGCCCATTCTCTCTAACAAAGATGGAAGCCCTCCCTTAACAAGAGTGAAATAAGATGATTATGCATGATGTTAAATATCTAGCTAATGGGTTACTAAATATTTTATTATCTTGATTTAATGCCTAGGCTTTATTTGAGGTTATGAGTTGTATTTATTTTTATGTTTCGATTGATTTAGTTGGGCAAAAAATTTTGTTTATCCTATGAGCGTACATCCAGGCATTCATCACAGCATAAACATAGCACCAAAATAAACCTAGGAAAATCATGTTATTTTTATTATGCACCCAAAATAAATCAAGCCAAATTAAATTAATAAAAAGAGGCCAATGCGGTCGGGTACAGCTGTACACCCTTGAAGAAAGAAAATGGGCAGCTGAGTTCTAGCTTTATACAACCCAACCTAGAACTACAAGTTTAGATCTATGGGTCTTCTTTCTAGGAAAGTCTCCTTCTTCAGGGACCTCCATCGGGCTCCATAGGGGACCACTGCACCATCTCTTGGTAGGGTCAACTCTTGCTAATCCTAAACCCCATAGATCCTAACCAAATTCAAAGATCAAATTTACATTTTAAGATTCAAAAAGTAATCCTACGCCCTGCAAAATAGATGTTAGGAAATACACACAACAGTTATATTTTTAAACATATGAGCTCAACATTAGTTGCTTGCCAAGCCCACCTGTCCTGTGGACTATGTTAAGGGATTTTTAGTACCGGCAAGCAAACTATAATTTTATAATTTTTATTTATGACAGCGATCCCTTTAACATAGTCCCCTGCTGAAAATAGTGTTAATTCTAAAAAGGGAGCCCTACCATCCAATCTATCGAGCAAACAAACCTAGACATCTAGTCTAAAGTAATACACCACATAGACATGTGAGCACAGCACAACATGTCACAGAAGATTAAAGAAAAATCAAAGAACGATCTATCCAAGATCTAGAGTCTATGACTTAAATGATCTAGTGTGTATAAAAGAGAGGTTTGTGTGGCAAGGCTAAAGCTAGGCTCTTTTAAGTTCAAGTTTTAATTTGAAGTTTAAATTTTGGCATGAACAACACCTTGCTAGTGATGAGATGGTTGGGGAATGGTGTTAAACATCCTCTCTAGCCCCGAGGAATGTTTTAGAGTCAATTGGGAAAGGAGTTATGATTTCTATCCTTTGTTTCAATGTTTGCCGATTCTCCCCTTCTCTTCTTCTCCTTTCTTTATCTTCTTCTTCCCTTGTTTCCCCCTTTATTCCCTTAGTTGCTTCTTTAATGGCCTACCTTCATTTGAAAGCAGCCATCCTCATAAGAGGTGGCTATGTTTTTTTGCATAAGAAGAGGTGGAAAAAAGGAAATTTGGATTTCCCTTCTTCTTTTTTATTTTTATGGATTATGGCATCATGACATAGCCCTAAACTAATGTGTGCTACCCATTTTGAGTTTATGTTGGAATACATTTGATTTGGGTTGGAGTTTGAGTCCAAACTTGATCTAATTCAAAATCAATTTAAAGGTGCTTTGAAATTAAATCTAATTTGGATTTTAATCATCTTGGATTGATGATTAATGGATTGTTGATTTGATTAATTGATTTTGAATTTTGTTTCAATTAAATTTGAATTTGAATTAATTAGATTTGATTTGAGTTAATCCAAATTGAAAATTTAAGTTGATTCCCTAGGACATTAAGTGTAGTATCTTAAGTACTAAATTAGGAAGTTTCTAATTAAAATTAGAACCTCCAAATTGCTAATTTTTAGTTAATATTAACCTCATTCAAAAATGACGTAAACAAATGGACCCCCAATATGCATATTGGATCAGCCAGAATACACTACACATATTGGTGTTGACCGGATTGATCAACATACAAGCAAAACTTAGGGTTCCAATTCATGATTTTGAATTTTGATTTAAAATTCTGTTTTGATTTTGATTGTGAAAGATAAGTATATGTATACCTACCTTTGTTTTGGAGAGTGATTCATTCCTAGAAACTTAACTTCATTAAGTTCTAGGATGCATAGGAATGTCATTAACTATGGACCCAAAGAATAGTCTAATCCTAATGCAATCACTATGCTCAAGGAAGATGCCTTCAGGGGACTTTTACTTGAGAGTGGTAGTTGGAAAGGATGCCAATTTGGACACTTATTCCTAATCCAAACCACCTTATATTTTTAACCCAAAAAAGATACCACTAGGGGTTTTACTCTTATATGGTTAGCTATTAGGAAGGGGTCTTAAAGACTTGAATCCAACCTAAATAACTATGCTAGGGAGAAGTAGCTTGAAATGCTTGATCCTAATCTGCAGCACTTCGACTACTAAATAGGGGTCACATGGACTCAATATTATTTGAGTAGTCCAAAGAAATGGGGTCTTCAATGCCTTGATTCCATTCCTCAGAAATTTGAATAGGAAGCCAATTGGGGGACTTACTCCTATGTGATTAGCTAATAAGATGGGATTGTTAAGGGCATGATCCATCCTAGTTGGATCAAGAGAGGAGAGGGGTCCTTAAAGACATGATCCAATCCTCAAAATTTTGTCATAAGGGTAGGGGTCTTTAAAGACAAGATCTTAACCTTAATCATTGAATAGGATGCCAACTGGGGGACTTACTCCTATGTGGTTAGCTAATAAGATGGGGTCATTAAGGGCATGATCCATTCTAATTAGTAAAATAGGAGAGGGGTCCTTAAAGGCATGATCCAATCCTTAAAATTTTGACTTAAGGATCATTTGAATAGGATGCCAACTAGGGACTTACTCCTATGATTTTAGCTAATAAAATGGGGCTATTAAGGGCATGATCCATCCTAATTAGCTAAAGAGAGAGAAGAAGGGTATTTAAAGACATGATCCAATTGTTAGAATTTAAAATAGGATGCCAACTTGGGGACTTACCCTTATGTGATCATCTAATAAGATGGAGCTGGTAAGGGCATGATCCATCCTAATTAGCGGAAGAGAGGAAATGAGTCTTTTAAGACATGATCTAATCCTCAAAAGTTTTGAAATAGGATGCCAATTGGAGGACTTACTCCTATGTGATTAGCTAATAAGATGGGGCCATTAAGGGCATGATCCATCCTTCTTAGCTAAAGAGAGGAAAGGGGTCTTTAAAGACATGCTCCAATCCTCATAATTTGAAATAGGATGCCAACTAAAGGACTTACTTCTATGTGATTAGCTAATAAGATGGGGTCATTAAGGGCATGATCAATCTTAATTAGCTGAAAAGAGGAAAGGGGTATTTAAAGATATGATCCAATCCTCAGAATTTGAAATAAGATGCCAATTAGAGACTTACTCCTATGTGATTAGCTAATAAGATGGGGCCTTTAAGGGCTTGATCCATCCTAATTAGCTGAAAAGAGGAAAGGGGTCTTTAAAGACATGATCCAATCCTTAAAATTTGAAATTGAATGTGAATTACGGGACTTACTCTTATGTGATTAGCTAATAAGATGGGGTCGTTAAGGGCATGATCCATCCTAGTTAGCTAGAGAGAGGAGAGGGGTCCTTAAAGACATGATCTAATCCTTAAAATTTGAAATAGGATGCTAGCTGGGGGACTTACTCCTATGTGATTAGCTAATAAGATGTGGTCATTAAGGGCATGATCTATTCTAGTTAGCTGAAAATAGGAAAGGGGTCTTTAAAGATATGATCCAATCCCCAGACTTTGAAAATAAGATGCCAATTGGGGGACTTACTCTAATGTGATTAGCTAACAAGATGGGGCCATTAAGGGCATGATTCATCCTAGTTAGCTGAAAAGAGGAAAGGGTCCTTTAAAGTCATGATCCAATCCCTAATTTGAAATAGGATTCCAAGTGGGGGAGTTACTCCTATGTGATTAGCTAATAAGATGGGGTCGTTAGGGGCATGATCCATTCTAATTAGCTAAATAGAGGAGAGGGGTATTTAAAGACATGATTCAGTCCTCAATATTTGGAATAGGATGCCAACTGGGGGGCATACATCTATGTGATTAGCTAATAAGATGGTGTTGTTAAGGGCATGATCCATCCTAATTAGCTGAAAAGAGGAAAGGGGTCTTTAAATACATAATCCAATCCTCAAAATTTGGTATAGGATGCCAACTAGGGGACTTACTCCTAGTTTATGAGAATGGTGCACAAAGGCTTACTCCAAACTCATAAAGAAAGTTAAGAGAAAAGTGTCATAAAAGGCTTGCTCCCAACCTATAGGTGATATGGTTGAGGAAAAGGGGTCAAAGTTATTCCTAATCCCCAAAAGTTTTGACTAATAAACAAGAGTCTCATGGACTTAATCCTTACTTGATTAGTTTAACTTGATGAAAGGGTAACAGAATGTCCATCTCCAGATACATTTGAAAATGAGTTCACAACATTCAAGATAAGAGACACATGTTGAAGCAAAAGAAATAAAGAGAAGTAAGCTTTTATTTTATTGATCCTTATTTGGCAACAAATTACAAGTTACACATAATATTTCTTTAAGAAACGTCCATTGATTATTGGTATTGGACGTTCACCATCACAGGTAATAAGCTGGTAAGAACCACCTTCATAGGCTTTTTCTACTACAAATGGTCCTTCCCATGTTGGCTTGAATTTACTGTTGATCCTTCAATAAACCAAAAATTTGTGATCTAAGAACCAAGACTTGTCCTACTTGGAAAGTTTTATGATGCACCATTTTGTCATGTGCTTGAACCATACATGATTGGTACAGTTCAAGGTTTTGCTGAGCTTGTAATCATCTTCCTTCAATATTTTCAAGTTCTTCCAAGCAAATTTTATGATTTTGTTCTACCGTAACATTACTATTACTAGCTATTCTCAATGAAGGTAGTTGCACTTCTAATGGAAGAACTGCTTCAGTTACAAAAACTAAAGTATATGGTGAAGACTGAGTTGGTGTCCTATATGTGGTCTGATAAGCCCATAAGACTTCAGCCAACTTTTCATGCCATTGGCCTTTATTTTCATCAAGTATTTTATTAGAATTCTTACCAATGTTTTATTAAATACCTCAGCCAATCCATTTGCCCTAGGGTAATAGATGGTCGAGTTTTTCCTATCAATTTTATGTCTAACCATAAAGTTATTTATTTATGTGGATCTAAAGGACGAACCATTGTTGGATATGATTCGACGAGGAACGCCCAATCGATGTCTGACATTTTCCTAAATAAATTTCAACACACGATATGCTTTAACCTCTTTTAGTGGTACTGCTGCAGCCCATTTGGAAAAATAATCCATTGTAGCTAAAATGAAATGATGTCCTTTTGAGGAAGGAGGATCAATAGGCCCTATGATGTCAGTATCCCAACTCTCAAAAGGATGCAAGGCAAGTATAGGGTGTAATACATTGGGTGGTTGATGTAATACCACACCATGTACTTGACAGTGATGATAACGACATGCAAGTTCCATGCAATCATTTAACATCGATGACCAATAATATCCAAGTCTTTTGATCTTTAATTTTATTTTGGTCCCAGATTAGTGTGCTCCACACAATCCAAAGTGTATCTCACTCACAACCTTATGGATTTTGATTTGTTTAAACAACAGAGCCATATTTGGTCGAATAACCTATGCTACAAAGCATTATTAAAACATGCATAAGATAAAGCATGTTACTTAATTCGATAATTTCAATTGCAAAATGATTAGTGGATGAAATCCTTTCCATCCATACAGCTTGATCCCACTTAAGATCAAGTCCTCTTCAAAAATGACCAAATCTGAAACATTGGAAGAGAAATGGCAGGTCGTTAATAGCATACCTCGATCCGTGTAGTTTCAATAGGAGAAATTGACTCCAATAGCTTTGATTCTTTGGGAGATGATTGTGTGCCAAAGGAATTGAATCAATTCCTTGTAATTTGATTCTTAGACCAAGCTTCCTATCCTACCCATTGGCTTTGATGGTTTGCTCTATTTTCGGTGACTCGGGAAGTGGGGGAAGGTTCGTTTCCTCTTCATTTTTAGTGGGGAATATGATGGAATGGAAATATTAGGTTGTTAAATGATCCTTGTGCTTATTCCTCACTTGGATGAATACTATTGCTTTTATCTCACTCCTCTTTGGTCGATTTTGATGATGGAGGGTCTTGGAAGTTAGCTAATGTCCTCCTCTTCTATCCCACACTTGTCTAAGGTGAAGAGGTGGGAAGAAGGAAGAAGAAATTTGGCCTCTTCATTTCCTTTGCTTGCACTAGTCTCTCTCTAATTAGATTTTATGCAATAATGTAAGAAAAGTTTAAATGTCTTGATTAGGGATGTAAACCTTCATTAGAAAGGTTTGCGGAAGTCTCATCCCCATCCCATGTGATTTGGTTGGAAGTGGTAATCAAAATTTTGTTGGAATTAGTGCATTTGACTAACCCTTGGATAATTTGATTTAACACAATTTCATTATTTGATTAATGTTCAATCTAGTGTTAAACGATTATGCACTTAGTCATTAATAATTCTCCATGAGTTAGAAAATTATTAATTTCCAATTTTCAAAGTGCATTGGGTGTGTTGATCCATTTGGCTTTATGTATTTTGAATTGGATTTTTGGTTAAGTCAAATGACTTGCTTAACTTAATTAAGTGATATTTCATCTTTAATATGGTTAATCTATATAATTTGAATTGCACTATATTAACTAATTTTAATTTTAATTTTGGTTTAATCCATTTGATTTGGGTTGGATCTTGAGTCCAAATCAAATGTATTGATTCAAACTTGTTCTAATTCAAAATCAATACAAAAGTGTTTGAAATTAAATTCAATTTGGATTTTAATCATCTTGGATTGTTGATTAATTGATTTAGAATTTAATTAATTAATTTTGAATTTTCTTTTAATTCAATTTCAATTTTAACTAATTGGATTTGATTTGAGTTAATACAAATTGAAAATTTAAGTTGATTCTACAGGACACTAAGTGTAGTATCTTAAGTGTAGAATTAGAAGGTTTCTATTTGAAATTAGAACATTCTAATTATGAGTTTTAAGTTGATATTAACCTCATTCAAGTTAACATTGACAATTTATAAGAAATCTTGATCATGACCTTTTTGCTAAATTGCCCCAATATTCTGAGATTGAATGATATGACTCTATAGCAGAACATTCTTGTAAGGATTCTGAATGTCATATCATATGCTTTGAATTCTTCTTTTCTAGAATTATTTTAATTTGACAATTTCAGATAAGTTATCCTTAAGAAGGATAATCTTATGCATGAAAGCCCCATTTTTTTGAAATAAGGTATGGTTAGTATGAACCCATTTTCAAAGTAAAGATTCTATCTTGGTCCCAAGATGTGGGTCATATAATGATGTTAGCTAACCAAGAAGAATATTTTCTTCTCATATACAGCCATCATTTTCTAGCTTTTAATGTAGCAAAAATTTTTCTTTTCTTTTAGAATTTAACCAGAGTCATCAAGAGACTTTAGTTTATGGAAATGGCATCAAGCTTAAGTTTATAGACCGCTACATCTAGAGATCATTTCAATTTATTTCCAGACAAAGTATTCTTTAAACCTAAAAGATAGCTTGAGCAAGTCATCAATAGCTAGCTCATTAAAGAGTTAGATCATTGATATCAACTTTGTCAATTATGGAATTGGATTTTTTTTCAAATTCTAATGGTGCATCCCAAACATGAAGACTATAAATTGAAAGGGTGCATCCCAATATTTGGATCATATAGGGGTAAGTCCCCTAGTTGGTAGCTATTTCAAATTCTAAGGGTCGGATCATGTCTTTAAAGACCCCTTTCCTCTTTTCAGCTAACTAGGATGGATCATTCCCTTAATGATCCCATCTTATTAGCTAATCACATTGGAGCAAGTCCCCCAGTTGGCATCTACTTCAAATTCTGAGGATTGGATCATGTCTTTAAGGACCCCTCTCCTCTCTTCAGCTAACTAGGATTGATCATGCCCTTAACGGCCCCATCTTATTAGCTAATAACATAGAGTAAGTCCCCAAGTTGGCATCCTATTTCAAATTCTGAGTATTGGATCATGTCTTTAAAGAACGCTTTCCTCTTTTCAGCTAATTAGGATATATCATGCCCTTAATGACCCCATCTTATTAGCTAATCACATAGGAGTAAGTCCCCCAATTAGCATCTTATATCAAATTCTAAGGATTGGACCATGTCTTCAAAGGCCCCTTTCCTCTTTCAGTTAATTAGGATGGATCATGCCCATAACAGCACCACCTTATTAGCTAATGACATAGAAGTAAGTTCCTCAGTTAGAATCCTACTTCAAATTAAGAGGATTGGATCATGTCTTTAAGGACCCCTTCCCACTATTTAGCTAATTAGGATGGATCTTGCCCTTAATGGCCCCATCTTATTAGCTAATCACATAGGAGTAAGTCCCCTAATTGGCATGTTATTTCAAAACTTTTGAGGGTTGGAACATGTCTTTAAGGACCCCTCTCCTCTTTAGCTAATTAGGATGGATCTTGCCATTAACGACCCCATCTTATAAGCTAACCACATAGGTGTAAGTCCCCCAGTTGGCATCATATTCTAAATTCTGAGGATTGGATCTTATCTTTAAGGACCCCTCTCCTCTTCTTTTAGCTAATTAGGATGGATCATGCCCTTAATGGCCCCATCTTATTAGCCAATCACAAAGGAATAAGTCTTCCAGTTGGCATCCTATTCCATATTTTGAGGATTGGATCATGTCTTTAAAGACCCCACTCCTCTCTTTTTAGCCAACTCGGATGGATCATGCCCTTAACGGCCCCATCTTATTAGTTAATCATAGGGATCACTACCACTCTCAATAAAGAGTAATTCCCCTGAAGAAATCTTCTTTGAGTATAGTGATTGCATTAGGATTAGACCATTCTTTGGGTCCACTCCTAATAGCATTCCTCTTCATCCTAGAACTTAATGAAGTTAAGTTTCTAGGAATGAATCACACCTCCAAAACAAAGATAGGTATATATATACCTATCTTTCACAATCAAAATCAAAATAAATTTTAAATTGAAAATCAAAATCATGAATTAGAACCCCAAGTTTATGTTTGTATGTTGATCAATCTGGTCAACACCAATATGTGCAGTGTATTCTGGCCGATCCACTATACATATTGGGAGTCCATTTATTGACCTCATTTTTGAATGAGGTTAATATCAACTTAAAACATGTAATTAGGATATTCTAATTTCAATTAGAAATCTCCTAATTCAGTGCTTAGGATACTACACTTAGTGTCCTAGGGAATCAACTTAAATTTCAATTTAGATTAACTCAAATCAAATCCAATTAATTCAAATTGAAATTTAATTGAAACAAAATTCAAAATCAATTAATCAAATCAATAATAAATTAATCATCAATCCAAGATGATTAAAATCCAAATTAAATTAAATTTTAAGACACCTTTGAATTGATTTTGAATTGGATCAAGTTTGGATCAATGCACTTAATTTGGACTCAAACTCCAACCCAAATCAAATGTATTCCAAAATAAACTAAAAATGGGTAGCACACATTAGTCTAGGGCTATGTGATGATGCCATAATCCATAAAAATAAAAAAAGGAAGAAGGAAAATCTAAATTCCCTTTTTCCCACCTCTTCCCATGCAAAAAAACCAAGGCACCTCTTAAGAAGATGGCTACCTTCAAGTGAACGTAGGCCATTAAAGAAGCAATCAGGAAATCAAGAAAGTAAACAAGGAGAATTGGCTTCTCCAAGAAGAAAATCTAAAGAAAGAAAGCATAATTCCTTTCCCAATTGACCTCAAAACGTTCCTCAGGGCTAGAGAGGATGTTCAACACCTTTCCCCGGCCATCTCCTCGTCAGCAAGGTGTTGTTCATGCCAAAACTGAAGCCCTCTAATGGTGAAATCAAAGGGAGTGGGTTTCACCCCAAATTGAGGTCACCTACACATTCTAGGGCTGGAGGCGATCTAAATCGAGTCCTCACTCGATTCCTTCACCACCAAGAAGCCAAAGAATGACCAACCAACTCAAAACTGAAGCCCATGGTGGTCTAGGGAGCTATCCACGGTGAGACAAGCCACCAAACTCTAGTCACAAGCTCCTTGCATCGATTCGAAGCTAATGGAGTCAACCCTATCGTCAGAGTTTGCTGGAATTGAGGTTCACCATTAATGCACCTTACTTTTCCTTTAAAGCTTTTTGGTTTGGAGATTTTTGAAAGAAGTTGGAATGCCAAATGGATCCAACCATATAGATTGATCCCAATTCGATCACTGATCATTTTCGGATCATAATTGAGGTGTAATTCATCATTAATCACTGTTGGTTATGGGAAAACCATGAACAATGATTGACTTTCACTGCTTCGGGTAGGAGACAATCTTTGGACCATTCAATCATTTTATTAGGATCGGATAGTCCAAATTTAGGAGCACGATCTGATTTTTCTCCCTTAAGGATCGCGGGAATAATCAGGATCGTCTGATCCGCGATCGGACGGTCCAGATCAAAGCGTGTTTTGACCTTGGCTGATGCGGATGCCACACGACTCCTCATTGACCAACCCACATGTGCCACGCAAGGGACACACGACCTGTCTTGCCGTGTGGACCCCTCCCACTTAAAAGACATTAAATAATGGTTTTAAAATTAATAAAAATTAATAAAAACTTTTAAAAATCATAGAAAAATAAATAAAAATAAAAAATATAAATAAAGGTTCTATGGATTCATCTTGATGAGAGGAATTTATAAAAATTAAAATTTCCAATTTTTATTGAGTATTTTAACCTTAATTTGGGTTTAATTAAAAAATATTAAACCCTAATTACTTTCAAACCACTAATCTAATTAATATGAAACTTTGGGAAAATGAAACTAAACTTAAGACACACTCTCTAAAAAAATTTCATAATTTAATTCACTGTAATTTAAGAGAAATAGAATTTTCAATCCTAAACGCCTAATTTAATTAAATAAATTAAAATTAATGAACTTAATTTATGGAAATGATCTAAACAACCTTAAATAAACTTAATAAACCTCAGTGAAAATTAAAACATCATTAAAATTCAATCCTTAATGTGACCTAATTAACCAATTAAATGAATTAATTAAATCAAATAATTAACGAGATCTTAATTAAATCATAATAAATCAACCAATTAACTAAAAATTGTGAATGAACTCTCATTGGAAAGTTATTTTAGTGAGGAATCTATGAAAAATAAAATCTTTAACTAAATCCAATTAAATTAGGCTTAATTTAAGTTTTAATAAAATAATTAAAATCCTAATTAATCCCTAATTACAAACATAATCAAAATGAAATTTTGGTCATTTGAAATTGACAGGTAACCCCACTTGATAGAAAATTTTCCATCCCAATTGATCTCTGGATTAAGAGTTGTTAAATTTCTAAATCCTTAAGTCAATGTTAAAGAAATATTGGGTTAAGGAAATTGATTAATTCATTAAATGAAATGGTGATTCAAATCAATCTTATTGAAACATCATAAAACTAGTAAGGAACTTCTCTAAATATCCTAAGTCAAGAAATTGATCAATCTCAACCTAAAGTTAATAAAACTCCAAATTAAGTTAAATTAAGAATTGGAAACCATTAACAATTTCAAAACCAATTAATCTCCAATTTAGTTAATCTGAAAATAAATTCAAATCTTAGAATTATTTAGATTGAAGTAAAAGAGACTAACCTAACTTAATCCAACTCTCAAATCTAAATGTATTAAATAAATGAAATAATTCAAATAAAACTAAGTTAGAAATCTAACTAAAAGTGAGCATAAATCTTAATCTAAATACATTTGGTTAATCCAACAAGAACTAAATCAACATAATTTAACATAAACTTACAATCTAAACCAAATCAAATGTAATAAATTGAATCATATTAAAAGAACAAATTAAATGAACCAAATCCAACTCAGTCCAAACACAAGTAACATCAAAAGGATTAATTAAGATACTTAAGGATCTTAGTTAAACTTTTTGAAAACTTCATTAGGATTTAGGATGTGGAATAAAGTGAGTTTCACCTAAAATGAAATTTGTTTTATTTCTCGTTCTTGAAAACTTAAACATTACTATAACCAAATAAAATGAAATAAAAATGGGAACTAAATCACTAAATCATTTGGATTGAAACCAACTAAAGGTAAAAATTAAACAAATTCAAACTTCAAATTGAAACTTGAACTTAAAGGAGCCTAGCAAAGCCTTACCACACAAACCCTCTTTTATACACACTAGATCATTAAGGCCACGAACTCTAGACATAGGTTAGATCATTCTGTGATTTTCTTTTCTGTGAGATGTTGTGCTATGCTTCACATGTCTGTGTGGTGTATTGCTTTATACTAAATGCCTAGGCTTTTTTGTTCATTAGACTAGATGGTAGGGTGATCTTTCTAGATTTAACACAATTTTCTACAAGAGACTGTGTTAACGTTGTCATAAATAAAAAAATTATAGAATTGTTGTTTGCTTGTAGGTGCTGAAAAATCCCTTAACATATTCCATAAGGTAGGTGGGCTTGGCAAGCAACTAATGCTAAGCCCGTACGTTTGTAAAATATAACTGTTGTGTGTTGTTTGTATTTCCTAACATCTATTTTGCAGGTCTTAGGATTTCTTTTTTGAATTTTAAAATGTAAATTTAACCTTAGAATTAGGTTAGGATCTATGGGATTTAGGATTTGTAGGAGCTGACCCTACTAGGAGATGGTGTAGTTGTCCCCTATGGAGCCCGATGGATGTCCCTAAAGAAGGAGACTTTCTTAGAGAGAAGACCCATAGATCTAAACTTGTAGTTCTAGGCCGGGTTGTATAAGGGCAGAAATCGCTTACCCATTTTTCTTTCTTTTGGGGTGTACAGCGGTACCCGGCGACATTGGTCTTTTTCTTATTAATTTAATTTGGCTTGATTTATTTTGAGTGCGCAATAGAAATAATATGATTTTTCTAGGCTTCTTTCTATGATTGTGTTTTGTTCTGTGATGAATGCCAGGATGAAGGCTCATAGGATAAACTAAATTTTCTACCCAACTAAATCAATCGAACATAGAAATAAATACAACCCAAAACCTCATATAAAATCCTAGGCATTAAATCAAGTTAATAAAATATTTAGCAACCCCTTAGCTAGATGTTGTATATTTAATATCATGCATAATCATCTTATTTTACTCTTGTTAATGGAGGGCTTCCATCTTTGCTAGAAAGAATGGGCTTAACCATTGAGCCTATGATGGAAGAATACATCTTTCCCTTTTGATTTGACCCATAACCATTTCTAATTGCATGACATTAGGCATAAAATGCATACATATGTCCTAAAATGAATCTTGAGTCAAAATTTCTTAAAACCTAAAAAATGTGCATTAATTAAATGCATCTTCATACTCTACATGATCTCAGGGATTAGGGAGTGAGTCCAGGTTCATAGATTTCTTTTCTAAAAATGAAACAGCCCAGCCATCTTACATCCACATGACTTGATTTCATGAATTTAAAATACGCATAGGTGGCATTAGCTGGTAGCCTTCTCCAGGCAGGTCGTAAGTCCATAAGAGTCAGAGATAGGTTAGTTCCCTCAAATGAGGATAATGGCCAATGATTCCCAAGGATAGAACTAAGTTGAGCATCTAACATATGTTAGAAGCATCCGTAGACTAGGTTATGAAGCATCTTTTTTCAGAATAAGTCTTTGACCCTAGGCATTTCTGTAGTCTTATGTTGCCAGAATCTAAGCCCTAGATTTCTAAGAAAAATGATAACTTGAAGTCTAAAATTAAATCCAAAATTTGAAGCTTAATCATAGGATAGTTGAAATTCCTACTGGGTATCCATATATCAATAGACATTTCCTACTTTTTCCCATTTGACTCTTGAAAATAACTCTCTCCAATTCGGACCTCTCCCAATTGAATTTCCCAAAAATCAATCCTTTGAAAGCTAACTTAGCAGTCTTTAGGAATAACCACTTATATTTTTAATCGAGAGTATTCTTATGAAGAGACCCTTCCTAAGATGTAATTAACTATAAAGGCTTGCCTTTATAGGGAACCACGATCCTTGGATAAAATAAAAACTATTCTACTTTTCCATGTAGTTTAGGGGAAAATACTCTAGTACACGAAAGACCCATTAGCTTTTGGAGTCTTTTATTGAAATGATTGAATCCATTACAGGAGAGCATGTTTATCTTTCAAGATAATATGTTTATTCCTTAATGTCATATTTGGTCATCAAAATAAATATTCCTAAAGTCTATGTGTTGTCATTTCTTTCCTCTATTCCAGAGGGAATTTCACTAATATACCTGCTAACATTCTTACTTATACAAATCAACACATGAATGTAAGGAAGAGACTTTATTTCATGTACTAAATTTATATTCACTTGCATTTCCTATGTATATATAACTAAAGTTACACTTTATATGTATATTCATTCATTAATAAACTTTTGAAAATATATTTGAGATTTAATAGTGATACTAGCCATACATATTTTTAATTTAAATCAACACATGAAATTTAACATAAAGGAAACTATTTTTATTTGATTAATTTGGAAGACATGAATGCATGAGTACAAGTGGCATACAATATTTTGCATGATTGGAAAGAAATAAAATAACACAAGTATGTGATTTCATTCAAATCAACTAAGTCCTAAGGACAATCAAACTAAATAAGATTATTTAAAATAAACCAAAGTTCTTTAATGTAATTTCATTTTCATGTTTGATTTGATTTAAAATATGTGAAAGTGGTTTGCTAATCTTAAGATCATTCCCCATGTATAAGTTAATTTGGTTTAATGAAGAATATTTAGGTTGATTTTATGGTTTAATTAGGTTAGGGTATGAATTAAGTCAATTAATTAACCCTTACCTATATCACCTTAAGTTAATTAACTAATTAATAATGAACCAATATGATATGCAACCACATGAAAAGTAAATTAGCAATGCTCTTAAGAAATGAAAGGGGCCTAATGCAATTGGCTCATGATTAATAGTTAATTAGGATTCAGGAATTTAATTAATTACTTTTATGATTTTCTTACACATGTAAGCTGACCATAATTTCATTAAATTCCTTTAGACTATTAAACATCTAAACGGCTACCCAAAATTGATTAAAGGTAATTAGGTGTGAATTGGATTTTAGATTGAGTTAATTAAGCTCATTAATCCATTTGGTTAAGCATTAAGCAAGTTCAATCAATGAAATGAAATTAACTTAAGGAAAGAGATTAAGAAAGAGGCCTTAATCTCAATCCCTAAGTCCTACATTTGATCACTTAAGCTCTGATTTTATCTTGGAGATTAATTAATTAATTAAGCAATTAACTACTTCATTAATCATTAATTAATTTGATTCTAAAAAGTAAAGAAAACTTAGGAAATGTATTAGGAAAATATCCTAATCACATTCCCTAAGCTCCCTTACTGTTCAACAGAAGTAATTAAGCTTAAATAATTAATTAAGTCACTGTTCATTCATTAATTATCATTAATTAAATTAAGAGAGTGATTAAGGATTAATTAATTAATTTCCCTAATTAAGCAACCAACAAAATCCCAAAAAAGTAGGAGAGGCAGAGGTCATCCCCCTAAACATCCACTGAAAGTTTGAGATTAATTGGGTGATTAATTAAAGAGTAATTAAGCTAATTAAATTTTTAATTGAACCTTAATTAAGCAAAAATGATTATTCAAAATTAATTAATAATAATGTTCCTATATTCTACTCTGAAATATCTTTAAAATGAGCTTTAGTTTGTATTTTTTTAGATTTTTTTACAAGTAGTTATGATTTTTAGAAGTTTTAGGCTTAAAAATAGATTAATTAAGCTTAATTAAAGTATTAATCCTATCGAGCCATGTAGCGGCTGACGCGGTGCACTTTTCACGTGGCATGATGGGATTGGCTATTTAAGTTATCACATCTACTGGTAACTCGATTACAGCGAACTCGCTAACTCCATGGGTCGTTCGATCTAAGATCAGACGATCATGATTCAATTCGCTATTTCGAGAAGAAATCAGAGTGGATCTAACATGATTTAATCACTACCGTCCATTTTGATCATGCGAAATGGATGGCCCGTGATCTTTCTTCTTCATGAGTGATGAAAGACGGATGCCACCCATCTTTCCCCATTTGATTTGAGCTCACCCAAGCTCAGATTGGGATCAAATTGATCCCACACCTTAAGAAGAAGGAGAGGAACACATCTAATAGTCAAAAATGTTCAAATTTCTTTCAAAAAGCTCCAACAAAAATTTCTTAAACCAACAATTTTGAGAAATTACCTCATCGGAGATAATGTCCAGTGGTGGGATAGATGGAGGTAGCTTCGCTTAGTTGAGGTGAGGCCCTGTTGAGGAGATTCAGGTTTGATTTGATGTAGAGTTCTCGATCAACCAAGCCATGCATGTAGGAGCCTCGACTTTAATCGAACTCTGGTCTTCTGTGATCAGGATGGCTCGGAGATGATTTGGTTGGCTTTGACAAAGTATGAGGATGGTGTGGGTGCAATGAATTGAGGTTTAATCAAGTGGGGAAGGAGTATTGCACAGGAGAAAGTTGTTCTATTTAGGATTTGCTCGGGGAGGAGGAATGCCAATCAAGGAAGCTCTAGGAATGCTTGGGAAAGCTCTATGGGGTTTCGAAAATGGCTAGGGAAGTCTCACAATGCAATTTGTGAAGAATCTCAATTGAGGGGGTATACCCCTCAACTACACTTGATCAATGGACGATATTCATCCCTAAAAATTCACTAATTTACCACTGTTGGGTCATCGTAGGGGTCGTTGTCAGCTCCATTTGGCATGCCAAGAGTGGAGGAAGTGGTGGCAGGGAGCTCAAAGCAAGATATGGGCTGATGGTCTGAGATTGATCATTGCCTTTGCCCATGGGATTCAGCCATGGGAGGGAATGGTTTGGCTTGTTTCTCTTGGTCCATGGAAACTGCTAGGTGACTTAGAATGGGCTAGGGGAGTTTAGGAATGCCTCATTTAGCAAGTGGAGGGCTATCATGGGAGAGGCAAAGTGGACTTTGCCTCTTATGGAAAGAATTCAATGTAAATGAGCTTGTCTAGTTATCAAGTCCCTTGGATTGGGTCCCATCTAGATTTAGATAGGTTTGAGAGTGATTTATGGCTGATGTGGATTGGCTTTGATTAGCTCTTAGGGTCCCATAAGGTGGCTTTGGGTGATTTGGCTTCATTTTGTCAAAATAGGCTCATTTGGGTTAGGTTGAGTTGGGTTGACCAATTGGTCAAATTGAGTCAAATCAAGGCTTGGGTTAGGTTCATATGATGATTTGGGATGTTTTGGTTCAATTGGTTATGATTAATTTGATTTAGGTTTGAATTTGACTCATTTGGATTCAAAAGAATCAAATGGGTCAAGTTGACCAATTTGACCAAATGGGGTTGGGTTAGGTGTTGAGTCAAGTTCAATTGGTTAAATAAAAATGATTGTAGGCTTTGGTTTTATTTAATTTGGGATTAATTTGGATTTTGTAAAAGGTCCATTTGGGCTAGGTTGGATCAGGTTGACCAACTAGTCAAATTGGGCTTAATCATGGCTTTGGTCAAGTTTAATCATTCATCATGAGTAGGTTTGACTCAATGGTTTCAATCAATTTGGCATATGGTGGGTTTTTGGATAGTTTGAGTTTCATTTTGGTTAAGTGTTAACTTGGTCAAAGGACCAAGTTGACTTGATTTATCCCAATTCAAAGTAGTTGATCACCTTAGGATGATTGTTGATCATGATATGAGGTTTAGATTGGCTCAGTTCAATCCAATTTGGGTTGGATTATAACTTGGCACAAAATGTCTTTTTGGTCACTTCAGGTCAAGGGGACCTAAATGGGTCAATCAGGTCTATCTTGGTTCATATGACTTGGGATAAAGATATAAATCCATTTGCAATTCGTTTGGAGTCAAATAAATTTTGGTTCATATGACAATTTCAAGTCAAAAGTGGTCAACATGGGCTTGACTTGGCTTTGGTTTGATAATTATAGTTTATGTTTATATTTGGAACAATGATTGAATAAATGATTGAATCAATATGAAATCCATAGGTTTTGAATTGATTTGGGTATCATTTAACCAAGTTCATGAAATTGGCTAAAAAGCTAAAATTAGGAATTTGATTTGATTTAGGTTTGGTTTGATTTGATTTGAATGATTTGAATTAAGATCTCATTTATATTTGTGAATATAAATGAAGGAATGATTGATTTATAAAGAAACCAACCAAATTTGATTTGATTTGAGGGAGGTTTGGCTAAGTATATGAAGGTGATTCATATGGCTTAGGGAGGGATTTTGGAGTTTGAATTTAATCATGGGTTTTAATCATTTGGAGTTAGATTTGATTTGGAATTTAGGTTGGGATTTGATTTGAGATTGAATTTGATATTAGATAAATTCAATTAAATTGGGGTTAATTTGAATTTGGTTAAAGCTAAGTCCATAAGATAAAATCAAAGGGCTTAGGATGGGATTTGGGATTTGAATCTAATCATGGGTTTCAATCATTTGATGTGGGATTGGATTTATGATCTCGGATTCAAAATTGAGATTTGGTTTGGAAGAAGGAGGCAAGGATTGGGTTTAAGGCTATAGGTTAGGCAAGTCATCCTAAATCCCTAAGGCATGACCTATTCTAATGGCTAATCCTTTTAAGTCTCTAGACTTAAGTTAAGTGTTCACCTATTGACTAGAAGTGTCTTAAGACTAAGGAGCTCTTAGTGTCTACAAGAGTCCGAGATCTATGATGATAATGTTGAGAGCTCACTCTAAAAGTGAAGTCAACAACCACACATATCATAAGATTGATTCAACACATGCATTTTACATAAATATATTGATCTGATTTGAAAACATGGATATATGATACAAATGGCATAAAAATTTATGATGATTGAAAGTAATAATTGAAAAGTTCTACATAATTCATTCAACTACATTAATTCCTAAGGACAGTCAAGTTGGATAAAATCACTTAAGAAAAACCAAGGCTTCTTATGAAGTTTGATTTTGGATTTGAATTTTTAAACTCAAAGAGGAGAAATAATATTTGTTATTTTTATCTCATCCCATGTTGCTAATTTAACATATTTAAAGAGAAATAATTAAGTGGATTTTATGAATAAATTAAGTTTGAATTATGAAGCAATTCATTTAATTACACTTTCTTATGCTTCTTTAATTTAATTAATTCTTTGAATTATAAGCTTCCAATGATATGCAAATGAGAAATTAAAATTGTAATGCACTTAGGGACCTAATGCAATGAAGCTCAGAATTAAATATTAATTAAGTTAAAGAATCTAATTAAATACTTATATGATTTTTCCACACCCATGAGTTAATCATAATTTATAAAGGCTCTTTATGCTATTGAATACGTAAAGAGGAACCCACAAATTCAAATTCAAATATATGAAGCAATTACCATTTTGAATTTGATTTAATTTGGTCATTTTAATTTCTTAATTAACCTTAATTAAATTATAAGTTAATTACCCTCCTTAATGAAATGGATTTCAAAAAATAATTAGGAAAGAGGTCCTAATCACTCCCCCTTATCATTTCACTATTAATTAGTGATTAATACTCATTATTTACTTAAATTTTATTATTTGGAATATTTAATAATTACTAAATTTCTTAATGAGGGTAATTAAGGTTTGAATTTAAATACTCATAATCACATAGCCAATAAATCTCAAGAAAATTATGGGAGGCAGAGGACATCTGAAGAAATCAACACATTTAATTTGAGACTAATTAGAAAAGAAATTAGGGATTAATTAAGCTAATTAAAAAAAATTTCAAACCTTAATTAAGCATTGTTCAATGTTCAAAATATAAGGAAATTATTTTTATTAAATTCTCCTCTATTTACCCTTTCCAAAATGGGTTTACTCATACTTTTAGGATTTCTTTACAATTAGTTATGATTTTTCATATTTTAGAGCAATTAAACACATTTTAATCCCTAATTAATCTGTAATACTGTCAGCATTGTGCAGGAGCTGATGTGGCAACACTTTTCATGTGGTACTACAGGATTGGCCACTTAAATCATCCGACACGGGGTGCTGAGTCAGCGGCGGTAGACGTGCTTTCATCCCTACCATACGATCTCAAATCGAACAGTGGGGAATAATCTCACAGATATTAAAGGATACAATTGAATTAACTAACGGACTAAATCACATCAGTCCGTTCCAATCACGTGGAATGAGCGACGGATGATCCTTCATCCTCTGAATGATAGAAAATAGACACTGTTAGCCTTCCTCCACTAGATTTGAGCTCATTGAAGCTCGTGAGGCATTAGGATCGACTCTAAAATGTTTGGGGAAGAGATCTAAAAATGTCCTAGGGTGGAAATCACACCAAATCAATATTTTTTCACAATAGACCAACACTTAGGGGGATTTCTACAGTTAAATAGAATTTACCTCGTCAGAGCTCAAGTCCTGTGATCCAATGATTGAGGTAGCTTCATCTTGAAGAGATAATGCCTTGTTGAGAAGTTCATGAGGTGCCTCTTTGCCGGTGGCTGTGGACTAAATGCCTCTACTAAACTCATTGGAGTTAGTTTAGAAGTGGTCTTCAGTGCTCAAATTGATCGAAAATTGATTTATTTTAGATCATCAGAGCTTGGGGAAGGTGTGAGAGAAGTTAATTGAAGTTTGGTAAGTTTTGATTGGAGTTAGATGGAGAGGGGGCTCAATTTTACTTGGGTTTGGTGTCACCGGTGATGGGAAGCTCAAGGTAAGTTGGGGATGCTCTAGAGAAGCTTGTCTCTACTCACTGAAGCTCTATGTATTATTTGAATTGGATGGAGAGTAGTATACTCTCTTTCCCAATTGATCAAATAGTTTTGATTTAATCAACCTTTGCTAGGCTTCTGGCCAGCGCAGGCGGTCGGAGACATCAGGGATCGGCTGAGGTGGAGGTCCTTGAGTGGCTGAAGGTTTGGGATGGACTGAAGTGGTGTGTACCACCTCCCCTAAGTGTGTCAATGAGAGGTCTTGGGTGAACTCACCCTCTCTTGAGCCATGGCTGACCAAATCATCTCCAAGTTAGGCGAGCCAGTGGTCCTCATGTCCAAATTGAGCTAGGGTGGCTGCCAAGGGTTGGAGAGTGGGCTTGACCATCCAAATGGGGATTTTGACCAATGTGGATGGGTTTACCCAATGGGTTTTAGCCTATTTCAGGTCAAATATGGGTTGGGTTTGATTTGGGCTGACCCATAGTGATCCAAGGGTGGGTTTGAATGTGTTTGGCTCAATTTGACCCATATGAGTCAAATTGGGTCAAATTGGATTAAGTTGACCCATGTGTTAAATTAGGTCAAATCAAGGGTTTGGGCATGTTGATCAATTTTGACATGTTGAAATGATCATTTCAAATATTTAGGTTCAATTTGTTTGATTTGATTTAAAGTGTATTTGAATTTGGCTCATATGGGCTCATACAAGTCAAATGGGCTAAGTTGACCAATTTGGTCAAATTAGCAAAATTAGTTTAGGTTAGGGGTTGTTTTAGGTTCAATTGATGATTTGAAGGTGATTGTAAGTGTTGGTTTGATTCAATTTAGATTTGAGAATGATTTAGATCAGTTTAACCTTTTATTTTAATTTGGGCTAAATGGGTTAATAAGGTTGACTTGGTCAAGTTTGGTTTAATTGAGGGTTTGATAATATTCACTAGTCAATTTATGATGGATTTGAGGCATTGGTTTCAATCAATTTGATTTGGAATTTGATTTGGCCCAATTTGGCCCTTTAGGTCAAATTGGGTCAACTTGGGTCAAGAGCCCAAGTTGGCTTGGTTTGATTAAATTGATGGTTGATTTATGTTCAAGAATTAAATTATGGTTGGTAGGAATCATTGGTTTCAATTGATTTAAATTGGAATGAGATTTGGTTCATTTTGGTCAATATAGATCAAAATGGGTCAACTTGGGTCAAGTGATCAAATTAGCTTGGTTTGACCCATTTAATTGTAATTGGTTAACCAAGGATGATCAATTATGATTGTAGAAGGTATTGAATGGGTTGGTTCAATCCAATTTAGGTTGTATTGAGGTTTGGATCAAATGGGTCCTTTAGGTCACTTTGGATTAAGTGAACCAAATGGGTTAATTGAGTTGAATTGGGTTGAATTAGGTTGAGTTAAGTTTGATGATGGATTAAGGATTGGTTAATGGCTTTAGTTATAATTGTATTTAGTTTAATTAGGGTTTTGACCCATTTGGACCCTTTAGGTCAAATGGGCTAGCTTAGGTTGATTGAAATGGTTTGGCCAAATTGGTTTGATTGTAGGTTTTGGAAGAGTTAGAAATAGATATTTGAATAGTTGGAGTGCTTTTATGAAGTTGAATTAGATTTGGTTTCAATTGAGGAAGCTTTGGATTGAGCAATAGGAGTGGATCTTGGGATTAAGATGGGTTTGGTTTTAAGTCATCTTGGCTTGGATCTTGGATATGAAATAAAATTCAATTAGGTTTGATTGCATTAATTTGGGGTTGGATTTGCATAAGTGGATACGAATGGGTCTTAGTTTAGGTCATAGGATAGGTAGGTCCCCTTAGTATTAAGGTATAGCCTAAGTCTAGAGCATACCTTCCTAAGTCTCTATGCTTGGGTTTAGTATTCCCTTAATCACTAGAAGTGTTCTATGATTAGAAAAATCCAAGTGTCTAGAAGACTCCTAAGTCTAAGATAGGAAGAATGAATTCTCACTCCAAAAGTGAGGTCAACAAATGCCCACAAGGAAGGTGCCTCTAAGGGTCTTACCCTAATCCCTGAAATGTGAAGCTTATAGGTATATGGTGGTATGCTTAAAAAGAAAGTGCGAGGACTCATATCTGCTTGAGCGATGTTATCCACCGGAAGGGTTGTCATTAGCAGGGCAAACACCATCCAACCTAAGGTGCCCATCAGTTTGTAATGATCAATTTAGGAAGAAAGCATCATGGACTCACATCTTCGTAAGCTGAATTGATCAATGGGATAGTCTGTCATCGACTAGAGAACTAGTATTTGACCTAGGGCAACAACTAAGAGGGGAGTCACAAAGAAGGGATGAACCCAAGCTTGAAGTAGTTAAGAGGAAAAAGAGCCACTAGGTTCTTACCCTAATCCTCAAATAAGAACTCGAACCCAGTTAGTGCACGACGACTAGTTTAAGAAGAAAACTCAGGGGCTCGCATCTTCTTAAGCAAAGCCAACATCAATGTAGCTTATTAGTCATGCAATAAGTCATACCAAACTAACAAGGAGCTTATTGGTTTGCAGTGGTCAAGTTAGGAAGAAAGTATGGGGTCTCATGTCCTTCTAAATAGGAATGACCACTAGGGAGACACACTAGTTAGGTAGTGGATCAAACCTGACCTAGAGCAGCTACTGAGTGAGGGCCGCTAAGGGTCTTATCTCAACTCGAAGTAGCCCAAAGCAATTGGATTTGTGTTTGATTTATTTGTTTTTATGTGTAATTTTGGGTTTATGATGTGTTAATGAAGAATGGGATGCCACTCGGGTTCTCTTACACCTACCCTAAACACACCACAAAAATTCAATAAATGGAAAGTTTTCAATTTGAAGAGATGTTTGATTTTACATGGAATTTTATTGATGAAAAACATTCTTTTGAATAATATTTATGCATAGTATTTCTTTAAATAAAGCCCATTGATAAGATGCATCAGGAGTTCTCCTTTATGGTTGATGAGTTGGCAAGATCCACCATGGTAGGCATTTTCTATGGTGAAGGGGCCTTCTTAAGTGGGTTCAAACATGCCTCTCATCTTGCGTTGGGCCACAAATTAGTCTCTTTAGAACTAAAATAAGCTCTCCTAATTGAAAATCTCTAGGGAAAACCAACATTTTATGAGCTTGAACCATCTTTGCTTTGTATAACTTGAGGTTATAGTATGCTCGCGAGCGCCTCTCCTCCAAACCTTCAAGTTCTTCTAGTCGTAGTTTGGACTTCTAATAATAGAATGGCTTCAGACCCATACACTAAAGAGAATGGGGTATATTGAGTTGGAGTTCTGTAAGTAGTACGGTAAGCCCACAAAGCTTCAATTAACTACTCGTGCCACTGCCGCCTATTATCATCGAGCATCTTCTTGAGTATTTGGGTGAGGGTTTTATTGAAGGCTTCTGCTAAACCGTTCGACCGTGGGTAGTAGATGGTAGAGTATCTCCAGTCTATGTTGTGTCTCTAGGCAAAGTAATTGATTTTGGTGCATTTAAAAGCGGTACCATTATTATATATGATACGATGGGGTACCCCAAACCTATAAATGATATGGTTTCTAAAGAGATGGAGCATAAGTTGAGCTTTAACCTCCATGAGTGAAATTGTCTTTGCCCACTTTAAAAAGTAGTCCATAGCTGCAAGGATGAATCAATGACCCTTAGATGAAGGAGGATTGATCGAGCCCATAATGTCAGTGCCCTAACACTCGAATGGTCATGAGGACAAAGTTAGATGTACAATGTTAGGTGGCTAATGTAGGACCACTCCATGTACTTGGCATTAGTGGCAACGCTTTTCTATGTCCATATAATCGGTGACCCTCATCAGCCAATAGTACCGAAGTCTCTTGATTTGGCTTTCATCTTGGGACCAGATTGATGAGCTTCGCATAATCTTGAGTGTACCCCAGTCATGATATTATGGGCTTCATGCTTGTTTAAACAGTGCAACCACATATGATCGAAGGATTGCCGGTATAGGACACCACCCATGAGGGTGTAGGAGAGTACCCTTTGTTTCACTTAATGTGTTTGAGACTTCTCTTAAGAAAGTTTGCCTTTGTTTAAGTAATCAATGAAGGGTTACCTCCAATCCAGTTCTTCATACTTTTTGGCAACGATAACCTCCCCTCCAAGAGAGTACTTGTCGATGAGTTCACCATCAATGAGAAGGAGGACTTGCCTATTATGGACCTTTATTGATATGGACTCATCTTCTGGAAATGCCAACTCTTTGACAAGCTTAGGTAAGGCATATGCTATGGAATTTTCTTTTTGAGGAATCTTGTAGATTAGGACCTCTAGAATTTGACCTAACAACTCCATGGTATACTTGTGGTAGTGATGGAGTTTGGGCTTCAAGACCTTGTTGGGACCCAGCGATCTGGTTGACAACTAGCAGAGAATCCCCAAAGATATTGATGTTCTTGATGCCTAGTGAAATAGGTAACTCCACACCAATGATTAAAGCCTCATATTTAGCTTCATTATTGGTGCAGGGCTCAAATAGATGATTTGAGAATCTCATCATATCGTGGTCTAGTGTTAGGAGAACTATTCCTACCCCTGCCATGCCTGGAAGAGTAATTGTGGTTCTTCTCCTCGTTGAGAGGATGCCTCACCATCAGAACACATCTCCCAATGATGAATTATTGTATCCCCTAAGTTCATGATTTGTTCATCAGGGAGATCATCACTTAGCCATGAATCTACAGGAAGTGGATCTACGACTAAGAAATCTGTGAGTGCTTATCCTTTCACCGCATGGAGGGGTATGAATATGATATCAAACTATGATAGAATCATGGACCGTCATGCCAACTATCTGGATAGTGTTGGCCATATCATGAGATATTATAGTGGATTAATTCTAAAAATCAAGTTCACTTTATGAGAAAGCATATAGTGACGTAGTTTTGAGCTGCAAAGATCTTCTCAATGGGTGATTAATTTGCTTCAACAGGTATTAGAGACTGTTGAGATAGTAGAGCATGTTCCCTTTATCCTGGTCATTGGCTTGTGCCAATAAAGTGCCAAGGGAGTCATCTAATGAGTAGTGTATGGTATCAGAGGCTTTCCCAAGAAAGGGGCAGCTAAGACTAGCAGTGTTATGAGGTACTGCTTGATTTTTGAAGGCATGCTGGCACTTGTCATCCCACTTGAACATGGTGTCCTTCTTTATTAGTGTTGAGAATGGATGACATCTACCTGATAGGTTAGATATAGAGCATCTTAGATATGTTAGCCACCTTTGGAATGATCTGAGCTGGGTTAGACTTTTAGAGGGTGGCATTTCTAATATTGCTTTAATCTTCTCCAGATCGATTTCAATTCTGCAGTGGCAGACAATAAACCCATGAAACATTTCTGAATATACTCTGAATGCACACTTCAAAGGTTCATTTTGAGGTTGTATTGCCTTAAGCACTTGAAAATTACTCTCAAATCAAAGAAGTTGTCTTCTTTTTTTTTTTGCTTTTGACCAGGAGATCTTTGACATAGCATTTGACTTGGTGATGAATGATTCATGGCCCTTTGGTATGTGGTGCCAGCATTTTTAAGGCTGAAAGACATGACCTTATAGCAATATATTCTGATTCAGGTTCTGAAGGTAGTGTTCTTTTTATCTTTAGGTTCCATCTTTATTTAGTTATATCTAGATGAACCATCCATGAAAGTGAAGACCATATGAGATGAGAAAAAGTCCACCATCAGCTCTAGTATTGGTAGTGAAAATTCATCTTTTGGACATGACTTGTTAAGATCCCTAAAATCGATGCATATATAAATTTGGTCATTCTTCTTCTTAACTAGGACGACACTAGCAAACCAGGTGGGGTATTTTTTTTCTCTCAGATGAAACCAACATCTATCAGTTTCTTAATTTCAAAAATGATCTACTGTTCAATGTCCAATCGCATGTGTCTAAGAGCTTGCTTGATGGGGTTAGCGTCAGGCTGTATCGGCAGCTTATGGATTGCTATGTCAAAAGCTAATCTAGGCATTTCTTCATAACTCCATGCAAAGTAGTCTTTAAACTCAATGAGTAGCCTAACTAAGTCATTGGTTTCAGATTCCTTCAACAAAGAAATAATGTACATCGCGAATGGATTATCTTCAGTCCCCAAGTTGATCTCTTTGAGTTTATCGATGGTTAATTTGATTTCTTCTTCAAATTTTGGGGAAGCATCTTTGAGTTGGAAATCATTTAGATCATCTGAAGTTTCTAAGCACACCTCCTCATACGAGTTAATGTGATTTGAGAATAACCTATTAGATTCCAAATGATTGGTGATGATCAAATAGTAATCATCATCATCATCCAGACCTACTATGCCAAAGCCTACTCTGGGACTTCATTGAGAGCTCTTGCATTAGTTATTCCATAATGTTTCAAACTATTCTGATCTGTGCTTAGATCATGTTTGTGAAATCAAACCTTTCTTTGTTAAATTATGAACACAAGGCTAGTACCAATCAAAAGGTAATTCTATTAATTCTTTATATGAATAATCCTCAAGTTCTACATAAACTTCTTGACTAGAGGATCTGCTCATGGATAAAACCTTTGAATCTTTGTGGTTGTACATGCTTTAGGGGCTTTTTTAACTAACAAACTCTTAACTTTTTATGAGGAAAGTAGGGTTAGAGCTAAGGTTCTCATCTGATGCCTAACAGTTTCACATAATAGAGACTTGGAAACACTCATGCTTTGATTGGGGACCTAGTCTTCATCACTATCTAGCTCGAGTGTCATCTCCGATGGGATCTACTATCAAGAAGAGCTAGTCAGTGTACTGACTATATAAGACTCATCTTTTGAACTAGATTCTAAGTCTTTCTAGATAGTAAGTGTACTCTTGGATGCTGGAACAAATCTCTCAGTAAGTGGTAAGTATGGAGGCCTTCCACCTTTGGGACACCCTCTGGACTTTCCTCTTCCTCATCCTAGTTGAGGTCGGGTCATCCTCCCCACTTGTTTGAATGGAGTAACAAACTGTGAGTGAAATCTAATCTCGGGCTCTACTTCCGCCCTAAGGTCTTCTTCTCATTCCCTTTTATTTTCTTTTTCATTTCCTTTTTCTTTTTCTTTTTTTTCCTTTTCCTTTTCCTTTTCTTTTTCTTTTCTTTTCTTTTTTTCTTTTATTTTTCTTTTTCATTTTGACTAAGGTCACAAGAGAAGAAATTTTATTTCTAAGAAAGGTAATAGCCCATCCTCGTATATCCCGACCTCATGAATTGCAAATGGTTTGAGATATCCTTTGACACAATACTCAATTTCACCTCTTAAGAACTTGATGCACTGATGTAAAAAGGATGGAACCATGTTATTCTTGTGTATCTATAGTCTCCCAAGAAAACATTGAAAGATGTATAAAAATCTATTATGTGAAACATGGCTTTTGTCTTCCAATCATGTATCACTGAAGACCACACCATGGAGCTTAAGGCTCTCTCACCTTATTCATTGAATGCTTTCAACATCATCCTCTCTGCTTAGAGTTTAGAGATATCGATTCCCAAGTAAGTAAGGTTTCTTAGATTCATAATGTTAACCAATGCACTTGGATTAACTAAAACTCTGGATAGCTTGAATCTGCCAACATCCACTGTAATGTAGATGGGATAGTTATGCTCGATTGTCCCTAGAAGTAGGTCTTCATATGTGAAGGTAACTCTTAGGACTTCTTCTGAGAAACATGCATGCTCTCTAGTAACGATCAACTGAGCTAAGCATATTTCTAGATCAAGCAAAGCTATTATTAATGACTCCCTTATCTCTTTGGATAAGACAAGGGCATCATATATGCTTAGCTTACCTGGCAACTTTCTAAGATGCGAGGACATTGTTATCAACTTTAGGCTAGTCATCCACAAGCATATTCATAGGTGGATCATCTTGTGGAGGGGCTATCTGCTCACTGAAACCAATGACCTATTTACCCTTGTCCTAAGGTGCTACCCTAGAAGGTAAAACTTTACCCCTACGGAGGTTGACTTTAGTGACTTTTTGAAATGAGAAGCTTGTGAAAAGTTCTACTTGCTCATAGGGTATACCTATAATTTCTCCTAAAGGATCATCAGAGTCAGATGACTCCAAATCAATCTCAAGATGTGAACCATGATGATTCAGAAAAGGGAAGTCCATTTTTGAATCGGAATGGGATTGATCAGAATTACTTAAGTTATTATTGTTATGCTTGGAGAGCTTTCAATTTGATTAAAATCACTAAGATCATCAAAAGTGGAAAAGATATAAGCTGAATCAGTTCCTTTCAATGATTTCCTTAATTTTGGAGGTGGAACATGATAGAAATTAAATAAAGTAAGCAGTATGAGGGGTTTGGTGCCCTCATTTGCTGATAAAGTGCTCCTATTGGTGGTGGTGGAGCTGGTAGATGTAGTAGCTACAACGATGGAAGGAAGGATTCTATACTCAGACAGTGGTTGCGCTATGGTTCTATCCCGGGAAAGTGAATGATGATGTTACTACTGGTTTTCCTCCCTCCTAGAGTTGCCCTTAATAATTGGTAGACCTTCCTTAATGTTGGAGGTCTGAGCTGAGTTAAGCACCTGTAAAGAAAGTTTCTTGATTTTAGAAATTATTTTTTAGAGGTATAAGATAAAGAGATATTCCAACCTTCTTTTATCTTAAGAGGATCAAAAGTATCCGTAAAGATTACTTCAATAGAATTAGAATATTATTCTACCAAGTATTCTTTAGGGATAACTATGGCTCCTGACTTATAGCTACGCTCAAGCCAATCCTTGAATGTGAAATAATCCTCTAAGAGATAGCCTAGCATATGGTGGTAGGGGCAACAGTTAGGATTATCACTCCTGTCCACTTCCTCTAGCTTTTTAGGCTTAGGTGGCTAAAAATCTGGCTTCTTAAGTTGGTTCTTAAAGATCTTCATGACTACCTCCCTTTTAAATGTGTATGATTTATTGAGTTTATCGATAAGAGTAGGTGGAAAATAGCTACCTTGCGGTGGATACTGGTACCGTTATTGTGTAGGTTGCTATGGTGGTAGCCGTTATGGCTACCGAGGTAGGGGAGAAGAGGTGATAGTGGAGGTTGCTGGACTCTAGGCTTCTCAAAATTTTCTCCCACTAGTTGCTTCCCCTTATCAACTACCACAGTCTCTGGCTTCTTCTTAAAAACTTTCTGAGGCTTGGGCTTAGATGACTCGTCTGAGAAGGGTACTTGTATAACTTCCTCTTATATGTTAGCCATCTTATTGATTAAGTTTTTAAATGTCTTAATGGTAAAACTTTTGAGCATGAAGATGACTGGCGTTGGATATTCTTGAGAAGAATCTTAATGGCATGCTGCTCTTGCAATTGTGGTTCACATTTCATGCTTAGGTTGCACCATTTAAGAATATAATCAATAAGGGACTCATTAGGCTTTTTCTTATATACAATGAGGTCCCCTATAGTTATCCTTTCCTGAGCTCCCGCAAATCTCTTGATGAAGAGCTGCTCTAACTTCACAAAGGACTTCACCGAACCATTAGGCAATTTGGCATACTAATCAAATACAACCCCTAAAAGGCTATTGACAAACTGCCAAAAAAGTAATGCATCACTACCATTAACATTGCAACAACTGGCTCAAAAATGTACTATGTGCTGCCTTGGGTTCCTACTTCCATCAAGAACCTTGAAGGATGGTGGCACAAAGCTCTTGGGGTATTGAACTGCATCAAATTCCTTCGAATAGGGTCCACCCTTTGGAACATATGAGCTCCCATGGGCTTGCACCAACACTTCCTTCACTTGCTACTCTACCATCTGCTTCATATCTTTTTATTGTAGAGCAGTACTATCAGTTACCATCCTATATAAACTGCCAGCATCCTCATCCATAAAAGCACTCTTGGGGCAATCTAGAGTGTGTACTAGCTCAGGCCGATCGACCTCCATAGGAGGAGGTTGTGAAACTAAGGCTTGGTTCTTTAAGGCTAGGACCACTACCATCAACTACTCAACCCTTCTCTCCATCCTATTGATCTGATCATCTTTTTTTGCTTGATTTGTTAGAGGAGGCATTGAGTTGAGTCTGGTGATTCACCTTCCTTAACTACAATGCATTCCTAGCTAGGCTGCTCCTTGTGCAAGGATCCTCGGGTATTAACCATATGGACTTCTACCATGTCATCCAAGTCATCCTCCTTGGCATTGAAATCAACCATACCCTCCTCTTGGTTAAACTAATCATCCCCGACTATCTGCCACACTGTGGCATGATAGTCCTCCAAAATATCATCTAAAGATAAGTCATCCACTCGACCCGGTGTCATAGGGACATAAGCTGAATGGTGAATGCCAACTAGACTGAGCTCTGAAGAAGAAATACACTGAACGATCTAAACAAGTGGAGTGTTTTCTCTAATTGACTCAACAATAGGGGTCATCTTGGTATCCCCTCCTTCCTTCTCCTCCGGCTATGGAGGAGCGACCACAACACTCTTAGGCCGCGATTCCTTCTTCACCACCAGTGGGATGGAAGGTTGAGCGGGGGAGCTCAGCCTCTCCTCAATGGGTGGAGTGGATGGAATGGGGTCCTTGGGATGTAGTTGTATCACCAAGGGAGAAGCTCTCATGAGACCTCTCCTCTTCTTTAGATTCTTGGACTACTTTAGATTCTTGGAGGATGTTTGAATGAACCATACTTTACCAAGCTAGTGGTAAGAGGTTCTTGATTTTGTTTAATTTATTTTTGAGCAATTTTCTTTTATTGATTTTCTTTTACCTATTGGAGGTCCAATAGGGGTTTTAAGACCTACTTGGATTGAGGTCCTAAAACCTAAAGGATGTTGGCCAACCTTCCTTTAGGGTGAAATAAGCGAGGTGCCCAACAAAAAGAATGATAGTCTTGGGCTTATTTGAAATATAAGTCCACTATCAATGCATGGAGATAATAATTGACTACTAAAGATGGAGAGAGGAACAATCCCCGGCTGAGTCGCCAGAAAAATTTGTGGTGTTTTAATTTGGAGTCACTGTGGACACCACATAGATCTTAGGGGGTACTTACTGAAGTGATCGGTTATGGAATTAAGGTATGATTTACTATCTCAAAAGATAGAAATATTACCCTACAATGGACCTAATCACCTAATAAGAACTTCTAAGGTATATGAGTCTTCGCATATACTAAAGATATTTCCCCAACCTTATATGAAAAAGTAAAATAGGATTTATTTTATGTCGGGTTCTTTAGTTCCCTATGAAAGCAAGCCTCCATAGTTAATTACATCCTAAGAAGCTAGCCTACAACAATAAAACTTGCTTCATTCCCGTGATGCTAGAATTCTTTGCCAACCTGAAGGATCACCAAGACAGCCAAGTTTTTATGTGAGGGAAATAAGTACATTTTTATTGTGCTTCCATTAATTCATATTATAATTTACAAAATTTTGTATATGATCAATATCTTTCCTACTACAATAATCACCTTGATTTTAATGAAATCATTAGTTTGTTCACTGTTAGAAATTCAAATTCAAGTGGAAATGGCGAGAGGAAAACATTAACAATTTTTCTACCACCAACCTAATAGTCGAGGCTAAAGCTTGACATTATTTTATTTCCTCCATGTTAATGCCCACTAGTAATATAAATGAGGTTACTATGGATAGAGCCATTTTTTATTTTGTGATTCAAAATGGCTTTACCATAGATGTAGAAAAGATTATTTATAATTAAATTTGTAATATGTATAAGGGCAGTACTACCCTAGGGTAAAGTCACCCCCTCTCTCATTTATTTTTTATGTGTTATGGCTGGTGCGTCAGAAGACCTAAATGAAAAAGTCCTTATATAAATGGCTCCCTTAAAAAAAAGAATGATTGAAGGGTTTTGATCAAAAATAGAAGTAGGAGAGAGTTCACACAGTCCACGGTCCATATTCAAATCTTCTAAGATGTTAACTAAGCAACTCTAAGATATTGGAGAAGAAGTCTTAGAATTAAAAAAAAAGGTGGGTGAAAGTAGCAGGTGGCAACAAGTACTAGAAAAGAAATTTGATTATCATATGGGTTAGCAGCAACAATAGTTTTTTTACATGAACGAGTTCAACTCAGCACTCATTCAAATATTTGAAAATTACAACTTTAATCTCTGGTCAAGTAGAGTTCCTTTTCCTGTAGCGCCTCACTACCACCCCTATGTTAGCACCCCACCGAAGCCAAAAGAAGAAGATGAGGATGAGGAAAATGATTAAGACTATTAAGATAGTATTTTCTTTATTTTTTATTTATATTTCTCTTCTTATCCTTTTTATACCATTGAAATTTTTTATTTAGCTGATTTTTATCATAAAATTTCATTTTTTGCAAACAAATTTTATTTTATATTTTTTGTTTGTTGCTCGACTTTCTCTTGGGCTTAATTGTGATTTGAGTACTCATTTTAAGTTAGAAATTTAACTGAATAAAATTTTATATCTTAAAGAGAAGTAAATTAATAAGGCAGCACCTCGATGTTGTAATGTTAGCATTATGGCGCTATAATGATAGTGCCTTAGTTTTGGGAATCCATCACCTCTATGCTAGATGGTGGACACTTAAGCTTAAAATCAGAGAAGGAAATGCTTAGGTGCTGGAAAAGTAACACTATGACACTATTATAGTGCCTCAGTGCTTTTATAACATCACTACGATACCACAAGAGGACACATTGATCTTATGATCAGAGAAGGCAATGCTGCAGCACCATAATTTAGTGCCATGGCACTGGTAGCAGTGCCTCGGTGCCATATAACAATGCTATGGCACTGCAAATTGGAGATTTTAACTTTGAAACTCGAGATCTCAGTGTTGCGGCACCAGGATTCAGCTCCATTGTGTTGATTACAACATCTTGATGACAACATTCAAAATCCTGAGAGCTCAGCGCTATGAAACTATGAGTCAATGACTCCATTCTAAAATAATTTTCTATGTGATTTTGATAATTTTTACAAATTTTGGCAACATAAAAACTTAGAAATGCTAGTTTTCAAAGTATTTTAATATAAAATGCACTATTCTACCTTGTTCTAAATCTAAGATCGATGGAGGGAGGTTTTGTTCATATCATATTGGAATTAAGTTCAATGGCAAAGGTCTTAAACTTTTAAACTTATTTAGTAATTTAATGTTTAATTTAATCTTAATTTTGGCTGTATTTTAACTTGATAATGACTAAATTTTCATTTTTAATGTGGCTGCATTCTTCTTCCTTGCTCTGGATCAAAGATCAATGGAGGGAAGATCTTCATTTTTCCCCAGATCTAAGATTAATGGTGGAATTCTTCAAGATTCTTTCTATAAAGTGACGAATTGTATAAATGAAGTATTTCTTGTGCAATAATAAGAGCATCTAGCGAAGGGGAACTTGTAGTAGAGTTTGTAGCATATAAAGGGCAGTGGCTAGTAAGGCTAAAAGAAGAAGAGGAAGATCAGCCCTCCTCTTCTTATAGGGGTTGGATCTCAACCATCCCCACTCTCTGACCAACTGCTCCCACTCCTCTCTGGAGCAATTATTATTGAGGGGATGGCTATTGGTTGGAGTGGTTGGTATTTTCTAGGCTCTTTAAGTTTAGGGACAATAGAGCCATGCCTAGCCATCGGGTTTTCAGTGCCATGGTGTTGGGTCCAAATTTTTATTTTCTTATTTATTAAGTTTAAATATAAAAAACTCTTATTAAATATTAAGTTTTAAGATATTGAATATTAAAACAAGCTTGAGATGTGAATTCAACTTTACAAACATAACATTTCTCTCCTTGCTTAAATTATACTAATTAAAGCATTGATTAATATGTAATTCCCATTATAAGTAAATCTTAGGATTTGAAGTCCCATCAAAATTTTGGGCATTAATTTTGATAGCTCTAAGGATGTTATCATCATCATCTATAGGGGTAGGCTCCCGATGGGGTAGTGGGTGTCTTCTTGATCTTTGAGGATTATGAAGTTCATTTTATGAGGCATTAGAGCAATATGAATTATCCCTTTTATATTAATTAGTCTACCATCAATTGCCTCAAATCTAATTAAAATTGGCTCTAAAGTTTGTTGAAATTAGTCCATATCAATTATATGTGCATGATGTATTTTGAATACTCTACTTGAGTGTGCAGTCATACACAATGAAATGATTTAAATTAAAGAAGAAATGAGAAAAATAAACTCCTTTTCACACACACACTCTCCCTCTTTAGAATGCAAGCTAGATACTCACTAATGAAAAATAAAATAAAATACTAAAATTAATATATGGTTGTTATGAGCCAACCATAACAATAATATTCTATCATTCTTTGAACAAAAATAAAGATATTTGAAAATTTTAAATTTATCCAAAGCCAAAGGGCTTAGTCACATTCGAGGCCAAGGTTAAAATTTATGGCTTTTAAAATTAGTCAACACAATAAGCCTAATTATTTTCTTAAACTAAATAAGGCTTAATGTATGGCAAAAATAAAACTAGCCAAAAAAGAAAATACTGGAAAAGCTACAAGTATTGAGAAAGCCATAACATTATATAATATATAATGCTTAGATTAGACCAAACTCTAATACCAACTGATGTAGGATATGCCTTGTATGAATATTAAATTAATTATTAATTAACTGGACTATAATAATATGCAAGAGATTTAAAAGGAAAAAATATTTAAATAAGAGGCATATCGATCTCTAATGGTGCTCGATAAGGATTGGGATAGCATAGAAGTTATCTCCCAAAACTAAGCACATAATATTTTAATGAGCAAAAAAAGAGCACTTAAAAATGCTTTAACTTAAATATAAAATCTAAAAGGGAAGTAAAAGATCACATGAATATAGAATAATCAAAGAATCATATAAGAAAATAACCATCCATCACAAAAACTAGAAGTTATGGGGGATTAAACCAAACCAAAAAAAAAAAAATATTAAGATATGATATAGACATTCATGAAATATTTAGAAATTGGTGATGATATCTCAATATCAATACCAGGTCAAATTGTCATAACACAAAAAAAATTATTCTATCTTGCATAGGTGTGTAACTCCCACAAGAACTAAGAAAATCTTATATTTATGAAAGCATGTCTTTCATTGGAGGAGGTCACTAAATATATAAGGTTTCGAAGAAGAAGAAATACATTTTGCAGGACTGAAGTTCTTCCTGGAATGTTATAAAAAATCAGTCTACATATTCATCTAAAAATGATTATAATTTTAAACTATGATTCAATTTGATCTAGCTTGACTTGTACACTATAGATTTGTAAAGCATTATCTTATATTTTCAATAAGGCTAAGATCTCCTAAAATAGAGCAATGAGATGAAATATATAATAAAATTACTAAAATTGCGGAAGATGAGTTGAGACATGAAAATACTGCTAAACTAAGATAAATAAAAGTAAATAACTACTTAAACTTAAGACAAATATTATTTAAATAGAATAATTCAAAGTTTCCCTCAGGTCGAATAGATTTTGATAGAGAACAACTGTGTGTACAAATTGGGCTAGTTTGTCAAAAGTTTTTGACACTAAAGGTGTTTACACCATAGGGTCAAATAATTCAACCTCATTTCTAAATTTAATTATAAGTTTAATGAAAAATTTGTTAATCAATTGTCAATCATTATCAACACATTTAGTTCTAGATGCTAAGTTTTGAAAAGTATTTAAATATTTATTTACATGAAGGCTACCTTGTCTTAAATTAAGTAATCGATTGTGTAGTTTCTTAACGTAATTTCTAGGACAATATTTGGCTCTAATCATCTCCTTCATTTATACTCATGTTAGGTTGGTCTTACCTAACTTTTATTATTTGGCTAGTATATTCATCTAATAGATTTTAGCATGTCCCTTCAACTTCATGTTAGCAAAAGTTACTTTTGGTAATCATTAATTTTATGCCAATCAAAAAAATCATCCATTTAAACCAATCAATCTAAAAAATTTTTTGAGTCATGGATGCCATCATAACTAGGTATTATAATTTTAATTCTTTGAAATGAGTTATTAAAATCACTAATATTTTTATTATAGTTGTCTCTTCTTCTTATATTCATGTGAGTTAGTGGCCTTCTAATGGATTATTCATCCCATAGATCTAAGTATGATCCTTTTTTTTTCAGGATTATAGATGGGTGTAGGAGTCTAACAAAATTTCTAATATTTTTTTGTAGTTGATTCATTACAACTTGTATTTAGTTTTTAAGTTTAAGAAGTTGAATATTACTCATTTCAAATATTTTTTAAGCTTTACTTCATTATCATGGACTATAAGTTTTAGAGCATCTAATTAAGTCAATAGTTTTTGAAGTGATCTTGAATGATTGATTAGGGTGTCATAAGATGATTTTGAAATGTGAGAGAAAAAAAAGGTGATTGGTGTAAAAAGAAAGTGAAAATATGTATAGAAAAATAAAGTGAGATTCATGCTAAAAGAACTTTCAAGTGAGGAGGGGGTACAATGACCACTTACATCCCAAGCTCTCCTTAGGCAAATTATGCCTATTTGTAAAAAATTTTGTTACCCTCGAAACAACAAATTTTATGCAAATATATTATATTGCAAGTGGTTTTGAATAAAAGGAACAAATTCCTATAACTAACAAGCCTCAACTCCTTATGATTACAAATTATTTAAAGCATTGTTAAAAAGGAATTAGCTTTATCATAAATAATTAATATAGAAAATAAAGAAGATTACATAAAATCTTATTTATATCTAGATAAAGTTCAAATTTCTCAAAGTGGATCACTCCTTTACCAAGATTCTAAGTTCACACAAGGGATATTGGATAGGTTATATTTTAGAACTCACAAAATTAGATTCTATGCTAACACCATAGATTTATAAGAAAAAAGATGCTAAATATCTAATCAATTAATATAAAGTAAAATTATTGTAAAAAGGGATTAAATAATCTCAATTTTCTAGAGTGACTCACAAGCTTCTTGGAGGCAAGTTCACCATAAAAAACTTCTTATTGAAAATGTCCAAATTAAAATTTATTTCTTCCCTTATTTCGCTATAATATAAAATATGATGGTGGTGGATAGCCTTTTAGTGAAATTTAGAAGTAGATAATACTATTGATATTTAGACAATGGATCATTAGAGTCATGTCTAAACATATGATCTGGAGTTTTTGGTGAAATGTTAAAAGGTTTAGTATGATCTTCTAAAAGGTTTAGTATGATCTTCTTATGTAACTTGCATGACTAGCTCGTATTGAACTAGTTTGGGTTGATTTGAAAGATCTTTTAGAATATGGCTTTTATGTGAGGTAAATGGCTGAGAGTAGGTATGGATAGTTAGCTTAAAATGTGAACTAATGGTTTGGAGTAGATCGTTAGGTTTAGTGGAGTTTATAAGGGTGTTGATGTGTAAGGAAAAAGACTAGGTCATAGTCTTGTCTAGTTTGGCCAAGAGCTTTCTACGAGGCTTTGGAGTAGATGTGAGATTTGGGATAGATGATGATTGGTCTTGGAGGAAGCTAAGGATGTGGAGAAATGGTTAAGTAAATTAGAAGCAAAATATATAATAGATTAGAAACAAATTTAAAATAAAACAAAAAATATAATTACCTAATCTCACCAATGAAAAGGTAAACTTTAACCACCAAGATCAAGCTAGAGAAAAAAATAATACTTTACTCAGAACAATTTATTCATCACTAAAGTTAGAAAGTATTTCAACCCATGTTTATAGGATTTACATGACTTTAGCGATAAAACCTTCGGAGGGAAAAAATAGATGAAAAAATCAGGGAAAAGAAGAGTTTGGTGGCCATTTATGAAGAATGTATCTTAACCTAATACCTTCTTCATATTAAGGGTAATCATACAAGTATTTAGATGAGAAATTAAAATATAAAAATAAAAATTAAAAATACATTTAAGATGTTTTAGAATATGGGCCCTTTAGTGAGTTTTAGCTTGGGCTCTCGTGGTTAGGCTAATTCTTCGCTTTATTCTTTTGGCTTTAGCCTAATGTAATTGTGCCTTTAATTTGATTTTTTTTTATATTGTTCTACATCACTAATTCATCTTTCTATTCTATTAGACACATGTAAAATCTACACTTATTTAATAGTTATTCATATATTTAAGAATAATTTTAATATTTCACATAATAAAATGATGCACTTGTCAAAATGCTAACAAGAAAATCTTAGATTTTGTTTGATAATCTTTTTCAACAGCTTTTGAAAATGGTGGATTTACATACATAGCACTTGAAATAATAATATTTAGATATTTATAACTTAAAACTTAATATTTATAAATTTAGCACTTAATTTCTTTTAATACATTAAAACTAACACCCTATCTTCCTCTGTCATCTTTTCCTATAAAAACACAAATGTTCATCTTACAAATTAATAAACTACAATTTTGTGCTCACCTTATGGTAAAATATATATTTTATGATGATGTGAGTTATAATTCTTAATCATCTTAGAATCGGTATCCTCACATAGGTCATCGATGAGCTTGAACATCGTTAGAGAAGGAAATGAGAATGGTTATTTGATGTGTTTGAAATTCTGACTCTTAACCATTAACTTTTAGGCTTAAATGTACTTTATTCCTTAACCAAGTGAATTTGGCCAATACTATGTATTTATTAAAACATCAGATGCAGGCCTGAAAATACCGAACTAGAGATGTCCAGGGCCTGGTAGAGCCTCCCAAGTCTCAGTTCTCAATGGCTCAAAGTTCACATACTTCTATTCTTTGTTAGTAAACATTTTGGAATCTATAATTTCATCTTCTTCTCTGAAAACCCGCTTACAAAGCTTAAAATAAACTACACCTCCTGCTTCTCATAGAGATAAAAAAAAAGTGCAAAAAATATTCCTATCAACATATGTTAGAAACATATATTTATCTATATCTATATATATATATATATATATATATGCTGAACTACTGAACTTAGTAACTTTTAACACGAATGCGTAATCCATCCGGTGCTTCAACTCTCGGAAATTTATGTATTGTTGCTAGTCCAACTTCCTCCCATCTGCATCATCAAATCGCATGGATGCAATTAAGAGTTAGGGTTGATCAATAGAAAATATCAAATAATGCATTTATTCCTTCTTAAGTAAAAGGCAATCCATGAAGCTCTCGGTAATGCGAGTTTTAGAGAGAGTCTTATACATGCATTTGCAGAGAGATTGTTAACACAACTTGAATCATTACAATTAAAAGGTAACTAAAGTCACTATTTTGGAAACATTTGTGGCAAACTCAGGGAATCAGGGAGTGGGAGCCCAGCCTCGACCCCTTGGACTTTTCAGTTAAAATCTAAGAATAGTATACATACATACATACATATGCATACATAAATACAGTTTCTCATACACATGCACATGCTCTTAATTAACATATTGCATTTTAAGTGCAGTTAATACCTGTATCTTGTGACAAAATAGTGAAGGAATGTAGCAATCTCAAGTGTGCCCAACTCCTTCCCTGGGCAAAGCCTACTTCCTCCACCAAACAGCATGAAATACTGGTGTGAATCAAGGCTACTATCCTGTTTATTGTGGACAAATTTATGTCTCAGACATTAACCAATAGATAACTATTATTTATGATATAAATTCTAATGATTAATTTGAAAAGATATACAAAATTCTCGTAGTTTAGTAGATATTTTATTAATAACTCACCATCCATCTCCATGGATTGAAGATTAATGGCTCGTGATACAAGTAAGGATCATAGTTGATCTCTCTTGTATAAACATAGATTCTCCATCCCTTTGGAATTACAAATCCTGCAAGGCAGGAGAATAGATCAGTAAGAACTCAGCTCTCCAGCTGAAAGCTCTGTTATTTATTTGAAGTAAAAAATACTGCTAAATTAAATTTAAGAAGATAGGTTCACCTTTGATTTCTATATCTTGAGTTGTTTTTCTCAAGACACCATTAACAACTGTTGCTAATCTTAATGTCTCAAAAATTACCTGTATCAAGAAAGTCTCTATATCATTAAACTGAGTATTGGGAAATGATAAAAATGTTTCAGGAATAGATTTTAGACTTTTCCACTTACAGCACGAGTGAAAGCCATAGACTTATAATCATTCCAAACTATTCCTTCGTCAGTCGACTTCCCTTTCCTAATTTCGAAATGTTCTTTCTGCAATATGATAAGTAGTTCATTGAGTACAGAAGTTTGAAACTTCAGATACAAATTTGCAGCTTCAGTTCAAATTTGAAGGTAACATTCTTACTCTAAGTTCTTGAAGAGCTTTTGGGTGGTCATGGAGGAACTTGACAGCCATCATCGTAGTTGTAGAAACCGTTTCATAACCCGAATAAACAAGAGCGATGATTAAATCTATGATTTGTTCATCAGTAAGTTTAGATTTCATACTATCATCACTCTTCAGTACAAGGTCAAGCATGTCTATCTGGGAGCATGGATAAGTCCTCCTCTTCTCAATTATCTCCTTCAGAATTTCAACGATCTTTCTCCTTGCCTTTACGAATCAATCATGAAAATAAATTATATATCAAGAAAAATCAGACGCAATAAAAAAATGAAATTGTGTTACTTGGTGATAATGGTTTCATAATATTTATTGTTGAGAGTACAACGAAGGCTTGGCTAATTTTATTCGTAACACAAAAATGTTGCATATTTATGATAAAAGCACCATCATTAATTCTACATAATATCTTATAATTTCAATGATTTAGTTTTATCATTCCTAAATAAAAAATTTGATAATTATTTATAAAAACATTGGTTTTAGATTTCAGTATTTTATATGCACATCTATCCAAAAAAAAAAAAAAAAATCCGTGTTTTATAGCATGATTGAAAAACATAAAAACTACCTTGAAAGCGCGTCTATAATTTGTGCCAGGAATGTTGATGGGCAATGAGAGAGTTCCCAGAACAAGCTGAAAGACCTCAGCTTTGAGGGCTTCAGAAAGTGGTCCACTTTCAATGCCAGCAATCTGTTTCAGTGCTGAATAAAGCGCCATCTGATAACAGAAAAGAATGAAGCTTATAAGTAAATTAGTTGAAGAGTATATTTATGTTCCAAGCTGTGAACACCTTCCTACTGTCTAATGAAAGAATTAAACATCTGTTAGACTGGCCAATGAAAATTTCTTAAATTCTTGAAATGAACTTATCTGAAATAATCATTGCTGTTTTCTTATTCCTTTTAAGTAACAAAAATATATTTTCTATTCGTAGCTTTCTAACTTCCTTTTCTACCAGAGACAAACGGAAGCTTTAAGAAACCCATGGGCTAAGGAAATACAGATTTGTTCAGCTACAAATAGTATGCTGAAAATCTGAAAGGCTAAAAGTTTCACCAACCTCTTTGGTTTTCTCCTGAATATCAATAACTTTGTTACTCCAATTACTAAGATGTGATCTCATGAATTCATCAACTTTAGGAAGAAGTTGGTCTCTCATCATGGATGGATTGATGAGACCAAGCATGGCGTTTCTCATAGACTTGTGAAGAGGACCAGTGACAGCAGCAATGTTACATTCTCCTAAAATATCTAACATAGATTGTGGATATCCAGGAACAAGTCCTTTGCTTTCATTCATTAGAATGAATCTGTTGACCTCTGAATCCATGCAAACTACCGTTGGGCATCCAAGTATATGTGATTTGAATAAGTTTCCATACCTGCAAATATTTCATAAAAAATTCTTCAAAATCAGAAAAAAAATTATTTTTTTGGATCATGAGTCTTCACGATTTAAACTAATGGTAGCTGCAAGGACCTCTTATGGAACTTCCAAGTTGAAACTTAAACTACCGTTAAGGTAAAAAACGATTTACTAAGAATCTACGAAAAGCAAGACTCGGTAAGAATTTGTGAAGTAAAAGTCGTGTACTAAATAGGTGCACAATGCTTCTGTACTTTTGGTGATAACCCAAGAGTTGTTCAAACAAGACAAACTGCTTTGCAAATGAACCTGTCACCTTATAAAACTTATCACCTTGAAAAACTCAAATAAAAGCACAGAGAGAGAGAGAGAGAGAGAGAGAGAGAGGCCGAATTTCCTCAAGAGGATTAAGGTATTTAGAGCAAGGAACAACGATGAAAAACCAAAACTTAACTAACTTTTTTTATATTATTGAAGGAAGAATCAAAGAATAAAAGAGGAAATTAAATTTAAAGATCGAGAGAATCATAAACTTTGATACAATGGCGAAGAAAACTTGTTATAGAGAAGCAAACCAACCTTGCTCTCTGGTTTCTCATGAAATTGGGTCCTTCCTTCAGAAACTCTGTGGTCTCCCCAAACAAAGGCCAACCCATTGTTCCTGGAGGAAGGCCCTTCTTCCTATATCTTACTTCATTCCACCTCAACAATCCACAGCAAAGAAGTAGAAATCCAAAGATCAGAGCAAGAGCTAATTCAATTAGCATCATTGTTTCACCAACAACAGCCTATCTAACTCAGGTCTGAGAGCAAGAAAATAATGGAATTAGTTGAGGTATTCCTGCTTTATTCTCTCAAGTATTGTAGGCCTATATATAGGAACAAGAGATAATTTATTTACCTCACGGCCTCACAACAGTAGTTTAAGACAGTAAATTCTAACACTGACGAATTAAAAAAAATTTCTTCAGACTCCAATTCAAAGCACAAATCCTTTCTGCGCGCATGGTTTAAGGAGTTGGTCAAACGGTATCTCGATTTCCTTGCGCTTGAATTATTTAATGGGCTTCAATTATTTTATGAGCTGTGCATCCTACAAAATATTTTTGAGCTCTTATTTTATAATTTATTATTCATCAGTTAAGAAAATAATAAATTTTTTTTTTTAATAATAAGCGAAATTAATCATAAATTTATACACTTATCCTGAAAGTTAGATTTCAAAGACACGACCTTATATATAACAAGAACCAATGCGCTCAAACACTAGATCAATTAATAAAATATTTAAAAAAACATGTTTAATTAACTATTATAAAATTTAGATTTTTATTTGTTATTCTTCATTAAAAAGATTAGAAATAATAGTTTCACATCAAATTAGAAACTTGGAGGCTTAACTTATTTTTTATGAAATTTTATTTTGTATGAAATAATTTGTTTGTATTTGATTGCAAGAAATGATATATATAAGGAAATGAAATAAAAAAAATATTGAAAGGAAAAAAAAAAATACTAAGCCTTCACATGCCAATCAAGTAGATCTGCTTATCCGACAATATACTCTCTACGGTAGTCCAGCTCTTGGAAGCATGTGCATTTTTTTCTTAAATTTTTATAGATAAGGGTCTATGGCAGGGAGTGATGGTAATTTTCTTAAATTTTTTTTTTTTGTTTGAGAGATTTATGTTTATAACAAATAATTTTTTTTTGCATTTATTTATCTAACTCCTATTGTTTGATATTTAAAAAAATCATACTTTTTCATGTACTTTTTAAATTTAAGCTGATGTTATTTCTGATATAATATCAAAATTTAGTGTTATTTATACATATGAAAGTTTAGTTTAGATGTGTAAATATATAATAATTGTGTGTTATGTATATAAATACTCTTTTTTTTCGTAAGAGATTTTGTTTTGGCTAGTCTCATCTTTGGTCGACGAATATCTAAAAGAAGCAGATTTTTTTTATATATAATTTATATTTAAATTTTTATATTATGTCTTTTAAAGCATGTCTTTAATGTCTTTTTTGATATTTTTATTTTTTATTTTTGAAAAAAAAAGTCACATTATTTTAAAAAATAATACTCAAAATTATTTTTAAATATTTGAAATATTTTTAAAAATAATCATCACCATCATATGAATTTTATTTCAAATAAAAACAAAATAAATTAAAAAAGTCAATAAAAAATAAAATTGATCCCAAAGGGCCACTTAAGTTCTCATGAAATTATAATGAGAGGGGCATCTACTTTGTCATCTTGGAAGGCTCTTTTTTAACATTTGAATGATTTATTTAAATATTTTGTTCGATTATATGTTGGAGGGACGTCATCAAATATTTGAGATTCATGCCGATTAAGTACTTGTGATTGTTATATATTTTGTAATCGAAGATTACATGAATTTATATAATACAAAGATACACATTCTAATATTAGTGATCAACCATTCTTATAAATTTTTATAATCTCTATTATAAATTTATTTTACAGTTTTTATTTGAGATTTTATAGCATTCTTCATTCACCATCTTATGATATCTTCTACTTAGGATTTTGTGGTAACATTTATTTACCCAGCGTTTACCGTAGGCACGATAACTAGTACACCAGAGGTGTATCCTTCTCGGTCCTCTCAATGCTCTAATGCCCGCAAGAAATCATTTTTCATCTTACTTATTCTTTATAATGCTATCACACATACAGTCATACTCAATTCGATAGAATTGTTAGGTCTTTCAGACATTTTACTTTTAATATTTTAAAATTTAAATTAAATCTTATTAAAAATAATTAATAAAATTTTAACTGAATGTTAATTACAACATCAATGTTATTGGGATTTGAATTGAATTAGTATATTAATATTACCAGTTTGAGATTGATATTGATGATTTGTATTAGATTAAAATATGCAAATTTTTTTTTTCACGAAGATCATCTTCTTTTATATGATCTCATTCATCAAATAGAGTTTGTAAATAGTTAAGTTTTATTTATTTTAAACATACAGGTTGTTTTCTAGGTTCTTTTGTTCAAAATGATGGTGAAATAAATTGAGATGTTATTAGTAGAATTCAAGTTCGATTGTTGAAGTGGAGGTCTGCATCTGGCTTGTTGTGTGATAGAAAAGTATCGCTTAAACTTAAGGAAATTTTATAAAATGGTGGCAAGACATGCAATGATTTATGGTGCAGAATATTGGCCAATAAAAGAGAAACATGAGACTAAGTTAAGTGTTGCATAGATGGGGATGCTCAGGTGGATGAGTGGCTTTACTCTTAGAGATAAAATGTGAAATGAGTATGTTTGGAAAAAAGTTGGAGTAGCTTCAATGGCAGATAAGATTAGAGAGAGTTGCCTTAGATAGTTTGACCCATAAAATGTCGGTCGTCCGATGACCCAGTTAGGAGAGTATATACATTAGATTTATTTTATGTTAAGAAAGGTAGAGGTAGATCTAAAAAGACTTAGTAAAGATGATAAAAAATGACCTTAGTATACTTGAATTAAATGAGAATTTGACACATAATATGATACAATGGAGATGAAGGATTCATGTAGTCAACCCCATTTAGTAGGATAATGGCTTGTTATTGTTGTTTTATTATTGTATACAGTAGTTGTTATCATTAGAATAAAATGTATGAAAATGTTGTCAAGGGAAATAGCTGGATAAATTATACTTCATTTATGATAAAGTGCATTCGTAGATCTTATTTTAGGGGCCATTGGTAATGCTGTGACTGCAAGTAGGTGGTGATGTGATATAATAAATTTTTTATTTACTACTTGAATGTCGAAAAACTATAAACAATTTGACATTTTTTTTTTACATTAAAATGAAAGAAATTATTTTTTCTCGAATATTAAGCAACAATTGTAATTAAAAAAACCGTACTATTACCTTCAATATTTTTAATTTTTTTAATATTATATTGTACTAAAAATTTGTTAGTATTTTTTAATAATCTAAACTAATTTTCTATTTTTTTCCTTTCTAACAGGAAATATGTGCAAAAAAAATAAAAAATATATATAATAAAATAATATTCGCAATCAATACTATCCTCATTTTCAAGTGACATTGATAATATGAAAGGGAAAAGAAAATGAAGAAGGAAAAAAAAATTCAGGCTATCCAGTATAGATAAGTAAGATTGTGAAATCAAACATAAAATCAGAAGAGAGAGAGATTCAAGGTTCGATGATTCGATCGAAATTGAGTCGGATGACATAATAAATATTAAAATAATTAAATATATATCTAATTAAATAATACACTAATTTAAATATATGATAAATATATAATAAAAAATAAATAGAAATACATAAATAATATTACTAATAGTTATAATTTTAAAAATTGATATAAAGCTCATTAAGTTATAATTATTATATGTTATAAATTTAAATAAGTATATTAATATATCTAAAAAATTTATTATATAAGTTTATAAAAATTAGTATAAAATATAATAAAAATATAATTGAAAAAAACTATAGTTTGTATTAAAATTATACAATTTAAAATATAAAAATTATTTTAACATTTGTATGAAATATATCTAACATAAAAATATAATATGTAAATATTACTATAAAATTATGTTTCGGAAAAAAATATTTAATTTTAAATATAAAAATTATTTTAAAAAACTTTATAAAATATAACTAACATAAAAATACAGTATATAAAATATTATTAGAAAAAAATTATTTTTAAATAACTTTTTTATTTTATAAAATATAATTTTATAACAAGAATATAAAATTAAAAATTCAAATATTATTCTTATATTCTTATATCTTAATATCCATCTTTAGTTCACATAAAAAAGAGGAATATGTGTTGTATTCTTTGTTGTATTCTTTATATATAAATAAAAATTAAAAAAAAACTCCAAATAGTAACCTTATAAACTACTTGAGTGGTTGCATGGTAGTTATATTATAAATTAATTTAGTTATATTCATATTAATAGAATAAGATTTTAAAAATTTATAAAAATGATTATAAAATAATTAAATTTAAATAATAAAAAGTTACTATTAAAACTTAATATAAATGTAATTAAAAAATTTAATTATTTAATTAAATAATACAAAAAAGTGATTAAGGAAAAATTTATTGAATTGGCTGGTTTCTTAAAATGGGACCAGTTCATCGGTTCAATGTGAATCCGATTTTTTCGAGTGATCGGGCCGACCTTATGATTGGTTCATCACCACAGCAGAATGGCTCATGCATGCATCATTCTATTATCAATCTATCATTGCTATCATAAATAAGGATGATTTGCCTACTTGTTGCTTGACATGATCACTTTACTAGCACGCATGACTAACCATTCATTGCTTGGTAAATTTTCTTGTTCATTATATTCTTCACCCACAATTCTTCATCCTTCATCTCCTCGACATCTTCATATAGAAGCTATCATTTATAATGTAATAAACATCATTAGCGAAGCATTTAGTAAAGCATTTTTGAATTTCACATGCTTTCCTAATGCTTTTTTCTATTTGCTGTTGTTAATAGATATTTATACAAAATTAAGCCATGCATTGAATGAGAGAAATTATAGGGGGAGACAAGAATTTTAGTAGAGATCAAGTGCATGTTATTGCTCATGCAGTTATTTTGAAGACAATAATTATCATCAAATATATTTTACTTTAAAATAAAATAAAAATATAAAATAAAAAATAAAATATAAAAGTGATTCCAAATGGTCCCTTAGTTATTGTAATTTTTACCTTTTTTATTTCTGTGAAATAAATTAAAAAAATTTAATTATAATAATGTCTTCATATATTAAATCAATAAAATATATGAATATAAATAAACTTGTGACATAAAGATCATGTAGATATTTTTTTATCTAAATATTAAAATCATGATTTTTTAGTAAATATTACTTTATATACTTTTTAATATAATTTATTAAAATTAAAGCAATTAAGTTGATTGTTAAAACAAATTATATTTTCGTTTGTCCAAAACTGAATCAAGCTGAGGACATTAAAATTTGGTTTCGTTTGGAAAATAATATTGTAAACTTTATTTTGGAATGTTTCTTTAATAATTTTAGACGGCATGTAATCCTCACATAATGGTGATTAGTTAGTGTTAAAGAACAAAAAGAGGAAGAGCTTGTAGAATGTGAATCCAAAATGGATTAATTATTTTTAGCATATAATGTTTAATTTTGTGGAAACAATTTTAAAGTGTGCTTAGAAGTATCTTAATAAATAAAAGAAAAACAGTAGCATTGATTTGACTATAGAGTATAAAAAAATTAGATACTTCATCAAATAAATGTTTGGTGCTATATTCAAGTTTTGAAAAAGAGGCAAAGAAAATGATTTTTTTTAACGAGCTTTCATATTAATATTTAAGAATCTATATTAGAGTTTAATGGAAAATTGTTAGAGATTTAGAAGTGTTAGGTAAAGAAATTTCAAGATTAATTTAGATTTGACTAATTTAGGCTGATTTAGATTTTAAGCAAAGATAAATAACTATAAATAATAAGATTAGGTCAAATATTCTCGTCTAGCTAAGAGCTCTATAGTGGTGTTTGGAGTGTCCATGAAACTGTGGTTTTAGATGGGAGACAAAATAAATTCAAGATAAACAAATAACTACTTTATTTCACCAATAAAAAGGCAAATTTAAAGCTACTAAACACGAAGAAAAATGAAATGAATATTTCTTTATTAAAATCTTTCATTCAATAAAAAAAATTTCAAAACATCTCATGTCTTATTTATAAGTATAATATAACTCTTAAGCAAACACTCTTGGAGGAAAAAAAATAAAAAAGAGAAAAAAGGAGTTTGTGTCTATTAATGAAAGAGAAATTTCAGCCACTTATTTTCATTGCTTTATCTATTCCATAATAAGTCAAGGCTGAGCATACAAGTCCCTAGGAAAAAAATAAAATTATAAAAATTAGTAAAGTATAAATTATATTTAAATAAACAAAATTTTATGCTCTTTTTTGGGCTCTTAATTGGGTTCTTATAATTGGGCCTTTTCTTTAGTCACTTCCTTAGGTTTTAGCCTTAACTTTTATAAGTGAATATATTTAGCCTAATTTTGATGATCATGATGTGTGCTACATCAATTTCCTTGTGATCAATTGATGTACTACTCATCGATCAATTATATAGTTAAAATCTCCAATTATGTATTAGTTAGCCATATGTCATAAATAGATGGCTTAACATCTATTAAACAAAATATTAACATTCACATCTAGGTTAGTGGGAGGTGCTTTCTCAGTAATGATATTGGTGTAACACATTAAAGGAGGAAATGACCTCTGACAAGGTCTTAAACTTATAAAGATTTTTATTAGACTTTATGTGTTGTGATATTTTATATTAATGTTCTATGTATAACAAATTCTAACTTATTTTTTTAAATTTTTTAATAGTTTTCTCCCAAGGGACACATCCTTTGGATTATTGTACTTATATAAACACTTATTCAAACCTAATGGAGATGAAGATTTATTTTTGTGTGAAAAAATTGAGTGGAGAGTCTTTGGTTGGAGCTTAGTGGCCAACCGTTTGGATGATTTGGTGATCCTTCACTACGACTCTACTTAGGTAAGTAGAACTTCTTCGCATCTCTTCCACTTTGGTGAGTGGAAGACTTTGAAGCATTTCTTCTTCCTCCATGGTACATCCTTATTCTATATCATATCTAATAATTGTTTGTGTGAAATAGATTTTTCTATCTTGAAAATTGAAATCATGTGGTAGCACTTCTTTACTTTACTTCACTTGGTCACATATAAATTTCCTCACACTTATGCAAGTCATCATAAATAATTTATAAAAAAAAGAGAATAAAAAAAAAAAAAACATAAAAAGATCTTATGTTTGTTTCTTTTATGTTTATCTTAATTTCCACATGTTATTTCATGTTTACTGAAAGCTAATCATTTTCAAAATTATGCATCTCAGTGTGTTAAATATATTTCAATTAACATATAATTTTTTTTGTTTAGTATCGTATGGATGATTATCACTAGACTACGTTTGGCAAAATAAAATTAGTAAGTCACACAAAAATCTATTAGAATAACATTTTGGTTAAAGATAGATTTGGTAGAAATCTCATGACATGGGTGGAAATAAAAGAAATTCTAAGGCCTAAATATTATCTTAAAAATCATGATAAAAGGTTCCAAAATAATTGACTATTCTTAAACAAGAGAATATGTTAATAGTGGAATATATGAATACTTTTGAAGACTTAATAACTAGAACACGATGCACTGATTAAGAGTGGCAAGTAGCTAATAAATTTGTCATTAATTTAAGAGGAGATATTAGAAATGAGGTAGAGATTCACATCCCGTAGATTTTAGAGGACACTTTTTACTATGCTTTACTCCTAAAAAAGCATAAAAGGTTGCATCCTCATCCAAGATGAAAGTTCAATATCCTATAAATATCCAACCACATCCCAACCTCAAAAGTTTATCATTAGATTTAATCCTTCTACATTGAATAACCCTTATAATATGACCTCTATTGAATCTACTTCTAAAAATATGAGAGAGATAGTTTGCTTCAAATGTCATAAGAAGGGTCATATGCAAAATCAATGTAGAGCAAAAATCATGTTCATAAATGAATTAGAAGATTTAGGAGAAGAAAATGATATTAAAGTGATACATGATGATACACCACTATCAGATGAATAAATGAATCCAAATATAGATTATAATATTAGTTATGAGGTGTATAATAGCTTCTAGAGAAAAAGAAGGTTGGAGAAGAAGAAATATTTTCTCAATGTACATCTTATGTAAGAGAAGAGGTGTAAGCTAGTAATAGGAGAAGGTAGTGCTATAAATGTTGTATTAATCTATGCTATCACTAGAGCCAATCTTATAACTCATCTAGAACCATTCCAAGTCAGTTGGCTAAATCACATGTCATCCCTATCACTAACAGATGTCTTGTTCCAATTAGAATAAGTAGCTTTTGATGTGATGTTTTTAAAATGAAAATAACTCATATCATATTATGAAGACCATGGCTTTATAATTTGAATGTAAGTCATTATGGTCATGAAAACACCTATGTAGTTAAGCATAATGAGAAAATAATCAAATTCTTCGTAATGGCTAGAAAAAGAGGTCAATTACATCCACACATAAAATTATTTCTAAACCTCCTCACAAACCCAACTCTGAATTATAACCCTAACCCAATCAAGAGAAAAATATGAAACTCTAGTTGATAGTGATATCACTAGTCAATGATAGGGATGATACTTTTGATATACATTTTAATAAGTACAAATCTCTTAGAATTCAAATCATAACCTTAGGGTTTAAATGTTTAGTTTGAGAATTCAATGATCTTACTTTTATATTCATCTTGCACCTTTGGGAAGTCCTTGATGATGTTAAAGCATTACTTCATATTTGATGTGATCTTAGATATATTATCTAAATTTATTGATTTGATCCCCAACGACTTACTTAATGAACTACCACCATTAAGAGATATATAACATGTTATAGACCTGGTTCGTAGTTCACAAATACCTAACTTACTACATTATAGGATGAATCCAACTATACATGCAAAATTAAAATGACAAGTAGATGAACTCTTAAAAAAGGGTTTTATCTAAGAAAGCCTTAGTCCTTATGCTATACCAACTCAATTTAACTCTTAAGAAAGATGAAACTTGGAGGATGTATATTAATAGCGAGCAATAAATAAGATCATAATAAAATTTAAGTTTTCTATTCCTAGGTTGGATGACATGTTAGATCTTATTTCAAGTTTATTTTTATTCTCTAAAATTAATTTGAGAAATGGATACCATTAGATAAGGATTAGAGTAGGTGATGAATGGAAAATAGCATTCAAAACTCTAGATGATCTTTATGAATGGTTAATCATGTCATTTTATCTTTTAAAGGCACTTAGTAAATTTATGAGACTAATGAACATTTTCTGAAACCTTTTATAGGTCAATTCCTTGTAGTATATTTTAACGATACTCTTCTCTATAGTCTAGATGATAAGTCACATCTACATCGCTTAAAAATGGTTTAAGCAAATTAAGAGCAGTAAAATTATATATAAATCTTAGGAAATATTTTTTCTATCAAATAAAGTCATTTTCTTAGGTTTCACTGCATATGCCGATGGATTAAAATTTGAACCATCAAAAATTAAGTTTATTATAGATTAGTTAACTCCAAAGTCTTTTAAGGATGTTAGAAGTTTTAATAGAGTAGCAACTTTTTATAGAAGGTTTATAAGGAATTCTAGCACAATTGTAGCCCCTATTATTGACATCTTAAAAAAAGATAAGTTTACGTAGACCATAGATACAGAAAAGTCATGAAATAAATTAAAACTTTTATGACTTCTTCAACTATCTTAAGACTTCGACTTCAATGAAGTTTTTAAGCTAACTTATGATGCATCACATTGTTGACCTCACTTTTGAAGTGAGCTCTCAACTTCTCCATCTTAGACATAGGACTCCTCTAAACACTAAGAGTTTCTTAGTCTTAAGACACTTCTAGTAATTAGGTGAACACTTAACCTAACCCTATAGACTTAGAAGAGTTGGCCATAAGAATAGCTTATGCCTTAGGAGTATTAGAAGACTTGCCTACCTTATAGCTTAAACCCAATCCTTACTTCCTCCTTCAAACTAATCCAAATCAAATCTTAAATCAATTCCAACTCAATTGATTTTCTCAAATCATAAATCATTTCCAAAACCCAAATATTAAATTAATTCCAACCCAATTTATTTTATCAAATCATAAATCAATTCCAAAATCCAAATCATGAATCAATTCAAAATCAAATCCTAAATCAATTCCAACCCAATTGATTTTCTCAAATCATAAATCAATGCCAAAATCCAAATCATAAATCATTTCCAAATCAAATCTTAAATCAATTCCAATTGATTTTCTCAAATCATAAATCAATTTCAAATCAAATAATAAATCAATTCAAAATCCAAATCATAAATCAATTCCAAATCAAATAATTGAAACCCATGATTAAATTCAAATCCTAAAATCTTTCTAAGCCCTTTGATTTCATCTTATGGACTTAACTCAAATCAAATCCAAATCACTCCAAACTCACAAGATTTTTTTCATAACCCATTTATATTCTAATTTATATTCACAAATATAAATAAAATATAAATTCAAAAACCAAAACTAAATTCAAAACTCAAAACCAAATCCAACTTATATTCTTTCAAGTCAAATCCTTGAACTTAGACAAACCATTCTCAAATCAATCCAAACCCTTAGGTTTTCTCTCCAAATAATCATTCCTTCAATTACATGCCCAAATATAACATAAACTACAATCACCAAACTAAATTCAAACTAACCCAAGTCAAACACATGTTCACCCTTTTGACTTGAAATTGTCAAATGAATCAAAACCCATTTGACTACAAATCACTTGCAATTGGATTTATATTTCCATCATAAGTCCATTTGTGAGTTCAACCAAACCTAAATCAAGCCTTGATCATGCCAATTGACCCATTTAGACACACTTGACCCAAAGTGACTTAAATCACCTTTTTGAGCCAAGTTCTAATCTAACCCAAATTGGATTTCACTAACCCCATTTAAGAATCACATTGTGATAAACAATCATTCTAGGATGATCAATCACTCAAATTGGGTCAAATCAAGTCAAACATAGCCTTTGACCAAGTCAACACTTAGCCCAAATGAAACCTAAATAAGCCAAAATTAATTATAGGCCAAATTGATTGAAACCATTGATCTAAACCAATCCATAATTCATGATTGAAATTGACCAAGCCATCAATTGAGCCAAACCAAGCCTAATTGGAAGGATGCAACATGTCATGTAGCTCTTTTTTGGGGACATTTGAGCAAATTTAATCACAAACTCACACACCCCAAACAAATGCAAGGATTTAAACTCAAGACCTCTTGGTTAAAGCTAAAGCTCTCAACTATTAGGTTAAGGTGCCTTGCACCATATAGCTCTTTTGCTAAACTTTTGAAAATGTAAGATATGTTATGAGTGAATAGGACAAAAATGCTAAAATAATAAAAATAATAATAATGGTATTCTAAGATAAAATTGGATTGCAAGTTCAAATGTAAAATAAAAATGTGTAGTAAGTTTTAAATTTTTTGATATTTGGTATAATAAAGTCCTCCATTGAAAAAATCATAAAAGCATGCATCTATGCACTTTAATTGCTTAAATTGGATAATTTTCAATTAGTTTATGTTATCTTTATCTTTGGAGTAGTTGACAGAGTGCTTTCTCTCTGACTAAGAGATGTAGATTCAAAAAATACTATATTTACTAATCACTTAAGTTTAATATAATTATCATTAAGGGTCAACTTTTCTCAAAAAAGAAAAGAATGATATACATACATTCCACACAATTTCACTTTAAAAAGATGCATTTCACTTTTAAACAGTGAGCTATGATGATATTTTTAATATGATATTGAAGGTTGGGGTGTTATATATATAATAATTGAAGTTTAAGCACTCTCGACACACACACATAAAATTCTTTGTATAACTCAATTTTCTACCAATTGAACACACTTAGAGGGTCATCACACATTCACAATTCATCACCACAATAGAATGGATCATGCATGCATCATTCTATTATCAATCTATCATTGCTATCATAAATAAGGATGACTTGCCTACTTTTTGCTTGACATGATCACTTTACTAGCACACATGACTAACCATTCATTGCTTGGTAAATTTTCTTGTTCATTATATTCTTCACCCACAATTCTTCAACCTTCATCTCCTTGACCATCCTCATATAGAAGCTATCATTTATAATTTATAAACATCATTAGTGAAGCATTTAGTAAAGCATTTTTTAACTTCACATGCTTTCCTAATGCTTTTTTTCTAGTTAATGTTGTTAATAGATATTTATCCTTGTTGATATTGTACCACTTGTAGATTTATCAAAAAAAAAAAGAAGTTGCTCATTGCTAGCAAAATAGATTATGTTGTATAGAACTTGTACAGATTGCTCAACTTTTACAAAATTAAGCCATGCTCTGTATGAGAGAAATTATAGGGGGAGACAAGAATTTTAGTAGAGATCAAGTGCATGTTATTGCTCATGTAGTTATTTTTATCGTGGCTAGTATATTATTTCTCATGTTGACAAATTGAGCAAAGACAATGAGAGCACATATCCTAAAAGCAACGAGACTAGGAGTGCTCATTAACAAACCAAATTAAATGGATCTTGTTTGATTAGTTTAGTTTAGTTTGATGGTTAAAGGGTTAGTTAAGTTAGGGGCGATTTCGGAAGAATTTTGTTTTGTATTTGTTTTTTTATGATGTTTCTAAAAATTTGCTTGGTTAGTATTTTTTAAAGTATTTTTTATTTTTGTTTCCAAAAATAAATAAACTTATTTTTAAAAATTTTGAGTGTTTTTTAAAGAGAAGAGTTACCACCAAATATTTTATTTAAAATAATAATAATAAAACATAAAAGTGATCTCAAATGGCCCCTTAGTTGTTGTAATTTTGACCTTTTTATTTTTATAAAATAAATTAAAAAATTAAATTAAAGTAATATCTTCATATATTAAATCAAGAAAGCATATGAATATAAATAAACTTGTGATAGAAAGATCATGTAGATATTTTTTTATCTAAATATTAAAATCATGGATTTTTAGTAAATATTACTTTATATACTCTTTAATATAATATACTAAAATTAAAGCAATTAAGTTAATTACTAAAACAAATTATATTTTTGTTTGTCTAAAATTGAATCAACCTGAGCACATTAAAATTTGATTTCGTTTGGAAAATAATATTATAAACTTTATTTTGGAATGTATTTTTAATAATTTTAGATGACATGTAATCCTCACAAAATGGTGATTAATTAGTGTTAAAGAACAAAAAGAGGAAGAGGTTGTAGAATGTGAATCCAAAATGGATTAATTATTTTTAGCATATAATGTTTAATTTTGTGGAAATAATTTTAAAGTGTGCTTAGAAGTATCTTAATAAATAAAAGATAAATAGTAGCATTGATTTGACTATAGAGTATTAAAAAAATTAGATACTTCATCAAATAGATGTTTGGAGCTATATTAAAGTTTTGAAAAAGAAGCAAAAAAAAAGAAAAATCTTTTATGGTGTGATTGATGGATAGAAATGACTTTGAGTTTTTATATTAATATTTTAGAATCTATTTTAGAGTTTATTGAGAAATTGTTAGAGATTTAGAAGTGTTAGGTAAAAGAAATATCAAGACTAAGTTAGATTTGACTAATTTAAGCTAATTTGGATTTTAAGCAAAGACAAATAAAGAGAACTACTTTATTTCACCAATAAAAAGGAAAATTTAAATCTACTAAACACAAACAAAAATGAAAAGAGTATTTCTTTATCAAAATGTTTCATTCAATAAAAAATTTTTCAAAACATCTCATGTCTTATTTATAAGTATAATATAACTCTTATGCAAACACTCATTGGAGGAAATAAAAAATAAAAAAGAGAAAAAAAGAGTTTGTGTCTATTAATGAAAGAGAAATTTTAGCCACTTATTTTCTTTGCTTTATCTATTCCATAATAAGTTAAGGCTGAGCATGCAAGTCCCTAGGAAAAATAAAATTATAAAAATTAGCAAAGTATAAATTATATTTAAATAAACAAAATTTTATGCACTTTTTTGGGCTCTTAATTGGGTTTTATATTTGGGCCTTTTCTTTATTCACTTACTTACATTTTAGCCTTAACTCTTATAAGTGAATATATTTAGCCTACTTTTGATGATCATGATGCGTGCTTCATCAACTCCCTTGTCATCAACTGATGTAATACTCATCAATCAATTATGTAGTTAAAATCTCCAATTTAGTATTAGTTAGCCATATGTCATGAATAGATGGCTTAATCATCTAATAAACAAAATATTAACATTCACATATAGGTTAGTGGGAGGTTCTTTCTCAGTAATGATATTGATGTAGCACATTAAAGGAGGAAATGACCTCTGACAAAGTCTTAAACTTATAAAGATTTTTATTAGACTTTATGTGTTGTGATATTTTATATTAATATTCCATGTATTGCATTATGTAATTGTGGATGTATTTGATCATGTTTAAGTATTATATGAGAGTTATGAATGAAAATATTTATTATTTTAGTGTCAAAAGTATGTCAGCAGCATAGTGCCTAGGCACTTGATTTCTAGTGCCTCGGCACTACAGTCGATTCCTGTATGGGTGTATAAATAGAGAAGCCAGCACCTTAGCATTGGCTTGTGGTGCCGTGGCACCGGCATGTAGCAACTTAGTGTTGGACTGTAGCACTTTGGCACTGCCAAACAATAAATTATGACTTTTTTCTTCAAATTTTCAATAGTTATCTCCCAAGGGACACTTCCTTTGGAGTATTGTACTTAAATAATCACTTATTCTAACCTAATGGAGATGAATACTTATTTTTGTGTGAAAAAATTAAGTGGATACTCTTTAGTTGGAGCTTAGTGGCTAGCTGTTTGGAGGATTTGGTGATCCTTGACTAGACTACTTAGGTGAGTAGAGCTTGTTCGCATCTCTTCCACTTTGATGAGTGGAAGACTTTGAAGCATTTCTTCTTCCTCCATCCGCTGCAATGTCCTATCTGCAGTGCTTTATCAATTTTGGTATTATAGCCCAAGGTTATGAGGTTTGGAGAAAGTGCTTGTAAATAATTCATACCAATTCTAAGTAATATTAGTTCTGTATTTTAGATTTTGTGTAATTTTCTTTACATATTTAATGACTTATCTTAAAAACTTATGTTAAATTCATGTGGTAAGCAATCCTATGAACATTTACTTTACTACTAACTAGTTGTCTTCATGTATAAAGTCTTGCCTTTCCCTACTTAACCTAACAACAAGTCAAAATACTTAAGTGCAACTTGAGTAAGGGATAGTTCACTAAAATAGCCAGACCTAATATACAAATCATGCATACAAATTGAACTCATATCCTTAAAGATCTTATGCTTATTTTTTTGTATGTTTACTTAATATTTTGTAGTTTCCACAAGTTATTTCGTGTTTATTGAAAGTTAATCATTTTCAAAATTGTGCATCTCATTGTGTTAAATATATTTCACTTGACGGATAATATTTTGATCGATATCATATGGATGATTATCACCAGACTACTTTTGCCAAAATAAAATTAGTAGGTCACACAAAAATCTATGGGAATAACATTTTAGTTAAAGAAGATAGATTTGGTAGAAACCTCATGATATGGGTGGAAATGAAAGAAATTCTAAGGGCTAAATATTATCTTAAAAATCATAATAAAAGGTTCCACAAATAATTAACTATTCTTAAACAAGAGAATATGCTAATAGTGGAATATATGAATGCTTTTGAGGACTTAATAACTAGAACATGATGCACTAATTAAGAGTATAAAGTAGCTAATAAATTTGTCACTAGTTTAAGATGAGATATTAGAAATGAGGTAGGGCTTCACATCCCGTAGACCTTAGAAGACACTTTTTACTATGCTTTACTCCTAAAAAAGCATAAAATGGTTGTATCCTCATTCAAGTTGAAAGTTCAATATCCTCTAAATATCCTCAAAAGTTTATCATTAGATCTAATCCTTCTACATCGAATAACTCTTATAATATGACCTTTACTTAATCTACTTCTAAAATTGTTAGAGATATAATTTGCTTCAAATGTCATAAGAAGGGTCATATGTAAAATCAATGTAGAGCAAAAATCATGTTTTTAAATGAATTAGAATATTAAGAAGAAGAAGAGGATATTAAAGAGATACATAATGATACACCACTATCAGATAAATAAATGAATCCAAATATTGATAATCTAATGTCAGTTATGATGTGTATAATAGCTTCTAGTGAAGAAGAAGACTCGAGAAGAAGAAATATTTTCTCAATGTACATCTTATGTAAAGAGAAGAGGTGCAGCTACTAATAGGCGAAGGTAGTGCTATGAATGTTGTATCAACCCATGCTATTCCTAGAGCCAATCTTACAGCTGAACCTCACACAGAACCATTCCAAGTCATTTGGATAATTCACACATCCCTACCTATCACTAACAGATGTCTTATTCCAATTAGATTAAGCAACTATATTGATCAAATTTGATGTGGTGTTATTTCAATGAAAATAACTCATATCATATTTTGAAGACCATGGATTTATGATTTGAATGTAATTCATTATGGTCATGAAAACACCTATGTATTTAAGCATAATGAGAAAATAATCAAATTATTCTTTGTAAAGCCTAACAAAAAGAGGTCAATTACATCCACACATAGAATTCTTTCTACACCACCTCACAAATCCAATTCTGAAAACCCAATCAATAGAAAAATATGAAACTCTAGTTGATAGTGATATCACCATTCAGTGATAGGGATGATACTTTTGATATACATTTTAATATGTACAAATCTCCTAAAATTCAAATCACAACCTTGGGGTTTAGATGTTTAGTTTGAGAATTCAATGAACCTACTTTTCTGTCATCTTGCACCATCAGGAAGTCCCTGATGATGTAAAGATCACTTCATATCTCATGTGATCTTAGATATATTATCTGAATTTTTTGATTTGATCCCCAATGACTTACCTAATGAATTGCCACCATTAAGGGATATATAGCATGTTATATACTTGATTCCTTGTTCACAAATACCTAACTTACTACATTATAGGATGAATCCAACTAAGCATGAAAAATTAAAATGATAAGAAAATGAACTCCTAAAAAAGGGTTTATCCAAGAAAGCCTTAGTCCTTATGTTGTACCGGCTCACTTAACACTTAATAAATATGAAACTTGGAGGATGTATATTAATAGCAGAATAATAAATATGATCAAAATAAAATATAATTTTTCTATTCCTAGGTTGGATCACATGTTGGATGACATGTTAAATCTTATTTCAAGTTTATCTTCATTCTCTAAAATTTATTTGAGAAGTGGATACCATCAGATAAGGGTTAGACCAGGTGATTAATGAAAGATAGCATTCAAAACTCTAGATGATCTTTCTAAATGGTTAATCATATCATTTTATCTTTTAAAGGTACTTAGTAAATTTGAGACTAATGAACACTATACTAAAGCCTTTTATAGGTCAATTCCTTGTAGTCTATTTTAACGATATTTTTTCTATAGTTTAGATGAGAAGTCACATCTACATCCTTAAAGAATGGTTTTAAAAAAATTTAGAGGAGTAAAATTATATATAAATCTTAAGAAATATTTTTTTTCTATTAAATAAAAGTCATTTTCTTAGGTTTCATTGCATATGCTGATGGATTAAAAGTTGACTCATCAAAAATTAAGTCTATTATAAATTAGTTAACTCCAAAGTCTTTTAAGGATGTTAAAAGTTTTTATAGAGTAGCAACCTTTTATATAAGGTTTATAAGAAATTTTAAAATGATTGTTGACATTATTACTCACATTTAAAAAAAAAAGATAAGTTTATGTAGACCACGGATGTTGAAAAGTCATGAAATAAATTGAAACTCTTATGACTTTGACATCTCTTAAGACTTCTTGACTTCAATGAAGTTTTTAAGGTGACTTGTGATGCATAAGGTATTAGAATTGGTGGAATATTAAGTCTAAAAACATCCAATTTCTTTCTTTAGTGAGAAATTAAATGACGTTAAACAAAAATACTCTACATATGATCAGTTTTATGTGATTATTCTAACCCTTAAGCACTAGAGATATTATCTTTTACATAAATAGTTTATTCTGAATACAAATCACCAAGTCCTAAAATTTATTAACTTTTAGAAGAAACTAAATTATATTCATGCTAAATGGTTAAAATACCTTCAAGAATTTTCCTTTGTGCTTAAACATAAACCTAGAATAGAAAATAAACTAGCAAACACTCTATCTAGAGTATCTCTAATAGTTTTATCCTTTGAATTTCAAATCCCTAGATTTATGGCTTTAAAGAAAGATTACAAAATTTTTGATATAATATACTTACAACATGAATCCAAACCCTTAACTTTTGATAGCTCCTTTGTCATTCTAGATGGATATCTTTATAAAGGTAAGTGATTATGTATTCCTAAAACATCCTTAACAAATTTTATTTATGAGGTATATCAAGGTATTTTGTAAATTAAAGAGCCAAACACTAGTTTAACAATAGTTTTACTAGTCATCTCTATCAAAGAATGTTGAATCTATTATAGTCCAATGTTACACTTGTCGTTAGGTTAAAACTGTCAAACAAAAAGCTGGTTATTACACATCAATACCTATTCCTTCTAGACCATAGAAGGCCTATCCATATACATTAGGTTTACCTAGGATGCCACATGGACATAATATTTATCATTGTAGATAGATTTTATATGATGGCACATTTCATACTTTGCTCAAAATCAAATAATGTATCTCATATAACAAGATTATTCTTCAAACAAAATGTTAGGTTATACGGAATCTCATCCACTATAGTTTCTAATAGAGATGTTAAATTTATATCTTATTTTTAGAAAACTTTAGGAAAACTAATGGAACACAACTAAACTTCTCCTCTACTTTTAATCCACAAATTGATGGTCAGATGAAAGTCATCAATAGGACATTAGGAAATTCACTAAGATGTTTAGTTATAAAAAACTTAAGAAATTATAATTTAACATTACCTACATATGAATTTGCATATAATAGTCCCATTTCTAGATCAACCCACAAATTACCTTTTGAGAAGTTTATAGATATATCCCTAAAATACTTATTGACTAAAGCTAATACACTTATACATTTTATAATTTATTATGTACATTTGCATGTGATTTTCATATCCTTCATGAAGACATAAAGAAATAATTGGAAATACACAATTCTAAGTATGCTGAACAAAAAAACAAAGATAATAATTATAAGGAATATGTGATAGATTATGTGTTGGTTCATATCTATCCTGAGAGATTTTTCCACAAAATATAAAAAATTATAAGTTAGAGCATGTGGGCTATTTAAAATTATTAGAAAACTTAGTACTTATATTCTTGAATTGCCCCCTTACATGTTTATTAGCCCTATTTTAAGATGGAAGATATAATATCTTTAAAAGAGTTACTTAACCTTAAAATTTGTGAAATGATACTTTTATAAGAGGAGATAAAAATTATTTGCACTTGCCTATCTAGCCAACATTATTTAAAGTGGAGAACATCATCATAGTTGAAATACCAATGATGGTAGCACTGTTCAGAGATTTTCGTTAGGTGGAAAGATAAGCCACTAAGTGAGAATACTAAGGCGACCTTAGAAGAACTACATAAAAACATTTTGAAGACTTTCAAAATCTTAGCTCTTCCGAGAAGTGTTCTTTGGGATCTGAGGGAGTTGATGTAGCACATCAATGGAGGAAAGGGCCTGTCACAAGGTCCCAAACTAGCTTAAACTTATAAGGACTTTTATTAGACTTTATGTGTTGTGGTATTTATATTGATATTTTATGTGTTGTATTTTGTGGTAGTGGATGTATTTGATCATGTTTAAGTGTTGTATGAGAGTTATGATTGAAAATATTTAGTGTTTTAGTGTCAAAAGTACATCAATAGTTGAGTGCCTATGAGCTCAATTTCTAGCGCCTCGACATTACAGTCAATTTCTATGGTGCTGGCCTATAGTGCCTTAGCACTATGAAACAATATGTCTAGGTTATTTTTTTTTCAAATTTTAGTATTTTCTCCTAAGGGACACATCCTTGTAGTATTGTACTTATATAAACTCTTGTTCTTATTTAATAGAGATCGAGACTTATTTTTGTGAGAAAAATTGAGTATAGACTCTTTGGTCAGAGCTTGGTGGCCGGCTGTTTAGAGAATTTGGTGATCCTTCACTATGATTCTACTTAACTAAGTAAAACTTCTTCGCATCCCTTCCACTTTGGTGAGAATTTGAAGCATTTATTTTTTCTCTATCCACTATAACATCTTCTATGATGCTCCATTAAATATACTTGACTTTCAAGAATAACCAAATTTGTAATAAAGAAGTGTGTTTCATGCCTAAGAATTAGGTTAAATAATACACTTTATTAACTCCCTTAAATGAAAATAATTACAATAGTAAATACCATGATAAAATACTATATGAGCAAGCAAATCAAGATGTTATGCATATTATCTAGTTATATTTAAGAATTTTGAAGCTCTACATGTAATTTCTTAAATTTGCCAATTTAGTATGACTTAAGGGTTAAAAATCAAAACATTATCATAGTCTTTTTTTTGTTATTTTATGATTTTCCTTATAAGTATATTTTTCATACACAAAATAATTTATTTTTTACCACATCATGAAGGACTTTTTCCCCCACCCAAGACTGTAAGGTGTGGCTTTATTAAATATAGGCAAAATTTGAACCCAACAAATTCATGGAAACTTCCAAGGTTTTTACTAATCAAATTAATTAGCACCAATTGTCATGAAGGATCTATAAAGATTTAAAAATATTTGGCAAATGAAAATAAAGAATTAAAAAAAGTGCTTGAATTTGAAGATTGGCTTTATTAATTGGTCATCTAGTGTTCTGGCAATACATAATTTCAAAAGGTAAGGTCATCATTCTTCTGAAGATAATACTATTATATGCAAATTCCAAAGTAAGCAAATATAAGTCATGATTCTTTTAAATTTTTTTTACAGGAAACCTTAATAGATTTTCTTAATGTTTGAATAACTATCTCAATTTACCTATAAATTTAAAGGAAAAAATAGATGAAAATTTCAATTTTGTACCAATCTTTTTATAAACATGTAATAAACCTAGCATCATAATTAGTCATAATAGTGGAAGGCCATATGGATACATTATTTCTTCAAAGAATAAACATATTATATTAAATTAGTCATTGGTTAATGAGATAAGCATAAAATATGCAACCTTAGAGAATTAATCAGTTAACACAAAAATATTATCATGTCCTCAATTTATTTCATGTAATCTTAAGATATATAAAATCCATTGAGTAATCTTCACATAGTATATTATAAATGTGTACTGAAACATAATGATTAGAATTTTATTTGATGGCTTTAATTTTTACTAGTCAAATATTAAGCTACCAGTGTCTCACTAAAGTGAAGGCTAGAGAAATTAATTTTTCATTAATAAATAATAAAACAAGTAAATTTATTAGGTCCAAAATATCAAGCCCTTTCTCTATAATATGATTTAAAATTTGATATTCCATTAAATAATTTTATGAATATGAAGTTGTTTTTTCTTATATAAGTATCCATTGAATTATATGAATATTTCTTGCAAAGTCAAATTTTTTACTAAGTGTCCAAAATATCTAATTTATTCAATCTCAAAATTTTGATTTGTAGGGAAATGATTTTAAATTTTACTATAGTTCCCTATTTATTGAGTTTGTTTATAATTTTAGTTTATGTTTAGGACAAAGTAATCATGGAGAAATTTGACCCATTTGGTGAGCATATATCTTAAATTTTATTTGATATTAATAAACATTAGAGAATGAGGATCTGTGTTAAGAATAAACTAAGAATATAAAAAGTTATATCGCCATAATCTTAAAGATTGAAACTAATAAAAAATTTCTTCTCACATGTCAAGTATTGTTGCTTTGATTCATGTAGTTTCTTATAAATGAAAGTTATGAGATAGTTTTTTTTTTTAACTTAAAATTCTTTTAATTCCAATTCTAAAAGCATTATATGTTATTTTGAAGGTTTAGGAAAATTCAAGTACATATGAATAAAGGTAGATGTAATCAAAATCTTGACGCATTCTTAGGCCATTTATATTACAAGTATCCAAAAAATTCATTCAATTTTGAAATATTAATGATAAAATAACAATAATACTAGATTTATTTTATAAATCTTTTATAAAAGTAGCTAGATTATGAAAAGTTCATACTTCAATTAATTTTTTTTATGTGAGGCCCTATTTAGGATGCTTGAACTTTGGAAGGGCCATGAGGGATTCATACTTGAAATATTGTAGATGGTTTATTTCACTTAGGCTTAAAAATAAGATATCATTTATCTATTTAGTAAAAAAGATAATAAATAAGTTTAAATTAGTGTTTATTATCATCATAAATGTGCTATGGAATGTACTACTAAATATGCAATGAGAACACGATAAATGGACCAATAAGTAGAATACTTAGTGGCGATCATCAAAGGCCCATACAAGAGTTTACTCATTAGTCGCCTTAAAGAACTTGTCTTATGAAAACAACTAGTTCAAATACCGAGTAGGAGTCTTGTCATTATTTCAGAGAGCATCCGAGGGAGCACACACCTCGCACTAATAACCAACATCAGACCCTCATACCTAAATAAGTATAGGACTCAACACTCGATGTATGACACTTTTATAACCTCTAGGATATGAGTGAGTCCATTCATATTACAACTGACATATAACTTCCAGAAGTTATTACATAGTTTTCTTTTGTGATTTCCCTTCAATCTTATAAAATGGGAGAAATTTGAGGGGTGAGGAATCCTTTTTTTGGACTTTTATTGTTCATAAGAGGGAGCTGACTCCTATACTCTACTCCATTTTCACTTGTACTAATTATCATATATAGTGAAAAGTTTTAGAATTTATTCTTTTATAGATTTTTTATTTTTTTGCTCACCTTACTTCTTATGTGCCTAAGTAAGATCTTACATTATTTCAAAGACAAATTTGGATTCAATATTTTCTCTGTGGTTAGTGTGGATTAATGCAAAGGACAAGAAGTCAAATAGTTAATGAAGTAAGCCCATCAGTACTGGAGAACTTAGTTTCCATGGGACCTAGTACACATTAATTTGTCTCATATCAAGACTTAAGAGACATGGAGGATAAAATCACTTTTTTGTCCAAGTGTTTATGAATAAAATGAAGCATGAAATTACTAGAGCTAGAGAAAATGAAGGATAATCAACATCCGTAATCTGTCGCACTCACCATCACAGGTGAGAATTATCAAAGAAACTTAACATTGATGATGAGCCATATCATACAAACAATGATGAAGTCAATTGAGGGAGAGTGAAAGACATTTTCCATTAATGCCTTCTTGAGGGATATCATTAAGGCTGGCCCTCACTAAAATTCAAAATTACTCACTTAGATTCTTATAAAGGTCACATTGATCCCACCATGTAGCATATTTTGAATCCACCACATCCCTAGTGGATCTCATTGATGTAATGATTCTCACATATTCTTGTGATAGTCATCACTTTATTCATCAAATTTATTTAAGTGAATGCATATCACCAGTTTGAATGTGTAGAAAGGCCTCTAAAGTGCTCACAGGTTGTTTTATACATGAGATAGGAACAAGGTAAATTTCTTAAGAAGTTCATTACATGCTTCAAGAGTGAGAGATGTTAAAATTTAAAAAATTAGAGGTTATCGTTTCCTAGGTGACACTTACTTAAGGCCTTAGAGAGGTAGCATTTAAATATGCACTTGGCCTACAACAACCTAAGATACTAGTAGAATTGTTGGAGTTATCTAATGGCTACATGAATACAAAGAAATATAATGAGATAACCCAATCATCAAAGGTAGCTCATAGACAAGATTTATGGAAGAGGTTACCTCTTGGGCAATTCTCCAAGGAGTGGTTTTAAGCCCAAAGGCTAGAGAAAGGAATGAGGCAACATACTTGGACAAAAAAAATGCCAATGCATAACCATGAATATAAATAAAATTTATCAGCTCATCATACATATCGTGAGTACCTACAAACATCCATAATTGCGCCACTATGGGTATTTATGGCTGATTGGCATAGTTAAGGACATCTAGTGAAAATAATATTTCAAGCGACTACAACCCTTAAAAGCTGATGGTGTAAGAGACTAATCAAGACTAATCAAGTTATTGTGTCTATCATCACAACCAGAATGACATCAAAGAGTGTCACCATTTGACATGTTTAGTAAAGAGCTGACTTAAGGAAAGTTAAAAGAATTTGTGATGAGATTGGGAAAGAGGCTATAAAGTTATGTAATGAACCTATCTCTATTCACATGGTCCATATCACTGGAGTCACCAACACTAATTTTTGATGAGACAAAGAATCATCTAGAAGGGTGAGCCTTAAACGTCACTAGACAATTGAGTTTAATTTGGTGACCAAAGAATGAGCACAAAAAATTAAGATCTTTCTAGTCAATTTTGGGGAGAAAGACCGATTAATATCAAAATATTTGCTACTACTACTTTTAGAAGCTATTAATTAATCAAGTTAAACTTAGTTATAAAATTTCCATCCCCTTTCTCATGGCATCAAAAATATTTGAAATATCAAATAATAGTAAAATAGCAAAAGTATTCTCATTGAAGAGAAATATTAAAAAATGTAGAATTAGTTGAATATCCAATAAATGAAAGAGAATTAAATAAATGGAGAATTCTAAAAATCAAGAAAATTTGATATATAAAAGGAACCTTTAACTTTAAAGGTAAAGTTGCAATTAAAAAAGAATAATCGATGACTATTGATAATAGTAAAAAAAAACTATCTCAATATTAAGCAAAGAAGATCTATGATCCTATCTCTAGAATTTCAAATAGTCACTTAGGTTTGAATCAAGTAGCATTTAAACATCTTACTTTAAGAGGATTAAATTAACCAATTTTAGCATGTCTTAAAGATGGTAGTGCATAGTGATGATAATACAAATTCTATTGAAACAACTAGTTTTAAACCAATTTTCAATGAATAAGGGGTTACATATGTGGGAGTTTGATAAGTAAATCAATAAGCCCACAAAACTTCTAATTATTTGTTGTGCCATTCTTTTTTTATTGATAGATAGAATTTTCTATAACAAGTTGACCATGGCATTATTAAAAGATTTTACTAAACCATTGGCATTAACATAGTAAATAGTTGAATAACTCCAATCAATGTTATGACGCCTAGAAAACTTATTAATTTTAGTGCCTTTAATTATCATACCATTATTGGGTATAATGTAATGAGGTACAACAAATATATAACTATGTGATCCCAAATGAATTAGAGCATATTATCTACTTTAACCTCTTTCAAGGGAACTACTTCTACACATTTTAAATAATAAATAGCTACATCTAATAAAAAATTATGATCTTTAGAGAAAAAAAGTTTGATTGGTCCAATTCTATCTATTCCCTATCACTCAAATGACCAAGAGGAATATGGTGTATTAGAAGGCATGTGGTGAATATGACCATTTAATTAACATTGATGACATCTCTTAACAAAATTCATGTAACTTGTGTCATGATAGGTTAGTAATTATCTAACCTTTTTATTTAAGCTTAATTTTGGAGACATATAAAACTTCATGGACATTGATCATGAACTTTTGAACATCTTTTTTACTTAGACATTGAAGTAACACTTGATCAAATAATTATCAACATAAAACCCAATTTATGATTATTTAGGATAAATCTCCTTTAAATTTGAGAGGATAGTGAAGTAAAACATCATCTCGATCAAGAAATTAGAGGTAAAGGTCTAATTATAATGTTCTAAGCAAGAGCTCAAGAAAGTACCAAAGCTAGAGATGAAGCAAGGCCCATGACAAGGGCCAATTAAAAAGAAAGAAATAAATTTTGATTTTATTTTAAATTTAAGTTTTAGCTTTTAGAAGTTATAATTTCTGAACTTGTATGAGCTGGTCATTACTTAAATAATGAAAGATAAAATGAAATGATGAAGGTAGTTGGCACCTTCCTCCATTACTAGACACCCACCACTTTTCCCTCAAAAATTATTCTCTTCTTTTTTTGAATGATAGTCCTGGTAATCCTTATAAATAGGGTTGATTTATAATAACAAATTTTAGTTTTGGAATGATAAAATTACTTTGGAGAATTTTCTTCTCATTGTGTTAGGCGTAGATTAGCCTTTTCTTGGTGGGATTAGCTTTTATGTTGCACGTGCACCCTAAAACTCTCTCAAAGCTTCTCCCAAATCATTCACACATCCCTTCCTACATCCTAATTAACATCTAAGTTGAGTCATCTATCATCCAAGTTCTTGAACCCACTCTAACACCTTCTTCAAAGATCTCAACCCAAACCATATGGACATCAACCTAGTCTTATTATTTCCACTATTTTAATACCTTAAAGCTCACTAAACTCCACAAAATATTTTAGATCATAACTTCACATCTTAAAATAGCCTTCTACTATATTTCCTCCACATTTACATACCTTAAGCCTTTTCAAAATAGATATTTCAGATCAACCTAAATTAGTATGATTTACACATAGTTTTGGTCATCTCTTTATAAAAACACTCAAAAGCCCATTTTTTTTTTACCATGAACTCCAAATCACAAGTAAACGTGCTAAGCTAACCATTTAACAAAAATTTTAGCTATTTATATAATAAAAAGTTTTTTTCTAAAGTAATCTCTCAAATCAACCCAAACTAGCTTAAGCTTAGCTAATCTTGCTATCCCATCAACTAAATCCATCTAAACCCATCATCTCTACAAATAAACTCTCAATAACTACTTAAAGCCTTAAATTAAAATATCACATCAATTTTCATATAATAATACCTCCCAAAAGGTTTCTCACCTTCATCAAATTTGGTATCAGAGCAAAGAGTATAAGAGCAGAATCAATGAAAACATTTCTTCAACCAAAAGAGCATTTCAAATGGTGCACTTGTCTTCAAACTTGTGAGTTTTTCTTTAACTTATGAGGTAAATTATTTTTTTTAATGATAGTTTAAATTCTTATTAGTTGCTTCAAAAGATGTTTGTTACTTGCAAGTTTATGGTAATAGCATAAACATTCAATTAGTTAGCTCCACCATATAACCTATCCATTTCCCATTGTTTGGATTTATCCATAAATACTTTTAAGAGAACACAGGTGAGGTAGTGTTCCACTCTAAAAACAAGTTTACCCTTAGTGCAAATCAAACTTTAATTGCTTGCTTTATTTTATTCATTAGTATTTATGGTTAATCTTAGATGTTTATTTTGAAATAAAATTATGATAACTTGCTTTGTTAAACAAAAGAGGCTTAATAATTGTAAGCATTTTCTCATTGCATTTAAAAATAATAAAAAAACTACCTGCATAAGAGTAAAAGTGTGTTAAGCTTAGTGATTTTTTAGTCTAAATAAAATTTTATCAAAAAGACCTAAATTATTTAATGAGAGCTCAAGATGTTAGTGATTTTGTACCCTCTCCTCACCTATAACTTCTTATTAACTTTATTTTTGGATGAGTTTAACATCATCCCAATCATAATAATTAAGAGCTCTAATCCTAGATTAAGAGTTTTCTAATTAAACACTTAAGAACTATACTTAGTGACTAAGTGCAGAATCAAACTAAATTCAAATAACAAATTAAACCTAACATAAAATTTGAAACTAAATTTGAAATCAAAATCAAGCTCAACGTTCAAGAGTGAAAGCATGGGTTGACTTAGTGGACCCCACTAAGACCTAGCTTAACTCAATTGGACTAGGTGAACCTAATCAATTCCAAACTTAATTAAATTCAATAGAAATTTAAAATAAACATATCTTAGTTGATATCAAAAATCACTTGAACTTAGATTGAAATAATTAGGATGGTTGACCCAATTGAACTATTTAAGCTCAAAATTATCTAAGTTCAAGAGAAATTGAATAAAATTAAAATAAATCAAAATTAAAATCAAACAAAAAGAACTAAATAAAAACATAAACATAAATGAACCTAAAATTAAATATAAATGGGGTACAAAGTGGTCCACCAAGTCATTTGACTTAGTGTTGACCCATGTAGACCCCACCAAGTTAAAGGTTAACCAATCAGAATTTGAACAAATTTAGTTATTTTAAAGGCTCAAATCCATCAAATAAACATTTCCAAACACAAATATATGGAAATATGAATTAAACAAGGACTCGAATGGTTTAATTGGGTAACTTAACTTAAGTATACCCAAATAGGCTTTGTTAATCCCAAACTCAAATTAAATTGATATTAATTAAAATTAAACATAAAAATCAATTTTAAATTCATGGCTAAACAAGACAAAACTTCTTCTTGGTCTAATTTGATCAAATTGTTCATTTGACACAAGTGAACCCATCTTGAGCCATTAAACCCAATTTGGGTCATAGTGGGTCAAACTCAACATCAATTTTAAATTAATTGAAATTAATTACTTCAAATTATATCAAATACTTAATCAAACATGGTTGGGGCCTAAACATACTTTGGTTGGGTTAGATCGGCTATGTGACTCAATGGAACTCAACTTAACCCATTTAGGTCAAAATAGTCAATTTAAGTGAAAGTCAAAAAATTAAATCAAATTGAATGAAACCAAATAATAAAAACATTATAAATGATCATTCAAATATAATTAAACTCAAACCCAAACCTTGAGATGGCCAAATAAACTAGGAACCCAACTTTACTTATTTAGGTCAAATGTGTAAAAATAGCATAAACCACATCAAACCCAAACATGGCATGGATCAGTTGATCAATAAATCATTCAATGAATAATCAAGATGATTTTAAACTTAAATTTAAACCCAAACAATCAAAGCGAATAACATCACTCAATCTAAATTAAGTTAAACTCAAATGAATCAATTAAAGCACTTAAACCCTAACTTAGTTCAAATGAGCTTAAGTTTGACTCATAGCTCACTTTTGGTATCCAACCAACAACCCAAAGCAATAGGATGGTGAGGTAGAGTTAAGGAAGTGATGTGAGCACATGGAGCAAAGAAATTTAAAAGCTCATACATATAAAATCAAAATTCCCATTCCCATCCATATCTCTTCCTCCTTCACCTTGTGATAAGAGGTCATCTTTAATCAATTGACCACCTCTTAAAGGAAGCCTCAAGCCTTTCAATCACAATGGTTGGTCACATTTAATCCCTCCAATGTGGGGAACCTCTCGACTATAGAGAGAAAAAGATGAGGAGCATTACCCTAAGCACTCCTACACCTTCAAAAGAGAAGAAGGAGAAGAATCGAGCCTTCCCTGAGGTCCCATATTGCTAGCAACTTGGAGATTAGCCAAATATGGTAGAAAAGTTGGTAGTTAAACATGGAAATGGAAATGAGCATTCCTCCCCCACAACTGATGATTCCTACATGTTTTATGGGAGAAACCAACTCAAATGGACCATTCCCTGGGTTTCTCGATACTAGCAAGCTAAAGAAAAATTAAGGCCGATGGAGGAGGGGTGGAGCTTGATGTCCATAGTGAACATTGGGAAGTTAATCTAATTCAACTTCACCAAAGGTTCTTCTTGAACATGGGGAACATGTTTAAAGCATTATCTCCATTAAAGATTGATGCCGGTTAGGTATACTTCAAAACTGGCACCCCTCTTATATGGTTTGGTGTTTTGTTAAGGAGATCTAATCTTCATTAAGATCCAATTGCATGGATTGATTGAAAATTAACTTTTTCTTGATTTCCAATTAAAATCATAAAAAATTTCTACCTAGATCCCCAAAAATTGATCTCTAAAGTCAGACAACTCTTTGATCTCACTAGTGAGTGCAGGGACAAAGTTGATGCATCCTTTCCTTCTATTTGGAATGGACATCTATGATATAGTTAGACAATTTGATTCAAATCCCTTTGGAAATCACAAGATGATTCTAGACCGTCAGATCAAAGATTAGATGATCTCGATCAAAGTAGTGTCCTAGTAGTGAGTTTCCATGCATAATTGGTGCCCAATCAACATTGCATCAATGCTGAGTGGGTTAAATATAAAAATATAAATTTTTTAGATTTATTAAATACAAAAGAATGTCAGGAACTTCAAAAGTTGATAAAAACAAAATACTCAATAAAAAATGTAAATAAGGGTTATATGGATTTATCTTAGTGAGAGAAATCTACTAAACCCCAAATCCCCAATTTTTGTTGGATAATTTTGGATGAATTTGAATTTAATCAAAACAATCAAATTATAATTAAACTTAAAATATTAATCTTAATCTAAAATTTTCATAGAATGAAACCAAAGTCAAAATACACTTAGCATAAACATTTCAATGGTTAATGATAAGTGGAATTAAAAGATATTAATTTCTAAGTTAAAATTTTGAATTTAATGAAAAAATTAATTTAAAATTTAGGAAGTTAAAGAAACTTATGGAAATGTTTTAAACACTTTCAAAAACATCAATGAACTTAAAGAAAATCCCCAAACCCTCTGGAACTCATTAAACACTAAAATCACCTAATTGGAGATTAGTTGGATTGTTTAATTCAATTAAATAAGTTTATTAAGATAATATAAAATCTTAATTAGTCTTAAAATACATCTCTATTTGAGATGAAACTTTAGAAAAATGAAATTGTTAAGTAGCCCTACTTGCTATAAAATGTCTAAGTAAAAATGACCTCCATATCAAAAGTTATGAAAATTTGAAATCTTAAGATAATTTAAGATGATTGATACATAGATTAGCACATAAATTATGAAATTCATAAAATCAATTTAAAACACTTTCATATCATTGGAGGACTAAAAAAGGATTCTTAAGCTCTCTCAAGTTAGTGAATCTTAAAAATCACACATTTATGGATTAATAAATGGTTAAATAAATTAAGTTAATTATAACCATAGGGATTAAAACGAATTATAATAATGGGGTAAAAATAGTAACTAATCACTCTATGAATTTAACATTCAAATAGAGATTTATTAAAATTGGAATCAACAAATTTCACTTAAAATTCTATGGATAAATGAATTTTGATTAAAAATGGATAATTAATTAAATTATTATTTACATATAAATTGAATAATACAAATCAAGTAAACCTAATAAAATCTTAAAATCATGAAATCTAAATGACATTTAAACTAAGTCAATCAACATAAATCATCTAAGTAACAAAATTTCATAAATTCAATAAATCTTCAAATCAAACTCAATGAAAGGGTTAAATATGAATTGAATATTGAATAAAAAATAGAATTTAATCAAATTAAAACTAAATAAAAATTGGCCAAACATTAAGTCATTAACTAAAGAACAAGTTTGACCAATTGAAATTTAAAATTAAATTTGAACTTTAACTAAATCAAATAAATTTTAAATTAATTTAATTAATCTAAATTAAAATAATTAAATTAAATTAGCATCAACCCTAAATAATCATTAAATTAATTTAGTCAATATAAATTTATGTGAATAAACTAATTAAATTATGAAATAATTATTCAATGTTTAAATAATGATCAAATTAAATATCACTCAAATCATAAGATAATCTAATTAAAATATATTAATCAATTTAAATTTAATCAAACTTAAATGAAGGCGTAAAAGCATTAAATTCAAATAACATTAAGACTCATTTAATAAATAGAAATTACCTAATTTAATTAAACTCAATCAACTTAAACAAAAAAAAAAAGAAAAATGCTACATAAAATAAATCTTTAAATAATATCTAAATAAGATAATTAAAAATTAATCAAACTTTAGATTAAAATGAATGTAATAAATTGAACATAAAAATCAACCTAATATTGAATATTTAATGAATCAAAATTTAATCAAATCAATCACAACTAACTTAATTTAGTCTTTAATTACATAAAATAAACATTAATTAACCTGAATCTAATTCAATTAAGCCATTTAAATGAGAAAGATAAAAATGCAATGTGCCTTAGGTTAGGCCCTTAGAGTGGATATTTACTTGTGATTGAAGATTTCACTTTATTAGAAATAGGGTGTTGAATAAAATCGATTACACCTCAATCAACTCATTTTTATTCTTCACTATTAAAAACTTGAATTGAACTTCAACATAAAATATATTGAAATTAGAAATAAAATTTTAAAAAAATAAATCCCAAATTCAAAACATAATGGTTAATTAAACAAATCTTGAACTCAAAATAAAACTAAACATAAAAAGGCCTAATATAATCTTACCATATAAACCCCTCTTCATACATTAGATTACTAGTCACCAACCCTAGATTTAGGTTTTGATGGTGATATGGTTTATGATGTTATGCCTTTTGTTTTTTTTGTGGTGCACTATTTTAGTCTAGATAGCTAGGATTATTTACGTGTTAGTCTAGATGATAAGACACCTTTTTAGACTAACATTTTTTTTGTAGAGGACTCTGCTTAAAGGGATTATTATAATAAATGAATTATAAATGTTGTTTGCTTGTAGGTGTTTTGCTTAAGTCCCTAAGAATAGCTCAATAAGATAGGTGGGCTTGTCAACTAGTGTTAAGCCTATATATTTGTAATATAAATTGCTACTGTATTGCTTGATTTTTCTAACCACCATTTTTGTAGGGTTTAGGATTTATTTTTAGAGTTTAAAATATAATTTGATTCTAAAATTACGTTAGATTCTATAGAATTTAGGATTAGTAGGAGCTAACTGTACCTATTTGACAGTCCAATATGGAGCCTAAGGATGTTTAGAAGGTGACCATCTTAAAGTTAATGAAGTCCACATAATCAAACTTGTATTTTTTTTAAGATAGGCTATAAAAGGGTAGAACTTAGTTGTCCACTTTTCCTTTTCTTTAGAGGTGTAATACAGTACTCTGCACCCAACCTTTTATTAATTTATTTATTTCTATTTGGTGTGATTTATTTTGGACTGTACAAGAACTGCATGCTTTCATAGGTTTTTTTCTATGATTGATATGCTTATATGAAAGCCTAGATTCACATTAGGCTCCTAAGAAAAAATTAATTTTTCTGCCAAATGTTTTTTTGAAAGAACAAAATTTCATTGTAGTAAAACATTTATATACAAAAAAAAGGATTAAAGGGGTATGTGAAATAATAAAACCCTCAAAAAAGGTAAATCACCATTGTCACTATATATCAAGTAAGATATAAACTTACTTTGTATCTTTTGAATCTATATTCCATCTAGTGTAGCTCCATATTTAGCTAGATGATGCTTTGGTTTATTTCCTTCTTGATGGATATGTGAGAAATATAGATGCTTGTTGGATGAACATAGTTCTATCTATTTATGAAGATTGATTAAGTCCCAAAGTGCCTCAGTGGAGAATTTTCAACAATTATAAGGAATTAGTTTCAATCTAGAATTTGGAAGTCTTTATAGCTTTGGAAATCTTCAAAGAATTCAAGCAAGCCAGCATTTTAGTATGGAGTATAGACTGGGAATGATAGGGCATATCAAATGTTAGTATACAATCATCCATTGAGTTCCTAAAATCTCCACTAATCACTACATCATGATTAGCTGAATGAAAACATGCATTAATATTGATTTTTATACATTGACTGATTGGTTTTTCCCACATGACTAAAGTTGGAGATGGTGTAGTGGTTCCAAACTTGTACTTGTAAGCTCTAGCTTGAGTAGCTTTCTTGATATATGCATTTACTTATCTAACCACCTGACATGGCAAGACTTTATAGTCTTCATGCTTTATAGCTTTCTGAGCCATCCATATGAACCATAATACTATTAGATGTAAAATAACTATATGTTTTTTTGAATATATTGCCACTTTGCATTCTTCTAAGCATACAAACTATCCAATTGTAAAATATACGGTCTATTAATTACAATATGAAAGTTTGTCTCTAATTGGTTCCATATCAATATGCTAAAATGGTTGGTAAAATAAATATTGTATGCTTTCAGCCTCCCTATCACAACAAACATATAGAATAAAGTCTTAGGCTTTTAAATTTCAAGATATCATTCATGGATAGATTATCATGTATTAATCTCCAACTAAAAAAGAATATAGATGGTTTTAGTGCTCTATTATTGATTATATTCCCCCAACTGATAGAGATGTTTTTTTTTACTTTAATGGACATGTAAATAGCCTTAGACAAAGACATGAATTCATGTCTACATAGGTAGTTTGTCCCTTCTATCATCTAGTATAGAAATTTTCATAATTTCTTGCACTTATTGTTTCCAAACTTAATTAAATAACTTAAACATAAAAATAAAAACTCATAATCTAATCAATTAAAGCCTTAAGAATAAATACTAAAAGCAATTAGAAACTCCTAGAATTATGAACCATGATTGCATATTTCTTCTCAAATTGTTGAATTTGGCCCTTCTTCCACTTCACATTGTTGACCTCATTTTTGGATGAGTTTATCATCATTTCTAAAACTAAGAATTAGGACACCTAATCTTAGATTAGGAGCCTTTTGATTTAAGCACTTAGAACACTATGCTTAATGACCTAGTGGATTCTTCTATGGTTTGAGCCAACCTAATGAGATTAGGTGGATCTAACAACTTAAATCTAAACAAATAATTAATCTAAACATACTCCAATTAAAAATTAAATCTAATTGAACTTAAGCTAAGATAATAGGGATGGCTAACCCAATTACCCTAATTAAGCTCAAAATCACTTGAACCCAAAAAATTCAAGTGAAATCAAAATAAATTCAAACCATATCAAATCAAAAGCATAAAATTCATTACATGGATATGAATGGAGTCAAATCTTAATGAAAGTCGACCATTGAACTTAGGGTTGACTTATATGGGTCTCACCAAGTCAAAGGACAACCTATCATAATTTGACCAAACTGAATCATTCCAAAAACTTAAAATCATTATATAAACATGTTTAAAAATGAATTAAATGAATCTAAATTTAATAAGCCTTAAATGGGCTAATTAAATCATTTGATCTAAATAGGCCTAAATGGACCTTATTGGATTTAAACTCAAATTAAATTAGAATAAATTCAATCAAAAAGCCTTTCAAAATCTTCTTTAAGCACAATTTGACCAGTTATAGGGTTTAATTTTATCAATTTGATCATTTGACCCAACCAAACCCATGTTGACCCATTAAATCCAACATGGGTCAAAATGAGTTTAAATTTAAAATTCACTTCAAATGAAATGAAATTTATTAATCCAAATCATCTTAAATACTTGAATTAATAGATCAAAGCCCAAATCTAAATCCAATCTATCAAATGGAATAAACCAAGTTTAAACCATGGAAAATAAATGCTTAAATGAATTAACCTAATGTATTTGTCCCTAAATCCTATTGAAATGAGTTTGTTTGATTCATAAATCATCTTAAATATGATTGGAATAATTGATTATAGTTTAAATCAATGAATACTAATTATTGATCACACTTAGCTTAATCCAATAGACTTAACTATGATTTGAACAATTGAATCTCAACTCATCCTAAGATGAGTCTAGAATGGTTAGCAGCCAAAATTAAGAGAATTTGAAGGGTCCAAGTCCATCCAAGAAGGGGAATATGTCATGGAGGAGGAGAGAGTAGCGTGGAGACAAACCTCTTCCCCAATCCACTTGCTCACTTTCATTCCTCATCTTGGCTACCTTGGACTGATCTCAATCAATTGACCACCCCTTGGATCTACCTTCAAAGGGTGGCAATCACCTTGGCCAATAAAGGTTGACAACTCTCCTCCTTAAAGCTCTCGACCATTCATGGAAAAATGAGAGAGAGCTAATCTCAAGACAAATTGAGCCTTACATCACATTTCCCAAGTGAAACAAAGAAGAGTGCACCCTTCCCTTGATCCCCACACCTCTAGAAAGCAAGAGTTATACCAAAGAAGCCTAAAAGGATCGAAGCTTGGTCCATAGGCTGATCACATGGAGACAATCCAATTCCTTCTTTTTTCCAGAGCTTTGCCAGGTCCCCACGAAGCTTTTACAATCATCCCCACCATCGGAGATTACCGTTGACAAGGTATGGAATCAAACCTACACTTTAAGCATTCAATTTTGGTCCTTTTTTGGAAGGAAATTGATTTCAAGTGATATGAAACCGTATATATTTATTCTAAATGCATTCTTGATTGATTTGCAAACAAAATTGAGTGATTTCATCAGCTAGATCACCAGGAATCACTTTAATTTAATGGAGGGTGCTTAGTTCTTGTTGTCTATGGAAGAGACATAATCTCTGCTGTATATTCCCTCTATTAGGAATGGATGGTCGAGATCTTGTCGAATCTTTGATTTAAACCCTAAAGGAAACCTCAAGATGAATTTTGCTATTAGATCTTCGATCGGATGACCCAATTTAAACCGCACCCTACCTCCAAAACAATGTGGAATCCACATGGATAATGTGTGGTTGAATCACACACCACCGCGTGTAAAGAGGCACCATGTTGCATGATAAGTAAGAAAATATGTTTTGTGGATTTAAAAATTACACAAAAATGCACAAAACTTCAAAACAAATCATAGAATATAAAATACTCAAAAAATACAAATAAGCTCTATGAATTCATCTCAATGAGGAGAATCCATTAAATCGAAAATCCCCAATTGGTATTGGTATTTTGGGGTTAATTTTAGCTTAACTAAAATAATCAAACTTAACATACACCCAAACCATTAATCCGATAAATTTTAAGCTTTGAGAATTGAAATTAAGGTCAAAACCTACCATAGATAAATTTATCATGATTTATTGGCATATAAATCTCAAAATACAAAATTTTTAAGCCATAGGTCTTAATTTAATGAAATAAATTAATATTAAATTAGAAAAATTAGGAAAAATTATAAAATTTAGTTAAATCATCATAATAAACTTTAATGAATCTAAATACATCCTTAAAACTCTTTGAAATCTAATAAACCTAAAAATGACCTAATTTGAGAATTAATTGAATAAATTAATTCAGTTAATGAATCTAAACTTCAAAAAATCACAATAAATCATCCAAAATTTCAATAAATCCTTCATAGATGCATCTTCAAGAGGAGAACTTAAGAAAATTAAAATGTCTAATTAATTTCTTTTAATTGACTTAATTTAAGTTTTATTAAAATAATTAAAATTATAATTAGTCTTAAATTATACATGTGACTAGGATGAAACTTTAAGAAACTTAAATTGGTAGAGAACCCCATTTCCCATAAACATTTCAAGCTCATATGACCTCTATATTTGAAGTTATTGAAATTCAAATCTCTAAGTCAATATAATTAAAATAATAAATAAAAAAATTATAAAAATTATAAAAATTATAAAATCAATTTAAAACATTATTATCAACATCAGAACACTTAAAAAAGTTTCCAACCTCCAAAGTTATTAAATTTGATTAATCATACACTTAGGGTTTAATGAAATGATTAAAGAATATAAAAATCTATTCAAACCCCAAGTTAATAATTTATTAAATTGACAATGAACCCATTTATCAATTGAAATGAAAAATTAATAAATCTTTGAGTTTCATACTTAAATATGGAATTCATTAAATCCTTTGAATTCTTTAAGTTAATAAATGACATAAATCCACATGTAAATGAAAATAAAATAACTAACTCAATTATAAAAATTAATCAAATAATCCTAAACCCTAATAAGTGGAAATGGCTTAAATTTAAGTTGGAAGCCCTAAAGTAGCTCATTCCATAAGCTTCCTAAGTTATGATTAGTAAATAAAATTCTATCTTAATAAATTAAATTAACTTATGAAATTTTATCATATAGTGTTACATTAAACATAATTTAAATAAGAAATTACAAAGCATAAGTTAATGAATTTTTAATCAGATAAAACTTTCCAAAGATTGATTATAACTAATTGAATTAACTTATCTAAAATTCATATACATAAACATTAATAAAATGAATGAATGAAATCATCACTTGAAATTAATTAAGTTAACTTATTCAAATTCACCAACATAATACTAATGAAATGTATAAATTAAATTAATTAAATTCAACTAAACCTAAATGATAAATTAAGAATATATAAATGAATAAATCATGAAATTGAAGATAATAGATCATTTAAATGATGAAATCAAAAACCAAGTTTAAATTAAGATATTCAATCTAATAAGAATTAATAGACATAAACATGTACATTTATGAAAAGAAATAAATGAGATCAATCCAAATCAAATAAACAAATAATTAATGCAAAGAAGATCAAATGAGCATTTACTTAAATCAAAAGAAATATAAGATCAAATAAGTTATAAAAATGATTAAGTAACATCACGTATTAATGAATAAAATCAAATTTTAAATGAAAACCAAAATCAAATTAAATCATAACATGGACTCTAAACTAAGATTTGAGGGGAACATTATGAAATTTAAAATCATAAATCAAACCTCATAAAATGTTAACTTCAAGAGGAAATGATGAAACATAAATCAAACTCAACTTAAAATGAATCACTTAAATGAATACCAAAGGAGGTTAATTGAGATACGTAAGTTCTTAGTTTGACTCCTAGAATGAATCTTCACCTTAGGATGCAAATTTCCTTACGATTTAGAATGTTGAATAAAATGGGTTCCACCTAAAGCATAATTTATTTTATTCTTTATTCTCGAAAACATAAATTCCACTTTAACATAAAATGGAATTAAAAATGGAAATAAAATTATGAATTAATTAAACAACATAAATTGAAACCATCTAATGTGAAATTGAACAAATTTTAAGAATAAAAGAAATAAAAAATGAAAATAAAATTATCATAATTAGCAAACATATGATATATAGTTTGGACACTTGAGGTCAGGTTATTGGTTCGAAAAAGGTCTTGTTACCATAAACTTCTGGTTTAACAATGACACATACCTATGAAAAAAAATTATGAATAGTGAAAATATTTAAATCAAATAAAACCAAACTTTAAAAATAAATCAAAACTTGAACCTAAAATGCCTAGTAAAGTCATACCACACATGTCTATTTTTTCTTCACACACTAGATTATTAGGTCACCAATTCTAGACTTAGGTTAGGTCGATGATTTATGATATTTTTATGATGTGATGTGATATATTTTTTTATTTTATGTGTACCATTTTAGACTAGATGGTTAGGATTGTTTGCCAGCTAGTCTAGATGGTAGGACATTCTTTTTAGCCTAATACTATTTTCTACTTGGGGTTGTGCTAAAAGAGACTGTTGTAATAAAAAATTATATAAATGATGTTTACTTGCAAGTATGATTAATTCCCTAAGAATAGCCCAATAGTACATGTGGGCTTAGCAATCAACTAATATTATGCCCACATGTTCGTAAATATAACTATTGAAGTGTTGTTTGTATTTTCTAATGTCTGTTTTATAAGGTTTAGGAGTTTATTTTAAAATTTTAAATGTAATTTGAGCCTAGAATTAGGTTAGGATATATGGGGTCTGGAATAGCATGAGCTAACCTTACCAATGCATGGTGTTACTGGTCCCTTATGAAGCCCATCGAGGTTTCCTGAAGAAGGTGACGATCCTAGAAGAAGACCCCAATAGTTCAAACTTTTAGTTCTAGGCATGGATATATATGAGCAATGCTCTGTTGCCAAATTTTTCTCTTTCTTCTAGGGTATAGAGTGGTACCCAGTTGTATTGGTTTGTGTTAATTAAATTGGTTTGATTTATTTTGGGTGCACATTAGAAATAACCTATTTTTTTTAGTTTCTTTATGTGATGTGTTTCTGTGATGAAATTTCTAGAATGTTAGTTCCTAGGAAAGTTAAATTTTCTACTTAATATAAATTTAAATAACTTAAAACACAAAAATAGATAAACTCAAAACCTCATGGTATATACAGCCTCAGGCACAACTTAACAACTAGAAATAATTAGCTTTAGTGAAATATGATAGCTTATTGTTCGCACTCCTTGAATTGGGTGCTTCACATATTGCACATAAGGGGGCATCTAACCTTTGAGGATGACCTCCTTCTTGGGAAAGTGTGCCTTATCTTCTGATTTGGCCCATAATCTCTTCTAAGTGCATATCATGGTAAGCATAAAATTGCATACCTATGGGCTTAAATGAATTATGAGCAAAAGCATAGAAAAATGAAACTTATTGCATTAGTTAGGTGCATATCATACCTAACATGATCTTAAGGTTAAGGAGTGAGTTATGTTCTTAGTCTCTTTCCTAAATACAATAGCCAAGCCATCTTACATAACAGAATATTGAACTCATTGATTTAAAATTTCTTATGTGGTGGTAGCTGACAGCCATTCCAAGCAGGTGATAAGTCCAAAAGAGTCAGAGATATGTTTCTTTTCTCAAGTTAATGAAAGAGCGATAATTCCAAAAAGTTGAAATAGGTCTATCCTCTAACTTGTGTTAAGAGCACCTGTAGACTTCGGTTTGAAGCATTCTTTTAAGAATAAGTCTTCAACTTTAGGCATTCTGCAGTTTGCATTATTAGAATCTAAGCCATAGATTTATAAGAAAATGTCAATTTAGATTCTACTAAATTCAAACTCAAAATTATAAAGCCCAATGGTAAGATGATTGAAATGCTTGCTGGGCATCCAAGTGTCTATAGGCATTTCTTAGTTAATCCCAATTAGTCTCCAAAAAAGCTCTTCCCCTTTGAGAGCATTCCTTATTGAATTTTAAATTTTCATCATTTTAATACAAGCTTTGAAATCTAAAAAATAAAAATCTATTTATTTAATTAAGAGTATTCTTAGAAGAGGTCCTTCATTCCTAAGATGTAATTAACTATAGAGGCTTGCCTTCATAAGAACTATAAACCCTGCAATAAAGTAAACCTTGTTATACTTCTCCATATAGTCTTTCATACATCGAAGACCCATTAGCCTTATGAGTATTTATTAACTAATCAAATCTACTATAGGGTAATATGTTTATGTTTCAAGATAATATATTTTTCTTTAATGACATATTTGATTACCTAAATAAATAATTCCAAGATCTACATGGTGTCCAAACAATAAAAACCTTAATAGATTATTTTGGCAACTCCACTAGGGACCAGCTCCTCTCTCCATCTTTAGAAATAGATTTTTATTCAATATATCCCAATGTACTTCTATTTTCAAGGGTCAAGATTTCCTTTCTTTTTGTTGGGTGTCTCTCCATTTCATTCTTAGTAGAGTATATTCATCATTCACCAAATGGAGTATAGAACTTCCCTATTTTATAAATTTAAATAATGGATTATATAACATGTACATTTCCAAAATAAAAATTCTACTTTTAAAAATTCTAGCCATGATAAAAAGGGCCAAGTTCTTCCTAATGGGTCAAAAGTTTTTCTTTTAACTATATTATGCCAATTAAAATCAATTATAATTTATTCAATTTTCTTATTTTAAAATAGAAAAAAAAGTTGGGCAACTCATTTTTGCTGTAACATTTGACATTAGCTTGTCTATTGACAATAGGGGATTGGCTGATGGTTCTGTCATCAAGTTTAGAGCTGGATTTGAAAATCTAAATATTACAACAAATGGAGCAAGTCTTTCTTCTATGAGTGAAGTAGCTGTTAAAGAAAAACAACCCATTCTAAAGTTCTCTAGCATACAAAACAGTACCCCATTGGAAGGGAAGTTACTATTGAGGTCATTGAAAGAGTCCAGTGGACCCTGTGTTAAAGAAGATCAAACTGCTTGTAGTAAAGATATTACTTGCTTCCTTCTTTCCTAGCACTTTTGAGATTGGGTCCACCTTTGAGCCTCCCCAAATGACTAAATGTTAGAAAATAATAGAGGGAGGAGATTTAAAAGGCAAGCTCTAAAGAATAAGAAATAAAAAGAAATTATGGAAATAGAGCTAGCTAACTAAAGGGATGGATATACCCTTCCAGATACTTCTCCTCTATTAGGAGGTACCAATTTCACCCTATTTATATTGCCTAGGGAGAAGAGGATGTGTCCACCTCATCCTTTCACTTATGGAAGCAAGAAAACCTTAGAATAGTGAATAGGAAAACATGTGGTAGATTACAATAGATTCTTCATAGAACTTTTGGTCATCCTCTTACACTAAAGAGGAGTTACTTAGGGTTATGAAAGATGAAGTATCCATAAACCTTGAGAGAGAATTCTTAGGGAGACCTATCACTTCACAAAATAAAAGAAAGGGAAAGGCAACTATCCTATCATAGGGAGCAACTTGCTATCCTAGACAAAGATAAAACTTTCCCTAGAAAAGAAAGTAAAAATTTATGTAAAAAAAGTTCCATTGGCCCCTGAGCCAAACATTCCTTCATCACCACCACCTAAAGGAGCACTTGTTACTAGGCCTATTAAATAAAGACCATCATCATTTATGTTTAGGCCTTAAACTAAAGCACCATCTTCATTTCATGCTTCTAGTAGAAAGATAAAGCCACTTCATCTTTCTTCTTACAACAGAGATGCTGCATATGAGGGACACTTTAGTTTGGGTGCCAATCTTGCTTTAGAAGAAGTTCCCACCATCAATGGGACTCATGAAAAAGAAATGTTTGAAATGAAACCCATGGATGTAGAGGAAGAATCAAAAGCTATCCTTGATAGCAATGGTGTTCCACTTCATCTTACAAAAGAAAAAGTAGAACCTATTGTTAGAGAGGATGAAGAAAAAAAATAAGTATAATCAAAGACCACTTTGACTTAGATCAAAATGGTTTGTTAGATGATAATTCAAGACTACATGTAGTACATATTTTTATGGTAGACATGAGATCATCCAAAAAAGAACAAGAAAAACACAAGAGAGTCTTGTATCTGACCATACTCAGCAACCAATTCTTTAGTTGCAAAAGAAAGATGATTAGATATTGAGGATGGAGAGAAGATGGAGAAAATGATTGCTACCATGTAATCACTCCAAAGTTTGATTCTTAGTTCTTCCTAACCTCATTTTTTAGAGCATTTAGAAGAATCCCATCCCATGGATGAGAAGAGGTTCAGTTTAGAAGAACATCATCAAGAACAAATTAAAATAACATATGATGTAACTCTTAAAATTGACCTAAAATTTCTCATGGAACAACAAGTAAAGAAGGTATTGTCATAATCTCGAGGTGCAATTGATTCCAAAGGGCATACCCTACTTCGAGGAGTATGATTTTGTGCCTTACCCAGAGGGATTTTTGTCCCCTTCATTCAAAGCTTTTGATAAGATGGGTAACCCTAAATAGCATGTAGCACATTTTTGATAAGTTGTTGCAATGCTAGAGGAAGTGATGCCTCATTTTTCAAGCAATTTGTCAGTAGTTTAGCTGGGGTTGCCTTTGATTAGTGTGCAGAGATACTAAACAATTTAGTGTGCACTTTTATTGAACTAAAAACATGTTTATCAAATAATTCACTAGCACACAACACGACATCACTGTGGATGAATTATTAAAAGCAAAAGCTGGGATAACCTTTAGTTGATTATATCTTAAGATGGAGGTTTCTCAATCTTAAGTGAGAGCCTAAATTACAAGAGCAGTACGCTTTTGAAATACTCCATCAAAACATTCATGGCTTTTTGACCTTCTTATTGAAGGTCTATACTATCAAAACTTTTGAAAAATTCTAAATAAAGCCTCTAGCCTGCAAGAAGAAGCACTAGGATGTTATTCTTAAGAGAGAAATCTTCTATAGAATCATCAAATCCTAGGAAAGTGCTAGAAAAGAAGGCAGATAATGTCTCTTTAGTAGATAAGGGAAAGGCCCTAATTCATGTTAAAGTAGAGCATCCTCAACTTTATAGGATTCATTGCAACAATTATCACCACATCTTAAGAAGACTCCTACTAGCCCTTTTAGTGAGAGAATGACCCAGAATTATTTTTCAAAGAGAGAAGCAGTGATGAAATTTTCAAAACTTATAAAAGAAGCCAAATTTCTAGTTACTTGATCCGAAAAGATTAGAAGAAGTCTAAGTGAATGACCTAAACTACTATCTATATCATCAGATGATGGGTCACACTATTGATGATTGCTTCACTTTCAAGGACTACCATGAAAGAAACTTTAAGAGAGGGCTAGTGATAATTCCCAAAGAATACTTGATTGGCCTTTGATAAGGGTCAATTAAGATAATTACAAGTAAATCCTCCACTTCTTCTTCTCCTTAAAATAAATGGGATATTGGTTTATCCCATTCTTCTAAGAAGTATTTAATGAAAATTTTAAAAATTTCATGCAGGATTAGATGAAGACCGGGAAGAAGATCATCCAGATTGATCAAATAGCATCAGAAGACATAGCCCCTCCTCTACCCCATTCAATATTATCAGATGTTCAGATGATTTGAAAGAGTGGTGAGAGAAGAATACCTATTGTATGAGAATTTTGTATGATAAGGATGGAAAGGCTAGACTTTACATTCTTTAATCTTTATGTTCTCATTTCAATAATATGAATAAAAAGCTCACCTCTAAAAGCATTTCTTTCATTTTTTACCATTTTTGATGAACATGCTAAAAATAAAGAAAAATAAGAAAATGAAAAAGAAAGTTATCATGTTGATTGTAACGTGTTTTGTGAATCAGAATTAGATAGTGAAAGTCCTATGGATGATTTGCATGGCAACCTTATTTGCATAGAGATAAAACTATCAGATTCTAAGTGATCTTTGGAAAAGGATACCAGTAAAGAGGGATAGGTTGACACAACCCCTAGAGATGTCACTGAGGTTAATCTCTATAGCATGAAGGTTTTACCACCTCGTCTGCCTCTTCCTCCTTAACACAAAGGTATACAAATTGTTGATCAAAATTTAAAACCATTGCAAAAAGATCTAGTAGTCAAGCCAACTATTCTTAAGGTCAACTATAATGTTTTAGCCCATTTTATGAAACATCCTACTAGATTAAGCACTTATGATGCCTTTGTTCTATCTAAATAATGAAGGAGTCATTAGTTCAAACATCACTCAACCTAGAGATTTGTTTAAAGCAACTTTCTTAAATGAGGCTTGCTACATCAAAGAGATTCCTGGCATTACCTTCTCCAATGAAGATTTTGTTTTAGGAACCATAGATCATAATCAGCCTCTTTACATTTTCATCACATTGGAGAATATCAGATTATAAAGAGTCCTTGTTGATCCTAGTGCCTCAATATTATGAACCTTAAAACACTGTCATTTCTAAGGATTGACAAAATGAGGCTTAGTTCTGATAAGATGTTACTAGGTGGGTTTAATGAAATGGATGAGAAAGCTTTAGGTTCAATCACTCAATTGGTAGAAAATAAAAGGATTAAAAATTAAAGCAAAATTCCATATCATTAACTTAGACACATCATTTAATGGTCTCTTAAGTAGGCCATGGATACATGAATGTAAAATGATTCCTTCATCACTCCACCAATTTATTAAGTACACAAGGGATGGAGTAGAATATACTATAAAAAGTGACACAACCATTCTCTATTCATGAGATTGAGCTTTATGAAGATGTCTTTTATATGCCCAAAAGGCAAGTATCTAATTTTATAAAATTAAGTATTATTGAGGAATCTAAGAAAATAAAAGAAGAATTTTAAATAAAATGAAAAAGATAAAATAAAATAAAATGATGGAAAAAAAAAGAGAAAGAGAAAGAAAAAGAATCTCCAATAATAGAAATTGATTTGGAATCTAGTTCTGATGAAGAATCTAATCAAAATGATGCCTTAATAAAATTTGAAATTTTATTAGAGTTAGATATTGATGAAGAAGAAATACGAGAATTAAAGAATGAACCTGAGTTATCCACCTATAAAATATTTAAAAGGTTTGTAGAAGCATCGGTTCCTTTATCTCAAAATAAAATCTCACAATTAAAAGTCAAAGAGCCTCCAACCATTTAGAATAAGTTGAAAAGCTATCAAAGTTTTATTTTGTACATGGGTCCTCAAGCTCAACAGAAGATGTAATGCTTGAAGATCAATTTTCTAATGAAATTATAAAACTCCCTCTCGACTGGTAACTTGATTGTGTTAAAAATGCTATAAAATAGGGTTTAATTTCTCACACTTGGCCTAAAGATATGGCCCAACACATACAAAGCTTATAGAATACTAAAACTACAAACTTGAAATTCAATGCTCGTGTTGGGTTTGGTATCATTGAAACTTTAGGTGATAATGAGCATTGCTTAATGATAAGTAATTATATAGAATCTGATCAACTCTTTGGAATCCTATCTAATTCTTTAGAAGGACCCTGTCTTAAAACATCAGATGATCCAGATGATTACTTAGATCAAAATGCACCACCAAAATTTGAAAAAGAAAAAAAAATCCATTATTGATGAATTAAAGGAAATCAACTTAGGAATGGAAGAAGACCCAAAGCAAACTTTAATTAGTTCATTATTGGGTCCAAAAGATTCTAAAGAGTTGATTAACCTACTTTTGAACATAAAGATTACCTTGTGTGGAGTTATCATGAGATGCTAGGTTTATCTCTAGATATTACGATTTACAAACTAGAGATTAAAACTGATGTAATTCTAGTAAAGCAAGATCCTAAACGCATGTGTCTGGAAATTGAACAACAAGTCATTGCTGGAGTCAAAAAATTAATTGAGCCTGGCTTTATACAAGAAGAACTTTACCCTTCTTAGCTAGTGAGGATTATCACGACAAAGAAAAAGAATGGCCAAATACATATTGTTGACTATAAATCTTGTCCATCTCACCATTTGATTTGATGATAATAAACCTAGTGTAATAAGAACTATTTATTTCCTTGCAATATAACTTATTCACATTAATCATTATGAATGTTATTCTTAATTTAGATTTATATTGATGATAAAAATATATTTTTGAAGCTACTAATCGAGTTAAATTCAAGGGTGCAATAAAAAATCTTCACCTTTCAGTTCTTCATTTATATCAGAATGCTAAATCTTTTGGACATGGACTCGGTGAGAATTTTTCTAGGAATAACTATATTAATGCCATTGAAATGCTCACTAAAATATATATATATATATATTATTCATTGATTTTAAAACAATCTATTTTAAATTATTCATAAATAATATATTTTATATTACAATTATTTTTTAAAATTATTAATTTTTGGATAATGTAAAATAAATGCATTAACAATATTACATTTATTGTGCTTTCATATAAGTTAAGTTAAGTTTACATCTCATTAAACTATTTCCATGCTAAAAGATATTCATTATCCATTTATTACATGCATAAAATTCAATTATCCTCAAATTATTCAAGGTATTATTTTCTCTCTCTCCTATTATTTTAATTTTCTCTCTCCTATCCTATCTCTCATCCTAAACTTTTTTGGCCAAATTTTTTCATAATTATTTGCTAAATAAATTATCTAAGAGTTATTTAAATTATTTCATAATTATTTCATATTTTTCTAAATTAAAAAACTCATCTATTTGAATCTTTAAATTGACTAATTTTAAATTCAAATTTAATATTCTCTTGATTTCATGTGAAAATTTGAACATAGCTTTTTATGGAATATCTGTGGCCGATCTTATGCTACTCTAATTGAACTAATTTAAATTAATTTGAATTTATTTGAGTTAATTCAAATCTAATTGAAATAAGCCATGAAATTATCCTCTTTCCTTTTATATAATTTCTATTTTTGGAAACTTCCCATGGCCAACTATACCTTTAATTGTATTCAAATTAATCTCATGTTGAATATTAATTTAAATTCACCTTAATCATCATTTAATTTGAATTGAGTGCATTAAATTAAATTTCATCTATTTTAGGAAACAAGCTTGGCCGAATTTTTGAATATTCTTTTTATTTAATTAAATAAATCTTGCATGTTACCTCTTTCCTTCCTTCATTCAATCAAGATGAATTGATTAAACATTCCACAATATTGCAATACATACTAATTAAATCCCATCATGGAAACTTCATTTTGGTTGACCATATATCATGCTTAATTTTAATTAATCAAAAGTTGAATTATTTTTTTTTCACTTGGATAATTAATTGTGTCATGACTTGTCTGATAATAATTCAAACTCTTCTCTCCTCTCCCTCTTTTGGACGACCCACATAGGCATTGACTTTCTAATTACATTAGAGATCAGAGCATATGATGAATTTATTCAATTTAAATCTCTTTCTAAATTATTTTTCCCTCCATAATGCTTTGATCGATTTTTATCTTGCAAAAAAAAATAAAAAAATTTTGAATTGAATTTAAATGAGTTACCATGTTTATTTTTCCTATTCCTTGCCTTGGCCAAAATCCCTCTCATGCAATTTGAAATTTAAATTGATTTTTAAATTAAACTAACCTTCCATATTAAATTCCCTCCTATTTTCCTTTGGCTGATTTTTTATCTAATGCAAATTATTTTATTTTGATTGGTTTATGTCTAAATTAGTTCAAAATAAGTTTCCCTCTTATTTTTACTTCGCTTGGCCAAACCTCATGACCCCTTGTCTTATAAATAATGTTCTTTAGACAAGGTTAAAACCTCTTGGCAAAATCTCTCTTAGAAAAACCCTCTCTTGGCCAAATTCTTGCAAAACCACTAGGAGATCTTTCTTGGTGAATCAAGTGCTAATTTCTTCATTCTTCTTCCATATTCCAACCTACAAGTGATTGGCTTAAATATTGCATAAAAGAAGATGGAGGATTGTTGGAATTTCCTATTGGCTAAAAGCTATTAAGGTTCTTTTTAATTTATTTCATTGCTCCTCTTATGTGAGATCTTGATTTCTTTCTTTGGCTATGACTCTTTGGTATTTGGTCAAATTGATTTGTGCTTTACACATCTATTCATACAATTTCTCAAGTTGGCCAAAAGCTTTATTTGATTTTGATTAAAGTTTTGTTTTTGCAAACTCTTCTCTTCTCTTTATTTTTAGATATGCTAATGTGAAACTTATGTTATAAAAATTAGTCCATAAAGAACACTTGTAAGTTGCAAGTTTTCTTTTCTATTAAATAGTTTCATACATTGCACAAGTGATATTTTTTTTTGAAAAGAGTTTTCAAATTGATTTCCTGTGATTTATGATTTCATTTTACATTTGATCTTTTGAAAACTCAAAGTCTCTTTTTTAAAAGTAATTGATCTAGTTTTGAAATCTTTATTGTGGCACATTTCAAATAATTAAAATTAATCAATTTGATTTCAAGATGTTACATTGAGATCAAATAATTTAAAGTTTCATTTGTATCATTTACATACTTCAAGTTTAATTATTTCTTACATATTTAAATATCAATTAAAGTGAGCTATCTTTCTTTCATTTAATTTTAATTGCCTTAATATTGTTGTAGTTGGGTTATGAGAGGAAAATTGTTTTAAAATTGAGAGTAAGATACTTTCATATTCCTCTTCTTGTTTTCTTGTTGGGTTGTACTTTCCCATTAAGAAAAGTACGTTGTTGGGTTGTACTTGCCCGCTAAGAAAAGTATGGTGTTGGGTTGTACTTGCCCATTAAGAAATGTACGGTGTTGGGTTGTACTTGCCCAGAAGGAGAGTACGGGAGACTTGTTGTAATCTTAATTTTGATTTAGGAATTCCTAGCCTGGGTGGCTTGGCGTGGAAGTAGACCAGCTTTGGGGTTTGGCTGAACCAAATTAAAATTTTTGTGTTCTCTTTTTCTATTTTTCTGCAATTTACTTTCTATAGTGTTGTTGATTATTGTTTTATTTCTCTAAAGCTTTATCATTAATGATTTTAATTTTATATGAAAGTTTAAAATTAAATTTTCTAAAATTATTTTTTAAAACCCCAATTCACCCCACCCCCATCTTGGGTGCCATAGCCTCTTAACACATATTTGTGTGGAGTTCAGAGACTTCAATAAGGTTTGTCCCAAAGATGAGTTTCCATTACCGATACCTGAACTTGTGGTCTACATAGCCTCTTCACATGAAGTCTTTTCATTCATGAATATATAATCTAGATATAATCAGATAAAGAAGGCCCTAGATGATGAAAAGTATACGGTGTTCAGAACTTCAATCAAGATATTCTGTTGCACAGTCATGCCATTCGATCTTTTCTGTTAAGATCAATAAATAATGAAATTGCTTAAAAGTTCCCTTTCATAACTATGTATAGAATATCAGCCAAAGATAATTCTATAGTAGATACTTTTGCTAAGATTGCCAAACAAATTATATGCCCAGAAAAAAATCTATATCTATAGATGTTCATAATCAACAAGTTCTATTCCCTATAGATTTTGATTACATGATAGAAAAATAGAAATGCAAAGGATAGTTACTCCTTCTAAAGATCAAGAAGAATGTGATTGGAGATTACCATTCATTGACTATTTAAGTTTGGGGAGGCTCCCTAAAGACAAGTCATTAGAAAATCAAATTAAAAAATGTGCCTTATTTTATGCATATCAAAAATATATTGTATCGTAGGTCATTTTATGAAATATTGCTATGATGTTTGAATAAATAAGAAGCCCATAAGATTTTGACTGAGATGCATTCTAGATTGTGTGGCGCTCACCAATCTAGACCTAAAATGAAAATAAAAATTAAAAGACTTGGATATTATTGAACTTCAATGTTAAATGGCAACATGAAAATTGCATGTCATTATCATCAATGCCAAATACATGGTGTAGTCTTACATCAACCTCTTAATATACTACACCAAACTATTGCTTCCTAGCTTTTTGAGAGTTAGGGAATCAACATCATAGAGCCTATTGATCCTCCTTCATCAAAGGGGCATCATTTTATATTAGTTGCAACTGATAATTTTTCTAAGTGGGCTAAAGCGGTTCCACTAAAAATGTGAAGGCATACCATGTGCTTAAATTCTTTCAGTGAAACATCATATATCGATTTAGTGTTCCTTACTGAATTATATCTAATAGTGGTCCATTATTTAAGCCCTCTAAATTGAATCACTTTATGGCAAGGCATAAAATTTATTGGAGATATTCAACCATTTATTACCCTAGGGAAAATGGATTGGCTCAAGCATTTAATAAAACTCTTGTGAGGATTTTGAAAAATATAGCTGATGAAAATAAATGAGCCTATTAAACCACATATAGGATACCAAATCAATCTATACCATATAATTTGGTTTATGTAACTGAGGCTATTCTTCTATTAGAGGTGCAACTACCTTCATTGAGAATAATAATTAATAATAACATTACAGTAAAATAGAATCACAAGTTGGTCCATCCTAGAACTTTCCAAGAAGGAGACTTGGTCTTGGTTCTTAAACATCCAATTTTAGCTCATCGAAGAATAGGCAGAAAATTCGACCCAACCTGGGAAGGACCATTCGTGGTGGAAAAAGTCTATGAAGGAGGCTTTTATAAATTGATTTCTTTTAATGGTGAATGTATAATGACACCTATAATTGATGTTACTTAAAGAAATATTATGTATAAATTATACTTTAGTTTCAGAAGTGATCATCAATAAAATCATTGTATCATTTGCAAATTATTTAGATCCAAACAATATTCTATTTTAAATTTTATGTAATGACTTTTAAAGTTTTTCAAACTTTCTTGAACTCTTTGATGCACAACTTTTACAATCCTATAAGATGGGAGAAAGCCCATTTATGGCACCATTATTATAAATTTCATAGGTTTGGAGTAAGCCTTTATGCGCCATTCCTATAGGCTTGGAGAAAGCATTTTATGGCATCACCCCTTTCTATAAGTTAGGAGTAAGGCCATATGCAGAACCGTTCTTATAAATTTCTTAGGTTTCAAGTAAGCTTTTCATGGCACCATTCCTATGATTCATAGGATAGGATTAAGTCATTCAGACCCCTTTATAGTGAATAAGACTATTTAGATTAGGATTAAGTTATTAAGACCCTTTCTTATGAATTAGACTATTTAGGTTTGGATTAAGTCATTAAGACCCCTTTTCTATTAGTCAAAAATGAGGTTAGCACTAAGTCATCAAGACCACTTTTCTCCCTCTTAACTATATAAGTTGGATCAAGCCATTAAAGGTCCCTTCTTAATAGTTAATCAAAAGGAGTAAGTCCATTAGTAGGCCTTATTCAAATGATAAAGATAGGATTAAGTTTTCAAAACCCCTTCCTATCAAATAAACTATATGGTTAGGATTAATTCATTAAGACCCTTTTCATACTAGTAAATAAGCTGAGGATTAGGACTACTCATTAAGACCCTTTTTCCTCATTGTGACTAGACAAGAAGAAATTAAGCCATTGAAGGCTCCTTCTTAATAGCCAATCAGATAGGAGTAAGTCCCTTAACATGTGGTAAGAAAATTTGGGATAGGATTAAGTCATTATGACCCTTTTCCTTTTCAAGCTATCAAGGTTGGAATTAAGCCATTGAAGGCCCCTTCTTGTTAGCTAAATATTACTAGATTAGGATTCAAGTCATTGTGACCCATTCTCTACCTGAAAATAAAAGAAATAAAATAGTTGAAATAAGTCATTGAAGGTCCCATTCACATGAACTATTCGGGTTAGGAATTAAGTCTATGTGACCCCTAACTATAATCTCTAGTACATCGAAGACCCATCAGCCTTAAGAATCTTTATTAAGTAATCAAATCCATTATATGGTGGTATTTTTATCTTTTGAGATAATATATTTTTCCTTTAATGATCTATTTTATTATCTAAAAAAATACCCCAAGATCTTTGTGTTGTTCAAACAATAAAAATTCTAACACACATAAGGAGGCATCTGACCTATGAGGATGACTATATGGGGAAAATCTACCTTCTTTTTTGATTTAGCATAGGACTCATTTCTAATTACATATTATTTTAGGCTTGATTTGGATGCTTAAAGGCCTTCAATTAAAATTATGAGTCAAATAAAATAAAATTAAAATTTATTGCATTAAGTCATATGCATAATGTGTCGACCATGATCTTAAGGTTAGGGAGAGAGTCTAGGTTCTTAACTTCCATTCTGAATTAATAATAACTTAAGCTATCTTGTATTCATCCTACCAAACTCATGAATTTTAAATTATTATGAGGTGTTAGCTAGAAACCTATTCTAGATAAGATTTAGCTCTAAAAGAGTTAGGATACGTTCATATTCTTAAGTGAGAAAGAACTAATAATTCTCAAATTTCTATGATTAGAAAAAGTCAAGCTTTTGACTTATGTTAGAAATACAACTTAGACTTAGGTTTTGAAGTATCAATTGCTATTGAGATTATTCTTTATCTCGTAAGATTTTTTGTAGTCTTATGTTGTCAAAATTTAAGTCCTAACTTTCTTATAAAATGTTAAACACAAAATATTATTAACTTTATTTTAAAAATTATAATAAATTGAAATGATTATTAAGCCTCACAATATCTTAAGCATTTTATACTTATTCTCGATTATCCTCTAAGAAGAACTCTTCCTTTGGAAGCATTCCTTTTTAATTTTCAAATTCATCATCCTTCGAATACAAAACTTTAAAATCCATTGAGATTAAAGGTCAATTTTTTTAATTGAGAGTATTCTTAAAAGAATATCTTTTCTTGTAAGATTTAATTTTAGTATTGTAGTTTCTCCTAAAATTGGATGAATTTTGATGGACAAGCCCTAGACCATATTAAGTTTCTTATTACTTCACCAATCTTTAGGCTTCTACAATTCTCTAAAGCCTTCAAAGTAACATGTGATGCTTTAGGATTTGGGATAGGTGGAATTTTTAGTCAAGAGAATCATCCTGTAACATTCTTTAGTGAAATGCGAATTGAATCCAAATAATGATATTCCCTTTATGATAGATGTTGTAATTCAAACTTTAAGACATTAGAGACCATTATCTTTTGCATAGAAAATTTATTCTCAACCTTGACCATCATACTTTAAAATTCATCAATACTTAATGAAAGTTGAGTCATAAGCATGCAAACTAGTTTGAATTTTAATAAGATTATTTCTTTATTTTCAAAGATAAGCCTAAAATAAAAACTAAACCTGTCATACTTGATGATCTCTCTGAAGGTGTGTGTTGAGTTTGAATGAGTGGGAGGGGTATAGAATAACACCCTCCCCCCCCACCCTTCCACTTACATAAAATGGCTTATTTTTAGATTGCCTCAAAATAAATGATGCTTTACACATAGTAAAACTATTCTTTAAAGATATTAAGCAGCTCAATGGTCTCCCTTCTACCATTATTTTTGATAGAGATGTTAGGTTGGTATGTTAATTTTAGAATATATTATAAAAATTATTAGGTACTAAAATATAATTTTCTTCTACCTTCCATCGCGAAATAGATAGACAAAATGGAAGTGGTCAGCCACAATTTAGTAAACTTACTTTATTAATACCTAAATTTAGTTATAGTAGTACTATCTCAAGAACTACAAATAAATAACCAATTCAGATAGTTTATGGTCAAAACCTAAGGCATCCAAATAATATAATAAATTATCATCTCATGCATTTTCTGATGCTGCTTCTCATTTGTTAAGGACTTTTGAAGCTCGATGATGATATAAGAAAGATACTTACTATAAGTAATGAGAATTATTCTTTTAAGGAAATTCATAATTGTTTAACAAATGAATCTAAAGAGGGTAAATATGTTTATATTTGCATTCATGCTAATCATTTCTTAACCACTAAATATATGAAATTATATGCACAAGCTTATGGTCCTTTTAAAATACTGAGAAAAATTAGAACAAATGCTTATTACCTTAGTTTTTTTGCTGATATGCTCATTCATCTAGTTATTAATATTGGAGATAATTTATTTTATGAAAGAGTTAGCAAACCTCTACTTGTTTAGTCTGAATCTTAGCAAACCACTTATAGGATCCGCTACCATAATGGATGTCAATTTTAATTTACTAGGAAAGTACCCATAAAATCTATTGATGATCATAAAATTTTGGTTGTTGGAAGAATAGACCACCAGCATAGGGTACATGGTTGACTCACACTGAGTTAGAGACACTTGCCCCTCAACTTGTAAAGATTACTTGGTATTTAACTCTACACAACAGAGTTTCAATGGGCCCAAGTAAGTTGATGTAGATCATCATTTAGATTAAGAAACTATAGGTAAAGGTCTAATTAAAAAAGTGCAAGCAAGAGCCCAAGAAAGTACCCATGCTAAAGTCCATGTAAGGACTATGACGAAAGCCCATATTAAAAGAAAGAATTGAATTTTAAATTTTAAATTTTAAATTTTAATTTTAGGTTAAACTTCTAAAAGTTGTAAATTTTGTATTTTTGAGCTTATATTTGTTGGGCATTACTTAAATAATGAAAGATAAAATGAATTGATGAAGGTGCTTAGAACTTTCCCCTACAAATGACCACCCACCCCTTTTCCCCTTAAAATTTTCCATGTCTTTTTTGAATAATGGTCTTTGTGATCCCTATAAAAAGAGATGGTTGTATTGTTCATCTTTAGATGATAAAAAAAAATATTAGCTTCATGAACCCATAGACTCTTAGTTTTGGTTTTGATGATAACAAATATATGTGTGGAATTACTAATATTTTATTTTCAGATTTAAAAGAAAATTATAAGACTCAATAAGACTAGATATACAAGAGAAACTCAAGTGCTATTTTTGATAGGTCTGAGTTGGGTTAGAGTCTTGCTTTCTATATCTTATAATAAAGTTTAGAAATATCTCATCTTAAATTAAATTAAATATTTATCTCATTTCATAATCACATTAACCATAGTTTCTTTTCAATAATATGTAAAATATCATTTTACTTAATCATATACACATTACTTGAAGTATAATTATTTCAATTGAAAAATTAACATTTAAAGAATTTCCTTTTTATTTATTTTTAAAATAAATTTTGTAAAATCATAATTTTAATCATTTTATTTAATGCTTAATTTATATTTTTATATTAATTATATAGATTTTATTTTGGCTTAAATTTCTAGTATTTGTAATTTTCCTATTTAATTTGATTAATAAAAATTCACATATCATTTAAATTAAATATAAATTCATATAAATTTATTGCTACATAGTTTTATTTGAAATCTTATTTTATTTCATTTTATATGAGATTTCTTATGCAATTGATCTTGCATTTATAAGTTATTTATTTATATGTATATACATTAATCCATACTTTCCAAATATAACTCAACCCTTTGATCCCTCAAGCAAACCATTAATCCTGCAAAGTTTTCGAGTTTTCTTCTATTTTTTTTAATAAATTCCTTCCTAAATCCCTCATAATTAAATTAAAATCTTTGTTTTAACTTTTTTTTGTCTATTTGAATTGATTTTTACATTATTTCTTTCCATAATTGCAAAATTCTTGAGGCCAACCACCAAATAATTTTATATCGAAAACCTTCCAAATACAGCTCCTTGGATGTGGACTTCATTAGGGAAAATTTAAAAAACAAATTAGAGAACTAAAACCCTAATTTTTAGGCAGTCATAACTTCATCCAATAGCAAAAATTGTGTTTTCTCCATCTTGCAAAAAAAATTTTGTTTTGAGATTTTGGTTTGTGATTTCATGTTAGATTCTTCTTTGGTGCATCAAGATATTTTGCAAGGAGAGTTGTGCAATCATTTGAGAAGGCTCATTCCAAGGTTCTTTTCAAATTTATTTATATTTTCAAAGCTTTCAGTGAGATCTTCATTCTTCTAATTTCTGTCTTTGATATTTCATTAGAAATGTTTGAATCATCTTTTTGATTTAATTAGTTATAATAAAATTGATCAAAATTTCAAATCCTAGTTTTTTTTCTTTCAAATTGATTAGTTTTAAACATGAATTTTTTTTCATAGAATATAATTTTGTGATCTAAAGCAAGTATCGTTAAGTTTTTCTTTATATCTTTTATTATTGTGCTTAGATTAATTTTCACCACTCATACATTAATATTTCTTGAGAAAGCTCTCTTTAGTTAGCTTGATATTTTGATGATAGTTTCATTTGAATTTTTTGAATCTAGAGTAAATTATATTTTTGAGAAAACTCCTGAGACAGCTTGTAGGAAAATATTCCATTTTGCTGAAATTTATATTTTCCTACAAAATCACTTGTATATTCTAAATTATTTAACCTAAGATTCATTTGAAAAGCCCTTTATCATTTAAACATATTTGAAGTCTCATTTTGAGGGGAAAAAAAGTCTATTGTTGCTGAAAATATTTTTACTTTGCTGAAAATTTTCTTTCACCACAAAAACTCTTAGTTTACTTCGTATCATTTCACCATAGAGTAATTTGAAACCCCATCATCATTTGAACCACATTGGTGCATAATTTTATTTTAGATAAATGTGTATTTTTGCTGGAATTATTTGCAAGTTACTGAGTTTATTGAAGTTATCATAAAACTATTAATTTGTTATGTATTAAACTTATAAATTATATTTCATCTTGTGTTCATTAATCATTGCATCATAGACTTTACATCTTGCTGAAATTTAATTTACTTTTCTGTTTTTATTGTCCCATATTTAAAGAATAATCATTTTAGTTAAAAATAAATCAGTGTAACCTTGGTATATTGAAACTAGCTATAATCCTTTGTGAAAACAAATTTGGCATTAGGTAAAATTTAGTTTGTTGGAAATACACACTTGCATATTCATTTCAAATTTATTTTTGTATTAGCCTAGTAGTTGCATTAAGCTAAACAATATTTAATTATTAATTTTTGATAGAGAAATTTGTCATTTTTCATTAAAATATTTGTGAGCCATTTACTTTGATAAATTTATTGTAAGTTGAAAATTTGTAAGGAGGTTATTTTATTTTATAAGATCACCATTTTATTTGAGATAGTTTGATAGATATTTCAAATTCTATAATGTCAAATTTATATTTGTTGTAATGTTTCTTTGTACTTAAAATTATTTTTGGTTGGGGTTTTACTCGCCCCATTACAAGTGAGTACAAAGATTTGTTAGGGTTGTACTCACCCCATTATAGGAAAATATGGTTATAATCTATCTTTGTTGGGATAGTGGATTCTTAGCCTTGGTAAGTAGGCATGGATGTAGGCCTATTTTGAAGTTTTTGACTAAACTATGTAAAAACTGTTGTTCCTATTGTCTCTCTTTTCTTCTATGCATTTTTTTTTGGTGTATTATAAATTTTTTTATTTATCATTATGTTAAAATAAATTTAAAGATTTAAATTTGTAAAAATTTTAAACTCCCAATTCCTTCCCTCCACCCTCACTCTTCAGTGCCATAGTCACTCACAAAATATACTTAGGAGAATTTTCTTTTCTTTATGTTAGTGCTTGGTGACCTTTATATGGTGGGATTGGTTTTTATCCTGTACGTCCTCCCTAACCCCGTATCAAAATTTCTTACAAATCATTTTAACATTCACTACTACATTTTAATTAACATTTAAGTCATGAAATATATCATCCAAGTCCTCAAACCCACTATAACACCTTCTTTAAAGCTCTCAACACAAAGTACATGGAGAATTACCTAGTCTTGTTCTTTCCAACATTATAATGCCTAAAACCTCACCAAAATATGTGAAATACTCCAAATCATAACTTCAGATCTTAAAATAACATTCTACTATTATTTTCCATCGTTTAGATTACCTTAAGCCTTTTCTCAAACGAAATATTTCAGATTAGGCTAAACTTGCCTAATCTAGACTAGTTTGGGTATTCTCTCTATTTAAAAACCCTCAAAAGACCTTATAATTTTACCAAGAACTCTAGATAATATGCAAACATCATAATATAATAATAAATTATAAACTTTATCTATTTATACCAATTAAAAGTATTTATATAAAGTGACCTTTCAAATCAAGCAAAAATACCTTATGCTTAACTAGTCTTGCCATCCATTCAACTAAATCCATCTAAACCCATCATATCTCCTAAAAAAACTCTCAATCGCTTGTCAAGGCCTAAAAATAAAGCCTCACATCAATTTTAATTTAATTATGCCACCAAAAAAATTTCCCACTTCCATCATCTAGTGAATGATTTTCAAGGAGAATTCTATTTTTAGAATACATATTTTTAAGAAATTTATTATAAAGTAGAAGAAGTTAACATTTGATTCTATTGTTCTAGATTTTTTATATTTAAGTAGGTGAGGGATTAAATCCATTTATTAAGTTTCTATATCAATAGCATCTTCATCATGATAATGCCTTAGGATTTTGATAATGAGGCACTCTGATTAGAGTAACACTTAGAGCTTTGAAACTCTTTATTAGCCACTTCACATAGATAAGGTTGTTGTCAACTTTGAGGATGTAATATTCAATTTTTTTGACTTTTTTATTTTTTTCTAATTGTGTGATATTAATGAGGCTTCTATAGTAACATCTTCTTAACTAGACCAAGTTGATGGAATTGATATTTTAAAAAGAGTGGTAAATCTTCTTGGATTAAATCTAATTTCAACATCTCCATCTAATGTTTGATTGATTTGATCATTTTCTTAATTGACTATCGGCCTAAGTACTATAACACTAGGGATTGTACAAGAATCAAGAAATGTTATTTCATTCCATATAATAGTTCTATTAGTAGCATATTTGAAGCTAATAGATTTGTTTCTAGTATTATTGTATGGTCTATTGGATGTACTATTCTTTTTTACATAAGAGAATATTATATTCATGATCATAAAATAGGTTCTAAAAAGTAAAGTAATTATTTTAGATCGAGAGAGGAAATCATATCCATGAAGCTATAAATGTATTTTACTAGCTTCATATAGATTAATATTAGAAAAAGATACACACAGGATTGGGAAAGTGATAAACTAAATGGGTCTGTAGCATAGACTCATTTTAATAACTCCCATAAGCGATTGTACATAGTTAAAACTTCTAGCATCTATATGATAAGGTAAAATTAATGAATTCAATCCTCCTAAAGTAAGAGGTTTAAATGCTCTATTTGAATTGAACATGTCTAAATATATTTGCAATTCTTGAGATAGGATCATAGATCCTCTTTGCGTAATAATGAGATAGTTTTATCACTATTATCAAAAGTGATTGATTATTCTCTTATTTTAATCATAGCTTTTCCTTTGAAGTCAAAGGTTTGTATTTTATATATCACATTTTTTATTTATAGAAATTTTCATTTATTTAACTTTTCTTCATTTATTGGGTTATACAATTTTAATATTTCTCCTCACCGAGGATACTTTAGCTATATATTACTATTATTTGATATTTAGTTGTTTTCCATGCCATGAGAAAGGGGAGTGGAATGCTGTAATTAAAATTTAACTTAATTAATTAATAGGTTTTGAAAAATTATTAGTAAATTAGGAGTACTGGAGTTTTACTCAATTAGCATAAATACTTAAAATAATAAAGTATAAATCTTATTTTTCACATGAACGTAGTCCTTTCTCCCAGTTTACATTGTAAATCAATTTGTTAAAAATCAAATAAGCTTGAACTAGGTTTGAATACTTCTTAATACTTTTTAATACATATAAAAAATGCATTAAAGATAATATCTTAGTGAAGCCATCACAAGACATCAAAAATATCATTATAAATAAAATAATACAATTGTACTTATTAGCTGATGCAATGCCATCATAAAAGCAAAAGAAAAATTGATGGTTGTAGGCTGGGTGTAAATAAAAGAATATCTCTAACTTATTATGGTAAAATAATAAAGTAGTGTAATACTTCACAAATCAAATACAAATAATCAAATTTAAATGCTAACGTACTTAGAACAACCTTATTTCAAGCATCAAAGGGTTTATGCATCAAGACAACCTAACTACATCCTCTTTCTGCTAATAAGCTATAGAGTTTTAAATTATCATAGCATATAAGTGTTTGTAAGAGTTAGTGCCTCTTAGAGTTGACTAATATAATTATGATGACTTACCAAGCTAAGTCAATTATAAAAGTATGATTATCATGTATTAGGCTATCTACATTCATTAATAGATTATATGAGGTTTGATTATATTTTAATAAAAAATATTATCTATTAAATTAATATCTAATAATAATAACTAATTAATCATAATAATGGTCAAGTATTGGCTCTAATAAGACATTCAAACTTAGTGCCAACATCACATTATATACATACAAATATATTAATATAGTAAAAATAGTTAAAACTATCAACTATTAGATACCAGATTCAAGTGTTCAAGTCGAATATGAGCACTTGAAAATACATAAGTTCTAGCCATGTATTAAAGTACTTCATATATTTAGAGTGCAATGTAGCACTAAATAGAAACATCTTTTTATCTAAAAAGAGGAATGAAACCAAGTATAGGTATGTACTTGAGACATAGTTTGAACCACATAATGGCTTCATCAAGTTATTAAGACTCAGTTAGATAGAAGTTTACCAAAAGATGATATTGGACAAATGTAATTTAAGCATGATCCAAAGAGTGACCAATTTTATAAAAAGAGAATTAACATAGTCATAAAAATGTTATTATGCTATGAATGAATTAAATCATTATGTGAATGATGAGCCAATGGGACTTTCTTAGTCAAGTGAGCATGATTAAGGGGATTAACAAAGGTATCGGGCAAGAGAAATAGACAAGTATAAATAAAGATACTTAGTCAATAGAATTGATTAAGTATTGGCAACCATATAAAGAGTTCAATACCATGTTATAAAATTCCTGCAAAGGGATTAATCAGTATGCATGATATTGATGATGCAAGCTACCAAAATAGTTTAAAAAGTATTCAAAATCATAAGATGTTGTGTCGGGTGATGATAGCATTTGAGATCCCCACAAGGTAGAGTGTCCAACTTAGAAATCAACCTATGTGCATAAATATTAGTGTGAAATGGATTAACTAATAAAAATGACTCCATGAGGGGGAATAAGGTTTAGATCAAATAAATTAGATAATGAATTATTATGATATTATAATGAGTTGTATATTTCCAGTTTAATGCTTAGATGTGATAAGGAAATACAAGAAAACTCATGCAATATAATATTGTAATATATTTTTTGCTCTTGATATACTTGATCCTAATAATAAACATTAATTTACTTTCTTAAAAACTAAAAATTAATATTACTAAATTTGTGTATATCTAAAATAAATTTTAATTACTATTATTATTATTTTAATAATAATAAATTTATAATTATTAAATTTGCTCATTACTACTTTCTTTAATTATCTAGTGTGAATAAGCTAAAGGAAATAAATTGTATACATTATTATGGAATTTTTGACATATTTTATAGCTTAAATAATTATGAAAATAAGTATTTATATTATTAAAAAATAGTAAAGTGTTCTCCTAGCTTAGCTTGGCTTGATTTTTCTTGGACAACTATCTGGATGGCAACCTTAGCTTTCTTTGGTCATTAATGGGAATTGGAATCATTAGAAAGATCTGGGGATGTAAGAATGTGATTAAAAAGTTTCCCTTTGCTTCGGGAAAAAGAATCTGAGCATATCTTTTAGTGAGGAAGACTGTCATATTTAATTACCATTTGTTCAAGAGTACATTAAGCTTAACCATGGTTAAACCATGTATAAGTACTACCTTTGGCCAAGTGGAGCCACTTGAATTCCTATAGGAAATTTGAGAGTAGGATTTGAGGGTTTATGCCAAGTAAAAATGGCTCATTCTTATAAGTATCATACAAATTCCATAACCTCCCCATTAATTAACTTTTATCCATAATATGCTAGTTATAGGGCTTAGCTCATTAATGATGGAACAATGTTGGCATTGGGGATAATCATCCAAACTTGAATTTTTAAAATTCTAATGTAATACGTTTGATTTATTTCACCCTTCTTGGGCGACATGGTGCACTTTGGCCCATTATATAAATTTCACTCATTTGTGAGAGGAATTAAGGAATTATTCCTAAGATCCATAGGAAAAATTACATTTATGGGTTTGAAGTGATTCAATCATTTGATTTATATGTAAAATATCACACCAAATACAATCTTTATAACTATCTATCTTAATAGGCATAAGGACTCTAGATGTATTGAGTAAGGAGTTGTTGTTCCTATCTCTAATGAAAGGGACTAGTATGAGATTCTACCTTAAGGTTAACTCTAGAAAGAATGTGTGTGGATATGAATTTATAACACTCCCTCATCTATCATTAACTTACACCTCTTCTCCTTATAAATCACATATATTATAAAAGTATTTATCTTCCTTCAATCTTCAGCCTTAGCTATTAGTATGCACATTATGAAACACTCACTTGATCACCTACATGGTCTATTTCTTCATCTGAAAGTGGGTTACCACCATGTATCTTCTTTACTTCATTCTCTACTCACTCTTCTTCTTCTACCTTAGTTTTAATCTAGAACATGACATTTACCTTACAATAATTTTGCATGTGTGCTTTCTTAGTTCAATTAAAGCATAATATTTCCTTAGTCTTAGAAGATAATTCAGTGGCCGTATTATTAGATTGGGTACTAGAGGATGACAATGTAGGCCTAGTAGCAAAACTATAATTAGCATAGAAGGATGCTTGATAGAAAGAATTTGGATCCTTGCACCTTGATGAACACTTTCTTATGCTTTTCAAAGAGAAAAGCATAATAAAAGAATTCACTAGATCCTAAGGGTCTTGTAACTCCACCTCATTCTTAATGCCACCTCTAAGACCAATGTCAAGTATATCTACAAACTACCACACTAGGTTAGTGTAATTAGTATTTGCTATCAAATCCTTAAAATTATTTATGTACTTAACCACTCAACTATTCAAGAAATTTGTTCTTATGATTTCTAGGATAATATTTGTTCCTAAGCATCTTCTTCATTGCTTTCCAAGTAAGGATGTGTTTGCCTAGCCTGTCTCTTCCTTAAGTAAAATATTATTCCAACATTTTAAAGCATGGCCTATATGTTTTATTTTGGCAAATATGGTACTTTGATAGTCATCCATTTGGTACAAATCAAAGAACTCATCCATCTAGGTAAGCCAATATAAGAACTTATTAATATTATAGACTTTATTATATGGAAGGGTGCCAAATGTAACCTTTTTAACGTGTTCATTGAAATCTTAATGATAGGTTTCTATGGTGGTCATTCCTAGGAAGATTTCTTAAGGGATGTACCCAAAGGTGTATGTGATCTTTATGATTTTCTATGAACTTTTTCCATAATGTGTTAGTCTTAATAGAATATTATATTATAGGAGGAATTTATGAAATAATGTTCAATTTTGGACTTGGTAGCTAAGTTCATGACTTAGTCTTGAATCTTATTGAACATCTCTATTCATTCCTCTTGAATTAGATGCTTGACCCATTGCACATAAGGGGACATTTGACCTATGAGGATGACCACCCCTTTTGGGGGAAGTGTGCTTTATTTTTTAATTTGGCCCATAATCACTTCTAATTGCATATCATTATAAGCATAAATTATATACCCAGGGCCTTAACATGAATCATGAGTCAAAAATATAAAAGATGAAATTTGTTGCATTAGTTAGATGCATATCATACCCAAAATTATCTTAAATATAAGGAGTAAGTTTAGGTTCTTAGATTCATTCCTAAAATACAATAACCTAACAATCTTGCATAACATGAAGACTAAATTCATGGATTTAAAATCGAATAGGTGGTATTCTCTGGAAATCCTTCCAGGTGGGTGAAAAGTCCATTAAAGTCAGGGATATGTTACTTTCCTCAACTAAGAGAAAGAACCAATAATTCTTAAAAATTAATTTAGGTCGAGCCTCTAATTTGTATCAGAAGTACTTGTAGACTTAGGTTCTGAAGTAGCCTTCTAGAGTAAATTTTCAATCACTAGGCATTTTATAATCTTGTACTACTAGAATCTAAGTCCTAGATTTATAGTAAAATGTCAATTGAAAACTTTATTAAGTTGAATCTCAAAATTACAAAGCACAATGGTAGGTTAGTTGAAATGCTTATTAGGGTTTCCAATGTCCAAAAGCATTTCTTACTTATTCCTTATTAGATTCTAAAAAGAACTCTTCCCCTTTGAAGCATTCCCTATTGAATCTCTAAATATCATCATTTTAAGACAAGCTATGAAATCCATAGAAATAAAAAAAATCTATTTCTTTAATTCAGAGTATTCTTAAGAACAAATCCTTTATTCCTAAGATGAAATTAACCATACGGGCTTGTCTTTATAGAGAATTGTGGACCCTACACTAAAATAAACTTTGTTCTACTTCTCCATGAAGTTCAAAGGAAATATGGCTAGTACATTAAAGACCCATCAGCCTTAGGAGTCCTTATTAAGTAACTAAATCCATTATAAAATAATATATTTATCTTTTGAGATAATATATTTATCTTTTAATGACATTTGTTTACCTAAATAAGTACCTACAAGATTTGCATGGTATTCTAAATAAAATTTCCACTACCCAGAGAGAGACATCTAGAGTAAAAACTATCTCTTTATAATAGAGAGATTTTAGATGAGGGACACCTCAGTTTGGGAGCCACTCTAGTGGTAGAAGAACTAAAACCTATGGATATAGAAGAAGAATCTAAATCAATCCTTGACATTGATGGTATGCCCCTTCTTTTGACAAAAGAAGAAGTGGAAACCATTGTAAGAGAGGATGAGAAAAAAGAAAAAAATGAGTAAGATTCGAGAATATTTTGACTTAGATTTGGATGACCTATTAGATGATGACCCTAAGGTTCCTATATCACATGTTTTTATGGTTGATACAAGGGAATCTAAGAAAACAATAAGAATAAACACGTGAGGGTCCTATACCTGATCCTACTCAATAGTTAAACCTTCAATTATAGAAGAAGGATGATTAGATTCTGAGGATGGAAATAAAGATGGTGGAGATGATTGCCATTATGCAATCACTCTATAGTTTAGTTCCCACTTCTTCTCAACCACATTCTTTAGAAAGACTAGAAGAGTCCCATCCCATAGATGAGACAAAGCTTGGTTTAGGAGAGTATCACAAAGAACCTAAATTAGTGGATGATATCTCTCCTAAAATTGACTTGATATGTATTTTAGAATTGAAGGTGAAGGAAGCTTTGACACAATCCCATGGTATAGCTCTAATTTTAAAAAGTAGACCCTACCCTGAAGAATATGATTTCATACCATATCTAGGATTTATGCCTTCATCTTTCAAAGTTTTTAATGTGACAGGTAATCCCATTTGGCACATTTTCAGGCAAGTTGTTGTAATGTTAGAGGGAGTGATGCCCTTGTGGTGTTTTAATTTGGAGTCATTATGGACACCATGTAGATCTTAGGGGGTACTTATTGAAGTGACCAAGTATGACATTGAGGTATAATGTAATATCTTGAAAGATAGAAACATCATCCTACAATGAACCTAATCACCTAATAAAGACTCCTAAGGGAGATGGGTCTTCAAGTAAACTAGAGATCTTTCCCCTACTTTATATGAAAAAAGTAAACAAGAGTTTATTTTAATCTAGGTTCTTTAATTCCCTATGAAATCAAGCTTCCATATTTAATTACATTTTTAGAAATGGGAATTTTCTATGAATACTCTCAATTAAAGTAGTCAATCAACATCTCCAAAGATTTCAAGGTTAACTATTAAAGGATTAGGTACTTTTAGAAAATCAAGTAGGAAAGTTCAATTTCGAAAGACTTATTTTTGGATTCCAAAGGAAGATAAGTAAGGAGCACTCATAATACTAGGAAGCTTAGTGAGCACTCTAATCAACCCTATGGTGAGGCTTTATATGTTTGAGAGAGATAGTTTATTTTAATTTGAGTTAGAATTTTTATTAGAATGTTAGGGCTTACAATCCATCAACACAAGATCATGGAAATGTAAAATAATAAAAGGTGAGTACTTACACTTATAACCTGAATAAAATAAGCAACCTCAGATCTTAAATCTAGGAAGCTTTAGCACAAGCTAGAAGCATGCCCTAAATCTAAGTGAAAAATGGGATATAATGGTTTACCTCCATAAGAGAGAATAAACCTATCCCGACTCATCTAGACTTACCACTGCCTAAAATGGCCACCAACTAACACCTCCTATGATTCAAAAACCATATAGTCTAGTCTTATATAATTGCAAGATAGCTAGGTTATTATTTAGTCATGAAAAGAGACTAGAGCCTTAACTCACTCTCTAAGAGACTAGATCATGATTGACATGAAGACATGACTTAGACTAAGATGCAAAATTTTATAAATTCTTTATGTCATTTTGACACATTCATTTGAACAAAGACTTGGGACAATTATACCTAAATGCATGATGAAATACAATTATGGGCTAAATTAGGGGAGCAGGTGTTCTCCACTATAAGGGATGCCCTCATAGGTCAAGTAATCCCCTATCATGCAAGAGTGGAGAACCTCCCGATTAAAGAATGAGATAATATGATGTGCATAATAGTAGAGCAAACATAATTCAGCTAAGGGGTTTCTAAACCTTTTAATTATCTTGATTTATAGCCTAAGGTTTAGGGCGAGGTTATAAATTAATTTAAAATTTAGTTATGAGTTATTAGTGGGGGTAAAAGATTAATTTTGTCCTAAAGAGCCTACTGCATTCATGCCACACATTCAATCATCAATCTTAAGAAACCTATAAAAATCATTCCATTGCTATTGCACATGATAAAAACACAATCAAACATTCATAAATTCTGTAAAATAATAAAAGGCTGATGTGGCCGGGTACCATCGTACACTTTGAAAAGGTAAAAATTTGGATAGCCGAGCTCTACCCTTATACAACCTGGATTACAATAAAATATTATAATTATAATTGAAATTAAATGCTATGGGGGTCTCCATTCTTCATCTTCTTTCTTCTCCTTTGATTGGTTTTTTCTCCAAGGCTTCACAAAGCCTCCTAGGACTTTACCTTCTAGCCACTACTCATCCTAAATCCCACAACACTAATCCTAATCTTATTGCAAAAGTACATATTATTTGGAAAATAAAATCTTAACACACCTGCAAAATAGATGTTAGCTAAGCATCCATATAAACCCAACCAGTTATATTTGATAATTTGAACTTAACACCAAGCACATGGGTAACCAAGCCCACATATCCTAATATATATTATACAAAGGGATATAAGCAACCTGTGAACAAATGCATTTACATTTATTTTTATTTCAGTGACCATTTAGCATAATCCCTTATATAAAATATCATTAGGCTAATAACGGCCTAACATCTAGTCTACGCACAACGGTCCTAACATCTAGCCTAAATTATTACATCATAAAATAAAACACAACAACATATCATACACTGTCCTAACTTAAAGCTAGAAGTGGTGACTTAGCATTCTAATGTGGGTGCTTAGGCTTAGTGTAGTAGGCCTTAGCTAGGCTTTAGAATTATAATTATCAAAATTTGGAATTGTTTAATTTTAACATGAAGGGTGCTTTCACTTTAAGTTATTTAGAGGATTGGTGGATTTAATTTGTATTTTATTTTGTTTAAAATGGTATTCACCTAACACCTAATTATTTTAAAGAGATGAAAGAGGTTTAACCCCTTTTATCCCTATCCTAAGTTATTTTCTAAAGGCATTTTATTATGACTTGGTTTCTTTTAGTGAATAATTTATTAAATATTTTATTAATCCTAAGTTTGGGTTAGTCTTAAAGAATCCTATTCAAACATGAAAGGCATCTTCAAATTAATGAGATTGAATTACTATCACATGGATAATGTTATATTATTCATTTTCATCATCAATAGCATGCATATGATTTAGGACATAAAATACTTGTACATGCAATATATTTTGGCACACTTAAATGATTATGAATGCATAAAGTTTTAGTAGGGAAGAGGATTTTCATTCTTTAGCTAAATACACATGCACATGCATTAAAGATTCAAGCAAGTACATTCCATTATTTAAACTAGGGAAGTGAGATAATCTAGAACCTCCTTGGTGCTACTTAAAGCCTCGTATTCTCGAGATGTCTAGACTATATACTTATTATCTTAACTACACATGAATGCATACATAACCATGAGAATAAAAATCATGCAAAAGGTTGTATATTAACAAATTTATTTATTTATTTAAAGTAAGGCTTTGTCAAAATTCTAATGTATGCAATTATATGAATGAAATTAAGTAAGTACTTGATATTGTTAACCAGGAAAGTGAGGTAATCTAAGACCTCCATGGCGCTACTTAAAGCCTCGCATTCCTGAGATGTCCAGACTATATACTTTCTAACATTCAAACATATTTAAACATACATATGAATCATAAGGGATAAAATAATACTTTAACATGTTTTGGAATTTTGAATATTCATCACTAATCATCAATTTAAACCTTCATTTTTAATTTTGAAAAAAGTAGTTTTGGAATTTATTAGTGATAATAAGCACTCCATACAATAGGATTAATTCAACACATACAACTTACATATAATTAAATTCAATTGATTCTTTTATTTGAAAATATGAATGGATGATATCAAATCACATACAAATTTATGATGATTGAAAAGGAACAATTGAACACTTCCACATAATCCATTCAACTACATTAATTCCTAAGGAAAATCACATTAAATAAAATTATTTAAGGTTAACCAAAGTTTCTTATGAAATTTGATTTTGTTTTTGAAGTATTAAATTTAAAGAGGAGAAATAACATTTGCTATTTTGCTCCATCCCATATTAAAGACTTAACATATTTAAGAAAATATAATTAAGTAGCTTTTATGGATTGATTAAGTTTAAGTCTTTAAGAAAATAACTTATTTTTCTTTTCCTAAGTCTCTTTAATTCAATTAATCACTTAATTATGAGCCTCCAATGATATACAAATGAGAAATTAAAATTATAATGCACTTTGGGACCTAATGCAATGAGGCTCATAATTAAATATTAATTAAATTAAAGAAGGATCTAACTAAGTACTTATATGATTTTTTCATACCCATGGGTTAACCATAAATTCCTTAGGGGACTTTATGCTATTGAACACATAAAGAGGAACCCATAAATTCAATTTAGGCTATCTAAAGAAATTATCATTTTAATTTGGTTCAATCTCATCATTAATTATTTAATCATTCCTTAATTAAATCATGAGTTAATTAACCCTCCTATAAAAAAATATTTTGGTAAATGATCAAGGAAGAGGCATTGGCCATATATCCTCATCATTTCCACTGTTAACTGTAGTTAATAATCATTAATAATTGAAATTTTACTATTTAATAAATTTAATAATTATTAAATTAATTAAAGAGGGTGATTAAGATTAAAATTTTAAATTCTCCTAATTACCTGCCTAAAAAATTAGAAGAAAATTATGGGAGGTAGAGGACATTCCAAGGAATCAACACATCCAATTTGAGATCAATTGGCCAAGTAATTAAGGCTTAATTAAAGTAATTAGAAAAAGCTTCAAACCCTAATTAAGCACTGTTCACTATTCAGACATTAGGGATTTTATTTTTTTTTATTAAAATCTCCTTTATTTACTCTTTTCAAAAAATAGGTTTACTTATATTTTAAGAATTTTATTATAATTAGTTATGATTTTTTAAAGTTCTAAATGATTAAACACATTTTTAAACCCCAATTATCCCCCTAGCCCATCTGCGCCATGTGGGAGCTGACGTGACCTCGCTTTCGACATGGCACCGCGGGATAGGCTACTTGAACCGTCCCCTATGGTGATTGCGTTAGCGATGGAGAATGTGGTTTCATCCCCATAATCTGATCTCACATCAGATGGCAAAGATTAATCCCGCAGTATTTAAAGGATTTAATCAAGATTTCTAGCTGATTAAATCACGGTCATCCATTCTAATCATGTGAAATGGATGATGGTCATTCTTTATCCCCTGAGCAATGAAAGACAAACATTGTCTGCCCTCCTCTACTCAATCCAAGAATTTTAGAGCTCATGAGGGATCGGTATCGACTCAAAAATGTTTGGGGAAGAGATCTACGGAGATCCTACGGTGAAAATCATGTGAAATAGAAAACCCTTTCACAAAACACCAACTTCTAAGGGATTTTTCTATAGTTTGCTAAATTTTACCTCACTAGAGCTCAAGACTGGCAATCCAATACTGAGGTAGCTTCATCTTGAAGAGAGGAAGCCCTATTAAGAAGCTCATGAGTTGCCTCCCCGCCAATAGCTCTGTGAACCAAATGCCACCGCAACAGTCACCAAAGTTGGTTCAAGAGTGGTCTCCAGTGCTCAAATCATTTGTAAATTAATTCATTTAGACTGGTTGGAGCTTGGGGAAGGTATGGGAGAAGTTAATTGAAGTTTGGTGAGGTTTGAGTGGAGTTGGAAAGATAAAGGGCATGGTTTTGCTCATGTTAGGTCTCCTCGATGATGGGGAGCACAAGAGGGTTCAATGATGCTCTGAGGATGCTTGCAAACTCTCAAGGAAGCTCTTTATGTGGTTTGAATTGGATGGAGAGGGGCATACCCTCCTCCCTAATTGATCTGATGGTTGGGATTAATTTAGCTTTCAATAGTTATTTAGCCGATGCAGGCCACCAAAGGTGCCAGCGATGGGCTGAGATGGAGTTCCTTGAGTGGTTGAAGGCATGCCATGGGCTAAAGTGGTGTGTACCCCCTCCTTTAAGTGCTCTAATGGGAAGGCATGGGTTAGCTCACCTTCACTTTACCCATGGTTGAACCCAATTAGCTTTGAGTTAGGTGAGTCAATGGTTCATGTGTCCAAAATGGGCTAAGGGTGGCTACCAAAGGTTGGTAAATTGGTAAGACCATCCAAATGGGGATATTCTCATATTTGGAAGGGTTTACCCAATGAATTTTAGCCTAAATCGAGTTAAACATGGGTTGAGTTTATTTGGGCTGACCTATGGTGACCAAAAAATGGGTCATGCCAAGTTTGGTTGGGTTTGGACTTGGTTTGAATGGGTTTGGCTCAAGGGTTCAATTGGGTTAGGTTGAACAATTGGATCAATTGGGTCAACCCAAGGGTTTGAATATGTTCAAATGGTCATTTGGGATGTATTGGTGCAATTGGTTTGGTTTAATTTGAAGTGGATTTCATTTTGACTCATATGGGTTCATATGGGTCAAATTGGCTTGGGTGGAAGATTAGTTTAGGATCAAATGATGATTTGAGAATTATTGCAAGTGTTTATTTGAATTGATTTAGATTTGGGAATGATTTAGCTCAATCTAACCATTCAGGTCAAATTGGGCTAAATGGTTCAATTGGGTTGGCTTGATCAAATTGAGTTCAATTAAAGATTGGATCATGATTAATAATGAATTTATTATTGATTTGAGTTATTGGTTATTAATTTGATTTAGAATTTGATTTTTCGCAATTTAGCCTTTTAGGTCAAATTGGGTCAACTTGGGTCAACTTGGGTCAAGAGCCCAAGTTGGCTTGGCTTGGTTCAATTTATGGTTGAAATATGTTCAAGGATCAATTTATGGTTGGTAGGAATCATTGGTTTCAATTGATTTGAATTGGAGTGAGATTTGGTTTATTTTGGTTCATGAGTTAATTGGGTATCAAGCTATCAAATTTGGTTTGGTTTGACCCAATTGATGGACATTAAACAATCAAAGATGATCAACAATCATTGTATAAGAGATTGGATGGTTTGATTCAATCCAATTTGGGTTGGATTGAGGTTTAGGTCAAATTGGTCATTTAGGTCACTTTGGGTCAAGTGAACCAAATGGGTCACTTGAGTTGAATTGGGTTGAGTTAGGTTGGATTGAGTATGATAATTGATTTAAGATTGATTGATGGATTAATTGTAATTGATTTGGGTTTGATTAGTTTTTGGCTCATTTAGACCCTTTAGGTCAAATGGGATAGTAAGAATTATTGGTTCATTCAATTGGCTTGATCTTGTTGGAAATAAAAGTTTGAATGGTTGGAGTGCTTTTGTAAAAATTGATTGGGGTTGATTCAATTGAATAGGCTTGAGTCATATGATGATGGTGAAATTGATTTGGGTTATGGGTTAGCTTGATTTGTCTTGGTGCTTGGATATAAATTAAGACCCAATTAAGCTTGACTACTATCGGTTAACAAATCTCTCATAAGGAGTCACCTTTCAAATCTATGGAGAAAAGAAAGAAGAGACCTTATAGAAATTCATCTTAGTAAGACACCATGCAGATCTGTAGATGTACTTATTGAGGTGATCGGATACGTCATCATGGTATAGTGTACTATCTTGAAAGACAGAAGTCACTACCATTTAATGGAGCCAATGATCTCAATGACTTAAGGACGATGGGTCTCAAGATATGTAAGATTCTTCCCTACTTTACATAGAAAAGTAAAGCGGGTTTATTTTAAACTAGGTTTGTTAAGTTTCCTACAGGCAAGCCCCATAATTAATTACATCTCGAGGATCCCTTAGAAAACTCTCATTAGGTAAATGATCAGTCAAGATTTCAATAGGAAGGACTATCAATCGATTGGTTTATGTTTTGAAGATCAAATGGGATTGATCAAAAGAGGAAGTTATTATCAAAGCCAAAAATTAGAAATGAGTAAGAGATGCCCATGATACTAGGAAACCTAGCGAGCATCTCAAACTATCATAAAATTGGGCTTTAATTTTAGAAATTGATTTAGTTTCTTTGAGTTGTATTTTTTATTAGAATTTTAGGACTTAAGATTCCTTAACACAAGATTAAAAAAATGCCTAAGAGGTGAGGAATTATGCTTATGGCCCACAAAGGGGAGAAGTAGCCTCAAAATCTAAATCTAGGAAGCTTCGGCGAGGGCCATAAATACAACCTAAATCTAAGGCGAAAATGGGTAATTGGTTTGCCTCCACAAGAAAGGACAAATCACCCGGCAACTTGGACATACAACCGCCTGGGGTGGCTGCCAGCTAACTCCTCTTATGATTTTAAATACATGTAGGCAAATCTTTATGCTTATGCAAGATAGTTAGGCTATTTTTATTTAGAAAGAGACTAAGTCCTTAAACTCACTCCCTAAAGAGACTAGATCATGTAAATGGATATGCTTCAAATGACCTAAATCTAATGCAATTCAAATTTTATTTTATTTTCATTTTGGACAATCATTTTTGACTCAGGCTAATAGGATTTTTATGACTAATGCATGAGAAACTAGATTATTGGCCAAAATCAGTGAGAAGGTAAGAGGTGAGTTTCCACCATGACCCTCAAAGGTCAGGTTCTCTGGCAAAGATGGAAGCCCTCATATTAAGAGTGAAATAAGATGCATTTGTGCATGATATTATAAAAAAATACTCATCCATTTAAGGGGTTGCTAATTCCTTTATCTGTATTTTATTTTAGGTGAGGTTATGAGTTATTTAATTTTAATTTGACTTATTAAGTTGGGTAAAAGATTTATTTTTCTCTAAAGAGCCTAATCCACATCCAGGCCATACATAAAACAAGGAAGAAACTAGGAAAAGAATCCCGCTTAATGCAAAATCTAATAAAATTATTAAACAATTTATAAAGCTAATTGCAAGAAGAATAAATAGTATGGTCACACCACACAAAAAAATATCAAATGTGGGTAGCCAAGCTCTACCCTTATACAACCCGGATTACAAATGAATTAAATTACAATTTAAGCAAAGGAATTCATTGTTATGGGGGTCTTCAAGCTTTATTCTTCTTTCTTCTTTCTTCTTTCTTTCTTTTCTTTTCTTCTTTTCTTCTTTGGTTCTTCCTTTGGATGGTTGGATGGTAGATGCTCCAAGGCTTCACATGATACATAAGATGAAATCTTATGACCAATGCTCATCCTAATCCCCATAATAAATCATTCTAAAATTCTAAATATACAAATTTTTAAACAAAAAGGAAAAGAGAAATCTAATTAACACCTGCAAAATAAAGGTTAGTCAAATCACACCACACAAATCTTAAGCATGTATATTGGACTTATCACCCTACACATGGGTGACTAAGTCCACCTGGCTTATGGATTATGCAAAGGGGTATAAGCACCTGCAAGCAAGAAGCATTTATATGTTTGTTTATGATAGTGCCCCTTTAGCACAATCCCATGTAGAAAATAATAGTTAGATTAAGCATGTCCTACCATTCATTCTATGAGCATACACCCTAATATCCAGTCTAAAACATTCATCAAAATACAAAAGAAAACATCAAGCCATGCACCAACCTAACCTAAAGCAAGAAGTGGATACTTAGGCTAATGTGTGTGCTTTCATGCTTAGCTTAGGACTTTAGGTTCAAGTTTCTTAAGTGTGAACGACATGTTCAACTTAGAGGAGGGTTTCATTTAAGTTATTTAAGTGTTTTTGTTTATTTTTATTTCATATTTTAAGGTAGTTTAAGTGAAACCTATAATTAATTACTAAGTTATGAAGAGAGGGAAAGAGAAGAGAACTTCTTTTTCCTTCCCTAATCCTTAAGTAATTTGTGAAGAAAGTTTACATTTTAGTTTTAGTTAGGTGAATGTTTTGATTAAATCTTTTAATTAATCCTAAGTTTAGACAAAATCTAAACATACCTATTCAAAAAAGAAAGATATTTTAAGATTAAATAAAATGAATCAAAATTCACATAACACACATTACTTCAATTCTTTTCCAACATATATAACATGCATATGGATGGACCCTAAGCATATCTATACATGTAAATGAGGATGGTTAACACACTTTATGATGCATGCAAAGTAATTCATTTAAGAAAATTTAGAAGTTGAATATGCATGATTTTTTTCTTAAGTAGAAAAGGTTTTTTGTATCCAAAATTTCACATACATGCATGAAAGTAAGAAAGACATAAGTGATACGCCATTGTTAACTAGGTGTACAAGACCTACTTAGGGCTACTTAAAGCCTCACAACCTGGTTGTCTGACTAATATGCCACTTTCTTTAAGTACTAACATGCATATAAAAGAGATGAAATGGAAAAAGAATACGCAAAAGTTGTTTAATAGTTTCATTTTTGTATATGAAATTTATCCATGCATGTGTAGACAATCCTTCTTAAATGATGGCATAGGGATGAATAAGGTATAGGATTACGTAAGTGTTGGGTTCTTTTCAAATGAACCCTATAACTTACCAATCCTTATTCAAAACTATGCTAATATAAGAAAGGAAGGAAAGGCTACACTAGACATGACTTTACAATTCATCACATGCAAGCTAATAATTAAGATATGAATAGCACACTTTCAGATTTGATGTTTCACTTATAATTTTTGAAAATACTTTGGATTTAATAGTGATAATAGCCACTCATATTTTACTTTGGCCAACACATGCACATATGACATAAAGTAAAAAATTTCCATTTTAAAATTTTGAAACATGAAATTATGAATGCATGAATTACATGGCATACAACTTAACATGTTGGGAAAGATCTAAAGCAATGAAAGCATGTAAACAAACTCACTTTACTTAAATCCTAAAGTCATTCTTAAAGAATAAGAAAATTTAGAATAAATCAAAGTGAATTTCAAAATAATTTTTGTTTATTTTAAAGTTTGATTTAATTTTGAAAAGGTGAGATAAATTTGCTATTCCTAATCCATTCCCACATGTGTTTTGTATTTTTTTTTAAATTTTTAGATAATGAAATCCATTTTAAGCATTGATTAGGTTAAGGTATGCATTAAGTGACTTAATTAACCCTTACCTACACCACCTTAGAAAAATTAACAAAGTAATTATGAGCCAATGAGATGACATAAAACCCACAAGGAATTTAAAATTGCAATGCACCTAATAAAGAAAAGGTAGAATGTAATTTGGCTCACATTAAAAGTTAATTAAGCTAAGAGGTTTAGCTTTTTTTAAAACACCCTTCACACTTATGAAAGGGGTTTTTTTTTAATTAGACTTAGGCTATTAAACACCAAGCATCTACCCAAGATAGATTAATTAAGTTCTAAAAATTTTTAGAATTTTTGAAATTTGTTTAAAGGGATGATTAATGAATTAACCCTTAATTAAGAAGGGATTGAGGAAAGCAAAGAGGGTTTAGGAATAGCTTGGGAAAATGCCCAAAAATTATTCCATAAAATCCCTATTCATTGGATCTAACCTTATTCAAACTCAATCATAGGGTAAATCCACTAATCATACCTTAATTACCCTTAATTACATGAAAGGAGTAATTAGGGAATGACCTAGCAATTTCCATAATTAACGTCTCAATAAATCTCAAGAAAATTATGGGAGGTAGAGGTCATCCCCTAAAATGAACCCTAGAAATTTGAGATCCATTGGTGACTTAATTAGGGAATAATTAACTAATTAACATTCCTAAAGGAACCCAAATTCTGTGAAAATAAAAATTCAAAATCCATTGAAAATATTTTTCAAATATTCTAGATGAAATTATCTATCCAAGAAATTTTTCCTTATATTTGTTTGATTTTTTGAAGTTATCTAAATTAATTAAGAATTAATAATAATCCCTAACTAATCCCTGCCTAATACCCACTCATGGCGTGACGTGTGACGGTGGAGGTCAGCGCGCTTTACACACATCGCACTATGAGCTACCCACTTAAATATCAAATCAAGGGGGCAGCTAGCAGCGCACATGTTTTTATCCTTAACCATCCGATCAAAGATCAGACGGCTGAGGATACACCCATGATTTATAAAATGGATAAAGGATTTAAAATCATGGGAATAATCTCGGCCGTCCATCCAAATAGCATGGATGGACGGCAAGGGACTCATCCCTACTAAATCTTAGGAAGAAGGAGATCCATCCACCTTCTGGGCTCTATTCTGAGCTCGATCGAGTTTGGATTAGGCTAAAATTTAGCCCACACCTTCATCATGCAATTACCAACAAATCCAATGGATAAGATCCTATGAGATTAAAGTTCACTTCACAAAGGACCAAAACCTATGAGAATTAAGCTCAGAAAATAACTAACCTCGCCAGAGGTGATCACTGACGCTCAATTCCCTTGGAGGAGCTTCGTCTGGTTGAGATGAAGCTTTGCTGAAGTTTTGAGTACTTGAGGTTGAGTGTAGAACTCTATGGACCAACTCCTCTTCACTCCCTTTGCGACTTTGATGGAATTGAACTCCCCCTTGCCTCTAAAATGTCAGAGAAGGCTTGGGCCACTGACTTAGCTCCTAGATCAAGAAAAGAGAATTGGAAGGAGATTGAGTGTGGGGAAAACTCACTATTGGATCGAGCTCCCCTCTTTTGCACTATGCAAAATCGAAGAAAGTAAAATTCAAAACCTATCTAGGCACCTTGGGAAAGCTCTGAGGTGGTTTTTAAGGCTTCCTAGGTTCTAATCGAGCGTGAGTGAATTAGAATTTTAGTGGATTAGGGGGAGTATATCTCCCCCTGTGGAAATCGAATGACCGACAATGAGCTTGCTATTTTGATCTAATTAACACTATAAAGTGAGTTGTTTTGGCTATTAGAGTAATGCACATGGTCAATTTGGCCAGAGAAGTGGAATGCTAACTCCCATATGCATCCAATTGAGCTTAGGGGGAGTTTGAAAATTGAATTTCAAGGCTATGGGTCGGGTTTGGTCCATGGGCCAAATGGATTTACCCAAACCCATTGGGTTGGGTGCACCACTCATCACTAGGTCCCCTTGAGCTTTTAGGAAACCCTCAAGTGATTTTGATGAGTGTATGACCAAAATACCCATGAGCTAGGCCAAAATTTGTTCTATGACCTAGGGGTAAAATGGTCATTTTTTATTATTTCAATTTGGGTATGTTTGGTATGTTGGGAAAATAGGTTTGGCCAAGTTTCATTGGATTTAGAATCCATTTGATAGGGTTTGGCTCATGTTGACCCAATAGGTCAAAATGGGTCAACTTGGGTCAAGTTGACCAATTGGTCAAATTGGGTCAAACCAAGGGTTGGGTCAAGTTCATATGACCATTTGAAATGTTTTGGTGCCTTTGGATTGGTTTAATTTAGTATAGATTTGGTTTTAGCTCATATGACTCATTTAGGTCAAATGGGTCAAGTTGGCCCATTTGACCCATTTGACCTATTTGAGGTAGGTCAAGGGTATTTTTAGGTATGGTTAGTCATATGGAGTGGATTGGTATCTTTGTTTCCAATCAATTTTGGTTAGGTTCAATTTTGGCTCAACATGACCCCTTCAGGTCATGTTGGGTCTAAGGTCAATTGGGCTAGGTTGAGTCTAGTTGGCCAATTGAGGCTTTGGTCAAGTTCCACAAGTGATTTGGAATGGACTTAACCCAATGATTTTAATAAATCTGGCTTAGATCAAGTTTTGACACATTTTGGCCCTTTAGATCAAAATGAGTCAACTTTGGTCAAGTGATCCAATTGGGCTAAGTTAGGCTCAAATATTGGCTTGATCAAGTTCAAACATAGGTTTTGAGTGAACTTGGATCAAAGGTTTCAATCAATTTGGCCTATGGTGGATTTTGGCTATGTAATATTTCATTTTAGGTTAAGAGTTGACTTGGTTTGATCCAATTTGATTGATTGATCATCCCATCATGATTATTGATCATGATGAGAGGGATATATGAGTCTGATTCAATCTAATTTGGTTAGGATCAAAAGTTGGCTCATAAGGGTACTTTAGATCACTTTGGATCAAGTGAGCCTAAGTGGGTCAAATGGCTTGGTCAAACTTGATTTGAAGTTGATTGATCTTGTATACGGACTTATGATTGAAATATAAATCCATTTACAAGTGGTTTGAAGTAAAATGGATTTTAATCCATTTGAAAATTTCATATTCAAAGGAAGAATATGAAGGGGTCTTGGGTTTGATTTTTGATTTGGGTTTAAGGGAATATAAATGAGAATATAAATTGATTTTAATATAAATGAGAATATAAATTTCATATTCAAAGGAAACTTGGTTTGAATTTATATTTCATTTATATATGTGAATATAAATGAGAATATAAATTGATCATGAGAAAATTTCAAGAATTTGAAAGAGTTCAATCATGATTTGAGTTAAATCCATTAAAGGGATTTTAAAGGTTTTAAAGGAATTTTTAATTTTTTATTTAATTTTTGAATTGGATTTGATTAATTTATATTTATATTTCATTTATATATGAAAATATAAATGAGAATACAAACAAGTTTTGAAAAAATTCCATGAGTTTGAATGAGTTTGATCAAAGCTTAGAGTTGATTTTTGCTAAGTCTTTAATGGAAAATTAAATGGACTTAAGAAAATTTTCGTGAATTGATTTTGAATTTTGAGTTTGAATTGATGGGTTTGAATTTATATTTCATTTATATATGGGAATATAAATGAGAATATAAGTGGATCATGAGAAAATCTCAAAGATTTGAGTAGGTTAGATCATAATTTTGGCTAAGTCCTTAGGAAAGGGTTAAGGACTTAGGAAAATTAAACTTAGAAATTTTTGATGGATTTTGGTTATGGGTTTTAATCATGGAATTCAATTATGGATTTGAATCATGGAATTGATTTAAGTTTAGAGAAAATCAAATAGAAATGAGTTGGAGTTTGACTTGAAAGAAGGAAAGTGAGGAATGATTTAAGCTAAAGTGTAGGAAACTTTCCTAACACCCCTAAGGCATGACCTATTCCTATGGATAACTCTTCTAAGTCTTCTAGGGCTAGGTTAGAGTGTCCACCTAATCAGTAGATGTATCTTAATATTAAAGAACTCTTAAAGTCTAAGAGGAATCCTATGTATAAGATGGAGGTTGAGAGCTCATTCTAAAAATGAGGTCAACAACTGTATTGGATTGGGGTTGGCTTTGGATAAGTGGATAAGCATGGGTCATGGTTTAGGCTATAGGATTGGTAGGACATATTTATCTTAAGGCATAACCTAAGCTTAGGTATGCTTTTCTAAGTTTCTAAGCTTGGTTTTAGTATTCCCTTAATCACTGGAAGTGTCCTATGACTAAAGAAATCCTAGTGCTTAGAAGATTTCTAAATCTAAAGAAGGATAAGTCAATCGTCACTCCAAAAGTGAGGTCAACAAAAGGACCCCCAATAGGTGTGGTGTAATTGACAATGCACATCACACATATTGGCATTGACTGAGATGATCAATAGTATCCAGGAATATCATAAGCACTAAGGATAGCTATCCATACCCAAGTGAAGAGGTAGATAGAACCATGAATCCTAACATGATGCAATTCATTGTCAAGCTAGGAGCATGATAGAATTGAGTAGATTTGATTTGATTTGTTAAGAATTGATTTTGTGTCAAGGATATGAAGGCAGATCCATTGGGGATTCGCACATGAGTTTGGTTGGATAATAGAGTAATTTATGCCAAGGGTAGAAAGGGGGATCTACTGGGGATTGAGATTTGATTAAATTTGTTTGACATATAGATTTATTTATGCCTAAGGCATAAAAGGAAATCCAATTGGGATTGAGATTTGATTGAGTTTGTTTTGACTCAGTTGAATTAATTGAGTTGATTAGTTTTGGTTTGAGTTTGATAATTTTCTTTAACTTTGATTTATTTTATTGATTGATTTAGTTTGAATTTGATGATTGTTATTTTGATTTTGGTTTTGATGGTTGATTTTGATTGGTTTGGTTTGAGTTTGATTTTTGAATTTTAATTTAATTTGATTTAATTTTTTTGATTTTGATTTGGACCCTATCAGTTTGCAAGGGATCACACTAAGGAGGGGCTATATGAGCCTAGACCTACCTTAGATTTACCAGTCTAAAGGGGTAGTCTAATGGCTGCACAATATAGACTATCCAACCTAAGGGTTGTCTGTCGATTTACAATGGCTTAACTAGGAAGAAAGCTCAGGGACTCATATCTTCCAAAGTAAGATTAGCCATTAAAGTGATCCATTGATGACACAATGAGTCAAACCTGACTTAGGGAGACTATTAAGTGAGTTTGTTTGAGGGTCTTATCTCAAATAAGGTTAGTCAAGGCAATTCCTATAGGGAGTTTTGCTAACACTACCAAAAAGGTGAGATGTCTACTTGGGAAGAGGTGCCTCTAGGGGTCTTATCCTAATCCATAAAAGATTTCATTTTATTTATTTGTTTATTTATTTATTTAGTGTGGACCTTATTGGTTTGCAAGGAGCCACATTAAGAAGGAACCATGGGTGCTTTGGCCTATCTTAGATTTACTAGCCCAAGAGATAGGCTTCACATTTGTAGTACAAAGCTTCCAACCATAGGGGTGGCTACTAGAAAAGGGGAACTGTCCGATCTCATAGTAACCTGGGTCATGGTCTAGATGGGGTCATGAAGAAATAATCCAAATAGAGTGCCCATAGGGAAGGTGCCTCTAGGGGTCTTATCTTAATCATTGAAATATAAAGCCTATAGGCATGGCCACTAGGAGAAAGCACAGGACTCACATCATCTTCGGTTATCCATTGGGTGGGCTACCGTTAGAAAGGTAAACACTAGCAAACTTAAGGTATCTGTCAGTTTATAATGATAAATCTAGGAAGAAAGCATCGGGGACTCACATCTTCCTAAGCGAAACTGATCATTAGGATAGTCTGTCATCGGCTAGACAGCTATTATCCAACCTAGGGTGACTACCAAGTGGGGAGTCATAAAGGAGGACTAAACCCAAGCTTGAAGTAGCCAAGAGGAAGAAGAGCCACCGGGGGTCTTAACCTAATCCTCAAATATAAACTCGAACCCAATTAGTGCAAGGTGGCTAGTTCAAGAAAAATGCTCTGGGAATCACATCTTCTTAAATGAGGCCAACCTCAAGGTAGCTTATTGGTCATGCAATATGGCATACCAAACTAATGAGGCACTCATTGGTTATAGTGATTACGCTAAGAAGAAAGCACAGGGACTCACAACTTCCAAAGTAGAGACCACTAGGGAGACACACTAGCTAAGTAGTGAATCATGCCCGACCTAGAGCAAATGTTGAGTAAGGGCCACTCGAGGACTTATCTCAACTTAAGGTAGCCCGAAGCAATTAGATTTGTGTTTGATTTATTTTTGTTTGTGTGGAATTCTATGTTTGTGTTGTGCTAATTAGGGATAGGGTGCCACTCGAGTTCTCTTATACCTACTCTAAACACACAACAAAAGTAATTTAGTAATTGGAAACATTTCAATTTGGAGACAAGTTTGATTAAAATAGAATTATCAACGGTTTTTATCTAAAGAAATACTACGCATAAGTTTGATTCAGCGGGGTACCCCAAATCGATAAATGATATGGTTCCTGAAGAACTGGAGCACATGCTAAGCTTTGACCTCCCTGAGCGGAATCGCCTCCACCCACTTGGAAAAGTAGTCCGCAGCTGCAAGAATGACCATGAGGCCAATGTTGGATGCAAAATGTTGGGTGGCTAGTGTTGAACCACTGCATGTACTTGGAACTAGTGGCATCGCTTTGCTACATCTATGCAATCTGTGATTATTGTCGGCTAATAGTACCCAAGCCTCTTGATTTTGGCTTTCATCTTAGGACCAGATTAATGAGCACCGCATAATCTTGAGTGTACCTCAGTCGCAATCTTATGGGCTTCATGTTTGTTTAAACAACGTAACCATCCATCAGTATAAGACACAATCCACGAGGGCGTAGGGGAGTTCCCTTTGCTTCACTTGATGTGCTTGAGATTTCTCTTGACATAGTTTGCCTTTAATTAGGTAATCAATGAAAGGTTTCCTCGAATCTAGCTCCTCATCCTTTTTAGAAATGACAACCACCCCTTCAAGAGAGTATTTATTGATGAGTTCAACATTAATAAGAGGCAAGATTTGTCTATTGTGGACCTCTATCGATATAGACTCATCTTTTGGACATGCCAATTCCTTAGCAAGCTTGGCTAAGGCATCAGCTATAGTATTTTCTCCCTGAGGCATCTTGTAGATTGTGGCCTCTAAGATTTGGGCTAGCAACTCCATGATATACTTATGGTAGTGATGGAGTTTGGGCTTCAAGACTTTATAGGATCCAATAATCTGGTTAACAACTAGCTGAGAATCCCCAAAGATATTGATATTTTGAATGCTTAGCGAGATAGCTAACTCCAAACCAAAAATTAGAGCCTCAAATTGGGCTTCATTGTTTGTGCAAGGTTGGGATAGATGGTGTGAGAATCTCATCATATCATGGTCTGGTGTTAGAAGAACTATCCATATCTCTATTTTACCTAGAAGAGTAGATTATGGTTCTTCTCCTCCATGGGAGGAAGCCACACCATCAAAGCACATCTCCCATCCATGAGTGCTTATATCTCCTAAGTTCATGATTTGTTCATCGGGGAGATCATCGCTGAGTGGGGTATCCCCCAGAAGTGGATGGGACACTAAGAATTATTTGAGTGCTTATCCTTTTAGTGTACGAAGGGATATGAATGTGATATCAAACTATGATAGAATCATGGACTATCATGCTAACCGTCCAGATAGCATCAACCGTGTCATGAGTTATTGTAGTGGATTGATTCAAGAAATTAAGTTTACTTTATGAGAGAGCATGTAATGCCCTAGCTTCTAAGCTATGAAGATTGAAGCTAGGCAATGCTTCTCGATGGGTAGATAATTTGCCTCAACGGGTATCATATGATGGATGAGATAATAAAGTGTGTTCTCCTTCCGCTCATCATTCTTGGGCCAACAAAGCACCAAGGGAGTCGTCTAATGCAGCAGTGTGGAGTATAAGATATTTTCTTGAGATAGGGGCGGCTAGGATTGGTGGCATCATGATATATTGCTTGATGCTCGTGAAGACATGGTGGCACTTGTCATCCAACTTGAACTTGACATCCTTCTTGACTAGTAATTAAAATGGTTGAAATCTACTTGATAGATTGGATATAAAGCATCTTTGATATGCCAACCTCCATTATAATGATCTGAGTTGGGTGAGACTTATAGGGGGTGTCATTTTTAGTATAGCCTTAATCTTCTTTAGGTCAATTTCAATTATACGGTGGTAGACAATAAACCCAAGAAACTTCTCTGAAGATACTCTGAATGCATACTTCAGAGGGTTCATTTTAGGTTGCATTGTCTTAACTGTTCGAAAACTACTCTCAAGTCAAATAGGTGGTCTTCCTTTTCTTTGCTTTTGACCACGAGATCATCGATGTAGCATTTGAGTTGGTGATGAATGAGTTCATCAAAGATTCAAGTCATGGCCAGCTGGTATATTGCACCAACATTTTTAAGGCTAAAAGGCATAACCTTATAGCAATAGATTTTGATCAGGGTTCTAAAGGTAGTGTTTCTTTCATCTTCAAGTTCTATCTATATTTGGTTATATCCAGATGAACCATCCCTTAAAGAGAAGACCGCATGAGATGAGGCAATGTCCACCATCAGTTTTGATATTGGTAGTGAGAATTCTTCTTTTGGATATGACTTGTTAAGATCCCTAAAATCGATGCATATGTGAATTTGTCCATTATTCTTCCTAAATGGGACGATGCTAGCCAACCAAGTGGGGTATTATTCCTTTCGAATGAAACCAGCATTGATCAATTTCATGACTTCATAAATGACCTATTGTTCAATGTCCAATCGTATGCATTTAGGAGTTTGCTTGACAGAGTTAGCGTCAGGCTGCATCGCTAGCTTATGAACCACTATTTCAGATGCTAATATAGGCATTTCTTCATAACTCCATGCAAAGCATTCCTTAATTTTACTATGTATCTTAGTTAAATCATTGGTTTTAGTTTCATCTAATAAAGAGCTTATGTACGTCAGGTGTGAGTTATCTTTGAGTCCACAAGTTGATTTATTTGAGTTCGTCAATGGTTGATTTGATTTTTTCATCAAATTTTGGAGGTGCATCTTTGACATGGAAGTCATTTGAATCATTCAAAGTTTTTAACACACCACCTCATATGAATTGATGTGGTTTGAGAAGAACCTATTATATTCCAAATAATTGGTGATAACTAGGCAGTAGTCATCATCATCCACCAGACCTACTGTACCAAAGCCTAGTTTGGGCCTTGATTGAGAGCTCTTGCAATTATTATTCCATAGCCTTTCAAAGTATTCAGACCTGTGCTTTGATCATCTATGTGAAATTAAACCTTTCTTTGCTAGATTAAGAACATAAGGCCTGTACCAATCAAAAGGCAATTCTATTAATTCTTTATAAGAATCATCTTCAAGTTCTACATCAACTTCTTGACTTAAAGATGCTGCTCCTAGATAGAATCTTTGGATCTTAGTGCTTTCATATTCTTTAGGGTCTTCCTTAACTAACAAACCCTCAACTTTTTTTGAGGAAAGTGGGGTTAGAGCTAAGGTCCCATTTGATGTCTAACCATTTCGCATAATAGAGAATTGTATACATTTATGCTTTGGTTAGGGACCCAGTCTTCATCACTGTCTGGCTCTAGTGTCACCTCCAATAGGATCTGTTATCAAGAAGAGCTGGCTAGCATGCTAACTACATAAGACTCACCCTCTGAACTAGATTCTAAGTCTATGTAGATAGTAGGTGTACTCCTGGATGTTAGAATAAATCTTCTAGTAGGTGATAAGTGTGGAGGTCTTTCACCTCTGGGACTCCCTCTGGACTTGCCTCTTTCTCATCCTAGTGGAGGTCGGGTCATCCTCCCCAGTTATTCGAATGGAGTAATGAACTGTGGGTGGAATTTAATCTCAGTTTCTACATCCTCCCGAAGGACTTCTTGTCATTCTCTTTTATTTTCCTTTTTCTTTTTCTTTTTCTTTCTTTTTTCTTTCTTTTCCTTTTTCATTTTGACTAAAGTCATGAGAGAAGATATTTTATTTCTTTGGGAGATAAAAGGCTACATCCTCATATATCTTGATCTCATGAACTGCGAATGGCTTAAGATTTTATTTAACACAATACTGCCAATGAAGATTTTGTTTTAGGAACCATAGATCATAATCAGCCTCTTTACATTTTCATCACAGTGGAGAATATCAGATTATAAAGAGTCCTTGTTGATCCTAGTGCCTCAATAAATATTATGAACCTTAAAACACTATCATTTTTAAGGATTGACAAAAGGAGGCTTAGTTCTGATAAGATGTTACTAGGGGGGTTTAATGAAATGGATGAGAAAGCTTTAGGTTCAATCACTCAATTGGTAGAAAATAAAAGGATTAAAAATTGAAGCAAAATTCCATATCATTAACTTAGACACATCATTTAATGGTCTCTTAAGCAGGCCATGGATACATGAATATAAAATGATTTTTTCATATCTCCACCAATATATTAAGTACACAAGGGTTGGAGCAGAATATACTATAAAAAGTGACACAACCATTCTCTATTCATGAGATTGAGCTTTATGAAGATGTCTTTTATATGCCCAAAAGGCAAGTATCTAATTTTATAAAATCAGGTATTATTGAGGCATCTAAGAAAATAAAAGAATAATTTTAAATAAAATGAAAAAGATAAAATAAAATAAAAGGATGGAAAAAAAAAGATAAAGAGAAAGAAAAAGAACCTCCAATAGTAGAAATTGATTTGGAATATAGTTCTGATGAAGAATCCAATCAAAATGATGCCTTAATAAAATTTGAAATTTTATTAGAGTTAGATATTGATGAAGAACAAATACGAGAATTAAAGAATGAACCTGAGCTATCCACCTATAAAATATTTAAAAGGTTTGTAGAAGCTGGTTCCTCATCTCAAAATAAAATCTCTCCAATTAAAAGTCAAAGAGCCTCAACCTTTAGAATAAGTTGAAAAGCTATCAAAGTTTTATTCTGTACATTGGTCCTCAAGCTCAATAGAAGATGTAATGCTTGAAGATCAATTTTCTAATGAAATTATAAAACTCCCTTTCGACTGGTAACTTTATTGTGTTAAAAATGCTATAAAATAGGGTTTAATTTCTCACACTTGGCCTAAAGATATGGCCCAACACATAGAAAGCTTATAGAATACTAAAACTACAAACTTGAAATTCAAAGCTTGTGTTGGGTTTGGTATCATTGAACCTTTAGGTGATAATGAGCATTGCTTAATGATAAGTAATTATATAAAATCTGATCAACTCTTTGGAATCCTATCTAATTCTTTAGAAGGACCCTGTCTTAAAACATCAGATGATCCAGATGATTACTTAGATCAAAATGCACCACCAAAATTTGAAAAAGAAAAAAAAAATCCATTATTGGCGAATTATGGGAAATCAACTTAGGAATGGAAGAAGACCCAAAGCAAACTTTAATTAGTTCATTATTGGGTCCAAACCTACTTTTGAACATAAAGATTACCTTGTGTGGAGTTATCATGAGATGCTAGGTTTATCTCTAGATATTACGATTTACAAACTAGAGATTAAAACTGATGTAATTCTAGTAAAGCAAGATCCTAAACTCATGTGTATGGAAATTGAACAACAAGTCATTGCTGAAGCCAAAAAATTAATTGATCTTGGCTTTATACAAGAAGAACTTTTCCCTTCTTAGCTAGTGAGGATTATCACAGCAAAGAAAAAGAATGGCCAAATACATATTGTTGACTATAAACCTTGTTTGATTTGATGATAATAAACTTAGTGTAATAAGAACTAATTATTTCCTTGCAATATAACTTATTCACATTAATCATTATGAATGTTATTCTTAATTTAGATTTATATTGATGATAAAAATATATTTTTGATGCTACTAATCAGGTTAAATTCAAGGGTGCAAGAAAAAATCTTCACCTTTCGGTTCTTCATTTATATCAGAATGCTAAATCTTTTGGACTTGGACTCGGTGAGAATTTTTCTAGGAATAACTATATTAATGCAATTAAAATGCTCACTAAAATAAATATATTATTCATTCATTTTAAAATAATCTATTTTAAATTATTCATAAATAATATATTTTATATTACAATTATTTTTTTAAACTATTAATTTTTGGATAATGTAAACTAAATGCATTAACAATATTACATTTATTGTGCTTTCATCTAAGTTAAGTTAAGTTTACATCTCATTAAACTATTTCCATGCTAAAAGATATTCATTATCCTCAAATTATTCAAGGTATTATTTTCACTCTCCTATTATTTTAATTTTCTCTTTCCTATCCTATCTCTCATCCTAAACTTTTTTGGCCAACTTTTTTCATAATTATTTGCTAAATAAATTATTTCATAATTATTTCATATTTTTCTAAATTAAAAAACTCATCTATTTGAATCTTGACCCTTATACAACCCAGATTACAATATAATTACAATTGAAATTAGATGTTATGGGGGTCTTCATTCTTCATCTTCTTTCTTCCCCTTTGATTTGATTTTGTTTCAAGGCTTCATAGGGCCTCCCAGGACTTTGCATTCTAGCCACTGCTCATCCAAACCCCATAGCACTAATCCTAATCCTATTACAAAATTACATATTATTAGCAAAATGAAATCTAACTACACCTACAAGACATATGTAAGCTAAGCATCCATACAAACTGAAGTAGTTATATTCCATAATTTGGATTTAGCACCATGCACATAAGTAACCAAGTCCACCTATCCTAATATAGATTAAGCAAAGGGGTATGAGCAACCTTCAAGCAAAGGCATTTACATTTATTTTTATTTAGTGAGCCCTTTAGCATAACCCCTACAAAAAAATATCATTAGGCTAATAATGGCTTAACATCCAGTCTATGCATAAAAATTCTACCATCCAGCCTAAAATATTACATCATAAAATAAAACACAACATCATATCATACACCGTCCTAACTTAGAGTTAGAAATGATGACTTAACATTCTAATGTGTGTGCTTAGGCTTAGTGTGGCATGTCTTAGCCAGGCTTTAGAATTATAATTATCAAAGCTTAGAATTATTTAATTTAAATAAGAAGGGAGGTTTCACTTTTGGTTATTTAGAGGATTGGTGGATTTAATTTATATTTTATATTTTTGCTTCATATGGATTCACTTAACACCTAAGTATTGCACAGAGAAGAAAGTGGTTTAACCTCTTTTATCCCTATCTAAGTTATTTTATAAAAGCATGTTATTATGTCTTAGTTTCTTTTAGTGAATGATTCATTAAATGTTTTATTAATCCTAAGTTTGGGTTAAGCTTAAAGATTCTTATTCAAACATGAAAAGCATCTTAAGATTAATGAGATTCAATTACTATCACAAGGATAATGTTATATCATTCCTTTTCATCATCAATAGCATGCATATAGTTTAGGACTTAAAATACCTATAAATGCAATGTATTTTGGCACACTTAAATGATCATGAATGCATATACTTTTGGTGAAAAGAGGGATTTTCATTCTTTAGCTAAATACACATACACAAGTATTAAAGATTCAAGCAAGTACGTGTCATTATTTAAACCAGGGAAGTGAGATAATCTAAGACCTCATTAGGGCTACTTAAAGCCTTGTATTCTCGAGATGTTCAAACTATATACTTGCTATCTTAAATACATATGAATGTATACACAACCATGAGAATGAAAATCATGCAAAAGGTTATATGTTAATAAATTTATTTATTAATGTAAAGTAAAGATTTATCTAAATTCTAATGTACATAAATATATGAATGAAATTAAGTAGGTACCTGCCATTATTAACCAAAGAAGTGAGGTAATCTAAGATTTTGGTGAGGCAACATAAATCCTCTTATTTCCGGGATGTCTAGACTATATACTTACTAACATTCAAACATATGTAAACATACATATGAATCATAAAGATAAAATAATACTATAACATGTTGAAGCTATAAAAACATGTAATTAAGTACTTATATAATTTTTCTAGACCAATGGGTTAATCATAATTTCCTTAGGGATCTATATGTTATTGAACACATAAAGAGGAACCCAAAAGTTCAATTTAGGTTATCTAAAGTGATTATCATTTTAATTTGGTTCAATCTCAATTATTTAATTAATCATTCCTTAATTAAATCATGAGTTAATTATCCCTCCTATGGAAAAAGATTTAGGCAAATGATCAAGGAAGAGGCCTTGGTCTTCTATTCTAATCATTTCCATTATTGACTAATTAGTAATTTTAATAATTATTAAATTAATTAAGGAGGGTGATTAAGATGAAAATTTTAAATTCTCTTAATTACCTAGCCAATAAATCTCAAGAACATTATGAGAGGTAGAGAACATCCTAAGAAATCAACACATCCAATTTAAGATTAATTGGTCAAGTAATTAAATCTTAATTAATGTAATTAAGAAAAACATTAAGCCTTAATTAAGCATTATTCACTATTCAAACATTAGGTATTTTTTATTTAATAAAATCTCCTCTATTTACCCTTTTCAAAATGGGTTTACACATACTTTTAGGAATTTTTACAAATTGTTTTGATTTTTCAAAGTTCTTAATGATTAAACACATTTTTATTCCTAATTAACCCCTAACCTATCGTGCCACGTAGGATCTAACATGACATTGCTTTCCATGTGGTGCCACGAGATAGGCTACTTAAACCATCCCCCGTGGCGACTGAGTTAGCGGTGGCATATGCTATTTCATCTCCACCGTCGATCTTGATTAGATAGTAGAGATTAATCCTATGATATCTAAAGGATTAAATTGATATTTCTAGTTTATTAAATCATGGTCGTCTGTTCTAATCACAAGAATGGACAAATAATGATACTTCGTCCCTTGAGCGATGAAAGACAGACACCATATGCCCTCCTGGTTCTCAAAATCATGAGGTGTTGAGATTGACTACTTTAGGAAGAGATCTAAAATGGTGGAAAATCACAAAACTTTAATAAAACACCAACTCCTAAGAAATTTTCTATGGTTTGCCAGAATTTACCCACCGGAGCTCAAGACTGATGGTTCAACAACTAAGGTAGCTTCATCTTGAAGAGAGAAGCCTGTTGAGAAGCTCATGAGTTACCTCCCTACCAACAACTCGTGGACTAAACACCATCATAATAGTCATCAGAGTTGGTCTAGGAGTGGTCTCTCCGGTGCTTGAATCGATTCCTTTCGACTCACCTGAGCTTGGGGAAGGTGTGATAGAAGTTAATTGAGGTTTGGTGAGTTTTGAGAGGGGTTGGATAGATAGAGGGCTCGATTTCTCTCTAGTTAGGTCTCGCTGGCGATGGGGAGCACAAGAGGGTTTGAGGATACTCTCTAAGTATGCTTGCAAATGCTCAAGGAAGCTCTCTGTGTGGTTTGAATTGGATGGGGAGGGGAATCTCCTCCCAATTGATCTAATGGCTGGTATCAATTTGTCTTTTTGCAATTGTTCGGCCAATGCAGGCGACTAGAGGTGTTAATGATGATGGTGGAGGTCCTTGAGTGGCTAAAGGCATGGCATAGGCTGAGGTGATGTGTACCTCCTCACCTAAGTGCTCCAATGGGAAGGCATGGGTTAACTTATCTTCACTTGACCCATGGATGAACCCAATCAGCTTTAGGTCAGGTGAGTCAATGGTCCATGTGTCTAAAATGGGCTAAGGGTGGCTACCAATGGTTGGTCGGGTAGGTAAGATCATATAAATGGGGATTTTATCTCATTTGGATAGATTTACCCAATAGGTTTTGCCCTAAACTGAGTCAAACATGGGTTGGGTTTATTTGGACTGACCCATGGTGACCCAAGGATGGGTCATGCCAAGTTTAATTGGGTTTGGACTTGGTTTGAATGGATTTGGCTCAATTTGACCAATATGAGTTATATTGGGTTCAATTAGGTTAGGTTGACATATTGGTCAAATTGGGTCAAGCAAGGGTTTGAATATATTCAAATGGTCATTTGGGATGTACTGCAATTAGGTTTGATTTATTTTGAAGTGGATTTTGTTTTGACTCATGGGTTCATGTGAGCCAAATGGGTTAAGTTGACCAAATTGGTCAAATTGGTCAAATTAGCTTGGGTGGAAGGTTGGTTTAGATTCAAATGATGATTTGAGAATGATTGTAGGTGTTGATTTTAATTAATATGGATTTGGGAATGATTTAGCTTAATTTGACCCTTCAGGTCAAATTAACTAAATGGGTCAATTAGTTTGGATTGATCAAATTGAGTTCAATTGAAGGTTAGATCATGTTCAACAATCAATTTATGATTCATTTGAGTCATTAGTTTCAATCAATTTGATTTTGGATTGATTTGGCCAAATTTGGACCTTTAGGTCAAATTGGGTCAACTTGGGTCAAGTGCCCAAGTTGGCATGGTTTGGTTTATTGATGGTTGATCTATGTTCAAGAAATAATTTATGGTTGGGAATTAATGGTTTTAATTGATTTGAATTGGAGTGAGATTTACTTCATTTTGGTCCATGGGTTAATTGGGTCAACTTGGATCAGGTGGTCAAATTAGTTTGGTTTGACTCAATTGATTGACATTGAACAATCAAGGATGGTCAACAATCATTGTGGAAGAGATTGGATGGGTTGATTCAATCCAATTTAGGTTGGATTGAGGTTTGGGTCAAATTAGTTATTTAGGTCACTTTGGGTCAAGTAAACCAAATAGGTCAATTGAGTTGAATTGGGTTGAATTAGGTTGGATTAAGTTTGATGATTGATTTAAGATTGATTTATGGCTTTGATTACAATTTATTTGGGTTTGATTGGATTTTGGCTTATTTGGACCCTTTAGGTCAAATGGGCTAGGTTGGGTTAATTTGATTGGTTCGGTTCAATTGGCTTGATTGTGGATGTTGGAATAGTTTGAAATAGAAGTTTGAATGGTTGAAGTGCTTTTGTAAAAATTGATTGGGATTGATTCAATTGAACAGGCTTGAGTCATAGAATGTTGGTGAGATTGATTTTGGTTAAGTGTTAACTTGATTTGGCTTGGAGCTTGGATAAAAAACAAGACCTAATTAAGGTTGATTGCATTGGCTTGGGGTTGTTTTTGGATAAGTGGATATGCATGGGTCATGGTTTAGGCTATAGGATTGGTAGGACATATTTATCTTAAGGCATAACCTAAGCTTAGGTATGCCTTCCAAAGTCTCTATGCTTGGGTTTAGTATTCCCTTAATCACTAGAAGTGTCTTATGACTAAGGAAATCCTAGTGCTTAGAAGATTCCTAAGTTTAAGAAAGGATGAGTCAATGCTCACTTCAAAGGTAAGGTCAACAACCCTGTTGTTTATACAGTTCATCAGTAATTTGATTGTGGTTGCCTTTGATTGGTTTGTAGAGATACCAAATGGTTCAATGCACTTTCACTAAACTAGAAAATAGCTTTGTAAAGTGATTCACTAGCACACAACATCATGTCACTGTAGGTGACTTAATCATCAAGAAGCAAAAGCAAGGTGAATCCCTTGTAGATTATATCCTAAGATAGACGATTCTCAACCTTAAGTGCAAGCCTTAGCTACAAGAGCAACATGATGTATAAATACTCATATAAAATATTCATGGCCTATGGCCTTTTTGTTTAAAGGTTTTACTATTAAAACCTTCGAAAAATTATTAAGTTAATTCCTCTAGCTTATAAGAAGAATCTTCTAGGATGTCATTCCTTAGAAATTAGTTTACTATAAAAATAATAAAAGCTAAGAAGAAAGTGCTGGAAAAGAAGAGAGGATATGTCTTTATAGTGGACAAATGAAATGTTCTTATTCAGGTTCAAGTAGAGTGGCCTTCATCCTATAGGCCATCATAGCAACAATTATCAACACCTCCCAAGAAAGCTCCCACTATTCCTTTTAAATGAAAGAATGAACCAAACTTATTCTTTCATAAGAGATTCAGTGAGAAAATTCTTTAAAACTTTTGAGGAAAAGGCTAAATTTTAAGCAACCTGATCTAAAAAGACTAGAACAAGTCAACAAAATGAATGAACAAAATTATTACCCATATCATAATATTCTAATTCTTACCATTGAAGATTGCTTCACTTTTAAGGATAGGCTGAAAGAAATTATAAGAAGGGTTTGGTGATAATTCTAAAGAATACTTGGTGGACCCTATACAAGAGTCCATTAAAGTAATCACAAGTAAATCTTCGCCTCTTTCGGTTCATCTCCTTTAAATGTTTGGAAATAATTATCTTATTATTCTAAAAAATATTTGATTGAAAATGTTTAAAAATTCCATGCAAGATCATATGAAGATGTGAAAGAAAATCATCTAGATTGATCCATTAGAGTCAGAAGTAATTCATCCTTTACCCTATTTAGCATCATTGGATGTCAGATTTTTAGAGAGAGTGGTGAGAGAGGAATGTCTATTGTATGATAAGAATGGAAGGCTAGGCCTTATACTCTTATATATTTATGTACTAATTTTAAAAATATGAACAAAAAGCCTGCCCCTAAAGGCATATCTCATGTTTTTACTATTTCTAATGATCATATTGTGAATGAAGTAAAGCAAGAAGATAAAAAGAAAACTTCTTATACTTAATGTGTTGTACTTTGTGAATTAGAATTAAAGATTGAGATTTCTATGGCTGATTTGCATGGTGATCCTATAGAAATAGAATTTTCAGATTATGATCAATCATTAAAAAAGACATTAATAATAAGGGATAGGTTGACATACCCTCTACATTTGACTTAGGAGATATAACTGAAATCAATCTCTATAGAGGGAAGGTCCTACCACCTCAGTTTCCACCTTCTAAGGACAAAGGTAAACAAGTTATTGACTAATGTCCTAAACCTCCACATAAAGAGAATGATCCAGTAGTTGAGCCACATATTCCTAAGGTCGACTACAATGTTTTACATTTTAGGAAACTTCCTACTAGACTTAGTATTTATGACGCCCTTATTTTTCAAAATAAATGAGAGAATTGTTAGTTCATGCATTACTTCATCTAGAGATATGCCTGATACAACTAGCAACAACTTCCTCAAATGAGGCTTGTTATTTCCATGAGATTCTTGGTATAATTTTTTTAGTGAAGATTAACTTATGGTAACCACAGATCATAATCAACCACTTTACATTTCTGTCAATGTGGAAAATATCAAACTATCAAGAGTACTTGTTGAACATTGTGCTTTAATGAACATCATGAATTCCAAAACATTGTCATTTTTTAGGATTGATGCAAGATGGATTATTTTTAATAAAATGTTATTGAGGTGATTTAATGAATTGGAAGATAAAGTTTTAGTTTCAATCACTCTATTATTGGAAATAAAAATGATTGAAAAAAAAGTAGAATTCATATCATTGACTCAGAGACATCCTTTAATGCTCTCTTAGGCAGGACATGGATACATGAGTATAGAATGGTTCCTTCATCATTTCACAAGTGTATTAAAAATTCTATAAAACATGATTTGATTCCTTATGCTTGGCCTAAGGATACAGTTCAACACATGGAAAGTTATGGAATAATAAAAATAAAAATTTGAAAACTAAAACTTGTGTTAGGTTTGGTACCATTGAACCTTTAAATAATAAGAACATTATTTAATGATAAGCATTCATATAGAATATGATCAACTTTTTGGGAACCTATTTAATCATTAACAATGTCTATTTTGAAACATGAAATGATCTAGATGATTGCTTAATGCAAAATGCACCCCAAATTTGAAGAAGATATAAAATCCACTATTATGAATTAAAGGAAATTAACCTAGGAACTTAGGAAGACTTAAGGCCAACTTTTATTATTTCACTTTTGAGTCCAAAAGATTCTGATGAGTTGATTGACTTACTTTCTGAATAGAAAGATTTCTTTGCATGAAATTATGTTGAAATACTTGCTTTATCATAAGGTGTTTGTAATTCATAAATTATGAGTTAAACTTGATGCAATTCAATAAAGCAAGATCTTGGACTCATGCATCTTGAGATTGAACAACAAGTGATTATTGAAGTGAAAAAATTAATTGAGGTCAATTTTGTACAAGAAAAGATATATCCCTCTTGGTTAGAAAGTATTATTTTTATAAAGAAAAAGAATGGCTAAATTTGCATTTATGTAGATTTTAAAGACTCGAATAAGGCTTGTCCCAAAGATGAGTTCCTATTGTTGATATCAGAACTTATGGTGAACATAGCCTCATCACATGATATTTTTTCATTCATGGATGGATCCTCTGAGTATAACCAATTAAAGATGGCCCTAAATATGAAAAAGCATATGACGTTTGGACCTCCTATTAAGATATTATGTGACACGATCATGCCATTCTATCTCAAAATGGGCTACCTATCAAAGAGCAATGACTAGAATATTTGAAGATCTAATTCATAATCAAGTTGAATGTTATATTAATGATCTAGTCATTAAAAGTAAAGAAAGAGAAGACCATTTATATGATTTATTGATTATTTTCAATTGATTTTGCCATTAAAACTTAAAAATGAATCCTTTACAATGTGCTTTTGGAGTAACTTCAAGAAAGTTTTAGGATTTGTAGTGAAGGCATGGAATCAAAATTAATCTTGAAAAGAAAAAAAGCTATCATAAAAATGCCACCACCTAGAAGTCTTACATAGTTAAGATCATTCCAGGGAACATTTGCACATTTAAGAAGGTTTTATCAAACTTATCTAGAAGATGCCAACCCTTTGTGACATTTATGGAGAAGGATTCCAAATTTATTTTAGATGAGAAATGCCAAAGTGTATTTGAAAGCCTATAATAATATTTGATGAATCTTATTATTTTGGTTTCTCAATCCCAAAAAAGCCAATTAATTTTGTATACTATAGTTTTGGATGAGTGACTTGGAGTGTTATTAGCCCAAGTTAATGAAGAAGGGGAAAAAATTCCCTTTATCATCTAAATCGTAGACTCATCCTAGAAGATGAATTATCCACATATTAAAAAGCATTATTTAGCTTTGCTTTTTACCACTCAAAACTAAGAATTATATGCTTCACATAAAGTAAATTTAATTTCAAGATTGAATCCTTTGTATTATGTCATGACCCGTCCGACATTATCCAGACGTTTAGCACATTTGTCTATGATTTTATGTAACTTGAGATCACATTTATTTCATTTTTGTGCTATAAAGGGGTAGTTGTAGATGACTTTTTAGTGCACATCTTTTACCCAAAGGTTCTCCTTTAAATGATGATCTTCTAGATGAGCAGATTAGACCTTAAAAGATGAAACTAATCCTACATAGGAGTTATACTTTGATGGTGTAGCATCATCAAAGAAAACTAAGGAATTAGATTCTTCTATCCTTAAGATGGTAAAGATTAGACTAATTTCTATAACTCTAGAGGAATGATGAGATATGCCTACTATTTGTTTGATTGTTTTATGAATAATTAAGACAAATATGAGGCTTTTATAACTAGGCTAGAGTTAGCAATCCTAATAGATATTAAAAATATTAAAATCTTTAGGGATTCTCAGCTAGTTATTAACCAAGTGGGAGGAATCTATAAGGTTTTTGGCATAAAGCTTTTCAATTACTACCAGTATGCATTGAAATTATTTGAAAATATTCCTTTTATGACTCTATATAGAATATCACATAAAATAATTCTATAGCGGATGCTTTGGTTAAACTTACCAAAGATATTGCATGCTTTGAAAAAGAATCTATATCTATAGAAATAAAAATTTAATATATTCTTTCTTCTATAGATTTGGATTACATGAACAAAAAAATAGAAAAGCAAAGAGTAGCCACCCTTACTAAAGGTCAAAAAGAATGTGATTGAAGACAGCCATTCATTGACTATCTAGGTGAGGGGAAGCATCCTGAAGATAAGCCATTAGCAAATCAAATTAAGAAATGTACCTTATCTTATACATTGATTAATAATGTGCTATACCATAGATCATTTGATCAAATATGGCAACATTATTTTGATAAACAAGATGCCCATAAGATTGTGATTGAGGTACATTCCGGATTGTGTGGTGGTCACAATGCCCTAAGATGAAATTAAAAATTAAAAGATTTGGATACTATTAACCTTTTATATTAAATGACTACATTAAAATTGCATATCATTGTTATCAATGGCAAGTACATGATGCGTATTACATCAACTACATAATTTACTACACCAAATGATTATTTCTTGGCCCTTTGAGAGTTGGGGTACTAACATCATAGGGCCTGAAGACCATCCTTCATCAAAAGGCATCATTTTATATTAGCTGAAACTGATTACTTTTCAAAGTTGGCTAAGGAAATTCAACTAAAAGAAGTGAAGACATATCATGTACTTAAGTTCTTCCTGAATAATATCATATAATATTTTGGTGTCCTTCATCAAATCATATCTGATAATAGTCCATCATTCCAGTTCACTAAAATAAATCAATTTTTCCCTAGACATAATAATGATTAGGTACTCGACCATCTATTACCCTAAGGCAAATGGATTGGCCAAAGAATTCAATAAAACTTTAGTTTGAATTCTAAAAAAGGTGTTCAATGAAAATAAATGCCAGTAGCATGAAGAGTTGGTTGAAGCCTTATGGGCCTATTGAACTACATATATGACACCAACTCAATCTACACTATATGCTTTGGTTTTAAGAACTGAAGCTATTCTTCCATTATAAGTACAATTATAATCTTTAAGGATAATAGTCAATACTGATAGTATAATAGATCAAAATCATAAACTTCAACTGGAAGAACTTGAGAATCTTGAAGGAAAATCTCTAAAAGCTCAACAAAACCTTAAACTTTACTAATCATCATTATAAATTAGTATGCCCTAAAATTTTCCAAGTAGGAGACTTGGTCCTAGTTCTTAGAGACCAATTTTAGCTCATCGCAGGATATGCAGTAAATTTGAACCAACATAGGAAGGACCATTCATTATGAAGAAAGTCTAAGATGGAGGTTCCTACCATCTGATAACTTGTAATTGTGAACGTCCAATGCCACTTATTAATGATGTTCTTACAAAAATATTATGTATGAAATGTACTTCAAATTAATAATGATGATCAATAAAAGTATCTTTATCTTTGTAATCTATTCAAAACCACCATTTATTTCTTTTAAATTTGCATTTTATTTATAAATTTTGTGCAATGTCTCTTAAACTTTTACAAAATTTCTTAAATCCTTTTTAACATAATTTTTGCATTCATATAGGAAAGAAGCAAGCCATTTGTGGCACTCTTCCTATGAATTCTATGGGTTTGGAGTAACCCTCTGACACAATTCCCATAAGTTTGGAGTCAACCTTTTATGGCATCACTCAAGTTTTTCTATAAGTTAAGAGACCATTCCTACTATTCACAAGATAGGATTAAGTCATTAAGACCCATTTCTTATCAAATAAACTATTTATGTTTGGAATAAGTCACTAAGGCCCCTTTCCTACTAGTCAAAATTTGATGATTATGATTAACTCATCAAGACCCTTTCATCATCCTAAGCTATTTAGGTTGGATTAAGTCTAGAGAGAAGTAAGTCCCTTAGTAGGCATTCTTTCTCAAACACAAGTATAGGATTAAGTCACCAAGACTCCTTGTCAAATTGACTACATCATTAGGATTAAGTCATCAAGATCTTTTTCCTACTAGCCAAAAAAAAACTTGTATATAGGATTAAATCATTACGACCCCTTTTCCTCATTGTAGCTATTCAAGAAGGAATTAAGCCAATGAAAGTCCCTTCTTAATAGCTAATCAGATAGGAGTAAGTCCCTTAGCAGCATCCTTCTAAGAAAACTAAGATAGAATTAAGTCATTATGACCCCTTTCCTTTTCAAGCTATTTATGTTGGAATTAAGCCATTGAAGTGCCCTTCCTATTTATCCATAATGGCATTCTTTATAGGAAAAAGAAAACTTTAGGGTCTTCTTATAGATCATTTCTTTAGAATTGGTCAATCATTTGGACTACCTCTTGGCTAATCTCACTTAGAAAGATATGAGTCATAGTGCTTTTTTTTAAGTTAACCATTAAAAACCTATTATAGTCAGAGCAAAAATAAGTCCCTTAAAGGCATATATTATGATTAACATGACTGTGTTAGTAATAGATTCCTTATTGAATCTTTTTCTAATGACATCTCTATTCTTCTTAGAAATCATTGAATCTAGTTTCCATGAATGAATCATTCTAAATCAAAATAAATTCAGGCATATTTTTGTCTATCTTTCACAATCAATCTCAAACCAGATCTAAATTTTAAAATGAAACTCAAATTCTTCCATGCTTATGCTTGTGATTTTGATGAATAGTTTAGTTAACATAAATATGTATAGTGTACTCTAGTTGTCCACTATACATATTAGGGTGAAGTTAACATTATCCCTAAACTAATAATTAGGACACCTGATCCTAGATTAGGAGCCTCCTGATTAAGCACTTAGGACACCATACATAGTGACCTAGTGAATTCTCTTAGGGTTTGATCTAACTTAATGGGATTAGGTGGATCCAAAACAAACCAAAATCTAAAGAGATAATTGAATCAAACACAATCTAATTGAAATCTAATAAGATAATTAGGATGGTTAACCTAATTATCCTACTTAAGCTCAAAATCACCTAAACTCAAAGAAATTCAAATAAAATTAAAATAAATTAAAATCAAATCAAATGAAGAAAACACAAAGTCATTATGAATTTAGAACTAAATCCAAATGAAGGTCAAAGTTAGTCAACCATTTGACATAGAGTTGACTTATATGGGTCCCACCAAGTCAAAGGTTAACCCACCAAAATTTGACCAAATGATGTCATTCCAAAGACTCAAAATCATAAAATGAACATGCTTAAACATGAATCAAATGAATCTCAGCCCAATAAGTCCTTATTGGGCTAATTAGATCACTTGATCTAAATAAACCCAAATGAACCTTATCAAGATCAAAATTTAAATTTAATTGAAATTAATCCAATTAAAATACTTAAAATCATTTGGAAATCATCATTGAACACAATCTAACCAATCATTGGGTCTAATTTGACAAATTTGGCCATTTGACCCAAATGAGTTCAACCCAACACATTAAGCCCAATTTGGGTTTAAATGGATCAAATTTGAAATCAATTTCAAACCAAATGAAATTAATCACTCCAAATCATTCCACATGTGAATAAACATGATTGGAGTCTAAACATAATTTTATTGAGTCAAATTGGTCATTTGACTCAATTGAACTTAACTTATCCCATTTAAGTTAAAATGCATCAAATTAACATAAAACCAAATTAAACCTCCATGACATGGATTATTTGAACTCCAAATTATTCCAATGGATAATCAAAACTAATTGAAGCTAAAATCTAAATGCAAATACAATTAAATCACTTTAAATCAATTTAAATCCAAATTGCATTAAACTAAGCCCAATCACCAAATCCAACTAAAATGGACTTGAGTTTGACTTATGAGTCATTTTGGTTTGATTTGGCCAACCAACAACTAACCCAAATGAGTGTTGTGTTGGTGTCAGAAGTTAAGAGATACATATCCATAAAAAAGAAAAAACAAAACTTTCATGTAAAGAAGCAAAATCCAATTCTCCTTTCTCCATACCTCATCCCTCCCTATATCCCAACTAATTTGAACTAATCAAGATTAGTTGACCACCCCATGGAGTTAGCCTCTAAGGGTTGTAATCACCATGGTAAATCTCATTTTTGTCTCCTCCATTAAAGAAGCTCATGACCAAGCATTAAGACAAAAGGAGAGAATTCCTCTTAGGCTTGTATGCATCCCAATACACTCACAAGGGGAAAAGAGGTCAAACCAACCCCTCAACTGGAGCTCTCACTGCTGGTGGTCAGATTTTGGCCACCCTAAACATCTTTTATATGGACCTTGACAATATAGAAAGAAATGAAAGATATTTCCTCTAATGAATCCAATCATCCCAATATGTTCTTGAAGGAGAGAGAAGAAGATTTAAATCTTCTTTGAGCTCCTCGTCCCCGACAAACCTAAAATTGGTCAAAGTTGGCAGCCAAACTCTTGGCCAAGGTTGAAATGGAGAAAGACCTTTCCTCACCAGAAATTGGCCATCCCTACATGTGGAGAACTTGAATGAATCCTTCCTAAGGTATATCACTATTGGAAAGCCAAAATGACCAAGGTCGATGGCAAGCAACGGAGCGTTGGTCTCCATGACGTGGGGATTTCTTTACCAAAGCATTGTCGTGTCAAAGCGAAGGTGTACAAAACATTTTGGCTACCGAGGTTCAATGTTGGTGATGTATGAGTTTAAACCAACTACCCCCATGCATACCTTAGTCCTTTGTGAAGTAAAACTCATCATATTGAAATCAGGCTCTGTAGATAGGTTGAAAATTGACCCTTGATGATTTGCAACCGAAATGGTATAGTTTCATTATTCCAATTATCAGAGATCATCCCAAAAAGCCAATGACACTTGGTTATCCAATGGGAGGACATGGATATAATCCCCATTATCTATTTCTTTTATTTGGAACATACAACCCTTATTTAGTTGAACCAATGATTTAATCCCTTAAGAAAATTGAGATCAAATTCAGACCATCTAATCTACGATGACTTTGATGAATACCACTTCCATGCTTCCTTTTGACAAGAGATTTGTGTGGTCCAGTGGTGTTACACCATGTGTAAAGTGGTGCCGCATCAGTGCCATGTGCATAGATAAGTGGAAATTTTGGATTTCTGAATTAAAAAAGCACAGAAAAATTATCAAAACAATAAAAATTCATAAAAAATAAAATACTCAACTAAAAAATGCAAATAAATACTCTACAGATTCATCTCAATGAAGTGAATCCATTAAACCCCAAATTCTTAATTTTTATTGGCCTATTTTAGGGTTAATTTAGGTTTAAATAAAAATAATCAAACTTAAATTAAACTCAAATCATTAATCCAAATAATTTGAAATTTTGGGGATTTAAAAGTAATGTTAAAACCTACCTTAGATAATTTCTTTTCAAAATTTATTGGAATTTAAATCAATGGATAAGTAAATTTCAACCCTAAACTATTAATTTAATGAAATAAATTAATAGTAAATTAGGAATATCATGAAAAATTATAAAATTAATTTGAATAATCATAATAAACCTTAATGAATCAAAACACATCATTAAAACTTTTTGGAATCTAATAAACTATAAAATCACTTAATTAAATAATTAATTAAATTAATTAATTCAATTGATTAAACTGAACTTCAAAAAATATAATAAATCAACCAAAGTTCCAAAAATTCTAAATTAACCCTCAATGGATTCCTCTTCTAGAGGAGGATTTAAGAAAATTAAAACACCTAAATAATTCTTTTTAATAAGTTAAGTTTTATTAAAAAAATTAAAATATTAATTAATTCTAAGAGCCCCACTTGCAATAAAAATTTCATGGTCAAACGAATCTATAGTTAAAGTTGTTGAATTTTCAATCCTTAGGTCAATTTAAATGAAATAATAAATATGAAAATATTAAAATTATAAAAATTTATAAAATCAACTTAAAATATTTTAATTAACATCAAAATACTTAAAGAAAATTTTACAGTCCTTGGAAGTTATAAGATTTATTTAATTGTACACTTAGGTTTGATGAAATAATTAAGAACATAAAAGTTAATCAACCTAGGTTAATAGTTTATTAAATTCACAATCAATCTAGTAATCAAATGAAATGCAAAAGTAATTAACCTCTAAATTTCATACCCAAATTTGGAATTCATTAAATTTGTTAAATCCATTTATGTTAATGAATAACATAGTCTTAAATATAAGTGAAATAAACATTAACCAAACAAATTAAACCATTCAAATAAATAAGATCAAAAGAACATTTAATCAAATTAGAAGAAAGATAAGATCAAATATGAAGCTAAGTTATAAAAAATAAAATAAACTAAATAACTTCAAAATTAAATAATCAAATTATACTTAAAATTAAAACAAAATCAAACTAAATCATGGTAACATGGACTTTAAATTAAGATTTAAAGAAGAATTTTGAATCTTAACTAAGGATCATAAATCAAGCCATATAAACATTAATTAAAGTAAAAGAAGTCAAAAAGAAATGAAACCTGCAAATCTCATTAACATAAAACTCTAACCTCAAAAGAAAAAGTAAAACATAGATCATACTCAACTTAAAATGGATCATTCAAATTAATCCAAAAGAGGTTAATTAAGATACTAAAGATATTATCTTGATCTTCTAGAATGGATGAAAATCTATCTATTAGGATTTAGGATGTTGAATAGAATGGGCTCCACCCAAAGTGGGACTTATTTCATTCTTCATTCTTTAAAACCTAAATTTCAACTTTAACATAAAAGTAAACTTAAAAATGGAAAATAAAAATAACAAATCAACCAAGTCAGTTAAATTAAAACTACCCAATAGTAAATTAAACAAATGTTGAAAACCAAATCAAAAACTTGAACCTAAAATGCTTAGTAAAGTCATACCACACAAGCCTTTTTTTTTTCACACACTAGATTTTTAGATCACTAAACCTAGACTTAGATTAGGTTGATGTTCTGTGATTCTCGATTTGGTAAGAAATATTTATTTTGTTTTGTGGTGTTCTATTTTAGACTAGATGTCTAGGATTATTTGTCCGCTAATCTGGATGGTAGGACATTCTTTTTAGCCTAATAATATTTTCTACAAGGGGTTGTGCTAAAAAACTGTAATGAAATATATAAATAATGCTTGTTTGCAAATATACATAAGTCCCTAAGCATAACCCAATATGATAGGTGAGTTTGGCAATCAATTAATGTTAAGCCCTATGTTTGCGAATATAACTGTTGGAGTGTTATTTTGTTGGGTTTAAGAATTTATTTTTAAATTTTAAATGTAATTTAAGCCTAGAATTAGGTTAAGATCTATGGGATCTAGGAATTGCAAGAGCTGACCCTACCAATGCATGGTCTCAGTGGTCCCCAATGAAGGCCTTGAAGAAGGTGATGATCATGGAAGAAGATGCCCATAGATCAAACTTTTAGTTCTAGGTTGAGCTATATAAGGGCAGAGCTAGGCTACCCATTTTACTCTTTATTCTAGGGTGTACAGCGATACCCATCACATTGGCCTATTTTAATTAAATTTGTTTGACTTATTTTATGTGTTCATTAAAAACAACCTGCTTTTATAGGTTTCTTTCTATGTTGTGTTTCTATGATGAAATGGATAGAATGTTAGGCTCTAGGAAAAATTAATTATTTTACCCAACCAAAATCTAAATAACTAAAACAGAAAAATTAAATAATCTCATAACCTCACATAAATTAAAGCCCTAAGCATAACTTAAAAGCAACTAGAATTAATTAGATTTTATGAAATGATAGCATGTTATTTGTACTCCTTGAATTGGGTGCTTCACCCATTACACATAAGGAGGTATCTAACCTTTATGGATGACCACCCTTCTTGGGGAAGTGTTCCTTCTCTTTTTGTTTTGGCCCACAACAACTTCTAACTGCATATCATTATAGGCTCTAATTATATACCCATTGCCTTAAATGAATTGTGAGTGAAAACATAAAAAAAATGAAATTTGTTGCATTAGTTAGGTGTAAATCATACCTAACATGATATTAGGTTTAAGGAGTGAGTTTAGGTTCATAGATTCATTCCTAAAATATATCAGCTCTATCATCTTGCATAACATGAAGATTAAACTCATGAATTTAAAAATTGCTTAGGTTGTGTTAACTGGTAGTCCTTCTAGGTGAGTGATAACTCTAGAAGAGTGAGGGATGTGTTCATTTTATCAAATGAGAGAAAACCAATAATTTCCAAAAGTTAAACTAGGTTGATCCTCTGACTTATGTCAAAAGCACTTGTAGACTTATGTTTTGAAGCATCCTTTTAAGAATAAGTCTTCAACCCTAAGCATTTCTGAAGTCTCATAATATTAAAATTTAAGTCCTAGATTTTTAATAAAATGTCAATTCAAACTCTACTAAGTTCAATTTCAAAATTGTAAAGCCCTGGTAGGTTAGTTAAAAAGTCTACTAGGCATTCTACTATCTATAAGCATTTCCTACTTAATCCCAATTGGTCTTTGAAAGAAATCTTTTCCCTTTGAAAGTTCTCTATTTAATTTCTAAATTATCATCCTTTTAAGATAAGCTTTGGAATCCATAGAAATAAAAATCTATTTCTTTAATTGAGAGTATTATTAGGAAGAGATCGTTCATTCATAAGATGTAATTAACTATAGGGGTTTGCCCTTATAAGGAACTATGAACCCTACAATAATATAAATCTTGTCCTACATCTCTGTATAGATCATGGGACAAATCTCTAGTACATTGAAGACCCATCAATTTTAGGAGTCCTTATTAAGTAATTGAATCAATTATAGTGTAACATGTTTATCTTTCAAGATGATATATTTATCTCTTACTAATGAATTTGATTACCTAAATAAATACCCCTGAGATTTGTGTGGTGTTCCAAAATAAAAAAATTCCTACAATAATGTGTTAATGGCTCTCCCTCTTTAACTACCTTCTCTTATTTTACCTCTATTGCAGCTAGAGAAAGCTACCAATTCTTTTAAATGACATGAAAAAACTATTTGTGAAGTGAGAAGTGTTATTTAGTGCTTCAAGAAAATTGAGGTTGTATTTGATATTTAATAGATAAGAAATAATGTTTCTTAAGGCTTGATTATACTTTTTAAAATTTTTGATTTTTAATGATGGTAAGGTTTTCAAAATAATAAATCAAAAGATCCACAACACTGGATTGTGTATGTGTAATGCAAAAGTATATAAGGATGAAAAATGAGGTGTGATTTTAATGCAATCACTAGCTTTTGGAATGACATTGTGCTTAAGCACATGTTTGAAAATACAAGCATTCAACATAAGTCCATTGACTAAAGGTGATCAACCTAAGAGAATTGGATGATCTACTTTAAATATCTTATAGTATGATCTGCTTTAAAATAAATTAATTAGCCATTCAACTGAACTTATTTTGATGATCTAAATATATTCATCTTACAATATAATCAAGAATTATACAACATGATTACAACATGCTAATTTTTACCAAAAATGAAAAATAAGTGAGATTGAAGGGATCAACCTAAGATAACAAAAAACAAATTAGAATAATGAAAAATGTATGAAAAAATATAAATAAAATAAAATAAAAAGAAAATAAAGTAAAAAATAGAGATGTTAAAAATCCCAAAATAAACAAAAATATCCTAAGCATTAAAATCTATCACTCCTAATTGTGATTGATCTAAGGGAGATAAAGCTATCAAAATTTATGGAGGTTATGAAAATGTCCATTAAATTATTATTTATAATAATGAATTAGATATCAACATCTCTTTTCATAACATGATCTTAATGAAATGATGAAGAACATCTATGTGTTTGGTATGTGAGTGTTGAATGATTTTTAGTTATGTAGATAGCACTAGTGTTGTCACATATTATTAGAATCATACCTACTAGCAAACAAAGATCAAGAATTTAGTGTTTTAGAAATTGTTGAGTGTGCACATTGTGTACCTCACAATTTGATTTGATGATAATAAACCTTAAGTGATAAAGACTAACATTTTGTTTGTAGGTTTAACTTTCTAAATAAGTCATTATGATTATCATCATAAATTTGGGATTTTATTGATTACAAATATATGTTTAAAAGTACCAATATTTATGAGCATTTTAGGAGAATTATAAGACCCAATAACCTAGGGAAATCAAACACTATCTTCTGGACATTTGACTGAGTTAATAAATTTGTTTTGTATTTTTGCAAGAAATTTGATAAATGAGCTCAATTTGGATAAATTAAATTATTAATAATAATTAAATAATTTCTTTAATACATAAATTTATTTTTCATAAATTAATATTGTGTAATTTTACTTTCACTATATCATATTTACATTATTTAATTTATGATTATTTTAAGCAAAAAATTAATCTTTTGAAAATCTATGCAAGAAAAATTAATTTTGTAAAATCATAATTATAATTATTTAATTTTTTTTCTTAATTTATTTAAAGTTTTAACATTTTATTAAATTTACTTGGACTTAAATTTCTAATTTTTGTAATGTTTCTATTTGTTTAATTTAATGAAAGTTTACCTTGCTAAAAGTTATTAAATAGAATGTAAATTTATACAAGGCTGATTATTTTCTTTAAATTTATAGTTTTTTTATTTAAATTATGATTTCTTCTCTATTTTGGATTTTAATTTATTAATTGAATAAATTAAATCCTTTACTTTTATATTATAATACACCTCTTTATCCCACCATTGCATGAACGACTTTCCTTGGATTTTTCTAGGTTTTATTCATATTTATTCATTTTAATTCTCTACAAATCAAATTGAATCAATATCATATTATTTTCTGGTCATTTGAATTATTTACATGCATTAAATCATTCATATTTTGATTTATTCTATTCTAGCCACATATTATGTTTAATTTATTTAATTTTTCCTTTAATTCTTTCCAAAATAATATCCATGGTATCTATTCCTCATTCATTTAAAAAGGTTTCAAAAATAAACCCTAATATTTGTAACACTTTGGATGGCCACAACTCCAAACTAACCCTAAAACTAGAGTTTTCTCCTCTAACAAAAAATTTCAGGATTAGGAAATTGGTGTGTAATTTCATGCTAGATTCTTCTATGGTGCATCAAGATCTTTCATAAAGAGAGTTTTGAAAGTATTGAAGAAGGTTCATTCTAAGGTTATTTTCAAATAGGTTTATATTTTCAAGGATTTGAGTGAGATATTGTTTTCCTTTATTTCTCTCTTTGATGTTCTATTATAAATATTTGATTCATCATTTATTTTATTTCAATTGTGATCATAAACTTGATTGACATTTTAATTCCTAGTTTTGTCTTTTAACTTAATTAATTTTAAAATTAAAAATTTTTATCATAGAAAATTATTTTGTGATATTAAGAAAGCATTGTCAAACTTAATTTTGTCATTGTGTTTAGCTAAATTCTCACAATTCAAATATTAATCTTCTTTGAGAAACCTTTCTTGATTTAACTTTACATTCTCATTGTAATTTAAATTTCATCATTTGAATCATATAGAAAAATATTTTATTTTATTAAAATTTTTTTTTCTACTACATAAATCATTTGTGTGCTCTTAGTTATCTAACCTAAGTTTTATTTGAAAGGTCCTCTTTCATTAGAATTGTTTTGATGCTTTATTTTGGGTGGAACAATAGTTTTTTTTCCTTAAATTTTCATTTCATTATGAAAACCATTTGTTTGCTTAGTATTATTTTACCATACCATTATTTGAAGGTATCTTCATCATTGGAATCATTTTAGAGATTAGTTTACATTGAAAAAAAAAAGTTATTTTTTGCTCATATTTACTTGGATTTTCTTGTTTTATTATAAATTATATTGCTTTATCAATATTTATCTTATAAGTGGTTTAATGATTTTATTTGGCTTGAACATTTAATTTCTAAATTCATGCCTTGCTTAAATAAATTCGTTGCATTCCAAAATTTAATTTTGTTTGTTGACTATATTATTAAAGAAAAGATTTTTATTGTGAATTAAATCATTCATATATTATTTCATTCAAACTAGTCATAAAATCTATTTAAATTGAAATTGATATTTGTTGAAATTTAGTTTGTTGCATAATAGACACCTGCATAATCATTATAAACTTATTTTTGCATTTTTTTGCATTAAGCAAAATAACTTTCAAAGATTTTTTTTGGAAATAAATTTTCCATTTCTCATAAAAGTAAGCCCATTTACTTTGTCAAATTTATTGCAAGTTGATCATTTTGTGTTGTAAGATCACCATTTCATTTGGGGGCAGTTTGCTAGATTTTTTTGGAATTAATTGTGTCAAAATTTATAAGTTGTATTTTTTGAGCTTAAAATTGGTAATTGTTGGGGTTCTAATCACCTTGTTGTAAGAGAGTACATGATTTTATTGGGGTTGTACTCACCTAGTCTTGTTAGTGTTATACTTGCCTCATTATAAGAGAATACGCGCTATAAATGACTTTAGCCAAGTTAGGGGATTCCAAACCGAGGAAGTTAGGCATGGATATAGGCATGTTTGTGGTTTTACCCAAACCATGTAAAAGTCTGATGTCTACTATCTTGCCTTATGTCTTATACACTTTATTTCTTTGGCCAATCATTATTTTAAATTAAAAATTATTTTATACCTAAAGTAAAAATTAAGTTTTAACTTATAATATTTTTTTAAAACACCCAATCCACCCCCTCTTAGATATCATTGTAACTCACAATTGCTATCGAGCTTGGGCTCTATTGTTGGCTTAAATCTAAGAGTAGATCCTTTATTACACTATCACACATCAATTGGTTACTTATTCTTTAGATAATAATATTTAATATGCTCCACTTTTTTATAAAGTTAATTTTGATATTTTGATAATAAGATTTTTTTATTTTAGAGTGTATTGATTCAAGAATGTGGTATATATGCCTAAATGATCGTTTGCCTTCTATCAATAAAAATGAGCTGAATATTTTGAATGAAAAGATTATTTTATGCTTTTATATAATATTTATTCTTGGTGAGCTCTCATATGTATTATTTTATAAATCTAAAAAAGATATATTTTATGCTTTCACTAGTTTAAATAGTTGTGATTATAAGATATGTGAGAAGAAGTTCACATAAAAACAATATTTTAGTAGAGAATACTACAAAATTAAATGAAGAACCAAAAGTGCATGTCTTTGGTCCTCAAAAGAAAAGCAAGAAAAATACAATAGGCAAAGGAAATGAGAATAAAAAAATTTAAAAGATCTTTTTAGTGCTCATAGATGGAGAAGAAAAGATACTTTAACCACATCACTCAAGTTATCCACCCAAAGGACCCAAACTCAATATAAATCTAAAAATGATCTTGAGGTAAGTGATTTATGTTATGATGAGTTTTATAGTGTGTTTAATGAAGTAGTGAATGTTTATAATAAATTGAAAACGAAACATATCTCCACTAAAAATAAGTCTAAAAGATTTTTAAAAATATTGACACTTTGGTGAAGAAAAATGAGTCACTTTTATTAGATGTTAAAAAAAAAATTTAAATGATTGGATTTGTTTACTTGAAAATGAGGTATCTTTCTTGAATACCAAAATGTATAATTTATTTTTTCATTTATCTAACACGTCTACACCATACAATCATGATGATTTACATGTTGAGATTGAAAGTTTTAAAAGGTGATAATGTCATTATTAGAAGTAAATTAAATGACATATCTTTGTCTTCCACTAGATTAGTTACTCACATGCTTTACATTCAAATTCCTCTTTGTCGTGCAAGAAATATTCATATTATTCACATGCTTTAAACACATGTACATCTCAAAAGCATGTTAATTCATTCTCTAAAAAATAAATATAGAATTTATAATTTATTTATGTATGCATCACAAAATCTTACTTGTATTTATTATTATAAACAAGGCCATATTTTATTTGTTTCTTTTTTTAAGTGAACCATGCAATTAAGTGATTTATCATCTCACCTTTGGATTTTGGAGGGAACTACTTTAAATTGTCCATCATTAACAAATTCAAGGATTTTAATATACTACTTATGTTAGTGGATCCAAACTTGCTTGGAAACTAATATTTAGAAAAGAGATGAGTTTGCATTGTAGGTTTATCTTCATGAGTTCTATTACCCATACTTCATTTCAAAATCAAAAATCTTTCATCAATATCCTCATTAAGGATAACTTACTTGAATATTGTCAAATTAAAACAACTCTAGAAATAGAAAATTGAAAGCATACGATGATTTATAATCTCTACAAAGAATGTTCTGTTACATAGTCATACCATTTAGTCTTGGGATAATTTATCAAAGGATCATATTCAAGATTTCTAATAACATCACATTTTGATTAAGTGTTAAATTGAAAATCTTGCTAAAAAAATAAATGATAAAACAACAACAACAATAAGCCCTAATCCCACTAAGTGAGTCAGATACATGAATCCTTCGTCTCCATTGTGTCTTATTATGTGTCAAATTCTCATTTAATTCAAGTATACTAAGGTAATTTTTTATGCATCTGAACCAAGTTTTTTAGGGTCTACCACTAGCTTTCTTAACATAAGGCAAATCTAATGCATCTACTCTCTAATCGAGTCATCGGATAACCGACGCTTTATGTGGCCAAACAATCTAAGGTGACTCTCTCTTAAAAAAACAAATGATGATGGAAATAAAAAGAAATGAAAAGAAACTTCATTATGATTTATAAAACAATCATATCACTACATGTAGAGTTTAGAAATATGCCTTTGAGATAATTTCAAGGACCTTGCAGTAAAATTTAAAATGATCAAAAATACCCAAACAAGAATTAATCAAAGTCATTTATGAAATATCATTTCATAAATCCTTTAAATAATAATAAATCAACTTTAAAAAAATTCAATTTCAAACATATCAGGAGAATCTTAATTTCTCTAATAAGTTAACCCTCATAATTCCCTCATCGATTAGGGACAAAAGAATAAAATAAAAAAATGTCTCTATGAGAATCCAAGGGTTTGCTTACCTTGATTCTCAGTCACTTTTGAAAGCTTTAAAGAAATCTCTTTATCTTCATTGAATCTAATAGAAGCCTTATAAGTTGATTCATGTCAACAAAATAAAATGTAATACATATCTAGTAAAAAATATAAAGAAATGTTATTTGAGAAGCACTAGATGACTTTGGTTTTTTCTGCCTAAGAACTAAAAAGTTACATGCAGGCTCAAAAAGGTTGAAATTCTCAAGTTAGTACCATATGATGTCACACCTAAAATGGATTAAACATCTAGCATGATTATATGTAACTTTGAGAGTTAAAAAAAAAAGAAAGAGAAAAGATAAGAAAGAAGAATGATGAAATTCTATGCTTATGGCATAGTAAAGCATTGGCCCAAAATATACCCAAACCCTTCTACAAAAATATACTTCATCTCTTTGAAGCCTTCATCACTAAACTTCTTCATGTGTAAGAAGTATTAGTGAAATCAAGAAGTGGAAGCAAACCTTCCAACACCTTTCACTAATTAGATTAATTATGTAATGATCAGGTTCATATGATTCTTTCTTATTAGTCAAAAGACTTGAGGATTAGGAATTAAGTCACTTACCCCTTTTCCTCACTCATACCATCCATAAGATTAGAGCAAGGCTTTTGTGGTACATATATATATATACCTTGAGTTGGAAGCAAGCTTTTTGTGGCACCTTTCTCATGTCTTCCTTATGAGTTTGGAGTAAGCCTTTGTGCACCAATCTCATATGATTAAAGTAAGCCTTTTATGATATAACTCTTTCTTTCCTTAAGTTGGAGTAAGCCCATTTATGGCATCTTTCTTATAACTTTCATAGATTTGGAGCAAGCCTTTCAGGGCACCATTCCTATTATCCACATGATGGGATTAAGTTGGCCCCTTTCATGTCACAAGCAAATTAGGATAGAAATAAGTCCTTAAGGCCTCTTCCCTATTAGCTAAACTTTTTAGGATTGCATAAAGTCATTAAGACCCCTTTCCTCTACTTTAGATATTTAATTTGGAGGTCTCCTATGAAGCCTAATGGAAGTCAGAAGAAACAAAAGACCCATAGATCTAAACATGTAGTTCTAAGTCGAGTTGTATAAAGGCGGAGCTTAGTTTCCCATTTGCTCTTTCTTCCAAGGTGTACAGAGTACTCGGCTACATTGGCCTTTTTTAAAATTAAATTGGATTGATTTATTTTGGTTGCACAATAGAATCAACCTACTGTTCTAGGTTTCATTCTATGTTGTGATGAATGTTTGGATGATTAGGCTCATAAGGAAAATTAAAATTTGTATCAAATCTAAATCTAAACAAATGAAATAAAAATAAAGCAAACTTGAAACTTCACTTAAATTAAAGCATCAAGCAAAACTTAAAATTAATTAGAAATAATTAACTCTCAAAAATCATGCAATCATATTGCTTTAACTCTTGAAATGAGCACTTCACCTATTGCACATAATGACATATGATCTTTGAGGATGACCGCCTTCTTGAAAAGTTTAACTTTTTTATTGAATTTAACCCATAACTATTTCTAATTACATGACATTTAAGCATAAAAAATAGTGCTTACCCAAAACCTCAAAATAATTTTGAGTCAAAACATTTAAAATAAAAAATATATGCATTAGTTAGATTTATTTCATACCCTACATGATCATAGGGATTATGGAGTGAGTCTAGAATTCTTAGATTCCTTTCCTAAAATGCAACAGCCCAACCATCTTGTATTTATGAGACTTAGCATCACGATTTTAAAATGCGCTTAAAATGGTGTTAGCTGGCAGCTCCTCTAGGCAGGTTGTAAGTCCAGAAGTCACAGATAAGTTTGTTCCCTCAAGTGAGAGGAATAGCTAATAATTCTTAAAGTGGAATTAGGTCGAGCATCTAACAAGTGTCAGAAGAACTTGTATACTTAGGTCTAAAGCATCCTCTTTGGAATAAGTCTTCAATCCTAGGCATTTCTTTAGTCTTGTGCCGCTAGTATCTAAGCCCTACTCTTCTAAGAAAATGTCAACTCAAAATTCAAAGCCCAATGATAGGATAGTTGAAGTGCCTACTAGGCATCCCAGTATCAACATGCATTTTCTACTTAATCCCATTTGGCCTCCAAAAATAACTCTTTCCACTTTGGATCAATCCCAATTGAAAATTTCAACATTCATTTCTTTGATAACCAACTTAGAAAGCCTTAAAAATAATATCTTATTTCCTTAATCGAGAGTATTCTTAAGAAGAGACCCTTCTTGAGATGTAATTAACTATAGTGGCTTGCCCTTATAAGGAACCATGATCCTAATTTAAAATAAACCCTATTATACTTTTTAGTATAGTTCAAGATAAAATTCTATAGTACATAAAAGACCCATTAGCCTTTGGAGTCTTTAATTCAATGATCAAATCCATTATATTAGAGCATGTTTATCTTCCGAGATACTATGTTTACTCTTTAATGATGCATTTGATCATTCAAATAAGAAATTCATAAACTTTATATGGTGTCACAAATTTTAATCATCAACTAAGTTTCATCTTAATATGGAACTTTTTTGATGCCAAAGAATATCAAAATCTTAGGGCATTTATGAGAGGAAAATGGGCATAATTTGATAGTATCATCATTAATAATATTTATAGGTTAGGAAAATTAGAAGATGATGAGTATAGTTCATTTTATAATGAATATCTTGATTTTGATAAAATCTTTAGGTTTCTCACTAATCGATAATCTTAAACATAATAGAAGAAGAGGGAAGATAACTTTGTGAAATTTTCTCTCTAGTATGATAGCTAAGAAAAGGCTTAGCATTACATTACTTCTACTAAGTAGATGTATAGTGAAAATACTAGTGAGTTAAATAGGGATAAAGCAATTTTGAATTATTCTATTAGAAAAGTATGTCTATAGATGTAGGTAAGATCATTCAAAATATATCCTTAATATGTTAAAGAATATTTATTAAATTTAATTATATATGTGGAGTACAATAGAACCTTTCTAAGGCATATGAGAGGTAAAGTAAGAGCAACTTAGATAAAAAATGGTAAAAAAAAGAGTAGATGATCCAAAAAATTTTACTATCTTTGTGAATCAATATAAGTAAGAGGAGGCAGAGTATATGAGTTGGCTCTCTCCCTTTGGAATAGTAAAAGCTATAAAAAGTGATTTAGCTCTCAAAATCTCCATTTTTATGGCATTGAGGGGTGACAATAAAAGATAGCAACACAATGACTTCTCAAAGCTCTATGTTAGTTTTCATATGAAGAGACTCAGTCACACTCTATAGGTTAGGTGAGTTCCACATATTGAGTGTCAAATCCTTTATCTTGTGAGTACAAAAGTCCAACACCAGTTGTCTAGTATGAGATATGCTTCTCCAAGTACTTACCTGAACATAAGTGAGTCTCCTTATGCATAAGTAACTAGGTTGGTTGCATGCATGATGCAAGCTCTTTAAGGCAGCCAATGAGTAAATCATTTCCTAGGCTTCAGTGGTTGCTACAATTCATTTTGCTTATTGATCCATATGTTAGATTCCTCTTGCACATTTTGGAGGTACAATAGCATTACTGTAGGTTTAGGGCACCCTCTATCATCTATCATATCGTTCATGTTGGTAATTTATGAGATCTTTCTAAAGAATAATTATTTCATATGTTTGCATTGACTAAGTAGAAAAATTTGACTTATGGATCAAAATTTGAGCTTAGTGAAGGTCCATCCCAACAACACACACTACACTCTAGATATTAGCCTTCTAAGACTATAAGAGAGATGTACATGACTTAAGATCTGATTATTATTTGAAGCAACAACAATATTAATACACTTATATACTTATATGGATAATTACAACATAGCCTAGGCACATATGTTTCAAAACTATTAGGTGAATGATAAGCCCAATTGAGTACACTTTCCTACATCAATAATATTCTAGTCATATGCCTGCCCAAGTCATGTAGTAGTAGTAGTAGTAGTAGAAGAAGAAGAAGAAGAAGAAGAAGAAGAAGAAAATGATTCATGTAAACCCCATGAGCCTTCACACGGATTCTAAGTTTTGATGATCACAAATATTTCTTGATTTTTAATTATTTTTGCTAAACAATTATCTGCACTAGCTATTGCAAACTTTTAATGTAGGTATTATAAATAAGTAGCTTAATAAAAATTAATTAAGAGAGCATGAATAGTAACTATTTAAAATCAAGAGTTAGATTAAGAAGAACTTATAAAGACTATAGATGAGAAATGATTAATGCCAAAATTCCCAAGTTAAGCCCAAAGTTCCATCTTCTTTTTTAGTATTTTTATTTTATTTTGGCACTATATAATTGACATGTGAATGATGAAAAATAACTAAGCATACACACACCTGAGAGAATATAATTTTTTTTAAAATTAAAATTTTTTTTGGGAAATCATACTATATAATTTTTTTGGTACTAGATGATTATTCATTTTTGTTAAAAAATTTTAGTTTCTAAAATTAAGTTGATTAATTCTAAAATTAGCAAAATGAAACTAATTGTACCATATTGTATCAGGTCATACAATACAATTGTTCATTTTTGTTAATAATCTTTAGTCACTATGATTAATTTGATTAATTATAATTTTATCTAGTTTAATTATCATATAATATGATGTATATCATACAATATGAATGCATATGGTAATTACTCAATTTAAATCTACAATTTGTGGGATTTGATTATAGAATTTCTTTTCTTTTTGAGTTCATAATGTGAAGTGACATATAAAATAAACAAATAAAGAGCTAAAATTTTAGTTTGTATTGTTCATGTAGAATGAACCTTTGTTGTAAGACAACTCATAATGGTTGTTGTGATGATCATATCATCTAATATCTCTAAACTCTAGAAAATTGAACTGTTCATACAATATGATGTCAAACCATATAATACAACAAAATATTTTACTAAAAACTAATTTTTTATTTTTAATTCAACATCCTATTTATAAATACCCCTTTTGGGAGCTTTACTTGTGAACTTGAACATGAGAGAGATTAAAAGAGGCTTAGGGAAGAGTGTTCCTTAAAAAAAGGGAGAATTTTCTCTTCCTTGTTTCCCTTAAGAGATCTCTATTGATGAGGTTGCACTTTATTTTGGTTGTTATTTCTCATTCACCTTACCATTGATAATTGAACTTTAACTTGAAAGCTTATTTTTGTAAATAGCTTGTCTGACATTTTATTTTGTTGAGACAAGTTTCTTGGTGCCTTAAAGAGGGAGTGTAATTTTGGAGGAGATTTGAAGAGTAGATGTATGTCTGTTAGACCAAACCACTATAAATGGTTATGCCTCTCTTTCATTTTTAAAATTTGCTTAATTTTTAATTTTATGCTGCTCTTATCTTCTGTATTGTTTTGTTAGTTTTTATTTTTAAATTTGATCTCTCATTGAACTTCAAAAGTTAGATTTGATTTTTCTCTTTAAGAAAATTTTAAAGAAGACCAATTCACACTCTGTCTTGGCTATGCCATTCTTGCAATTTAACTTTTTTCCACCATGCTACATCCTTCTAAATAGCTCTGCCATCAAAGCTACTACAAAGGTGGTTGGGGCATGGTTGACTCGACCACCACCTACTCCAAAGAGGAGGGTTTCTATTTGCTTAAGGGTGCAAGGAGATTCATGTTTCATGCCATAAAAGGTAGGAATTTCGAACCCTTTCCCACACCCATTATCTTTGTTCTTCCTAGTAGCGTAGGTAACAACAACTGAGGTAAGCACATGAGCTAGTAACACTCGATCTATTGAAGCTTTTTAATTAAGTTTATCTTAATCGATGCACTGTAGAGGGTGAAATGGGCTCTCATTTATGCAGGAATGTTTGGTTTTGAAGGAAAAATACAAAATTAGAGACATTGATCTTAGATCAAGAACTTTAATTTGCTCAAACCTTGATTTAAATAAACCTTTTAATTATTTAGGCATTATATCTTTAGATTTTATTTGGAGAATATATTATACTAAGTTAATTGAAATTTTAGTCTTAGAGTTTCAGTATGGAATTTAAGAAAAATAATATGTATTATTAACTTCTATATTTTTTATTTTTAAAAATTATTTTTAATTATTTTAATTAAGTATTGAAATTAATATATTAGAAAAATTTTATATTGATTGAGGTTTTAAATAGCCTTCTAAAGATCCAATAAAAATTCTATGTTTATTTCATTCTAAATGTAACAATTAACATTTTTTTTCTAAATAGTTAATCCATTATTTAAAAAATTTAACAATTAAACTAAAAATTTTAAAAAAATTAAAAATTATAGGATGTTTTGAACATGATTTAATTATCCTTGAATTTAATAAGAATATATGGAACTATTTGACTTATAAATCTAATTAAGAAAATTTTATTATTTTTAAATTCTAAGAAAATTAAATATTTAACAAAAACTTTAAAAAATTATAAAGCCCTCAAGATGAGAGCTATCCTCTAGAATTTCTTAAAATTTAATTAAACCATTTATATATTATTTATAATTATTTTTGTAAAATGCCCCAAATTGCAAAAAAAAAAAATACTATTTTGCTCTTTATGGGCCCATAATCATGTGGTGCTCTTAGGACTGTAATGTTTTGTATATAACATAACCTAATTAATTGACAATTATTTAATATATATTTTATTTTAAGTAATAAAATATCTATCTTTATAATAATTTAATTGTTTATATGTATTAAATTTTTAAAATTTTCTTTATTTAGCTTTTTTAATTATAAAAATTTAAAAAGTTTATAATAGATAAATATAATAAAAATATATAGTAAATAAATCTAACCTATTTTAAATTTAAATTTAAATTTTATTATTTTATTTTTATTTATTTATGTATTTTTATCATTTCAAGTTCTATGTTAGGATCATATTTATCGAGAGCAATAATTTATTTATGTATGCTTATATCTCTTTAATTGCATTTATGAATTAGTCTAAAAGAATGTAATGTATTGCACTATCACAGTAGTTCTTAACTTCAGTTAATTGATTTTAACTTTATTTTTTTCTTATTGAGTCAATTGTATCAACTAATCCCATTCAAACTAATATATGTACATATAAGTGGAATTCCTGAGGAGGTGAGACAACATGTTGGGAAATACACTTTTAATGATTTGCTTATACAACATTCTAAGGTTTTCATTACTTCTTAAACTCTTTGAAAAGATTGCATTGATCATGCATATTGATCCATTCCCTTGAATTGGTTTTATAACTTAGTATTGCAATTTATACTAAATTTGTAACACTTAATCAATTTATTTGACTAGGTTTCCCTACTTATATTGGTTTATTCCTCAATACTAGTATTACCTTTATCCCTTCAGTCATGCTCACTTGATTGAGGAAACTTTATAGACTAATCATAATGGGATGACTTAGTCTATTCATAGTATAATTATATCCTTGCAACTAAAATAACACTCTTTAATGAATTTGATTGTCTTTTGGATTAATTTCACTTTCAATTTGGCCAATGCCATAATTGGCCAAACCCTTGCCTAATGAATTTGATGAAGTCATTCCATAGTTTAGCTATAACTTATGATTGAACTCATTGGGTTATGAGTGTACACCTATACTTGGTCATGATTGCTTTAAATATGGTTAGAATTCATACAACAACAACAAGCCTTTATCGTAGTAAGTGGGGTCGGCTACATGAATCCTTCATCTCCATTGTATCCTATTATGTGGCAAATTCTCATTTAATTCAAGTATACTAAGATCATTTTCTATACATCTTAACCATGTCCTTTTAGGTCTACCTCTACATAAGGTAAAATCTAATGCATCTACTCTCCTAACAAGGTCCATCGTCTCCATTATGGTTAGAATTCATGAATGATTATTTTATTTACTTCATGATATGCTAAGCCACTTTGTTATTTTGTAAAATTATGATAGAAATATACTTCTATAGGTGCATAACATACAACCATTACTTTTACTATGATGTTATATTACTTTATCTATGATGTTATATTTATATTGTGATGTGATTCCCTCATAGTTTTAGAATATTTTTTTGTTACATTTTTAAAATCTTAGTAAAGCTGATCTAATTCCTGGTAGTGAAGGGAAATTCATATTTATACTTAATTATTTAAATTATCTAAGTTTGTTGAGTAGATTTTGGCTACTCCTTTTATTAATATTTAGGATAAATATAAATAGATTTCTTAACTACACTAACCTATTACATATTTTTATAACTATTATTGCTCACTGATTGTTCATGTTTATTCTACCTATTTAATACTTTTAATTTTTTACTATAATGTGATTGCTTGGGTTATAGACAACCTTATGTTAGACTCATAGAATAAAATATTTTTTAAATTTTATAATAATATTAAATAGCTTTAAAATTAACTAAAAATATATATTAAATTTAACATTAAGGCTCTCTCTGGTCTCTCTTGCCAAGTATATTAATTTACTCTTACTCTTTTATATATCTCAAAGGATGTATTACATAAAGCTAATCAGTAATTAAAACCCCAAGAATGAGTGCATCTTCATAACATAGCAAAGTCAAATATGTAGTGTATTATATTTTCACAACATTAAGTTTTGAAATCATACCTTATACATATTTTTTTAAGTACTAATCCTTATGCCATATATGAAATAGTGTGAACTAAAATTACTCAATTTAACTAAATTGATTAATTAGTATATATATATCACTATATTACCTTTTAGCTTATAAATAATTAATTTCATAAATTATATTCTTACCATCATCTTGATAAAATAAAATTAAGTATAAACTTAATTAATTTTAATTGCTTATATAAATTAATTCATCAATTATGCCCATAAAATAGATGTGCAAATGCGTTAATATCTAAGTTGAATCAGTTAATTAATTTAACCATATTGATTATTTAAAGGTTATTTGAGATCACTTTGAATTTTGTTTTCTATTTTATAATTAATTTCATTTATATTTTTATTTAACATAAAATCTGTCCTACTTATTTCTATACATTAGCAATGGACAATGATGGGCAATGCTGATTGGTGGCATGAGCAGTGAGCAGTGAGCGAGGAGTGATGATAGACTTCTTAAAAAAATACTCAAAAATAGTTTAAATGTTATTTTTAATATTTAAAAAATAATATAAAAGGAAAATAAAATATCATAATAAAATTGATCCCAAACAACCCCTTAGCATATATATATATATATATATATATATATATATATATATATATATATATATATATATATATATATATATATATATATATATATATATATATATATATATATATATATCATATATATATATACACTTACACAAAGTAAATATATTTACAATTAACTAATTTGCATCATTTATAAATTTTTCATAAAAAAATAAAAGGGAGATTTACATACATACCACACAATTATTATGTATTTATATATCTACTACCTAAACTTCAATTTTTACATATATAACACCTGCTTCAATATCAAAAAATATCACTTTATTCACTTTTTAAAAGTGAAATGCACCTTTTTAAGCATAGAAAAGTATTAGATAAGTAAATATCTAACTTTAGGTGTTAGATATATAAATACATAAGAATTATGTGGTATGTATGTAAATCTCTCAAAATAAAAATATATTAAGGTAACTTAAAACCTTCTTATAAATAATTTTATAAAGTACAAGCATACATAAGAAAATTTGTCTTGCGAATTTGTATATGAATAATTAACTTTAAAATTTAGAAGTGTGAATTTTCACTAACTAAATTATTTTTTATTTAAGAAATTTAGTTTACTAAATAAATAAATATATTCCTTATTAAATAATTTATAATTAAATAATGTTTTTTTTAAGGTTCTTTTGCAAGTCTATTTTCAAATATATAAGAAAGTTGGAAGGTAAATCTGTACTCAAATATTTCAAAGCCTCAACATGTTCCAAATGAAGTTAAAATTTTAGATGATGTATTAAATTTAGCAAGTGAATGGGAACTCCTTGAAATTGAATGATGTATTAAATTTTAAATTTTATATTCAATTAAATAGCTTAAATATATTTTCTGTATTCATTATTCAGATAATCAAATATTTTTTAGTATTAAAAAAAAATTGGAGAGAGAGTTTTAGTGCAGAAAAGGACGAAGTTTCAAATAAAATTTTATTTTTCTTTTCGAAAGTTAAGAGATAAGACAAGTAATGCATTTTGCTCTCGTAAATTGTCTTGACCATGGAGGAGACAGTGCAGAACATGAGATATTAGCAGCTTCTATGCATTTTTTACCCCCATGCATTATGTACAGAAGTTTTGTTTGGATATTTGTTGTACGTTTAAATAAATGTATTTTTTGATAGTTTTAAGAATATTTTTAATCCATGCATTTGGAACTATAAGAACTATTTTTTTCAAATTATTTAGACTAAATAATCATATGTCAATACATTATGGTATTAACTAGTTTTTTTTATAAATTATGCATTGAATTAGTATTAGTAATAATAATGAGTGATATTTCATAAAATATATGCTTCAAATGAATGATTTTAGAAAAAAAAAAAATCTTCTTAAGCTACAGTAATGGATTCTCTCATGTATTAAATGGTAACTAAAAATTGAGCTTTATATTACTTGTGTTACTTGTGAAGTTGCAGAGAATACTTTTTAAGCATCAGTTTATTAATCCCAACTATGTTCAAATTTATATGAATTCTAGTTTTTTTTAGTATATAAAATGTTATGGAACAGCAGAATAAAAGAAATAATTAACAGAACTATACACCATACGAAGATGAAAAAAAATCCGTTTATACAAACGGAGAGAAATTGAAAGATAGTCATCAAAAAGCATGTGCTGGTAAAAACGTCTCGCTCTCTCTCTCTCTATATCTTTATTCAACGTCAAGAAGTTTGAATAAGAAATAATTGAAGTCTAAAAAATATTTTTTAGAATGATTGTGGATGTGGATCATCAGATGTTTAATATATTATTTAGTTATTTAATATAAAACTAAAGTCAAATTCTTACGTACTTTTTTATTTAAAAAAACTGATATGATAGATAATTAATTCTAACTTACTTTAATATATATATATATATATATATATATAGAGAGAGAGAGAGAGAGAGAGAGAGAGAGGATTTACAATCCGAAAAAAATTGTATATAATGAAAACTACAAAGAAGTTCTAGGGTTCTCTAAAAGTAAGCATGGTTCTAGCACTGATATGATGTTAGTTTACTTTTAAATCAGTTTAAAATTCAGAAAGAAATAATAAAGTACCTACTAATTTCTCTTGATTATTTTCCCTCATTTAATTTTTTATATCAACCCATAATTTAATAAGCAAAATTATTAATTTTTTTCTTTTAAAAAAGTCTCCTGCTTCCGCAGCATGCAGCTACAAAACTTTACAGTGCCACTCTGCTTCTTCTCACATTTAAAGTTTACTCAGTGTTGAATTAAGGAAAAAGTTGGTTGAGATGGTGACTTGAACGAGGGCATGGTCCCAAGGAGATCCCTTGGATGGTGATTTGACAGCAAGGATGCAATTGCTTTCCTACCTACCATCCCTATATCTTTGTAGGTCTTGATTATATTTAATTGTCGACAGATTAGTAGCATGAGAAGGCATGTAGCTTCCCTACTATCTTCAATGAACATACCTTTGAGTAGTTGGGTTATGAGGAGGTGGTTGGTGCTTGCATTAGTGAGTCATGATCATGTGTATTTGAGGAAAAATTAAAATATATTACATTGTATCTGACTTTCAAAATTAGCTATATAAGGAAAGCATAGGATTAATCATAGGTTACGTTTAGCATTGCTTTTTTTCTTAATAACAATTTCACTGTGGTAAAGTAATAATTGTAAGCGGCCGCATCAAATATGTGTATGATAAGTAGGGGGTGTTCATTTAATTTGTTTGGATAATGAATTTTAAAAATCAATTGATTTTGGATTTTTAAAAAATTGGATAAAGTCAATTCAAACGGAATACAAAATTAAGCAAATTAAATAACAATTTAATTTAGTTTTGGATAAACTGAAGTTTACTATATTTAAAAATTATTTATGAAATTTATATTTATTATATAAATTTTTTTTATAATGAATAAGTAATAAGTAAAACTATATATATATATATATATATATATATATATATATATATATATATATATATATATATATATATATATATTAAAAATATAATTAGTTACTTTTATACATTAAAAATATTTAAATTTTTATGATAGCTGAAAAAAAATACCAAGTAATGGATAAATTTGATTTATTTGGTTCCATCTAAAATTATATTTAATAAATTGATCTAAAAATTTAAAAACTAAAGTTTTCATTAATTAAAACCAAAATCTAAATTACTAAGTTCAAAATCAAATGAAATTGCTCAAAAACTTTAGTTTGATTTGATTTTTTGGTTAAACTCAAATAATGCACAGCCCTAATGGGAAGAAAAAATTTAATAGATTAATATTCTTGCATAGCATAAATGGTAAATGTAAATTTCACATATTTGTTTATCATACATTTGGTGTGAAAATAACTAGCTATATTACCAGATGCCATATAGGTTCATGAAGAATGTGTTAACGAATCCATATTTAAATATTTTTAAGATATATTTTTTTGTTGCTTTGAAATTACAATGTCACTATAAACATTAATTTGATTTTAATGGAATGAGGATATGTGATAAAAGTTTAAAAAAATGATTAAGTTGGTTTGTTGAATAATTTTAGGGTGCTATTAAAATTCTTCATCATCAATGGATGGTGCTGAAGTTGCGGTTCTTATGCATTATTAATGTTGAGAAGCATTTCTTAAAATAGTTTTTCTAAAATAATTTTTTTTATATAAGATCACTCCTTAATAGCTGGTACCACTAATTGCCACTAGTTATATAGGCACTAGCCCACCTTATGACATTATTATAAAAACTCTACTAACTTAAGTTTAAATGGTACTTAGAGCTCAAATTGAATGAAGTCAGAAGAAAGAATATTATCTCTTATCGATAGGTTTTGGATCCTCTCTGTCTCTCTCTTTCTCTCTTTGAAGAATGATGACATTACGTTGCCTTTAAAAATTTTATTTTGAGAATTAGCCTTTGCTATGACCCTCAGTCATTTGAGAATCAATAATGGCCTAACCTAAAAGATGTTAGCTTAATCAAGCCACTTTCAGCCAGCTAAAGCTTATAATGACTCTGCCATCTCCTAAAATCTAGTATGTGGATTTGAAAAAATTTCCACAAAGGTCCTTACCTTTTATTTAAATCCTTAGCTTAGTTGAGAAAAATCACCCATAAAATTAAAAGGTCATGTCATCCTTAGAATTATGAAGAACATTCATCATGAGATATCCAATAATTATTACCACTTGATAAGATTGGCATTATGTATTATGCATTATGAATTTTAACCTTCTACACTATTGTGCTTAAAACTTGTTGAGGTGATTCTCAAAAACAATGTAATGTCATCATTATTCAGAGGAAAAGAGAGTCGTTTCTATAACATCATTTAATTTAAGTTCCAAATGCCTTTTGAGCTTAAGAAAGTAAAGTTTTACCATAATGTGGGCTAGTGCCTATATAACTAATGTCGAATAGTTATACCATGTATCAAGGGCAAATTATGTTGCACTATGAAGTCTCATTTATGGTCTTGAACCATCGAGCATCCTTAACCCTAAATACTCGTGGTCTTATTCTAGGCCATCGACTTGTCGAAGAGGCAACACCACCATAACATAATTTATCATATGTCTTACTAAAATTCATTCATGCTATTTTTGACATCTATGCCTCAAAAGTCATGAACATGATTATATAATTGGTGCCTAAACAAAGAAACTAATAAATGTATAAAATAATAATAAACCTTATAAATTTTGTTTATTTAATTACACAAAAACACATGCATAAACTAAAAATATATTTTTATTTGGTCCTATCATTAGTCCCCAATTTGACTTACTAGCTCTCCCATAGTGGTCAATGACCATGCTTTATTTCATGATACCTAGAATAAGAAACTATCTACCCATATGAAAAGCATATCTAGTATGGTAGACTAGTAGATGATTTATTCGCTAATAGATCTTGCTTTAATGTTGATTCACTCAACATTAGGTGTCTCCACTAAGATGTTGAATTTAGAAACTTTCTTAATGACTATTATGCTATCCCTTGTCCCCACCATTATAGAAGACTCCTTTGGAAGAATAGTGAGAAAGATAGGGCCTAAGTCTATCACACCAACCCTCCTCATAATATTTCCATAGTGTTTAATTGACTCCCAAAAATCATAGTCTCTAGCATTAATAACTTTTGTGACTCACAGCTTCTTGTTTCAGATTACAAGAGATCCACTCTTGGATCACCACCTTATTTGCATTATTCATCTTTCTTTTCAAAAACACTTATAAATACATCATTTTAATGACATTATTTGTAATAAAAATAATAATAATGATATCATGAACATCTTGACTCCAGTTCAATAACGCTATAAACCCAGCTCTTAGGTGCTGGCTCAACTACCTCTAGGTTTAATGAGTTCGAAATTACCAACCACTCCCACCAACAGTCATCCTCATCAACGATAATCGCTCAAGGGGATAGCAGGAGTGATTAGAGAGTGGGAGTGGTAGATAAGAGAGTGGGAGCGGTTGATAAGAGAGTGAGAGTGGTTGAGAACCATCTCCTATAATAAGAGAAGAGCTAATCCTTCTTTTGCTTCTTCCTCTACCCTTTTTGGCTACAATCTTTTCCCTCATCTACTACATACTCTATTGCAAGCTTCTCTCTCCGCATGTTCTACTTCTTGTGTAAGTAAAATTTTTTGATAAGTATTTAAATGAAAAACCTCTTTTATATGATTCCTTGCTCTATAAGAAAATCTTGAAGAATTCTAACATCGATTTTGGATCCAATGCAAAATGAAGATCCTCTCTCCATCATTCTTGGATCATAAGCAAAGAGAAGAATGCAATTGCATTAAATACAAAATTTTAGACATTGTTATGATAAAATACTACCATGATCAAGATTAAATTTGATTTTAATTCGCTAGAATTTAGTTTTGAAACTTCAAGATCTCGTCGTTGAACTTGGTTCTGACGCAAGATGAAAAATCCTCCCTCGTCAATGTTAGATCTAGAACATGGGAGAAGGTGTATTTTTACACTAAAATATATTAAAACCTAGCATTGTTAAGTCATTATGCTATTAAATTTTTTGAAAAATCATCAATCACATAATAAAATCATCTTATAATAGAGTCTTTCTTCGTAGTGCCACAATGATGTTAGTTAGTGTTGTGGCATTAAGCTCTCAAAATTTTAAACCTTGGTGCTCCACTTTACAGTGCCATAGCCTATTGTATGGCACCGAGGTGCCATGATCAGTGCCACAATGCTAACTCTTGGTGCCACAACATTGCCTTCTTAGGTCATAAGGCTAATGGGTCCACCTGTAGTGTTGTATCACTATCTTGGAAGTACTGAAGTGCTATAGCAGTGACACAACACTACTTTACTAGGTGCTACCTTCTTTGATTTTAAGACTAAGTCCCACCATCCAATGTAGGATTCCCAAATCCAAGGTGCTAACTTTTTAGCACCGAAGCACTGACTTTTCAATCTAGCTTTCTTTAAATTTGAAATTTTATTCAATTTGATTTTTAATTTATAATAATAAATACCTAAGTTACAAATAAGTTCAAGAGTTAGCAAACTAGCTCACAAATAATATTAAATAAAATTTTATTACTAAAAAAATAAAATTTTGTTATAGAAATGGAGAAAAAAGGAGGGGGGGGTGGGTGGGTAGGGGTGTATTGAGAATATTATTGTAGTCATAGTCATCCTCTTCTTGTTCTAGCTTAAGAAGGTGTTACCGAAAGGAACTCTATCTGGACCAACATTAATGTTGTAATTTTCAAACATTTGAATGAGTACTGAGTTAAACTCATTCATGTATATAAATTTCTATTTCTATTAACGCATATGATAATCAAATTTCTTCTCTAGTTCTTATTATCGATGGTTGATTTGGCCCATCCTTTTCTTAATTCTGAGACTTCTCTTCCAATATATTAAAGTTGCTTAGTTAACATCTTGGAGAATTTGGATCCAGACTGAAGAGCATGTGAGCTTTCTCCTACTTCTATTTTTGATACAAATCCTTCAATCATTCTTTTAGTAAAGGGAGCCCTTTGTAGAAAGACTTCCTCATCCAGTCCCCTGACGAACTTGCACCGGTCGCAACACATAAAGAATAAATAAGAGAATGGTGAGATATCCTAGGGTAGTACAATCTTTAAGAATTTTACAAATTGAATTATAAATAATTTTTCGTATATCATGGTTAAGCCTTTTTAAAAGAGGTCATTGCTTTAGAGATTGATGAACAATTAGTTTGAAAATCCTGACAATACCTAGCTAAATATGAAAATGTATAGTATCTTAAAGGGTATATTGTGTAAAAATTCAAAACCTTTTCAGGCATAAAAAATCCATGGTAGCACCCAACCTAGTTCAAAGGTACTTGTGGGAATAGAAGAGCAAATGATGTTTTACTGCTTTGATAATTCACTAGTAGTTTTACCAACACAACTTTTGAATGGTATGTTGAGTTGCCCAATGACTCATTAAAAATATTTCGAGTTTGAAACATTCTTGTCAAAAAAATTCACGCGAGCAACTAAAAAAGTAATAATTGTAGATCTCATCTTAGGAAAGAGAAGAAAAAATGAGAGTATCACAAAATATATTAGAAGATAGAGAAATATGAATATGAAATATAATCAAGAACTCATGAAAAAAAATGTAATATAACTCATAATGGAAAACATTGATTATCAAATTGTTCCATACTTAACCATGACCATGATTAATACATTCCAAAAATTGTTAGATCATGTAGCCAAGTTCGAGAGACTTCCCCAGAAAAATGGCCTTAATACCGGTTATCATAATAATTTCTCTGGAAAACAAAATAACATTGGCCATATGATTTAAGGAAAAAAGATGTGAATACAACATTCACATTCAAAGTTGATAAAAAAGAAAATAGAGGTGCAATGACCTCGCAAAAATTGGCAAAACCCATGGAGAATAAGAAAAAAAGGTCATACCCTTCAAGAGAAAATGACCAAGCAATATTAATTTAAAAATGAATGCACTACTAAAATTTTCAAATATGCTCTAATTTTGAGGTTGCAATTATCAGAACCACGTCAACTTGACCAAGTAGATGAAGCCAACGATCCCAACTATTTTCCATTTCATAGACTTATAATTCACTCAATCGATGACTATTTCTTTTTAGAAGATTGGGTAGAAAGGAGTTATCGAAATGGGGAGCTTACCTTATCAGATAACATGTTGGCATAGTCATAGTCATGGGGGTATTGAGAATATTATTGTAGTCATAGTCATCCTCTTCTTGTTCTAGCTTAAGAAGGTGTTACCTGAAAAGGAACTCTACCTAGACCAACATTAATGTACTAATTTTCAAACATTTGAATGAGTACTATGTTAAACTCATTCATGTATAAAAATTGCTATTTCTATTAACGCGTATGATAATCAAATTTGTTCTCTAGTTCTTATTATCGATGGCTGCTTTGGCCCATCCTTTTCTTAATTCTGAGACTTGTCTTCCAATATCTTAGAGTTGCTTAGTTAACATCTTGGAGAATTTGGATCCTAGAGCATGTGAGCTTTCTACTCTATTTTTGATACAAATCCTTCAATCATTCTTTTAGTAAAGGGAGCCCTTTGTAGAAAGACTTCCAGTCCCCCTGGCCGGTCAACACATAAAGAATAAATAAGAGAATGGTGAGATATCCTAGGTAGTACAATCTTTAAGAATTTTACAAATTGAGTTATAAATAATCTTTCCTATATCTAATCAAGTCTTTTAAAAGAGGTCATTGCTTTAGAGACTGTTGAACAATTAGTTGGAAAATCCTGACAATACCTAGCTAAATATGAAAAAGTATTGTATCTTAAAGGGTATATTGTGTAAAAATTCAAAACCTTTTCAGGCATAAAAAATCCATGGTAGCACCCAACCCAGTTCAAAGGTACTTGTGGGAATAGAGAAAATGATGTTTCTTGCTTTGATAATTCACTAGTAGTTTTACCAACACGCTTTTGAATGGTATGTTGAGTTGACTCATTAAAAATATTTGAGTTTGAAACATTCTTGTCAAAAATTCAACGAGCAACTAAAAAAGTAATAATTGTAGATCTCATCTTAGGAAAGAGAAGAAACAATGAGAGTATCACAAAATATATTACAAGATAGAGAAATATGAGTATGAAGTATAATCAAGAACTCATGAAAAAGATTGTAATATAACTCATAATGGAAAACATTGATTATCAAATTGCTCCATACTTAACCATGACCATGATTAATACATTCCAAAATTGTTAGATCATGTAGCCAAGTTCAGAGACTTCCCGGAAAAAATGGCCTTATAATTTATCATAATAATTTCTCTGGAAAACAAAATAACATTGGCCATATGATTTAAGGAAAAAGATGTGAATACAACATTCACATTCAAAGTTGATAAAAGAAAATAGAGGTGCAATGACTCGCAAAATTGGCAAAACCCATGGAGAATAAGAAAAAAGGTCATACCCTTCAAGAGAAAATGACCAAGCAATATTAATTTAAAAATGAATGCACTACTAAAATTTTCAAATATGCTCTAATTTTGAGGTTGCAATTATCAGAACCACGTCAACTTGACCAAGTAGATGAAGCCAACGATCCCAACTATTTTCCATTTCATAGACTTATAATTCACTCAATCGATGACTATTTCTTTTTAGTAGATTGGGTAGAAAGGAGTTATCGAAATGGGGAGCTTACCTTATCAGATAACATGTTGGCATAGTCATAGTCATGGGGGTATTGAGAATATTATTGTAGTCATAGTCATCCTCTTCTTGTTCTAGCTTAAGAAGGTGTTACCTGGAAAGGAACTCTACCTAGACCAACATTAATGTACTAATTTTCAAACATTTGAATGAGTACTATGTTAAACTCATTCATGTATAAAAATTGCTATTTCTATTACATGATAATCAAATTTGTTCTCTAGTTCTTATTATGATGGTCTTTGGCCCATCCTTTTCTTAATTCTGAGACTTGTCTTCCAATATCTTAGAGTTGCTTAGTTAACATCTTGGAGAATTTGGATCCAGACTGAAGAGCATGTGAGCTTTCTCCTACTTCTATTTTTGATACAAATCCTTCAATCATTCTTTTAGTAAAGGGAGCCCTTTGTAGAAAGACTTCCTCATCCAGGTCCCCTGACGCACCGGTCGCAACACATAAAGAATAAATAAGAGAATGGTGAGATATCCTAGGGTAGTACAATCTTTAAGAATTTTACAAATTGAGTTATAAATAATCTTTCCTATATCTATGGTCAAGTCTTTTTAAAAGAGGTCATTGCTTTAGAGACTGTTGAACAATTAGTTGCAAAATCCTGACAATACCTAGCTAAATATGAAAAAGTATTGTATCTTAAAGGGTATATTGTGTAAAAAAATTCCTTTTCGTGCATAAAAATCCATGGTAGCACCCAACCCAGTTCAAAGGTACTTGTGGGAATAGAAGAGAAAATGATGTTTTACTGCTTTGATAATTCACTAGTAGTTTTACCAACACAGCTTTTGAATGGTATGTTGAGTTGCCCAATGACTCATTAAAAAATATTTGCTGAGTTTGAAACATTCTTGTCAAAAAATTCACGCGAGCAACTAAAAAAGTAATAATTGTAGATCTCATCTTAGGAAAGAGAAGAAAAAATGAGAGTATCACAAAATATATTAGAAGATAGAGAAATATGAATATGAAATATAATCAAGAACTCATGAAAAAAATGTAATATAACTCATAATGGAAAACATTGATTATCAAATTGTTCCATACTTAACCATGACCATGATTAATACATTCCAAAATTGTTAGATCATGTAGCCAAGTTCGAGAGACTTCCCCAGAAAAATGGCCTTAATACTGGTTATCATAATAATTTCTCTGGAAAACAAAATAACATTGGCCATGATTTAAGGAAAAATGATGAATACAACATTCACATTCAAAGTTGATAAAAAAGGAAATAGAGGTGCAATGACCTGAAATAAAACCCATGGAGAATAAGAAAAAAAGGTCATACCCTTCAAGAGAAAATGACCAAGCAATATTAATTTAAAATGAATGCACTACTAAAATTTTCAAATATGCTCTAATTTGAGGTTGCAATTATCGAACCACGTCAACTTGACCAAGTAGATAAACGATCCATTTCATAGATTTATAATTCACTCAATGACTTTCTTTTAAGATTGGGTAGAAAGGAGTTATCGAAATGGGGAGCTTACCTATCAGATAACATGTTGGCACATCCTCAAAATGAGAAGGTGAATGTTATCACAATACCCCCAAATCAAAATACAAAAGACAAAGAGATCGAGCTAATTAGAACACAGTAGTAATAGAGGCAAAGCTCCATTGGTGAAAGAAGAGGATGATTGAGATACATTCATCTCGAAGAAGATTAAATGAATGATCAACATCCTTCTCATAATAAAATACATTCGGTGGAAGAACTCTATGAAACTTGAAATAAATCCAAGATTACTCTTGCATAATAAGGTAATTTTTATATAATGCAAAAGCCAAAAATCAGCTAGACTTATTTATCAGAACCACATAAATCAAGAAAAGGAGATAACCTCTAAAACCAAGGTCTAAAACACAAAAGATAATTTATTCTTTAGATAAATATAAGCAATCTCCATGAAGACCAACTAAGTTGGAGGAATACATGCTCCACTTACAACTTGACATGAAAATTTCTAAAAAAGAAGTTTCAAAAGAAATGTATCGAGTTATAAGCATTCGTGAAAATTCTAATCTTCAAACCCAATGAGAGGCATGTTATGTGATTGCATTAGAAACTGACTCTAAGGAAGAGTGGTGATTTCCTAAAGAAAAGCCTATTAAAAAAAAGGTTAAATTAGGTTCAAAGAAGAAATATCCTAAACTAGATAGAAATTTTGAAAACTTTGAAAATTTTGAAGAAGCAAAGAGTTCAAAAACTTCCTCTGAAAAAAAAAAAGATTTCATAGAAGAAGTAACTTAAATATAATTAAGGAGTGGAAAGTGAATGTCTCTACCACCGTAAAGGAAAGGGGCAAAGATAAAAAAAATTCAATAATGAAGATGTCTTACCCCTACCACCACCTAAACCTCAAAAGGCCACCAAAATGGGAGTGGACTATAATGCTCTCGCTTATTTACACAAGCTACTAGCTTTATTAAGTATCTATGATGCTCTTATGTTATCTAAAGACATGTGTGAGACATTAATTAAAGCATTTGAAATTCTAGAATAATATGAAGCTTTCTTTCCTGAAGAGAGGATGAACAAGGACTTAACCTCTCAAAAGTCAACAACCATCATATTCAGTGATGATGACCTATTATTAGGGATTAGGAATATAATCAACCCCTTTTTCCCAACTAAAAACAATTCCACTAGTATAAAAAGGAATATTGATTGATCCAGTTGATTTAGTCAATCTCTTAACAGTTAAAGTGCTCTGAACATTAGCTTAGGATGCTCGTTAGCTTGATAAAAGCATAATTTTCTTACAAAGATTCAATGATCAAGGATAATAAACATTAGGATCTTTTGTTTTGCCTATACATTTTAGAAAACTATATATAGAAGCTAAATTTTATGTGATTGAAGTTAGTATTTCCTACAAAACACTCTTTGGTAGGCCATGGATTTATGAATATTACATATATCCTTCAACCCTCCATCAATGCATGAAATACATTCAAAATGGTGAGTAGTGTTAAATTGATGGTGACATGAATCAAGTCTTGATACATGAAATCAAGATTTATGATGATGCAAAGTACTTTATTCTTAAGAAAGTAGGAGAAGTTAATGTCCAAAAGTAAGAGGTTTCACCTATTGAGATAATATTGAAAGGTGACGATTCAAAAAGCAAAGTGCTAACAAATTAAAATAACCTAAAGTAATTACCCATCTTGGCATTGATATAGAAAATGGCGAAGAAGAATTGCTACTTTATCAACAAAGAAAACCTCAACCGCCCAAGGAAAGAAGAATCTAGTACTAGTGATATAGCAAAATAATTACAGAAAACTTATGTTTCTTTAATACCTGTACTCAAATTTCAAATCTTCAACAAGGTTACGATAATAATTATAGTGCAAAAGACACATAAAAACCTTAACATCATCAAGAAAAGAGAAAAAATAGAATAATTGAAAACTTTCTATGTCCCTTCTAGAAGAGACTATAATGAATGGAGAATCCTTTTCTACAAGACAAAAGAGCAAACCATAAATCTCACACAAATATTGTTTGAAGAAGATGATTTTGAGGAAGAAGACATTTTAATAATAATTTCTCAATGCTTCTCATAAGCTCTAAAGAAGCTGGTTAAGGATAATGTTCATCATATACCATCAATATTTAAGCTTGATTGTTCAAGAGCCTTTAGCTAGGGATAATACCCAAAACTCCACAGGATATGAAAATTCACCACATGGGGATTAAGATATACTACTTTGGCATTCCTTTTAATGAACTCATGTTATGCCCTATTCAAAAAAGAAAAAAGTTTCTTTTGAAGCTACAAATGAATAAAAATTATTTCATTTTAAAAGAGAATACTGAAGATGATTTAATAATTGACCTCAAAGAGGCCCAGAAGGAATTTGAAAAAAGCAATCAAGCTGCCGTCGATGAACTTTAGGAAATTAACCTAATTACTAAAGAAGAACCTAGGTCAACTTTTGTTAGTGCTATACTTACATCAAAAAATTTAGAGGAATTAAAAGTACTACTCTACAAATACAAAGATTATTTCACATGGAATTATAGTGAAACATTGAGCTTATTATCAAATGTAGTTGAACATAAACTTGCCATTAAGTATGATGTATTGCCTGCAAAGCAAGCATCAAGGCGGATGTGATTAAAAATTGAAGAGTAAGTAATTAATGAAACCAAGAAGCTTATTGAAGGTGGATTCATTTGAGAAAAAATATTGACTAGCTTGCTAATAGCATATGAATAAAGAAAATAAATGGCCAAATTTGTGTATGCATCAATTTAATGATTTAAATAAAGCATGCCCAAAAGATAACTTTCTATTATCTAATGCAAAACTCATGGTAGATAATACATCAAATTATGATATTCTCTCCTTCATGGTTGATTCAATGGGCTACAGCCAAATTAAAATGACTCTAGAGGATGAAAAACATACATCCTTCCAAACACCGATTGAAAATTATCAGCGCAACATACTAAATTCCAATGACCTGAATCTTTGATGATCTTATACATGAATATGTAGAATGATACATTGATGATTTGGTTATCAAATGCAGAGACCAAGATGAACACATAAGTGATTTAAAAGTTGTATTCGATAGAATTTAAAGTTTCAACATAAAGATGAATCCTTTAAAATGTGCATTTGGCATTACTTTTGAAAAAATTTTAGGCTTTATTGTGCACCATAGAGGAATTGAACTTGATCCCTCTCAAAGCAATAATAGAGATGCCATTGCCTAAGACCTTGAAACAACTACATTCACTACTAAGTAAATTGGCTTATATCAGGAGGTTCATTTCTAATCTCTTAGAGAGATGTCAACCTTTAGCTTGATTAAGAAAAAAACACCTTTTATATGAGATGATGCTTATCAAGAAGCATTCGAAAGCCTAATTGCATCCCGTAATTTTAGCAGTACCAATAATAAGAAGACTGCTGATATTATATATAGTAGCCCTAGAAGAATCACTTGGAGCTCTGTTAGCTCAAAATAATGAAGAGGAGAAGAAAAATTCCCTCTACTATATAAGTCACCATTTAATAGGAGCTGAAATAAGATACTTTCTTATTGAGAAGTAATGTTTAACATTATTATTTACTACTCAGAAATTGCATCACTACATGTTATCACACAAGGTAATTTTGATATCCAAACTTGATCCTCTTGAATTCTTGATGACTAGGCCTACTCTAATAGCTCACTTAGCAAATGGACATTCTTATTACTCTAATTTGATATAACATATGCCACTCCAAAGGCGATAAAGAGCAAGTTTTTCGACTTTCTAACTGCCCATCCTTTACCGATAGATTCTCCACTCAATGATGAATTACCTAATGAGCAAATCATTAAAATAGAACAAGCCCAACAATCATTAAAATGGGAGCTTTACTTTGATGGAGCTTCATCAATAAAACTAGCTAAACTACCATAGTACAAGTTGGAATTGACTTGATATTGGTAACACCTTAAGGTGGTATATTTTGATATTCATATAGTTTGATTGAACCAAAAACTAATAATGAGGCTGAATATGAATCATTAATTATTATCCTAAAACTAGTAGTTAATATGAAAATTAAGAAACTTTATGCTTATGAAGATTCTCAACTCATAATCTAATAAATAATAAGGACTTTCAAGATAAATATGAATTAGTGCTTTATCATAAACACATCTTAGAAGTAATAATTACAAGGGTGTCATGTCAAAAAATTGATAAGACTAATGTATTAGCTAAATAAGCTAAAGAAATAATCGACCCTCCATGAGACTTAATTACAATAATAGTTCAAAGCAGGCTAGCTTTGGCATTAACCCTTCTTCAAGCTTTTAAAGCTAAAGAAAATCAATAAATTTTAGCAATAAATAAAGAAGATTATTGGTGAGAGCTATTCATCACTTATCTTAAAGATGGTGGAATACCAAATGACCAATCAAAAGCTCATCAAATTTCACAATGAGTGTTATGATATGCTCTTATAAATGACACATTATATCGAAACTCATTTGACTAGATGTTGTTACAATGTCTAAGACAAAAGAAGCCAAAAATGATAATGGTTGATGTTTATGAAGGGTTGTGCAGTGCACACTAATTTGATCCAAAGATAAAAATTAAAATTAGACAAATGAGATATTATTGGCCCAACATGATTCAGGACTACATTGAACATGCTAACAGATGTCATCAGTGTCAAATACATGTAGAAACATTATATCAACCTCTTAATGTCTTACATCCAATAGTGGCATCATGACCATTTGAAAGTTGATCCAATATACCCTTCATCATCTAGAGGACATCACTTCATTATGGCTGTTACTACTTACTTCTCAAAATGGGGAAAAGCAATTCCTTTGAGAGATGTTAAAGTAGGTAGTGTAATAAAATTCTTTCATGAGCACATAATCTTCTGATTTATAGTACCATGATGAATTATATCTGATAATGATAGTACTTTCAAGAATATCAAAATATATCACTTCTTTGAGAAATACAAGATAGAATGGTGATATTCTTCAATTATAATTCAAGAGCCAATGGTCTCACAGAGGCATTCAACAAAATATTGATCAAACTTCTCTGAAAATTTTCTCTAAAAATAAAAGAAAGACATGATAAGTTAATCAAGGACTTATGAGCATTTCACACTAAATATAAAATTAATACACAGATAACACCATACTCATTAGTCTTCGGGGTAGAAGCCATACTTCTCCTTGAAGTAGAATTACCTTCACTTTGTATTGTAGTCCAAAATGAACTTACAATAGAGGAAATGTTTGAATAAGAATGAAAGAACTTAAAGCTTTAGATGAAATTTGGCTCTAAGCTCAACAAAATCTATAAATATATAAAGCAAGAATGACTTGAGCTCATAATCATATGGTTCACCCAAGAAGCTTCAAAATAGGTGAACCAGTGCTAGTACATAGAAGGCCTATCATTCCCCATCACCAAGTTGGTAAAAATTTTGATCCAAATTAGAAAGGACTATATATTATTGAAAAAATAGTATATGAAGGGGGAGCTTATCAACTTATTGAAGTAAAAGAAGGCGTAAGGTCTATGCCCCGTATAAATAAACAATATTTTAAAAGATATTATGCATAACTATTGAAGATGTTATGATTTATAAACATAAGATTCAAAATAAACTCTAAATTAATTAATTGAAATGATAAAGTATAATCAATATTTGAGATCAAGAAGAAGACTTCATCCCAAAGCCCCCTATCAGTAGGAGGCAATTTTATATATGTTGCAAAGCAAAAAATATCTTCATCAAAGAAAAATCACATTTAGTTGAAGAAATCTAATTTTAAAATTTAGATCCATCATGTCCAAAGGGATCGAATCTACATCCAATTTTAGATACATCATGCCAAAAGGACTGGATCTAATCTTAAAATTTAGATCCATCATGTCTAAAGGGGCTATATCTAAATAAATCCATTATGCCCAATTGGTCCAGATGTAAACCTTAAATTTAGATCCATCATGTCTAATGGGACTGGATATAAACCCAAATCTAGATCCATCATGCTTTAAAGGGACAGATCTAAACTTTAAATTTTAGATCCATCATGTCTAAAGGGGCCGGATCTAAATCCAAACATAGATCCATCATGTTCAAAAAGACTACATCTAAATCTAAAATCTAGATCCATCATGTCTAAAAAGACTAGATCTAAACCTAAAATCTAAATCCATCATGTCCAAAGAGACCGAATTTAAATTTTAAAACTTAGATCCATCATGTTCAAAGGGCTAAATCTATACCTAAAATTTAGATCCATCTTGTCTAAAGGGACTGGAATTAAACCTTAAATTTAGATTCATCATGTCCAAAGGGACTAAATCTAATCCTAAAATTTAGATCCATCATGTCTATAAAGGCCAGATCTAAGTTCAAAAAAACCCAACATGCCTAAAGGGGTTAGGTCTAAACATAAATCTAAACTCTTTAAAGCTTAAACTCACAACTACAACTCATTTATAAATTCAAATATTATAAACTTTTTAAAATGTCCATAAAATTTATATGCTTCTTTCTATTGGAATTTCTATGATGTTTATTTAGAAAAAGCTAGATGATATGCCTCTTACTAAGCCCCTAAGGAGCAAAAATGGGCCACTATTGAAGCTTATGATATGCACTATTTAGCCATATTATAGAATCATTTATTATGTTGTAAGGATATATTAATGACCATAGAAATTTATGAGGATTCATTTGCTCAATCATCTCGCATTTCTCTCTTTGATTCATAGCTCTCTTTAGGGTATGATTCTTCTAATTAGTGATTAATTTAAAGTTGAGACATAGTCATGATATTCAATTGACCTTATTTTTGGATAAGGTTAATGTTATATCTAATTAGTAATTAAGACACCTACTGAGGTAATTGAGGTACTTAATTTAATTATCCAATTGGTTATAAGTACATCAAAGATCCATCAACCTTAGGATTCTTTATTAAGTAACTGAATCCATCATAGAGTAATAAGTTTATCTTTTAAGATAGCATATTTATCCCTTAATGACGTATTTGATTACCTAAATAAGTACCCCCAAGATCTGCATGATATTTAAAAAAAATTCTCATGTAAGAAAATCAATAAATGCAATAACTTAAAAATTTTATTATACTAGTAAGAGAGCTAATTAAAGAAAGTGGTTTGGCTAAATTGATCTTGACATAAATAAATTAATTCTTATGCTCCTAACTAACACTAAAAAATATTTAAAATAATCTAATGCCATTTCAAAGCTAGAAATACAATAAAATCGAAAGTACTATCTAGAAATATTAGAGAATAACACTAGGATTTTTACAAAAAATCATAAAAAAGCCAAACCCAAGATACTTTTGATTGGTCTTTTGGTATTTCACCACCTTTAAGATAAGTGATGAATATCTCTCTAATTAACTTCTTCTTTTATTGCTAAAATTTATTGATTTTCTTTAGCTTTAAAAGCTTGAAGAAAGGGTTAGTGCCAAAGCTAGCCTGCTTTGGACTGTTATAATTAGGTCTCTTTGAGGGTCTATTATTTCTTTAACTAATTTAGCTAATATATCAGTCTTATCAATTTTTTGACATGAAACCCTTGTAATTGTTACTTTAGGGATTTGTTTGAGGAGCTCTAAGATGTGTTTATGATAAAGCACTAATTCGAGCATATTTATCTTGAAGGTCCCTATTATTTTTTTGATTATGAGTTGAGAATCTTCATAAGCATAAAGTTTCTTAATTTCCATATTAACTACTAGTTTTAGGATAATAATTAATGCTTCATATTCAACCTCATTATTAGTTTGAGGTTTAGTCAGCCTCGTCATTTCTTTATTGAGCTACTTAATTCAATTATCTTATTGAAGCTCAAACTTAACTAAACCTAAAGAAACTCTAATAAAATGAAAATAAATTGAAATCAAATCAAATAAAAAGCATGAAGACACTACATGAACATCAATGGATTTAAAATTAATTTAAATTAAGGTAAAAGATGGTCAATCATTTGACATAGAGTTGACTTATGTGGGTCCCACCTAATCAAAGGCCAACCCACTAAAATTTGACCAAATTAAATCATTCTAAAGACTCAAAATCATTCAAATGAATGTTTAAATATGAATCTATATAAATCTAAATTAGTAAGGCCTTAATTGGATTAATTAGGTCACTTCATCTAAATGAGCCTAAATGGACCTTATGGAACCTAAACTAAAATTAAATCAAAATCAATTCAAATTGAATGTCAAAATCATTTAGAAATCTTCATTGAATATAATTCAATGAATTATTGATTTAAATTGATCAATTTGATCATTTGACCCAATTAAACTCATGCTTGACCCATTAACCCCAAATTGGATCAAAATGAGTTTGAATTTAAAATTAACCACAAATGAAATGAAATTAATTGATCTAAATGATCTCAAACATTTGGTTAAACACAATTAAAATCCAAATATATTTTAATTGACTTAAATTGGTTATTTGACTCAATTGAATTTAACTTAAACCATATGGGTTAAATGAGTTAAATTGGCTTGAATCAAATCAAAACTCCTTGAAATGGATCAATTGAACTTTAAATCATTCAAAGGATAATCAATAATAATTGCAATCATCATCTAATATCAATCAATTAAATGAATTTAACATAATTAAATTTAGATTAAATCAAACCTAAAAGTATCAACTTAAGACACTCAAACCCAATTCATCTTGCTTGTTAGACTCATATTGAGTTTTAGTTAGAGAAACCACTAATATAAGAAGCATTAAAATGGTTTTATAAAGCTAATCAATTTTAAAGATAAGGGAATAAATCATAGGAAGAAAAAGAACTAAGATCCATGCATAAGAAGCCAAACCCAAGAAACTTCTTCCATCCCTCCTCCACTCCACATTTTAATTGATATGTGCTCATACCAAACACCTCTAAGAGCTATCCTCCTAGGTGGAAATCACCATGTCCAAGTTCATTTTAAATTCTCCATGGATATAGCTCATGACCAAACATGGAAAAGATATGAGAGAGTTTTTCTTAGCAATCTAAGCACCCACACACATTCTTGAGGTGAAATGAAGGAGAGTTAACCACTTCCATAGTCACACACTACCAGCAAGCTGGAGTTCATTAAACCCATCAATGAAGAGTGGAACTTGGCCTCCACAGTGACTGATGAGGAGGAAATTCAATTCCTTCTTCCTAAAGGCTCACCACATCCCAACAAACATGTTTGAAACATCTCCGCCATAGAAGTTTGATGCCTATGAGATATGTCTCAAGCCTGACATCCTCTTTAGCTTGATTTGGTACTTTATGAAGCAAATTTGATCTTAAATGAGATCAAATCCTAGATCTACTCCAAATCAATCCATTATTTTGCAATCAAAAGCATGCATCTTTATAAATTAGATCACTAAAATCAATTTTAGAGAGCCAACAACTCTCTAATCTTTAGCGGAATGAAGAGAATAAAATGTTTTCCATCTGTTCCTTCTATTTGAAATGAACAGCTAAGATCCAGCTACACCATTTAATTTAAATCCCTTAAGGATAGGTGGATTAAAAATTGTAGAAAAATCCTAAAAACATTCAAAATTCATAAAAAATAAAATATTCTACCAAAAAAAATTGTAATAAGATCTCTATGATTCATCTTAGTGAAAGGAATCTATTAAATTAAAATCCCCAATTTTTATTAGGTATTTTTGGGTTAATTTGAGTTTGATTGAAAATAAGCAAACCTAAATTAAACTAAAACCAATAATTCAGTTATTTTAAAACTTAAGAGATTGAAATTTAGGTTGAAGTGCACCATTGATAAAAATTGGGGATTTTTTGGCAATTAAAATGAAACATATAGAATTTTTAAGCCATAAATCTTGATTTAATGAAATTAATAATGTTAATACATTAAAATTATGGAAAGATTTTAAATCAACTTAAATCATTATAATGAACTTATTGAATCTAAAAACATCATTAAAACTCTCTAGAACTTAATATACCTCTTAAAATTAATTTAATTAAGGATTAATTGCATTAATTAACTCAATTAATTTATCTGAACTTTAAAAATTTTAATAAATCGATCAAAACTCTTAAAAATCTAAAAGAACCCTCTATGGATGCATCTTCTAAAGAATAATAAAGAAAATTAAAACTCTTAATTAATTTCATCTAATTAAGCTTAATTTATGATATATTATAAAAATTTAAACCTTAATTAGTCTTAAAATATAAATTAGATTAAGATAAAATTTTAGGGAGATTAAATTAGTAGGTAGTCCCACATCCTATAAAAATTGCAAAGATAAATGATCTCTAGATCAGGAGTTGTAGAATTTCCAATCTTTAGGTTTGTTTAAATCAAATAATAAATAAAAAAATTATAATGATTATAAAACTTTATTAAACTAATTTAAAACATCATCATTAACATCATAATACTTAAGAAAAATCTCTTAACTCTCTCAAGTTAAGGAATTCAATTAATTATGTATTTGAGGGTTATTGAATAATTAAGAATATAAGAAATCAACTAAATTTTGAATTATGAAATTAATAAGATTATAATTAACCAATTATTTAATTGAAAATCAAAGTTAATTTAATTATGAATTTCATACCAAAATAAAAATTTCATGAATATTGAAATTACTTGAATCCATTTAATATTAAAATGACATAAGTTTAAATACAAGTAAAATGATGATGATTAATCAGAGTACTAAATTTATATAACCTAGATATTTAAAATGGCCTAGGTTAGGTTTGGTTCCCATTCTAAGATTATAATTAATAAATAAACGTTACTTTAAAAAATTTAATTAAATAATAACACTTTAATGTATAATAGTGCATTGAAACCAAATTAAGTGATAAATTAAAAATTCTAAGGTTGATGAATGCCCTTACGTTATTAAATTGAAATATAATAAATCAATTCTAATGACAAAACCAAAACCATTAAATTAAGTTTGAATTAAAAATCAATCTAAGTGAATTAAATTAAATCATTCTAACTAATAAACATAAACACTAATAAACATAAGCATTAATGAATCAAATGAATAAGATCAATTCAAATAAAATAGTAACATAAGCATTAAAAATGAAGTCTTCAAATCTTAATAGCATTACATTACATAAACAAAAATTAAAATAATAATCTAATCAAATCCAACTTAGAATAAATCATTCAATTAAATTCAAAAAAGTTAGTTAAAATATTTAGAATCATAGTTTTACCCTCATAATAAAATGAAAATATCATTCTACTAGGATTTAGGATGTTTAATAGAATAGGTTCCACTAAGCAAAATTTTAATTTATCCTTCATTCTTTAAAACCTAAATTTCAATCTTAACATAAGAGTAAATAAAATAAACTAATAAATCATTAAACCATTTTAGATTAAAAACTTCCAATGGTGAATTGAGGAAATCCTAAAATAATATAAAACAATCCAAACAAAAATAAAACTTTTCGTAACTAGTTATCATATGGTACATAGTCTAGGCACCCAAGGCCACAGGCTACTAGTCTGAATAAGGTCTTGATACTTTGAAGCTCTTGGTTAACAATGTCACATTCCTGAAATAAGATTATAAAAAAGTAAAAGATTAAACTTTAGATTAAATAAAACTTTAACTTGAACTTAAATAGAAGCTTAATATAGACATACTACATAAGCCCGTCTTTCACACACTAGAATACTAGGTCACTAACTGTAGATTTAGATTAGATCAATGATTTGCAATGTGAAATACTATGGTACTTTTTCTTATTTTGTGGTGTAATATTTTAGACTAGATGATTAGATTTGTTTGTCCGCTAGTCTAGATGTTAGGGCGTTCTTTTTAGGCTAACACTGGGCAATGTTTAAAAGGATCATTGTAATAAATATAAATAAATGTTATTTGCTTGTACGTGTTGCTAAAGTCTATTTTGTAGGGTTTAAAATTTCATTTTTGAAATTAAAATCTAATTTGAGTCTAGAATTAGGTTAGGGTCTATGGGGTCTAAGAATAGTAGGAGAATACTTTACTAGTTGGCGGTCCCCTATGAAGCTTGTGAAGGTCCCTAAAGAAGGTGATGATCTTGAATGAAGATCCCATAGACAAAATTATTTTTGTTCTAGGCCAGGCTCTATAAGGGTAGAGCTCGGCTGCCCATTTTTTTCTTTCTTCTAGGGTGTACAATGGTACCCAACCATATTGATCTATTTTATTAAATTAAATTTGCTTGATTTATTTTGTGGTGTGGGATAGAAATTGCATGCTTTTTCTTGATTTATTTCTATGTTGTGCTTTGTAATGAAATGCCTGGAACATTTGGCTCTTAAGCAAACAAAATTTTCTATCTTACCTAAACTAAATAACTTAAACATAAAAATAAAAACACATAACTTTATTTAAATAAAAGCCATAAGAATACCTTAAAAGCAACTATAAATAATTAGCTTTTTCAAACTATGAGAGCATATTATCCATTCTCCTTAACATTTCACCCATTGCTTATAAGAGGACAATTGACTTTTGAGTATGATCACCTTCTTTGGGGAAGTGTGCCTTCTCTTTTTATTTATTATTTATTTTTATTTTTATTTTCTTGTGCCTTCCTTTTTTGATTTAGCCCATGGACACTTCTAATTGTACATCATTGTATTCATAAATTGCATACCTAAGGCCTATAAAATAAATTATATATTAAAACATATAGAAGATGAAATTTACATTAGTTTGGTGCATAATATGCTAAACAATTATCTTAAGATTAGGGAGTGAGTTAAGTTCTTAGCTTCCTTCCTAAATGCAATAGCCCACCATCCTTCATACTTAAGACTAGACTCATGGTTTTCAAAAATCACTTAGGTGGTGTTAGTTGGTAAAACCTTTCAAGAGGTTATAAGTCCAAAGAGTGAGGGATAGGTTCATTTTTTCAGGTAGAAAAAAAATGATAATTCCTAGAAAATTTACATTTGGTTGAACCTTTGACTTATGTTAGAAGAATTTATAGACTTAAGGTTTGAGGCATCCTACTCAAATAAGTATTCAACCACTAGGCATTTCTATTTCTTGTGCTACTAGAACCTACATCCTAGACTTTTAATAAAATGTCAATTCACAATTTTATTAAATTTGATCTTAAAAATGTAAAGCCCAATGGTGGGATAGTTGAAATGCTTACTAGGTATCTCAATATCTATATGCATTTCCTACTTAATCTTGATTGGCTTCTAAAAGAAATTCTTCTCCTTTGATGCATTCCCTATTAAAATTCCAAACCAAACATTCTTTTAAGACAAGCTTTGAAATCCATAGAAATAATAATCTATTTCTTTAATCGAGATTGTTCTAAAAAAAATCCCTTTATTCCTAGGATGTAATTAACTATAGGGGCTTGTTCTTATAGGAAATTATGAACCTAACATAAAATAAACCTTGTCATACTTTTCCATATAGTTCAAGGAAAATCTTTGAAATATCAAAGACCCATTAGCCTTAGGAGTCTTATTAAGTAATTAAATCTATGATAGGATAACATGTTTATCTTTTAAGATAATATGTTCATTGTTTAATGACATATTTGATTACCTAAACACATAATTTCTAAAATCTATGTGGTGTCCATAAATCTATTTTATACATGTTTCTCTAGAGCAAGTCACATATCACCTTAGCTTTGGGGATCAAGATGTACTTCAGTCAGTTATAGATAACACTTCTTCTATAGGTACGATCTGATTTTTGTGCTACCGTATACTACATCATGAGGCAAAGGATTGGGACTCAAAGTTAGTGTTTGGTACACATCTATCAGCTATATGTGAATACTTATATTAGGCCTAGCATCATTTGTTGATGCATGGAGATATTCTAAGAGGGCTATTATATATAATGCAATATATGCATCACTTTTTGACTATAGTTGTCTCCCTTTCACTTCGATTTGTGGCATAGTAGAACATTCAGATAGGACCACATGAGATGACAGTTACTTTGGCAGATATACATGATATAACGGGCTTCCCTATTTTATGCATTCCGTATGAGGAGTGCAACCCTCTAGATCATGAGCTCTTTTAATGTCAATTATTTAGTCAAAGGAAGAGGAACTTATGTATATTCTTCTAGCCTTTATTGTGCTCTAGCTCACTACTAGATGTTATTTAGAGAGTAGAGATTAGGCCATAAATGATGTGGTACTGCTACTCTTGACATATGGTATGAGAATTTCCTTCATGCAGCAATATGCTTGCCTCATTTTGTATGCCTAGATGATCCATTTGATATTGGCTTTCATTAAACTGAGGGGTCCTTAAACACTAGATTTGAGCATGAAGGGAGAGCTAATTCTTGACTTGTTTTAGCATGCGGCATAGACAAGGACCTATCCTTAGTGCCCTTCCTTGACACATGGCTATGATACTTCGTATTCCTTGGTTGAATCATACTCCTGTGCCCTTTTACTCTCTTGATGGCTAGTTTGCTTGCTTGTAGAGATAGGATTACACTAGTACATGTAACATTAGCTTACCTATATCATGTATTGGGCAAAGTGAGCATTATGTCTGACTCATGTTGTTATGATGTGGAGCCTCCTTAGCATTACGCACATGAATGGATTCATGGACATATTGCTAGAACTTTCAATTGTCTTGAGACTCCTTACTTTAAAGAGAAGTATTTTATACTAATTATGCAGCTGAGCAAAGTGATAGTTGCTTTAGATAAAAATTGAAGCTGAACATTTATGTTTGTGTTAGCAAGCATGATGGATCACTTTAAGATTGTTCATATATCATCTTTTTATAATTTACCTAATTAGAGCTTGGGAGATATTCATGAATTCTATTATTGACAAAAGCACAACCTCATTATCATCAAAGCTAAAATATAGATGCATAGTAGAACATCTCATTGGGCTGAGACCTACTTAGCTTTATTATCTCCATCATGAATCTACATTTTGGAAGGATACAATCCCAACACAGTACCTAGATAGTATAACTTTACTTAGGCTACACCTATATATGGACTACTATAGATAAAATCTTGATGAATTCCACTATGGGAGCATATCATAAATAACTCCTATAAGAAGAGAAGGGCTAACCCTTCTTTTTCTTTTTTTTTTCTTCCCATTATGGCCACACTCTCTTCCTTCTCCTTACTGCAAACTCCACTACAAGCTTCTCTCCCACACACTCTTTCCTTCTTTCGTAAGGCAAGATTTTGGATAAGACTCTAAATGAAAGCCTCTTTTATACGATTACTCGCTCTACAAAAAATTCTTAAGGAATTCCACCATTGATCTTAAATTCAGAGCAAAGAAGAAGAATGCTATCATGTTAAATATAAAAGTTTTAGGCATTACCAAGATAAAATATTGCCAAAATCAAGATTAAATTGAGTTTTAATTTACTAAAAATCATTTTTAAAACTTTAAGACCTCTGATGTTAAACTTGGTTCTAACATGAGATGAAAAACTCTATCTCAGCCGATCTTAGATCTAGAATAAGGGAGAAGAGTACAATTTTGAAACCTAGTTTTGCTAGGTCTTCATGCTGCCAAATATTTTTAAAAAAGTCATCAAATAGAATAAAACATTTCTTTAGAATAGAGTTTTTCAACTTGTAGCATCGTAGTGTTGACATGAAGAGCTGTGACGTTGAGCTCTCAGGATTTTAAACCTCGATGTTCCACTTCGTAGTACCACAGTCCTATTGTATGGTGTTACGACACCATGATGAACACCACGATGTAGAATCTTAGCATCACAATGTGTCTTCTTGGTTCATAAGGCCAATGTGTCTACCTGTTAAGCCGCAACACTATCCTAAATTCACTGATGTGCTATAACAGTGATGAAGCTCTACTTTGCTAGTGCATAGGTGCTACCTTCTTTAATTTTAAGCCTAAATCCCATCATCTAGCACATAAGCGCTAAATTTCCAAAGCCAAGGTGTGACTTTTCAGCGATAATGTGTTGACTTTTTAGCACCAAGGTGCTAATTTTTCAATCTAGCTTTCTTTAAGTTTGAAATTTTATTCAATTAAATATCTCACTTATAATTAACATCTAAGTTACAATTAAGTTTATGAGATAACCAACCAGTACATAAATAATGTGAAATAAAATTTTGTTACAAAAAAATTTAATTTTATTATAAAAATGGGACAAATAAATTTACAATGGTGTAAAAAAGAAGAGAAATACAAATACAAAAAGGGGGCTAGTGGTGGTGGGAAAAATTATCATAGTAGCCATAGTCATCCTTCTCCTCTTCTTCTAGCTCAGAAGGGGTGCTAACATAGGGGTGATAAGGAGGTACTGGAGGAAAAGAACTCTATTTGAATTAACATTAAAGTTGTAATTTTTTAACTTTTGCATGAGTGCTGAGTTGAACTCATTTATGTAAGAACATTTTTTTCTAACCCATATGACAATCAAATTTCTTCTTTATTTTACCACCCTTTTTCCTAATTCTAAGACTTCTCCTCCAATATCTTGGAGTTTCTCAATTAATGTCATGGAGAATTTGGATCTGAAACTGAGGAGCACATGAGCTTTCTCCTACTTCTATTTTTGATGCAAACCCTTTAATCATTCTTTAGTCAAGGGAGCCCTTTGTATGAGGACATCATCATCCGGATCCCACAATGCACCAGCTATAATAGATAGAGAATAAATAAGCAAAGAGTGACCATCCCTATAGTATTATTACCCTTAAGCATATTACAATTTAAATTATAAATAATACTTCCTACATTTATTGTAAAGCCTTTTTGAATCACATAATTCAAAATAACTCTATCCTTACTTACCTCACTGATGTTACTAGTGGGCATGAGCTTGGTAGAAATAAAATAATGCTAAGCTTTAGTCTCAATTATTAGGCTGGTAGCAAAAAAATATCCTCCCACCATTTCCTTTGGAAATTTGAATTTCTAATGGAGGATATTAAAGATTTCATCAAAATCGGTGATTATTGTAGTAGGAAAGACATTGATCATATGCAAAATTTTACAAATTGTAATATGCATTAGTGGAAGTACTATCAAAATATACCCGTTTCCCCATACAAAACTTGGTTATCCTGATGATCCTTCATGTTGGTGAAGAACTCTCATACCACGAGGATGATGGAAGCGGCCTTGTGATAGGCGAGATGCTCCCATCCCTACTCATTGATAACCCTCTCCATCCTCCTACCAGTATTGTGGATGATCCTCTCCAAAATGAGGTGCTTGCTGATAAGCGTGTGTTGATACCTTTTCTCAGTGTCCACATTGATGAACTTGCTAGCTAAGATGTAATAACTCTTGAAAGAACAAAGGCTTTAAAATGAAAATCTTGGCGCCTAGGGGTTCCATTTATAGGCTAGAGCTAGTGTCATGGTGCTACTTTTGTGGTGCCGATGTGCTGGCCTCTCGATTTTTAAAATATGGAATCAGCGCTGTAGTGCTCCACATATAGTACCTAAGCATCGATCGGCCTGTCAAGAGTGTTACTATGCTAGTCAAAAAGAGCATATATTAATATTTATTATTATTAATTTTGTAACTGGCCATATTTGAAAATCATGCCAAACATTGATGAATCACCGACTGACACAATGTTATGGCACTAGTCAAAAGTTTTATCCTTTTGTGTTAAATGAGCCACCACTATCAGCCTTAGAACAATTTTTTCACTGGCATCATTATGCCACTTTGGATACACTTTGGTCAAAATAATCAACGATCTTCTCATTATTCCTTATGTCACCCTCGACTTTATCCTTCTAGTTTTGATACTTATGTTTCTGCTAAATGACACTAGGGTGTTGGCTTGCCATTGTTGAGGTGCTAAGCTTTAGCCACCGAAGAGCCAACTTCTTAGCACCATAGCTCTAAATCCCAAGCATGGCACTTGCTTATATAGCTTTGAGGCACTATCCTAAGAATAAAAAATTAAATCAAACACCTTTCTATTCTCCATGTAACCAATATAAACATTCTGGCTTTCCAAAGGCATGTAAGTCCAATCTATTCACAATGGATGTAAGCATAATCTATTCATTTTCCAAGTGAATATTTCTTATTTTGGCATTCCAATAGGATGTAAGTACAATCTTTTAATTTGATATGCAAACACGTACAATAGGATGTAAGTCCTATCTTTTCATTTGATATGCAAACAACTAAATCTATTGGCTTTCCAATAGATGTAAGCCAACTCATTTGTTCGCTATGCGAACTCCCCTATAATTTTGACATTTCAATGTATGTAAACCCTACATATGCCTACAAAGAAAACTTCATTGAATTATTGGATAAAATAAAAAATTAAGTTTACCATTAACTCACTTAATACCTATACAACACCTCTGGTCTAATCGAGATATCTAAAATGAGCCAACCATGGCTATTAATCAGACTCCATAGACATTACAGCTAATAATCGTCTAATGCTGGTAGATTGGAATAACAATCAGGATGATGAAACTGTGGGATCTTAATCAGGACTAACATCCCTTTTCCTTAAAAATCATTCACATCACACCTCTAGACACCAATTTATATCTGAGAGATATGTCTATTTCCAACCTTAATCGAGAGTGTTCTCTATGGTAAGAGTGAGTAACTATGAATGCTTGTGTTCATAGGAAGTAGAACCTAGATCTAAATAAACCTTAACATAATGTTAGGAAAAATATGGTTGAATATATATCAATCGACTTATGAAGAATGAACTCCCTGAACATCCTAAGAAGATGACGTGGAGGTTTGCAAAGGTGTTTTCCTTGAGCGAACACACATATCATTAAAAGGATTTTTTGGTTAGGTTATTTTAATTACACAATCATGATTGTGTATAGGCCTCAACACTTTATCTATTTCTTCTTTAAACTATCCAAAATACCATTACCTATAAGAGTCATTTGATCAACAATAAACGATAACTTAATATAATGGCTTCTTTTCACTTCATTATTTTCTCAATGAATTGTTGGCTTAAAAGGCCTTAAAATATCTTTCTTTCAATAAAATCACTCTCATATATTGATAACATCTTGACATGGTGACTTCTTATATGCTTTGTTACCCATGCATCAAGTATTAGCCAAATTGCCATCTTATGTTGACTCATTGACACCAAAATTGATGATAACCTAGAAAAATGACTTCTTTCATGCTTATTGAATGTTAAAATATTTTAAAATAGAGAAAATTTATATGATTTCATTAAAAAATAGATTTTTATGTTTAAATCAATTAAATAATAAATTTTAAAGCTAATCACTACTATTTTGGATGGATAGTTACACTTTAGGTTGCCATCTCCTCTATAATCGCACATTTAGCTAACTTAACTCCCTCTCCCTTTGATTATGTGAGATTTAAATGCATTCAAAAAAATTTATAACTTTTTTAAAAAAGTAGTTATAGAATTAAGAATGTTTTGACCAAAATTAGAAGTGCTTACACATTGAAAAAAGGCCTAAAGGCTAATCTTCCTTATTAAACTTTATAATTGCATTATATTGGTCATGCATCATTGGTTAGTTATATGATTTTTATTGCTAAATTGATGAGGTCTAAGGATCATTTGGGGTGATCAAATTAGTTGATGGGATCTCTCCTAAGATGACTTGAAGGGTGAAGAAATGATTGGTAAGGGCTAATTTAAACTGGTTTTCAAGACACTAATAATTAGAGTGGAAAACCCCAAAAAAGAATAACCTAACGACAATAAACAAGAACTCCCTCTATAACACTCCAAATCACATGAAGTTGAAGAAAAATTATAGGAAAGAATGTCTGTTTTTAATCTAGAAAGTATCATTAAGTTTCATGCAATCTAAGTTTTTCTTTTTAATTTTTCTTAGGACTAGTTACTAAAAAATCTCTCTAGCTGGTTGTCTGGAATGAAACTTAGTGTTGATAAAGCATGAGAAAATAGTTAGAGTTAAGCACACATAAACACTTGGACATAAAAGATAAGACTATCTACTATAATTATGGATAATTTTCCTAAATTTTAAGGTTGGTGAAGTGGGCGTGGTTCAGTCCGAGAGCCACAAAATTCTCTCCATAAAACCCAGAAAATATAAGAAAATCATTTTAATTAGATTTATTATAAGTTATTAAACACAATTTTATAAATTATAATTATAACTAAGTATTCCCTCACTTTACATGACATTTATACATGGGTTTCACAGAATAATACAACACATACGAAACATACAATAAGATAATATGTTGTTTTTAATTTAGGTTCTCGTTGGGACACCACACAGAACTTAGGGGGCACTTATTGAAATGATCAAGTACGATCTTAAGGAATGATGTACTATCTCGAAAGATAGAACCACCATCCTACAATGGAATTAATCACTTAATATGAACTCCTAAGGCAGATGAGGCTACATATATACCAAAGATCTTTTCTCTACTTTACATGGATAAGGAAAGTAAGATTTATTTTATGTTGGGTTCTTTAGTTTCCTATGGAAGCAAGCTTCCATAGTTAATTACATTCGAGGAACACTCTCGATTAACGTAGTCAATTAATATCTCTAAAGATTTTAAAGGTAGATAATCAAAGAATTGGTTATTTTAGAAAGCAATCAGGAAGAGCTCAAATAGGAACAATTCTTAGTTTATTATGAAAGAGAATAAGTAAGAACCACACATGATACTTTAAAGCCTAGTGAGTGCTTCAATCTACTCTATGGTAAGTCTTTACATTTTTGAAAGGGAGAAAATTATTTATTGGAGTTAATATTTTATTAGAATGCTAAAACTTAAATTACAACAAAATAAGATTATGGAAATACCTAAGAGGTGAGTACTTATACTCATAAATAAAGAGAAATGAGAAGCCTCTGAACCTATATCTAGAGTGCTCAAGCACAAACTAAGAGCTTGACCTAATTCTATTGGGGGATTAAGATATATTGGTTCACTTCCACTAGGGAGAGTAGACCAATCCTGACTCTTCTAGATTTACAATCATCTAGAGTGGCTGCGAACTAACACCTCTATGATTTTAAAATTATATGGGCTTATCATATGTAAATGCAAGATAAGTAAGCTATTATTAATTAAGAAAGAATCTAAAGTCCTAAACTCACTCCATAAGAGACTAGATCATGATTGGTGTGCAAGTTATGACCTAAGCTAATGCAATAAAGTTCACACATTTTATTCCTTTAGTACGACAACCATGCAATTAAATGAAATATTTTTCTTTCTTAAAACTTAAAACATGAATGAAACAATGCGTGAAGTAAATGTCATACCAAATTTATAATAATTGAAGCAAAGCAATTATAAATTACTAAATGATTCACTTGACTTTATTAAAAACTAAGAATAATCATAATAAATAAATAACATTAAGCAAAATAAAACACTTTAAGATTTGGTTTCATAGTTCAATTTATTTAATCTTAATGAGGAGAATAAATGATTAATGATTAACCCACACTCATCTCTATTCATTTGGCAGTTTAACATTATCTCAAATATTTTTTATGATTTAATTAAGTTAATTAAGCTTTTAATCAAATTAAGCCCAAAAGAGGCCTATAAATTTAATTAAACTTTAGATATGAGCCAAAAAAATTATGATAGAATAAAGGAACGTGCATAAGCATAAATAAACATGCCCTAAAGTTTCTTATGCAACTAGGCTCATAATTAAGGCTTAAGTAAATAAATAGGGAGAAAACCCAAAAGAGAATTAAGCAATTACTTTCAAAATTCCCTAAAAAATCATTTAAGGATTTTGATTTCATTAAGTTAGCTTTTGCTTATTGAGCACAAAGGCATTCAATTAAGATTATGATCAATTATTTTATTTTACGATGAAATTTTCTAATTTTTTAAAATTGAGATGCAATTTAATTAATTAAGGTGTTAATTAAGGTGTATTATGGATGATAATTAAGACCATGAGTCCTAATTATTTTTTCTAATCACTCTCACTATTCACATGATCAATTAATTATTCCTAGCCAGTTTCATAATTTTTATAATTTATTTAATAATTATTAAATGCACTAAAAATGTAATTAGGCTTTAAAAATTCATATTCCCCAAACAACTAAGTAAATGAACTTGAGAAAATATGGGAGGTAGAGGTCATTCCATGGACCAATCAATCCAAATTTTAAGTCATTTTGCTAAGTAATTAGGGCTTAATTAAGCTAATTACCTAAACTTTAAATCCTAATTATTCACTATTCACTGAATAAAATTTAGAGATTTTTTTATTCTCCTCTATCTAAGCTTTCAAAATGTGTTTATTTATATGTTTTTATTTTTCTATAATTAGTTATACTTTTTTGAAGTTTTAGCTATTTAAAATATAATTTAAACCCTAATTAATTCATTTGCACAGTCAATGCCACACGATGACTGATGAGATAGCACTTTCCATGTGGTACCAAGGGATTGGCCACTTAAATTGTCTGATATAACTGTTGACTCAGCAATAGCGAATGAACTTTCATCTTGGTCATTCGATCATGAATCAAATAGTTGAGATTAATCCCACAATCTTAAATGGTATAAATAATAAAATTTAGTACAATTAATCATGATCGTCCATTCTAATCATGTGGAACAAATGACCAGTGATTCCTTGTCCCCGAGTGGCAAGAGACGATCACTGTTCACCTGTTGCCATTCGATTCGAGCTCGCTAGAGCCCATTCAATGGTGAAAATAATTCTGAAATGATCATAAGGGAGTTCCAAGAGTATACTATAGTGGGATTCACATGAAATAATATATTTTTTTCATAAAGGACCAACACCTAATGGCCAAACTATAGTTTACCAAGGAATTATCTTACCGGAGCTAAAGACTGACAGTTCACCGATTAAGGTAGCTTCGTCTTGAAAAGATGAAGCCCTGTTAAGAAGACCACGACTTGTCTCCCCACTGGTTGCTATGGGAATGGTATTTTCTCATTTTGGCTGAGGGAGGAGGTGTATACCATCCTCCCCATGTGAACCAACCAAAATAGTTGGTTCATAATGGGGTAGACATGGCATTAGACTACTGACATGGAGGTCCTCTTGTGGCTCAATAATTTTGGTGGCTCCCCATGAAGTGGACATCTCATGAGGAGTGAACCAATGTTTGACCCAAGTAAAGGGAGACCTCTCCTTGCCCAAAGGTTGAGTCCAATAGCTTTGGGTCAGATTTAGTCAGCATGGGAGAGCTTAATGCATACTAAGGTGGCTGCCCCATGCAAAGGGAGGGATTATACCTTCCTACTTTAGGTTTATTTTATCATATTTACAACCCTTGGTTCACTTGGTTAAGGTTGAACTAGGTCCAACTTAGGTCAAGTTGACTTGGGAAGGTCAATGGAGATCTAATGATAAGTCATGCCAAGTTTGGTTGGGTTTTGACTTAGTTTGATTGAGTTTGGCATGATTTGACACATATAGGTTAATTTAGGTTTAAAAGGGCTAGGTTGACTAGTTGACCAATTGACCAAATTGACATAAAGGGGCAGTTGGGATATGTTCAATTGACCATTTGGAATGCATTAGTGTAATTGGTTTAATCTAATTTGGAGTGGATTTAAATTTGACTCAAATGGGTTATTAAGGCAAAATGGGTCAAGTTGGCCAATTTGGTCAAATTGGTCAAACTTGGTTGATTGAAGGGTTTGTACATGTTTTGTTGATCATTTATGATTGATTGTAGTGTTGGGTTGAATTGTTTTAGATTAAAATGAGTTTTAGTTTAATTTTCACCTTCATGTCAAAGTTGGGTTGGTTTGAACAAATTGGCTTCATTTGGTGATTGAAGTGTGTTCAATACTTAGTTGGTGATTGATTAGATCCATAGGTTGTAATTAATTTAAAGTGGAATGAGATTTGGACCAATTTATCCCTTTAGGTCAAATTTGGTCAACTTTAATTAACTAGTTTAATTGGCATGATTTGGTCAATTGATTGCAATTGGATGGACAATGGTGAATAATAATCACTTTGGAATGGATTGAACGAATTAATTTTGTCCAAATTGGGTTGAATTGGGATTTGACTTAATTTGGTCATTTAGGCCAAATTGGGTCAAGTGGACCAATTGGCTTGATTGGGTCCAATTGGAGATATATGAAGGTTGGAATATTTTCAATGATTATTTTGAAGTGGATTGGTGACTTTGATTGCAGTCAATTTGGGTTAGGTTGAGTTTTGACTCATTTAAACCCTTTAAGTCAAATGGGTCAACTTGGGTTAATTAGGTTAATTGAATGATTTGGAATGAATTATAGCATATAATTAAGCACTTGGGACAATCATGAGGCTTGAATTAAGTTGGGCTGGCAAGAATCAAATTGAATAGGGTTTTGTCTCTGTAGGGTTCAAGTGGGTTGGGTTAGGTCTGTTTAGCCCTTTTTAACTAAATTGAATTAAGATGAGTCACATTAAGCCAAGGTTATGTTGGCAATTGGCTTGGAGATTGGTTTTTAATCATTGGGTTTAGGTTTGAGTAATTGAGTAGGTATGGGATTTAGTTTGGCCTTAGAGTAGGTGAGATTCTACCTATCTGAAGTTAAGCTTTAACCCTAAGGTTGTACCCTATGGGTCTTCTAAGTTTGGGATATGTGTCTTTTTAGTCATTAGAAGTGTCCTAGCATTAAGAAAGTCTTATTTTCTAGAAGAATCCTAGGCTTAAGATGAGGGTAGTCAACCTCACTCTAAAAGTTAGGTCAACGAAAGGACCCCCACTAGGTGTGGTGCAATTGATAAATCACATCACATGTATTAGCGTTGATTGATCTAGTTAGAAATGCCTAAAGAGTGGTGAGCAAAAGATGATCACACATATCCTAGATGTCTAGGACTCTGAGATGAGCATCTAAGATTCTTAGGAAGGACTATGAGTTAGAAGAGATTCATGATCTGAATTCACCAGAATTCGAATCAATGCTTGGTTTGTTGAATGAGTGTGGACCCTATTAGTTTGTGATTGGCCACACTAAGGGAAGGATACAGGAGCTTAGACTTGCCTTAGATTTACTAGCCCAAAGGGGTAGTCCACTTATCCATAGAATGATCCTACTCAACCTAAAGGGGAAATTACTATGAGAGAGGCCATTACAGCTTGATCCAAATCTATAGTAGTCACTTGGAAAAAGGGCCTCGAGGGCATGATCCTAACCCTAAATATATGCAGATGGACCCAGTTGGTGTGTCATGAATCACATTATGGAAAGACTATGAAAGCCTTGAATTACTTTAGATTTACTAACTCAAAAGGATAGTCTATCGATCGCACAGTAGAAGCTATTTGACCAAAAGGTTGCCCATCAGTGTGCAACGGTTGAACTAGGAAGAAAGCTCAGGGACTCATATCTTCCAAAGTGAAATCAACCATTGGGATGACCTACTAATTATAAAGCAAGTCAAACCCAACCTAGGGTGACTACTAAGTGAGTCCCACTCAAGGTCTTACCTTAACTTAAAGTAGTCAAGGTCAGTCTTACAGGGAGTTTTTTTGACACTTCCCAAGAAAATAGAATGCCTACTTGGAAAGAGGTGTCATTGGGTGTCTTTTCTTAATCCATAAGAGATTTTATTTTATTTTATTTTTATTTATTGTAGACCTTATTGGTTTGTGATGGTCCACACTAAGAAGGAGCCATAGGGGTCTTTGACCTGCCTTAAATTTACAAGCCTAAAGGGGTAGTCCGCGCATCCATAGAATGATGTTATATGACCAAAAAAGGTGGTTATTAGAAAGGGGGACTCTAGAATCCAGTAGTAACCTAGGCCATGTTTAGATAGGGTCATGAAGATGTTATCCAAATAGAATGTCTGTAGGGAAATTATGTTATAGGGGTGTTATCCTAATCCTTAAAATATATAAAGCCTGCAGATATATGGTGGCCAATTTAGGAAGAAAGCATAGGGACTCACATCTACCTGAATGGTGTTATCCACCAGATGATTACTAAGTGAGAAGCCATAGAGAAGAACTAGTCCCGCACTTGAGATAGTCAGAATAAAGAGGAATCATTGGGGATCTTACCATAATCCTTGAATATATAATCAGACTTAGTCAGCATACAACGATCAGCTTATGAAGGGAGCTTAGGGACTCACATATTTTGAAGCATGATCAACCATTGGGGTAATTTATTGATCATGCAATAAGATATACCAAACTGATAAGATGCTTGTCATTTTGTAGTAGTTAAGCTAGGAAGAAAGCATAAGGACTTACATCTCCCTAAGCGAATAACTATTGGGGTGACCTAGTAGCCAAGTAGTGACTCAAACCAGACATAGAGTAGCTACTAAGTAAGGGCTGCTAAGGGACTTATTGAGACTTGAAGTAGCCCAAAATAACTAGATTTATGTTTATTTCTTTTACCTTTGTGTGTGGTTTTTGGTGTTAATGTTGTCTAACATAGGATTATGATGTCATTAAGGTTCTCTTACACCTATCCTAAAGTACTAAAAGATAGGAAATATTCTTGAGAAATTATAATTAGATGAGGTGATCTTAATTTGAAGAGAAATATTTTATTGATAAAATTTTATTTTGAACATCATCATGCATAATATTTCTTTAGGTAAAGTCCATTGATTGGGAGCATCGGACGTTCACCATTGTGGTTGATCAATTGATATGCTCTCTTCTTGGTAGGCCTTTTTATAACGAAAGGGCCTTCCCATGTTAGTTCAAACTTACCTCCCATCTTAAGACGGGCTAAAATTGGTCTCCTTAGAACTAAAATAAGCTCTCAAACTTAAAAAGATCTTAGGCTAACTAACTTGTTATGAGCTTGAACCATCTTAGTTTTATATAAATTGAGGTTTTGGCATGTACGTAAGTGTCTCTCCTCAAGACCATCAAGTTCTTCCAACTGATGTTTAGCATTTTGTTCAGTTGGGGTCTTTCTATTCATGACTATCCTTAGTGATGGGAGTTGAACTCCTAAGGGGAGGATGCCTTCAGACCCATACACTAAGGAGAAGGGAGTGGACAATGTCAAATTCTTGTATGTAGTGCTATAATCTTATAATACTTCAACTAATTGCTTGTGCCATTATCACTTGTAGTCATCGAGTGTCTTCTATAAAATCTAAACAAGAGTTTTTTTGAAGGCTTTTACTAACCAATTTTCTTAAGGGTAGTAAATGGTAGAATAGCTCTAGTCTATGTTGTGTCTTCTAGCAAAATTGTTAATCTTTATGTTCTTGACTGTAGTACCATTAAGTGATATGATTCTGGGAGGTACCCAAATCTATATTTGATATGGTTCATGAAGAAATGAAAGATATGGTGAGCCGTGAATTCCATTAATAGGACTATCTCCACCATTAAAGTGATGACTTTTGGATAAAGGAGAATCAATCAGACCCACTATGTCAGTGCCCCAACATTAAAATGGTAAGGAAGTTATGGTTGGGTGTAGAGTGTTGGCCCAACATCTGATGTAAGACTACTCCATGCACCTGACATTGATGAAAGTGCTTGGCCACATCTATGCAATTTGTAATCATCATTAGCCAATAGTATCCAAATATTTTAATTTTAGCTTTCATCTTAGGACCAGATTGGTGGGCTCCATATAACCCTGAATGTATCTCGGTCATGATCTTATGGGCTTCGTGTTTGATAAAATAGCATAACCACATATGATCAAAGAACCATCAATACAAAGTGTCATTAACAAGAGAATAAGAGAGTGCCTTTTGTTTGACTTGATGGGCTTGAGATTTCTCTTGAGATAGTTTTCCTTTGTTTAAATAATCGATGAAAGGTTGCCTCCAATCTAGCTCTTCATGCTCCTCGATAATGGAAATCTACCCTTCAAGAGTATGCTTATTGGCGAGTTCAACATCAATAATTAAAAAGACTTGGTGAGTATGAATCTCTATTGGTATGAACTCATCTACCAGACAGGCTAATTCTTTAGCGAGTTTAGCTAAGGAATCAACTGTGACATTCTCTCCTCAAGGAATCCTATAGATTGTAACCTTTAGGATCTAGGCTAGTAACCCCATGGTATTTTTGTGGTAGTGATAGAGTTTGGGTTTGAGAACATTATAGGATCCATCGATTTGGTTGACCACTAACTATGAATCCTCATATATGTTGATGCACTAAATGCCTAAAGAGATAGCTAACTCCAGAATGGCGATCAGGGCTTCATATTCGGATTCATTATTGGTGTAAAGTTTTGATAAGTGGTATGAAAATCTCATCATGTCACAGTCTAGTATTAAGAGGAATATTCCTACCCTCAATTTTCTTGGGACTGTAGATCATGATTCTTCTTCTTTTTAAGAGGAAACTGCACCATTGAAATATATCTCCCATCTAGTCCTACTTGAACCCCCTAAACTCATGATTTGTTCATCTAGGAGATCATCATTTAGAGGGGATCCAGTAAGAAGAGGGTGTGCTACTAGGAAGCTAGTGAGCGCTTGTCCCTTCACGACATGAAGGGGAAGGAACATAATATCAAATTATGATAGTATCATAGATCATCGTGCCAACTATTTGGATAGAATTAGCTGTGTCATGAGATATTATAGTGGATTGACTCTAGAAATTAAGTTCACTTTATGAGAGAGCATATAATGTTGTAACTTTTTAGCTGCTAAGATTAAAGCTATACAATGCTTCTTAATGGGTGGGTAGTTTTCCTTTGTAAGAATTAGATGATGGCTTAAGAAGTAAAGTGCATTCTCTTTCCCTTCGACATTAGCTTGAGTTAACAAATCCCAGAGGGAATTGACTAATGTAATAGTATGTAGTATGAGGGGTTTGCTCAAGATAGGGGTAGATAAAACTAGTGGTGTCATAAGGTATTGCTTGATGCGCTCGAATGCTTACTGGTACTTATCATCCCACTTAAACTTGGCATCTTTCTTGATCAATGTTGAGAATGGTTGACACCTACCAAATTAGTTGGATATGAAGCATCTTAGATATGCCAACCTCCCCTAGAATTATCTAAGTTGAATTAAGCTTTTGAGGGGTGCCATTTCTAATATCTCTTTAATCTTCTTAGGGTCGATCTCAATCTTGTGGTGTTCCTTAACAAACTTAAGAAATTTTTTTGAAGCTACCACAAATGTACACTTCAGAGGGTTCATCTTGAGTTTATACTATCTCAAATGCTTGAAAACTACTCTTAATTCAGATAGGTGATCTTCTTTTTCTTTACTTTTGACTACGAGATCATCTACATAACATTCAACTTAGTGGTGAATGAGCTCATTGAAGATCTGAGTCATGGCCCACTAATAGGTGACTCAACATTTTTAAGTCCAGAAGGCACAACCTTATAGCAATAATTTTTTATTAGGGTTTTGAGGCCATCTTAATTTGGTTTTAGCCAGATAAGCCATCCATGATTGAGAAGATTGCATGAGATAAGGCAATGCCCACCATCAACTCTGATAAAAATGATGGGAATTCATCTTTTGGACATGCCTTGTTAAGATCCCTAAAATTGATGCATATATGAATTTGGCCATTCTTCTTCTTGACTACAATGACACTAGCTAACCAAGTGGAAAATTTTTCTTCCCTGATAAAACTAGCATCAATCAATTTGTTGACTTCTGAAATGACATGTTGCTCGATGTCTAACCACATGTGTCTAGGAGATTGCTTGATAGGAATAGGGTTAGGTTGGATTGCTAGCTTATGAACTGCAACTTCAGGAGCTAATCCAATCATTTCTTCATAGGTGCATGCAAAGAAATACTTAAACTCTAAGTGTAGTGTAACTAAGTTATTAGTTTTAGATTTAGTCAACAAAAAATTGACATATGTTGGGCGACGATTATCTTTAGTGCCCAAGTTGATCTCCTTTAGGTCCTCGATGGTTGACTTAATTTCTTCTAACTATAGGGGTGCATCCTTGACTTGGAAATTATTTGGATCATCTGAAGTTTCTAAAAACACCTCTTTATATGAGTTAGTATTCTCAAAAATGAACTTATGAGACTCCAAATGATTGGTGAAGACTAGGCAGTACTCATCATCGTCTATTGGACACTTTACCAAAACCTAGCCCAGGTCTTAATTGAGAGTTCTTGCATTTATTTTCTCATAGATTTATGAAGTATTCTGACTTGTGCTTAGATCATGCATATGGAATTAAACCTTTCTTTTCCAAATTTAAGACATACGGTGAGTACTAATCAAAAGGTAATTGTATTAATTCTTTGAATAAATTATCCTTGAGCTCTACACGAGCTTCCAAGCTTAAGAATACTACTCCAAGATAAAACTTTTGAGGCTTAGCAATTGTATGTAATTTTGAAATATCCTTAACTACCAAACCGCAACATACTGAGATAAAAGTAGGGTTAGAGTTAAGGTGCTCACATGTTATCTCACTATTTCATATAATGGGATTCAACTATGCTTATGCTTTGCTTAAGGACTTTGTCTTCTTCATCACTATCTCATTGAAGTGTCACCTCCAAGATGGTCTTCGAGGGCTTCCAGGTAGCTGCTGTGCTTACTACATAAGTCTCATTCTATGAACTAGATTCTTAATTTATGTGGATAACAGGTGTACTCCTGGATGCTGGAACGAACCTACCAGTAGGTAATGAGTATGGAGGCCTTCTCCTACTAGCGCCTTCTCTAAACTTGCCTCTTTCTCATCATGGAGGAGGTTGGGGCATTCCAACCACTTGTTCAAAAGGATGATGAACTGTGGGTGAAAAGCAATATCAGACTCTACTGCCTCCTTAAAATTTCCTTCTCACTCCATTTTCTTTTTCTTTTTGATTTTGATGTAGTTCATGATAATAGATATTTTATTTCTTGGGGAGATAATAAGCCACATCTTCATAAATTCTAACCTCGTGTACTATGAATGGCTTTAGATCTCCCTTAACATAATATTTTATGCCATCCCTTGTGAATTTAATGCACTGGTGGAGCAAAGATGGCACCATGTTGTTTCATGAATCCAAGGTCACCCTAGCAAAGAATTGAAAGATGTATCTAAATCTATTATATGAAACTTGGCCTTAATCTTCCAATTATCTATCTCTAATGGAAGTGTGATAGAGCCTAAGACACTCTCGCCTTGTTCATTAAATCCTTTCAACATCACCTTTTCAGCTTGAAGCATAGTAATGTCGATCCTCAAGAAGGCAAGGGTTCTTGGACTCATAATGTTAACTGATGCACCCGAGTCAAAGCAGTCTAGATAGTTTGCACATGCCCACATCCACTATAATGTATAAAGGATGATTGTGCTCTATAGTCCCATGCAAGTGATCTTCATATGAGAAAGCGGCTCCTAAGACTACTTTTAAAAACCATGCCTTTTCTTCAGCTAGATTAGTAGCGGTCAATTTAGCTAAGCATATTTCTGGATCAAGTAATGCTTTAATTAATGATTTCATCATTTCTTTGGATAAAATAAGGGGATCATATATGCTTTGCTTAGCGGGCAACTTTCTAAGATGTGCTAGAACATTGTAGTCAACCTTAGGTTAGTCCTTTACTAGCATATTCAGGGGTGAAGTATATTGTGAGGGGTGATCTGTTCACTAGAACCAATGACCTAATCTTGTGGTGCTACCCTAGGAGGTAGGACTTTACCACTATGGAGATTGACTTTGGTTACTTCTTCAATTGGAGGGTTTGATAAAAGTTCTTCCTGCACATTAGGTATACCTACATCTTCTCTTAAAGAATCTTCAAAGTTGGATAACTCTAAAATCTATCTTATGTGGAGAACCCTGAAGATTTAGAAAAGGAAAATTTGTTCCTAAATTGGAGAGTAGGTGATCGGAATTAGGATTATTGTTATGACTTGGAGAGCTTTCTATAGAAATAAAATGACTGAGATTATTGAAAAGGGACAAGATGTAAGTATATTCTTTCTTCTTTATTTATTTCTTTGAATTTGGAGGTATCAAATATTAATCATGTATAGTAAGTAGAGTGAGTAGTTTGGGGCCCTCATCCGCTGATACAATGCCCCTAGAGGTAGCGAGAGATTTGGTAGCAGAAATAGCTTTGATGCTGGAGGTAGGAATGCTGAACATGGATGGTGGTTGTGCTAAGGAACTATCCTGGGCAAGTGGTGATTGTTGTTGCTGTTGGGCTCCGACCATCTATGAGTTATCTTTCATATTTGGCAGACCTTCTAAAGTGTTTGAGGCTTGAGCCGAGTCAGGCACCTATAGAAAAAGTTTCTTGATTTAAGAGATGATCTTTTTAGAGTTATAAGATAAGAAGATATCTTAACCTTCATTGGTCTTAAGATGATCTGATGATTCCCCAAAGATTACTTTAATTGAGTATGGAGCTTGCTCCACCAAGTATTCTTTGGGTATCACAATAGTTCCTAACTTGTAGCTACACTCAAGCCAGTCTTGCTCCACTACTGATAGTACCCGTAGCTTCTTCTCAAATATTTGTTAAGGTTTTGGCTTGCATGATCGACCTAAGAAGGGTAACTATTTGCCTTTCTCTTATAGTTTAGTCGCCTTACTGATTAATTTCTCAAATGTTTTGATTATAAAGTCCTTAAGCAAGAAAGTGATTGGTCCATAAATATTCTTGAGAAGAATTTCAATGGCATACTGCTCTTGGAGCTTTGGTTTACATTTATTACTTAAGTGTCTCCACCCAAGATTATAATCAACAAGGCATTTCTCTACAATAAGGTCACCTATAGTTATCTTCTATTGAGCTTCTGCAAATCATTTGATTAATGCTGTTCTAACTCTGTAAAGGACTTAACTAAATTATTGGGTAGTTTGGCATACTAATTAAAAGTGACTCTAGAAAGGCTATTGATAAATTACTAAAATATTAAAGCATCACTGCCACCCTCATTATAGCAACTATCTCTGATGTGTATAATATGTTGCCTAAGGTTCCCACTTCTATTGAATAACTTCAAGGATGGTAGCACAAAACCTTTAGGGTGTTGGACTATATCAAATTCCTCTAGGTAGGGTCCACCATTTGGAACTGATGAGGCCCCTAGGGATTGCACCAATGCGTCCTTCACTTGTTGTTCCACCATATGTTTAATTTCCCTTTCCTGAATGGTTACAGTATCTATACCCATCCTATGAAGGCTGCCCATGTCTTCCTCTAATGGAGTGATATTCTTCTACCATTTTACAGTATATGGTGCTAGTAAAAGGCTGAATAAGAGAGCTTGGCCTCACACAATTAGTGTGAGAGGATGAAGTGTGGCCCTTAGGTTGTAATCGTGCCACTAAGAATGAAGATTTCTTTTCTGATGTGGACTTCTAATACTTGGTGGGGATTTCAGATGGTGTGACATGGATGGGTGATGGTCAATGAAAATTAGATCGATGTGATGGTAGTGAAACCAGTTGTGCATCCACCGAGGTCCTCCTCCTCCTATCAGAATTGGTAAGAACTATATTATTTGAATGCCCAATATTATTAGCTAGTTGATCGGGGTGGTGATCTACCAAAGCTGAGGTCACTGGCTATCTAACAAACCTACTCCTATCTCTCTTGCTCTCTTGGGCTATTATCTTAGTCTCCATGGCCCTCTCTCTATGATTTTGATTTCTAACACTTCTAGGGATGACTTGTCTAAAGTCATAATCAAGATGGACTTAGATCATTTGTGGGCTCTCCCTACTCTCCTAAGCTTGGACCTTAGACCAACATAGGGTCTCCTCCTCTCCCTATCAATTTTCTCATACTCAAATGGCTATGGGACTGGTGCTGCTATCCTTTTGATTTCCTCCTCTACCTCTACAGTTGAAAGAGGGTTGAAATTTACTACCACCAAGGTGGGAAGAGGTCTCACAAGGGGAACCATCTTCAGCTACATCGGGAGCTGACTCAACTTTATTAGCTATGTGCTTGTGATCTATTAATTTTTTTGTTAGTGTTGTAACACTGAGCCTTGTTTAACAGGACATGATGGGAACTAGAACTGACCTCGAATGTGGATGGGACAACCTCTAATGCAATAACTTATTTCCCCTTGAAGGTCAAGGTTTCCAAAGTAGTGGTGGTAGTCCTAACTGCTCTAGTGGTGGACACAATTGGGACTTGTGGTAGGGGAACCTCCATGGCTTTCTTCTTCAAAGTGGGGGAGCTTAGAATCAGAATGTAGGTCAAACTACAAGAGTAGCTTCTTATCAGCCACCTCCTCCTTACTATTATTGCTGAGGGCAGGGCCATCACAAGTGATCTTGAAGTGTTCAAAAGATATGCCAAACTTTATGATTGCCATAGAGGTGAGTATGGACTGATCCATGGCCAAATCCAAACCCAAGGTAATTGTGAAGATGAGTTTTCTAGAAGACATGGTGCAGTTGCTTGCTTGAAGTAGGAAGGATTGGGTTGTATCTCTATTTGAAAAAAAGTGACAACAGGTTAGCAGGCTTGAATTATCCTTTCTTTTCTTTTCATTAAATTTTGAGTTAGAACCCTTATCAATCAAATTTAGTTATGTTAGATAGGGTTCATGATATGGAGAGATTTCATTTTAAGAGAGATACATTTTGGTTTGAACTCCACTGATAAAGTGAGTTCAAATGAAAATGGCAATAGGTTTATTGATTATATTGATTTTGAATTTACACAACTTCTTTATGTATGATTTCCTTTTAGTTTCATATATTGTGGATTCAATTGGTGTTCTAGAACCTAAGAACTTATAAAATAAAAAAAAATACAGGTCCACTATCGATGCTTAGAGATAATGATTCACTACTAAAGATGGAGAAAGGAACTTTTCCTAGCGGAGTTCCCAAAAAAATCTATGGTGTTTTTAATTTCTATTATCATACGGATACTACGTAGATCTTATGAGGTACTTATTGAAAGATAAGATATTATATTAAGAAATGATATACTATCTCGAAAGATAAAAATATCATCCCACAATGGACTCAATCACCTAATATAGACTCGTAAGGCAGATAAGTCCATATATATACCAGAGATCTTCCCCTTACATTACATAGAAAGGTAAAGTAGTGTTTATTTTATGCCGGGTTCTTTAGTTTCATATAGAAGAAGCACACATGATGCTATTAAGCCTAGCGAGTGCTTCAATCTACCCTATGATAAGTCTTTAAATTTTTGATAGAGATAAAATTATTTATTTGAGTTGAAATTTTATTAAAATGCTAAGACCTAGATTCTAACAACATAAGATTATGGAAATACCTAAGAGGTGTAGACTTATACTCATAGCCAAGAAGAAATAAGAAGTCTCTGAACCTATATTTATATTACTTTAGTACAAACTAAGAGCTTGACCTAATTCTACTCGAGGGAATACAATATATTGGTTCACTTCTAGTAGAGAGAGTGGATCGATCTTGACTCTTCTAGGCATTAATGCACGGAGTGGCGCCAGACCTCCTATGATTTTAAAACCATTTAGGCTAGTCATATGTAAATATAAGATAGGTAGGCTCTTATTAATTAGGAAAAAATTCAAAGTCATAAACTCACTCCCTAAGAGACTATATCATGATTGGTGTGCAAGTTGTGACCTAAACTAATGTAATAAAGTTTACACATTTTATTCCATTAATACAACAACCATGCAATTAAATGTAATATTTTACTTTTTGAAAATTTAAAACTTGAATAAAATAATGCGTGAAGTAAATGACATACCAAATTTATAATAATTGAAGTAAAGCAATCAGACTTTAGTAAATGATTCGCTTGGTTTTATTAAAACTTAAAGATTATAATAATAAATAAATAACCTTAAGTAAAATCAAGTTCTTTAAGATTTAATCACAGTTCAAGTTATTTAATCCCATGGAAAAAATTTGTGACACCACATAGATTTTAAGAATTTCTTATTTGGATGATCAAATGTGTCATTAAGGAGTAAACATAATATCTTGAGAGATAAACATGTTATCGTATAATGGATTTTATTATTTAATAAAAGACTTTTAAGGCTAATGGCTTTTAATGTACAACAAAGTTTTCCCCTTAGCTACATGGGAAGTTGAGCAGGGTTTATTTTGAACTGAGTTCATGGTTCACTATAAGGGCAAGCCCTTAGAGCTAATTACATCTTAAGAATAAAGGGTCTCCTCCTAAGAATACTCTCAATTAAATAAATAACCAACTATTTCTATGATTTCTAAGTTGGTTTTCTAAGGGAAATAATAATTTGGAATTTCAATTGGGAATACTACAAAGTGGAAAGACTTGTTTTTGGAACCCAATCAAGATAAAGTTGGAAATGCCTATCGATAATGGGATGCTTAGTGGGCATTTCAACTATCCTATCATTGAGCTTGAGATTTTGGAATTTAAATAGAATTTTAAGTTGATATTTTATTTGAGATCTAGGACCTATATTCTAGTAGTACAAGACTATAGAAATGCCCTGGGTTAAAGACTTACTCTACTAGAATGCTTCAGAACCTAAGTCTTTAAGTGCATCTTACACAAGTTAGATCCTCGACCTAATTTCACTTTTGGGAATTATCGGCTCTTTCTCTTACTTGAGAAAGGAAACCTATCTTTGGCTCTTTTGGTCTTATCACCCATTTGGAAGGTCTATCAATTAATAACACTTAAGCAAATTTTAAATATATGATTCCAAGTCTCATGTATGCAAGATGGTTGGGCTATTGCATTTTTGGAAAGAATCTAAGAACTAGCTCACTCTCTAATCCTAAGGATCATGTAGGGTACGATATGTACATAACTAATTCATATTATTTAGCATTTAGATGTTTTGGCACATGATTCATTTAAGGTCTTAGGGTATTTATTTTATGCTTAAATGAAATGCAGTTAAACATGGCCATGGCCCAAATTAAGAAGAGAAGGTAAACTTTCACAAGAAGGTGGTCATCCTTAAAGGTTAGATGCCACTTATGTGCAATGGGTGAAGTGCCCAATTATGGAGTTAGAATAACATGCTAGCATGGTTGGCAAAAGCTAATAATTTTTAATTAATTTTAAGTTATTCTTAGGGCTTTAATTTTTGTGTAAAGTTTCAAATTTCTTTATTTTCATTTCAGTTATTTAGATTTAGGTTGGGTAGAAAATTCAGTGTTCTAAAGAGCCTAATCATCTACTTCGTTCAGTTGCATGCTTAACATGAAAGAAACTTAGAAAGTGATTTTTCTTTAAGTAAATCAAGCTAATTTAAATTAAAAGAATGCATGATGTTCTTGGTACCCTTTGTACACCCAAAAGAAAGAAAATTTTGAAAGCTTATATGCATGAACTACAATTTAGTTAGTCTTCTTTCAGAATCATCTCATCTTTTAGGGACCTTCATTGGGCTTCATAGGGGACCTCTGCACTGGTAGGGTCAGCTCTTACTATTCCTAGACCCATAGATCCTAAGCTAATTCAAAACTCAAATTACATTTTAAAATTTAAAAATAAATCTTAAGCCTTGCGAAAAAAATGTTATAAAAATACAAATAGCACACTAGTAGTTAAAGTTGTAAACTTATGGGCTTAACATTAGTTATTTTCCAAGCCTGCCTATCTTATTGGACTATGCTTAAGGATTTAAGCACACCTGCAAGAAAATAATATTTATAATTTATGATAGGAATTCCTTTTAGGACATCCCCATATAAAAGACAACATTAGTTCTAAAAAGAATGTCTTACCATCTAGTATAATGGGCTAACAATCCTAGACATCTAATGTAAAATAACCCATCACAAAAAAACAAATGTAACATCACATCACAGAATATCATAGAATATCACAGATCAACCTAACCTAAGTCTTGGGTTCGTGACCTAATAATCTAGTATGTGAAGGAATTGGGTTTGTGTGACAAGACTTTGTTAAGCTTTTTAAGATTCAAGTTTTAATTTAGGTTTCCAATTTTTAATTTAATTTAACTTTTAGAATTTTAAATTTTCATAAGTTCACTTGTTACATGTCATTGCTATACTAAATATTCGAGGTATCAAGACCTTCTTCAGACCAGTAGCCCTGCGACTTCAGGTGTCCAGACTATATACAATATGTTGCTAATTATGAAAATTATTATTTTTATTCTTTTAACTTCTTTTAGTTTTTAAATTGGTTTAATTTACCACGGGTGGTTTCAATTTAAGTGATTTAATGATTTTCAATGCCATTTTCATTTTAGATGCATTTTATGTTAAGATGAAATTAAATTTTTAAGAATGAAGAATAGAATAAGTTCCATTTTAGGTGAAACCTATTCTATTCAACATCTTAAATCCTAATAGAATAAAGCCTTTAACCTAAGATCAGGGTTCATTACAAAGCTAACTAAGATGCTAAGTATCTTAATTAATCCTTTTTGAATTTATTTAGATGATTTGATTTGATTTAAGTTTAATTCAAAGAATGTCTTAATTTTTCTTTTGAATCCTTCTCTTCATTCATTTATTCTTTTCATTTATGTTTGATTGATCACATCTTAATTTGGCTTATTTTTTCTAATAAAGTTCAATTAAAGTTTATTTATGTTGTTATAATTTAATTTGAATTGGTTTTCACTTTAAATTTAATTCATTTTTTATTATAGTTTGAGTTTTATAATTTTATTTTATTTGTATTATTCATTTAACTTAAATTACTCAAGTTCAATTATTATATTAATGTTTATGTTATTGTTATTTATTTTAATTTAACATTTATTTTTATTTCCTTATCCATTCAGTTTTGGTTTTAGATTAACTTCATTTGTTGATTAGTGTTTCTTTTATGTTTATGTTTTTGTTCATTAATGTTCTATAACTTAGATGAAGTTAATATTCAATCTTAATTTTGATGTCATCATTTCATTATATTTCAATTTTTTAATTTATTTGTTTTATTTTCAATTGGGATGCTTAAGTTTTATCTTGATTTCTTTTATTTCCATTTATTTATTTCATTGAAATTCTTATATTTGTTAATGAGTTTAAATTAAAATGGTTCATTTCAATTATGACATTATTAACATTTATGTATTATATATTTAAGTGAAAAGATTCAATTATCTCCAATTACCTATTAAGGATGTAATATCTTCAATATTTTAGAAAGGTTCTCCTTATCATTTGATTTTGTTTGAATACTATTTTGATAAAAGAAGTCTAAAAAGAGATGTTCTTGTATATTAACCTATCCTACTTTATTTTAATTCTTATGATCCTAAAGTTTAATCAATTCATCTTAATTAAGTTTATTTATATTCATATTCACTTTATTCTTTTGATTTAAATGAACTTAATAGATTCATAAGTTTAGAGCTTAATGAATTTTTTATTTCAAGTTATTAGTGAGTTTGTGAGAACTTATTAAATTTTTGAAGTTTAATTGAATTTCATAATTTTGTTTTAATTATCCTTAATATTAAACTCCAAGTTTTTGTTTAATTAAGCCTCTTTGATTTAAGATTTTTTGGGAATTTTCTTCAAATGTTCTAATATATTTTATAATGTTTCAAACTAATTTTATAAATTTTATAAAATTTTATAATTTTTTGATTTATTATTTCACTTATATTAACCTAGAGACTTGGAAATTCAATAATTACGAATCTTAGGTATTGTTTTTTTATAGCAAGTGGGGTTCCTTGCCAATTTGATTTTCCTAAAAGTTGACCTTGATCAGATGTATCATTTGGGTTTAATTTAGTTTTAATTATTTCATTAAAACTTAAATTAAGCTTAATTTCAAGAAAATCACTTAATGGTTTTATTTTTTTTAGATTCCTCTCTAGAAGATGCTTTTATAAAGGGTTTATTCAAAGTTTTTGAAATTTTGGTTGATTTACTATGATATTTCTAAGTTTAGGTTGATTATTGGGATTGATTAATTAAATTAATCTTAAATTAGTTGATTTTGTATTTTATTAAATTTCAGTTAGTTTCAATGATGAATTTAAATTTATTAGGGTGTGTTATGATGATTTAAGTTATTTCTCTTTTTCATAATTTTCATTAATTAATATTTATTTATTTTGTTAGAATTAGATTTTGAGATTGAAAATTTATTATATCCTAATTTATTTGGAATTAAATGATGCAAAGTTTCTCTAAGGTATATTTTAACATAAATTTTACTTCACCAAAGTTTCAAATCATGATGATTAATGGATTAGGATTAATTTAGGTTTGATTATTTTCATTTAAAGTCAATTAATTCAAAATTACTCAAAATTAATTGGAGATTTTAATTTTAATGGATTCCTCTCACTCAGATGAATCTATATAAATTTTATTTGAAATTGTTGGCTTAATATTTGATTTATTATATTTTTTTGAAGTTTATATCATTTTTCTACAATTTTTAAAATCAAAAATGTCGATTTTTGTCTTTAACCATGTTGGTGCCATATGCCACCGATGTGGCATCACACCATTCATCCATGTGGGATCAATGTGGATCTGGCATTAAAATGGTAGTGCATGTTGTTTCATTTCGAGCCGTCCGATTGTCTAGCTCAGATTCTTCCGCATGTTTTCTATAGGGGTTTTAATCTACTCATCTAGCTAAATCTTAGTCTTTCATTCCTAATAGAAGGAACATATAGCGAAGATTTCACCTCCTTTGGTAACGATAGAAGCCGAGAGCCATTTATCAATTCGAGATGATTTTTGGCAATCCAACCATTGAGATCACTTGATTTGACTTCTAAAACCATCAATACATCAAGAGGATCACAACTATATGGCTTGATCTCACCTGATATAAAGTAGTCTTCACAAAGGACCAAAATTAAAGCTTAAAGGATCGATTAATGGCGTACCTCATTGACGGCGATCTCTTGTGATGGAATTAATTCAAATAGTTTCAGAATAGTGCAATGAGGGTGTGAGAAGGAGGAATTGGATTCTCTCTTTGAGAATTGGCATATAGGCCAAAGAAAAAATTGATTCTAGTGAGCTTGGAAATTCTCTAGCCTCTCAGTGGTGAGGAGATCGGTGTATAGGCGCGCTCGACTTTGTTTCACTCATGGAAGGTGATTGAATGTTCAATTGGGCACGAAATGGACTCTCTCTTCTTTTGCAGTTAGAGACTGAGAGCCTCTTATAGGTTTTTTTCTTCCTTTTGGTTAGCAAGGTTGATTTTTATCCTTGGAGGCTAGCTCCAAGGATGATCAGCTATTTCACACCTATATAGAGGTGTTGAGGTTGATGGACTAAGAGAATGAGGGATTGGAGAAGTTAGATTTTGCTTTATGCTTTCCTTGCTTGTCATGTCATATTCCATTGTTTGGATTTTAGTTGGGATTGGTTTTAATTGCTTAAACTTGCTATCAATTACCCTTAAACCATTTTTGGATGGGCTTAATTGAGTTTAGTGGGTTTGGTTCAAACTTGGGTTCATTTGGTGTTTAATTATGCCATTTGGTTTTGATTTAATTAAAATTTTTTAGTTATGTTTCTTTTGATTAATTCTTTTTGTTTTTGGGTTTAAATCATTATTTATTGACCATTGGATAATTGAGAATTCAATTAGCCTATGCCACATGAGGGCTTAATTAGATTTTGAGTCAACTTGACCCATTTTCATTCAAATGGGTTAAATTGAATTTGATTGAGTCAAATAATGTGTTTAGATAAATTACAATGTATTTACTTTTCAATTATGATGAACCAAGCATTTAGGAATGGATTGGATCATTCAATTCCATTTACATGGGGTTTAAAACCCAATTTGGCCCATTTAGGCTTAATGGGTTATGTTTGGATTCATTTAGATCAAATGTCCATATTCAATCATTAAGCAATTTTATACAATTAATTTGGTTTAGTTTTGCTTTGATTTGAATTTGAATCCAATAGGGTCCATTTAGACCCATTTAGGTCAAATGACTTGTTTAACCTAATTAAGGCCTCATTGAATTTATATTCTTTTAAATTCATATTTAATCAAGTTTATGTTATCATTTAAGTCTTTTATAATGATTTCATTTGGTCAAATTTTTGTGGGTTGACCTTTGACTTGGTGGGACCCACATAAGTCAAACCCATGGCAAAAGGATTGACAAGATTTAACTTTAATTTGAATTTGATTTTTTTATTTGACTAGATTTGAATTTGTTTTGGTTTATTTGGATTTTATTTTATTATATTTTGCTATTTTGGATTTAATTAATTTTGAGCTTAAATAGGGTAATTAGGTTAATCACCTCAATCACCTCGTTTTAAGCTCAAATGAATTCAAGTTTCAAGTGAAATGTGTTTGATTTAATTTATGTTTAAGATTTGGGTTGAGTCTACCAAACCCCATTAGGTTAGATCAAACCCAGGAGGATGCACTTGGGTATAGTAAGTGCTTAATTAGAAGCTCTAATAATATTAGATATCCTAATTATTAATTTAAAAAATGATGTGCAGTTCAAGGTTTTGTTGTGCTTTCAAATGTCTTCCTTTAAGGCTTTCAAGTTCTTCCAATCAGAGTTTGTGATTTTGATCTATTATAATACTATTATTAACCATTATTCTTAATGAAGGTAGTTGTACTTCTAATGTAAGAATAGCTTTAGTTCCATAAACCAAAGCATATGGTGTAGACTAAGTTGGTATCTTGTATGTGGTCTGGTAGGCCTATAAGGTTTAACCAACTTTTCATGCCATTGGCATTTATTTTTATCAAGTGTATTTTTCAAAATTCTCACAAGAGTTTTATTAAATGCTTTGGCCAATCCATTTTCCTTGGGGTAATAGGTAGTAGAATATCTCCAATCTATCTTATGTCTAGCCACAAAATGATTTAACTTAGTGCACTTGAACAATGGAACATTATCGGATATGATTCGACGAGTAATGCCAAATCTATATACAACATTTTCTTGAAAGAATTTTAACACATGATATGGTTTTACTTCTTTCAGTGGCACCACTATAGACCATTTAGAAAAATAATCAGTCTTTCCTAATATAATATGATTCCCTTTCGATGAAGGAGGGTCCATGGGCACTATGATGTTGGTACCCAACTTTAAAGGGCCAAGATGCAATTGTAGGGTGTAGTATATTAGGAGGCTGATGTAAAACTACACCATGTATTAGGCATTGATGGCAATGACATGCAGTTTCCATGCAGTCATTTAACATCGATGGCCAATAATATCCAAGTCTTTTGATTTTTAATTTTATTTTGGGTCCAAATTAGTTAGCACCACACAATCTAGAGTGTACCTCAGTCATGATCTTATGGGCTTCTTACTTGTTTAAATAACGTGGCCACATTTGATGGAATGACCTATGGTATAATGCATTATTAATTAATGTATAGGAAAAGACACATTTCTTTATTTGATTTATGAGTGACTTATCTTTAAGAAGCCTCCCCTTACTCAAGTACTCAATGAATAGTTATCTTTAGTCACACTCTTTTTGACTTTCGGCAAGAGTGGCTATCCTTTGCATTTCTACTTTTCTACTCATGTAGTCTAAATCTATAAAAGATAGAATTTGTTGATTCTCTACTTCTACAGAAATAGTCTCTTTTTTTAGACATAAAATTTTTTTAGCAAGTTTAGCTAAAGCATCTGCTATAGCATTATCTTTCTGAGATATCCTTATAGAGTTACAATTGGAATTTTCTTAAGTAGTTTCATTATGTATTGATAATAACTAAAGAGCTTAGGGTGCAAAACATTACAGACACTACTCATTTGGTTTAAAATAAATTAGGAATCCCAAAAGATCTTTATATTCTTAATGTCCATAAGGATTGCTAGTTCTAACTAATGTATAATATCATGTGGATCCAAATATTAGAGCTCAAGGTCCATTTATAAGATCTCATGCTAAAGCCTAAGAAAATTTAAGAAAGGAGAAGGCTTAGCCCATTAGCCCGCTAAGGCCTATTTTATGATTTCATCTTTTTTATTTATGTAATTTTTAATTTTCTTCTAGAAACTCCATGTTTGAAATTTTGCATTTAAAAATTCAAAGCATGACATGTGAGGTGGTTGAATCTACATAAAATAATAGCATGTGAAATGGGTGGATGGCATAAAATAATGAAGAAATTTAATGCTTCACATTAATGTGGCCACCCACCTTTCCTTCCATGTTCTGAATTCTTTTCTTTTGGAAGATGCTTGTAATGGCTATAAATAGCCTCTCTTACTAGAATGAAGGAGATCTTTTGGCAATTACAAATTATTGACTTATTCTTGTGGTTTGAGAGCTTGGTAGCCTAACCTTGGCAATCTTTGGTGGGAGTGCTAGTTATCCAACATATCTTCTTCCCTCACCTCCAATACCCACATTCTCTCAGTCTCATCAAAAGAAAGAATGCCCACCTCCATCAAATTTAATATCAGAACGCAGCCTGGAAGCAACAAATTTGGTAAAAAGTTTCTTTCAAGAAAAGGAGCATCTCAAGTACTGGACTTGTCTTCAAACTTGTGAGTTTTTTTTGGACTTGTGAGGTTAATTAATTTCCTTTATATGATAGTTTAAATACATTTTAGTAGCTTGAAAAGATATATATTTCTTGCAAGTTTATGGTGATAGCATAAAATTTTAATTAGTAAGCTCCATTATATATTTTAAAGCACTTAGTGTGAGTGCTTCACCCTAAAATCAACATAAGTTAGTGCAATCAAAAACTACTTCTTTATTATCTTTGTTATTATTTATGGTTAATTTTAGAAGTTTCTTTGATTAACTTATGATAACTTGCTTTCTTAAAAAAAAAAAAAGGAGATAAATTTGAGCATTTTTTTCATTGCATTAAAAAATTAAAAAAATATGCATGCATAATAATATAATGTTAAACTTGGTGATTTTGGAAGCTAAATAGAACTTTGTTAAAAGACCTAAAGCTTTGGAGAGCTTGGATTTAAGTGGTCTTGAACCCCCCCCTCTCCTGAAGTTCTCTTAGCTAAAATTTCACTTTGATTGCACAATTATATTATACTTATTTTTTCAATTTTTTTTTTTCATTTCCCATATATCTTTTTTTTTTTCTTTAAAAAAAATCTCATGGCACCAAAATCTATCTCTCAAGAGTTGAAAATTTACTAGATTAGTTGATGCCTTAGATCTTAGGATCCATAAAAATGAAGTTAAAAACTCAATAAATATTAGAAGAAAGTAAGAATCAAATGCAAGAACTTAAACAAATGCAAACTCTCATATCAAAATAATAGAGTACCAACACTTCCTCCAATACACCTTTATGCCAATAGGGATAGATGAAGAAGATTCATATCCAAACCATAGAAGAAAAATCAACCACTTAGAAGGCCATCAATTGTTTGAAATGGTGTAAGGGGAGTAAATTATTTTAAGGCTATAGAAAACTCTAATGATCCATCTCGAAGAATTAAAGTAGAAGCCCCAACTTATGATGGCATACATGACTCAAATAAATTTCTCGATTGGTTTTTTCAAATGGATAACTTCTTTGATTGGTATAAAAAGGATGATTAACAAAGGGTTACTTTTGCTAAAATGAAATTGTTAGGGCATGCTAAAATTTATTGGACAAATACTTTAGCTAAAGAAAGATTAGGAAGACAAACCTCACTTGGATAGAAATGAAAGAAATGTTAAAAGAGTATAGTCTAGGCATCATGATAAGAAGCTACATAGTCAATTATTAACTTTAAGATAAGGTAATTATCTTGTAATGGCGAATACTTGAATACTTTTGAAGATCTAGTTTCTAGAACTTGTATGATAATGATTGGCAATTAGCAATAAATTTGTTATTGGACTTAGGGACATTAGAAATGAAGTTGAATTATTTGACCCAATCTTTAGAGGAAGCATTTCATTATGCATTATTATTTAAACAATAAAATCTCCTCTCTAAAATGAAAAGTCAAGTACCTTCCATTTCATCCCATAGATCTATTGTTAGACTTATCCAAATGGCCCATCCCTTTGCTAAAACTTCAATTGAAGGGAGCTCTAAGAACAGGAAGTAATATATTTTAAATGTCATAAAAGGTCATATGCAAAATCAATGTAAAGCTCAAATCTTATTTTTAGAAGAAGTTGAAAATCAATAGATGATAATCTAGAAAGAAGTTTATGATGACACCCCATTATCGGATGAAGAATTGGAATTAACTAATGTCCCTCATGTTAATGTGATGAGATGTCTTACTGTAATTAAAAATGAGGTAGAAGTTTGTAGAAAAAAGAATATTTTTAGCATGTATGTTTTGTGTAATGAAAGAGATGTAGGTTAGTTATAGATGGAGAGTGCTATGAATGTCATTTCACACACACCTTAACTGACCTAAAATTTGAACCTCACGAACCATTTCATGTTAGCTAGGTAAATCATACATCTCTTCCCATCACCAATTGATGTTTAGTTCTAAAAAAAATAGAAAGCTATGAAGATCAAATTTGGTGTGATATTCTCCCTATGGACATTACTCATATTCTCTTAGGACTACCTTGGCTGTATGATATGAATGTTATTCACTATGGTAGGGAAAATATTTATATTTTTTTAATAAGACTAAAACTCCTACCAATAAAGCCAATAGAAAAACACCCTCCATAACACCAAAATAACTTCTAACTTGCAAGCCTATTGAAGAAAAATGCCAAACTTCAATTAATTATCATAGAAAATCCTACTATTAGGTAATATTATCATTTTGATTCTTACTTTAAAACACCTTCATTCTTTGACCCCAAAGATAGAAATAATAGGTTTTGGAGCTTTATGAAAAGAATTTTTTGATCCATTTCTTCTTCACATATTACATGTAAAAGAAGTCATACCGACTCTAATGAGACTCACACACTGTGGTCTCTTCTCTTCTTCTAATTTTAAAGATATTACACTTGAGCTTCTTGATGAGCTACCTCCTAAGACATTCAACATGCTATTGAGTTCTTACGGTTCTCAACTTCCTCTTCCATTATAGGATGAACCCTACCGAGCATGTTGAGATTAAAAGACAAGTTGAGGAATTATTAAGAAAGGGTTTTATTCAAGAGAGTCTTAGCCCTCCGCATTATTAACTCAAAGAAAGATGGAACATGGCGAATGTGTGTTAATAGTTGGGCAATAAATAAAGTTACTATAAAATATAGGTTTCCTATTCCCCGATTAGATGATATGTTAGATTTAATCTTAGGAGAAAATTTTTTTTCAAAGATTGATCTAAAAAGTGGATATCATCAAATTCGGATTAGATCAGGAGATGAGTGGAAGACGGCTTTTAAGACCCCTGATGGACTTTATGAATGGCTTGTCATGCCCTTTGGACTTTCAAATGCTCCTAGCACATTTATGAGATTAATGAATACTATTCTTAAACCATATATAGGAAAATTTATGGTGGTGTATTTTGATGATATTTTGATTTTTAGTCCAAGTGAAAATGAACATCTACAACACCTACAAAAGTCTTTGAACTACTTAGACAAGAGAAATTATACATTAATTTAAAAGTGTTTTTTTTTTGCAGGTAATCTTTTAGGCTTTATTATATACCTACTAGACTTAAACTTGATCCTTCTAAAGTGAAAGAAATCTTAGATTGACCATCACCTAAAAGTTTTAGTGAAGTTAGAAGCTTTCATGGTTTGGCCACTTTTATCGGAGATTTATCAAGAATTTTAGTACTATTGTTGCTCCGATAACTGATATACTAAAATTAGATAAATTTTGTTGGACTCTTAATGCACAAAAGGCCTTAGAGCAAATTAAAGTTCTTATCATCACGCACCAATCCTAGGCTTCATGATTTTTCTAAAGCCTTTGAAGTGACATGTGATGCTTCAAGAATTAGGATAGGTGGAATTTTAAGTCAAGAGAATCAACCTATAGCATTCTTTAGTGAAAAGTTAAATGAAGCCAAAGAATGATATTCCACTTATGGTAGAGAGTTTTATGGTGTAATTTAATCCTTAAGGCAATGGCAACACTATCTCTTACATAGAGAATTTATACTTAATTTTGATCATCATGCCTTAAAATTCATTAATACTCAACAAAAATTAAGTCATAGGCATGCAAAATGGGTTGAATTTTTACAAGACTACTCTTTTGTTCTAAAGCATAAGCACGGAATTGAGAATAAACCTACATGCTTTATCCGGTAAATAACCTAATGATTTCCCCTTTAGAATTGAGAATCCCAAGATTTGATAGAATTAAAATGATTATTTTATGTGCTCTAACTTTCACTTAATTTATCTTGAATACCTAGATAAACCAATAACTTTACAAGGGACATTCTTGATAACATATGGATATTTATATAAAGAAAACAATTATGCATTCCTCGATCTTCTCTTAGAGAATTCCTTATCAGCTACATGCGGTGTAGGCGGTCATTTTGGAAAGGATAAGACCATATGTTTGTTAGAAAATAGATTTTATTTTCCTTCATTAAAATGAGATGTTCAAAAATTAGTGGCTCAATGTTTAATTTATAAACAAGCTAAAGCTATCAAACAAAGTTCTGTACAATACACTGTCTTACCTATTCCTTATAGGCCTTGGGAAGACCTATCAATGGATTTTATTTTAGGATTACCTAGGGTAGCTTGAGGACATGATAGTATTTTTGTTATAGTGGATAGGTTCTCAAAAATGGCACATTTCTTACCTTGTTCAAAAATAAAGGATGCTTCTTATATAGACAAATTATTTTTAAGGAAATAGTGCGACTCCATCGTCTCCCTTTAACCATTATTTCTGATAGAGATGTTAAGTTTATCTCATATTTTTGGAAAATATTATGAAAATTATTAAGTACCAAATTAAAATTTTCTTCTGCCTTTCACCCACAAACTGATGGGAAAACTAAAGTAGTTAATCATACCTTAGAAAATTTGCTTAGATGCTTGGTAGGTAAAAGTTTAGGAAATTGGGATTTATATTTACCAACCTCAAAGTTTTTCCATAATAGTATTGTTTCTAGAACTACAAAAAAAATCACCATTTGAGATAGTATATGGTCAAAACCCATGATGACCAATAGATGTAGCAAATCTCATGTATTTTTTGATCCAACATTCTCATTTGATAAAGATTTTCAAAGCCTCCATGAAGATATAAGAAAGAAAATTACTATAAGTAATGAAAACTATGCTTCTAAGGCAAATCATAATTGTTCAACGAAAGAATATAAAGAAGGTGATTATGTATTAATTTGCATTCGGCCTGAGAATTATTAAACCACTAGATATAAGATATAAGAAATTACATGCATAAGCTTGTGATCTATTTAAAATTCTTAAGAAAATTGGAACTAATGCTTATCACCTTGATTTGCATACTGATATGTTCATTCATCCAATTATTATTATTGAAGATATTCTATCATATGAAGAATTAGAAAACCTCCAGTCTAACTCTTTAGCGGAGATATAACTACTTACGAAGCCCTCTTCCTTTGAAGTTGACTATATTATCAGGAAGCACCCATTAATCTACATATCATTTTCTAGTTCATTGAAAGAATAAGCCACCAGTTGAAGACACATGGTTGACCTGTACTAATTTGGAGACTTTAGCCCCACAATTAGTAGAATACTTCTTTGATTTCAACTCTATAGTGCAGAGTTCAATTGAGCCACAAGGAGTTGATGTAGAATTTCATGAGGAAAAATTAGAGCTCAAGGTCCATTTACAAGATCTCAAGCTAAAGCTTAAGAAAATTCAACAAAAGAGAAGGCTTAGCCCATTAGCTTGCTAAGGCCCATTTTATGATTTCATCTTTTTTATTTATGTAATTTTTAATTTTCTTCTAGAAAATTCATGTTTTAAATTTTGTATTTAAAAATTCAAAGCATGACATGTGGGGTGGTTGAATCCACATAAAATAATAGAATGTGAAATGGGTGGATGGCATAAAATAATGAGGCAATTTGATGCTTCACATTAATGTGTCCACCCACCTTTCCCTCCATGTTTGAATTATTTTCTTTTGAAAGATGCTTGTAATGAATATAAATAGCCCCTCTTACTAGAATGAAGGAGACCTTTTGGCAATTACAAATTATTGAGTTGTTCTTGTGGTTTGAGAGCTTGGTGGCCAAACCTTGGCAATCCTTGCGCTAGTTATCCAACATATATTTTTCCCTCACCTATAATACCCACTCTCTCTCAATCTCATCAAAAGAAAGAATGCCCACCTCCATCATTAACCTAGTGATGAGAGCCTTATATTCAACTTTGTTGTTTATGCAAGGCTCAACCAAATGATAGGAATATTGCATCATTCTTTTATTTGGAGTAATGAAAATGAATCCAATCCATGCTTTCCCTAGGATAGATGAATTTAAATTCTTTTTTGATGATACTGCATAGTTAAAATATAATTCCCAAGTGGCATTAAATTCACCTTCTAATGTCATGATCTATGTATATGGAAGATCATCATTTAAAGGGGAACCTTTAGGTAGTGGATGTGCGGATGTGCTGCTAAGAACTCAGCTATGACTCTCCCTTTTATAGAATGAAGGGGAGTAAATGTAATATCAAATTGTAATAAAATCATCGAGCAACATGGTAGATGCCATAAAACATCAGGCGGGTCATAAGATATTATAATGGATTCACTCTAGAAATTAAATTTACTTGTGAGAAAGCATGTAGTGCCTTAATTTTTGAGCAGCAAAAACTAAGGCCAAAGAATGCTTTTCAATGGGTGGATAATTCATTTTTGTCAAATAAGTCTTTGGCTTAGATAATAGAGGGAATTTTGTTTCCATTTATCATTAACTTGGGCTAATATATCCCCAAGTGATTCATCTGAAGCCTCAATGTATAAAATTAATGACTTTCCTAGAATCAGAGTAGTCATAATAGGAGGGTTTATCAAATATTATTTTTAGCTTTCAAATGTGTTTTGACATTTTTCATTCCAAATAAATTTGGCATCTTTTTTTTGTTAATGGCACAAATGGTTGACATCTCTCTAATAAGTTTGATATGAACCTCCTTAAATATGCAAGCCTTCCTTAGAATGATCTTAACTATGTAAGACTCCTATGTGGTGATATTTATATAACAACTTTTATCTTTTCTAGATCGATCTCTATCCCATGGTGAGGCACTACAATTCTTAAAAAAAATTTGAAGTCACTCCAAAGCACACTTTAGTGGTTTCATTTTTAAGTTATAGTGGTGCAAACAATCAAAAACAATCCATAAATCATATAGATGATTTTCTTTTTTTGTACTTTTGATGACTAGATCATTGATATAACATTCAGCTTGATTGTGAATTAAGTCATCGAAGATTCTAGTCATGGCCCTTTGACAAGTTGCTTTGGTATTTTTGAGACTGAATGGCATGACTGTGTGACAAAATATCCTTATAGAAGTTCTAAATGCTAAATTCTTTTCATCCTCCAGATCCATATTTATTTGGTTTTATCCAGATGATCTATCCATGAATGAAAAGATCTCATGTGTGGAGGCTATATCCACCATAAGTTGTGGTATTAGCAACGAGAACTCAACTTTAGGACAAACCTTACTCAAGTCTCTAAAGTCAATGCAAATGCATATTTGACTATTCTTTTTTTACAAGTACTATATTGGCTAACCAATCAAGGTATTGTTCTTCTCATACAAAGCTAGCTTCAATTTCTTAACTTTAGCAATTACTTGCTGCTCAATTTTTAGATGCATATGCCTAGGAGCTTATTTTACTTGGATAACAATAAGTTTAATAAGGTTTTGGCTTTATAGGTTAAAGTGGGTTAGGTTAGGTCCATTTAGCCCTCTTTAACTAATTTGAATCAAGATGAGTCACATTGAGCTCAGGTTAAGTTGGCAATTGGCTTGGAGCTTGGTTTCTAATCATTGGGTTTAGGTTTGAGTAATTGAGTAGGTATGGGATTTGGTTGGGCTTGAGGGTAGGTGAGGTTGTACCTATCCTATGGTAAGCTCTAATCCTAGGGTTGTACCCTATGGGTGTTTTAAGTTTAGGCTTGGTGTCATGGTCACTGGAAGTGTCCTAGCACTAAGGAAGTCTTAGTGTCTAGAAAAATCCTAGGTCTAAGATGAGGGTAGTCAACCTCACTCTAAAAGTGAGGTCAATAGATAAAAGTAGCACAACATCAAGTCTTTAATGATTTTTATGGCTTCAATTTTAATGACTTTCCATGACCTTCCTACATTTGGTAATGTGACCATCATGTTTAACCTTCAAATTTCTGAAGATCTTATGATTGAACCTCCTTGTGCTGCACTAAAACTTTAATCCTCATATACAATATAAATATTTTTATATATTTCCTTAAACATGTCAAAGATGAAACAAACCATCTTGTTTGTAAAAATAGAAGATATAATAGTTTTTTAAGACTAGCCAAACTAGGACAAAAGTAATGTAGTCTTGATTTTTCTTATTATTTTATGTTCAATAGTCCTTTAAAATATCTTATAAAGTTCATTAGGTGTCTTATAAATTTTATCATATCCAAACACTCCTCTTTATCATTTTTGAGAATTTTTAGGCATTAGATCAACCTACAAATCCCATCAAAAATTTCCTAAACTTGAAATAAATTAAATTTGGCTTAGCATAATCTAGGCCATATTTCTAGATATTTTGCATGTCAACCTCTCTATGCATGGCTTGAACTTGTTGAGGGTTTTAACCACATATAGACTATCTTGTAGTTATTTTCAAGCCTCAGTAGCCTCTAGTAGAATTCTACATCAATTTTGAATCAAAGAAAATCATAGATATTTAAAAAGTTGATAAAATGATTTCTCCTTTTAAAGGGATGGCAATTTGAAGCCATATCTCAAAATTCTTCTTAATTTTTTTGAATTAAAATATCTTAATTTGATGATATGTTCAATTTGCTATATGTTATCATGATTCAATTACAATATGTGAAATAAGAGATGATTAAATCAAAATATAAATTAGTAAAAAATATGAAGATTTTTAAAAATTTATTAAATAATTTGAAGAAATAAATGTTATGTAAGAGTCTTTAAAATTAGATTAAAATTAATATAAATTTTAAACACAAGCAATAAACCATAAAATCAATATAAAATTTATATACTTGTCAACATGTGTGCTTATGTAACTTGTCTAAATTTTACTAATGGTCTTCAAACTTATTTTTAATGACTTCATAATAACTTTAGAAGGTCATCATGTTACAATTAAAATTCTAATAATAGTAAATACTTGCCAATAATATTAGGTAAATTGATTTATAGGGAATAGATGGTTTATTTTTCTATTGATACCTCATAATAATTTTCTTACACTTAATGCACTTCACCCCCTCTTTAAAAAAAAAAAAAAAAAATAAAAGAGTTGATATTTTCTATTATATTACATGCTACATTAACTATGTGGGGGTGTTCTTTCATGTTGAAGAGAAATAATGTAGAACAAAGAAGTAGCTAAACCTAAAAAAGGAGGCAAAAGAAACTAACATAAGATTTCACCTAATTTTAATATTTAAATATCAATAATTACATCTTTGTTAGCATATGTGTAAGGATAATATGATTATAAATTTAATCTTTTAAGCTTTTAAAAACTTTAGATTTATATTTTAAATTTTAAAATTCAAATTTTTTAACTTTAGATTTTTAGTTTTTATATTTAGAAACATGATTGTCATTTTATTAGAATACTAATTCTTAAATTTATAATTAATCAAACATAAGTAATTTTCATGTTATTGTGCCTAGCTTCCACACATTTTTATGGGTAATTTTGAATTGGACAATCTCCTCCTCTAAATCATGAACTTAGCTAACTCATAATTTAACTATTTCCCTTTGTTTAAAATAAATTTTAAAATATTATTGAAAGCTCAGTAAATATTTTTACAAAATTGATAAAAAAATTAATGGTTTCAATGAAAATTTATGGTGTTTACTCTTTAAGTGTAGCTACGTAGAGGATAATTTACTTTAGTTGACCTTTATGGTGACCTTTTTTTCCCTTGCATTAGAATTCTTCTAATACATGTACTCTAAAATGATATGACAAAAGCCTTTCCACCTAATAAAAGAAATGGTATGTCTATGCTTTTATAATCAACTAAACTAGGGCAAGATTAAACTAGTCATGATTTTCTTTGCTATTGTCCACTTATAATCATAAAAATAATCCATAGCATATTTAGACAATTCTTTACATCAAATTCAAGAGTTTTATCTCTTAGACCCCATCACAAATTTTTTAAGCTTAAAAAATTTAATCTTAATTTAGTGAGCCTTATTTGACCATCAATTTGTTTCTACCTATATACCCAAAAGGCTGAACTTCTTTAATATTTTTACCTTATAAATGGATATCTTATATTTAATTTGTAAGTATTGATTCATTCCAATTCACCATGGCCACATCAGCTAATTTATCTATTGAAGTAATTTGATATGGCAAGATACCCTAACCACTTTATTGCCAACTCTACCAACCTTCACCCAAAAGTTTTTAAATAACCTATTATTCTATCAACCCATTGGCTACATTGATGGATGATAGATTGACACTAATTTGCTACAAACTAACAAATTATCTTCATTATCCAAGTATAATAATTAGTTTGCTTGATTAGCAAAAGCATAAAATGTTGACTCCTTCACTTGATATAAGTTAAGCATAATAGACCATACATTTGGCCTATCTCCCAAATTAGATAACTCCTAAAAGAATGTTAACACTACCCATGTGGTGTTTCAAAATAAAAATCCATACTTATTTATGGATTATTATTGACCTCATTTTTTGACTTAGCCCATAAATAGCCTTCATTAGTGTCCCATTAATTACCATGGTCAATGGTTCTACCCAAACCCTAATTAATATATTGATCACCTTCTAATATTTTAGCTTACATAAGCACTTGTCAAATATAACTCTTAGAAAGGTCTTTTTAATGAAGATGGCGCATGGCTCCCTCATTTGAAGATGAACATAATAATATAAATGTCTTCCTATTTACAAAGACAAGTTTAGGTTCTATTATAGGAGGAGGAACCAACATATATAAAAATGATTTTCTCTAGAAGTTAAAGTTTGATTATCACACTAAGATGATGAACCAAAATATAAAAAATGACTTCTTTCTTAGAAGGATTGGTTTAACCTTTTCCATCCTTCTTTGAATGATGAATTAACATTTATAACCTTATAAGCTTTCCTCTCAAAATAGAATAAGCTAACATAAGTTAAAATAACTTTCTCCATAAAAGGATAAATATTGCTCCCCTCAAGTAGGTTGATCCGATAAACACAAAAATAACTTCCTTCTAAAAGGTAATTATGGTTCCATCCCGAATATGATGAACTTAATAATAGCTTTAGGAGAAGACTCATGGTTTAAAATGATCCAACTATAAGTAAAGAATAAGTTGTCAAGTCCATTTATAAGCCTTTTAATGAAGAGCCTCATAGAGTAATAATTATATATGATTAGCTCAACCCAACAGTCTATGAACTAGAAATATCCATAAGTTATTTTTGTTTTCAATTGTATCACTATTCCATGAGTATGATGTATTAAACTTCAAACTTTACTAAAAAAGAAATCATTGATAAGTAAAGGTCTTTAATATGTATTGTAGGGTCTTAGGTATAGGAATAATCCATGTTAGCAAAATTAAGAATAAAGAGATCTTTAGGACTCCTTTCATGGGACAAAGGTAGAGAGGAAATGTTTATATTCAAAAATAAATCATTAATACACATTATAGTCAAAAATTCTTTTTGCTTATTATTTGTGAAGCAAAAAAATGTATTAACATATAATTGTTGAGACAATATTAACAAAATTAATTAAAAGTAGTGTAACTTATGCTAAAAACACCTCCACTTATAAATGTCAAATGAAACCACCTATGGATCATATAAAACTACTTCTTGAAGATTTTATTGAAAGATGAAAAAAACTAATCTTTAATATAAGTGAGAAAAACTTGGTAGTAACGATATCATCAATGGCATTTTTATAACCTTAAGAACTATTAATCTAGTCTTCATCTCAACTTGAGAGATATAATATGAGAGAAATATGTATCTTTCTCTCTTTAGTTTTTATTATATATTTTAATATTAAACTAACATAATAATAGAGACGTTTATCTTATCATGGGATTATTTTATTGCATCTCATTTGATCACACACAGACACACAAATATATATATATATATATATATATATATATATATATATATATATATATATATATATATATATACACATATATATATATATATGCATTTGTGTTTTACTTTTATGATTTTATATTTTAGAAGTCTAAATCTAGTTGATATTATAGATGTTTACCTTAATAGGAGGTTATAAATTAGGGTTTTGGGAATTTAGAACAATCCAATGATTAAACATAAATATTTTGATAGGAAAGAAATGTTAAGAGGTAATCAAATCATATAATAAAGAAAAAATTGTTGTTGATAAGTATTTAAAACATATTAACATTATTCTAATTAAGGTGATAAATTGAATGAGTCTTAATAAACTAAACATATCATTAAAAAACCTAACAAATAATTTAATTATACTTATATTTTATGTTTTAGTAACTTAGACACAATTTATATACTAAAGCTAAAAGTTCTATAGATTTAAAATTTGTAAAGATAAAAATGCATCATACATGAGTACTTTTTTCTTTATCGATGAAATAATTGGATGATAAATCAAAAGAAAGAGGTGGTTAAATCAAAAGATAGAGAATGGATCATTGTATCCTTAGGCTGTGCTTAGTAAAGAGCCTCTTATAGTGAAGCATGTAAGAAAGATGCATGTATATAATTAGCAGAATATATGAACTACATACTTAATTTAGACGATAATTTATAAGCTCAAATAGATTATTTACTTTTTTTTTATGATTTAATAGAGCTAGGTGAGTTAAATAAGTTAATGTTTATATGTTGTGCACCATTGTTAGAGACACCATCTTTTGATGATGAACATATTTAAATTAATATATATATTGTTTATTATATTTAAAAGGATTTTAATTGATATTTCATAGCACCTCTATTAACATAAGAAATATCAATATGACCTAGCCTTATATTCTTCTCAAAAATAAAAAACTTTAACCAACCTATCTCTTGGGCCATAGATAACATTTTAGAGGGTCTCATGTAGGAGGGTCTCTTACAAATCTTTCTTATGATTTAGGTTAGAATCTTGCCAAGCCTAAGATAAATATATCTTAATGCATAGGTCAAACATTCCTTAATGCATAAAAGCATGGATTTGAGGAATCAATCCCTCTTTTTATTTTAATTTATTTAAATGAACTTGAGATTTTGAGGGTTGCCTTGACGATTCTCAAAATCTCTCCAAAATTTAACCCATGGTTTAGTTAAAGGCACCCAACCTACTATAATCTAATTTTGGTCCTTAATCAAGTGATCACCACAGTTGCCAAAATTTCCAATCACCCTAGATATTTAGCTTTAAGATTTTTATAGCATGGTTATGAATCAAATAATCATTATAACCCATGGACAAATATGAGACTGACTGAAGACCAAAAAAAGTCAAACTTAACCCATTCTAGGTCAAACATAGGCTTAAATTGAACTCAAATACCATGGTCTTTTCATTGATCATTTCATATTAGTTAATAACCATGTCCATATAAAAAATATTTTTATGTGGACATTAGACCCATTAATCAACAAATTATAGCAAGGTCAACCAAATTTAACTCAAATTTATTTAATTACACTAATTTGAGTAAATTAGCCATAATAATTAAATTAATTTGATCAATTAGACATGTGCACTTGAAATCTACAAAACATAATCCAAGCATCATTTAGTCTAATTTTCCTCTGGTCCAAGCCCAATTGGCCAAGAGAAATATTTACAACCATCATGGCCAACCTTCCTTATTGGTAGTTGATTAAACCAAATTAATTATGATATCCAACATACTTTTTAAGAGTGATTACAATCAAGGATGTAATTAATAAAAAAATTATTTCAACCCACATTAATTTGACATATCAAAGTTTTTTCAATTTTATAGCATTTTGGGTCCAAATTATAATATCTATACTTATGTTGAAATTAAGACCATCAAATGAGCAAATCAACTCAATCCCTTGAGATGTATTTTAGGATGGACCTTAAGGACAATTATATAGTTCAATCCAAATGAATTTGACAACTCTAAATGGGTTAATTTAACCCATTATCCTAATAGGTGTTATATAGATAATCATAGAAAATAAAGTCCTTATGACATGAGTATTGATAGTAATGAATAGTCCTAACCACCAATCCTATGCATGGTAGATATGAAGGAGCCTCCTTATGGGAGGCAAAGCAGAAGTTCATAGTCCTTGAGCTCAAAATGCTCTCCCAGTTACTTCGCAAAATCCTTAGCTCATTGAGTTAGCTTAATCCAGAGCTTACATTAATGATGGTTGAAGCTTTGTTGAACCATTTATTCATTATGTTGCAATCTAACTATTTTAGAAGCTCGCTAACACTTCAGCTCATGAAGCTTTCTAAATTGACTTCTTGTCAATCGTTGAATTCTTGAGATAATACTTCCAAATCTCTCCACTTTTCTTATAGCCTTAGTCCTTTGGATGGTACATGCTATAGTATGGCTTGGTTAACCATGTGTTTAATTTCTTACATCTTCTTGGAACTTCTTAGTGAAAGTTTCACTTGGGAAGGCCTCAATTAAGTCAAACCTTAATGGGTTAGGCTCAAATTAATAGTGGAAATCATTGAGAGGTAGAAGATGATCTACCATTAGATTCATTTTGAATATAATCCAATAGTCTAGATCGAGTCAAACTAATCCAATAGACTAGATAATCCATTGATATAATATACTTAGAGTTTTTATCATAGATAGAATTAAATATGAGGGACATATAAAATATCAAAACTTTAATAATTATATAATTTATAATTTAAAACTAATTTTTTTATTTTAATTAAATAAATCATTAAATGAGTTTAAGATATTCGTTCATTTTTTTGGAGAAATCTTGATCAAAATCAAGAGTCAATCATAAAACTTTTAAACTCATAGTCTTAAGACTATACTAACTCTCTTCTATGAACTTTATCATTCATTCTAGATCAAGTTAAACTTGTGTTTAACCAATACCACCTTTGGATAAATTATTACATGACTAAGTCATACCAGTTTTATTAAGTCATTCCATAGTTCAATTACTGATTAAAATTGAACACCATAATCTCCAAACATACATTTGTAAAAGGTTTTAGCTTATTCTTTATTAAATAGATAGTTTCTAATTATCATTACCCTACACTAGATGCTTGAGATATTCTCTTATTTCTCCAAAATGAATTTAATCTTAAGTTTTCATACCCCATTTAAACACCTGAATTTTATACCTGATAGTTGATCATTCTAATTATTTTTATTACATTGGTGCAAATAGAAGTTTATAAAATTGGTAGCACTTTAGATTAGATTCATCATATTAGAACTAATAACTATCTCGATTATGATTGATTGATTAAATTTATTAAGTGATGATTCATCTAATAATAAAGATTTAATTATATCCCATATTATATATATGAATTACCAAGTTTAATATATAAATCTTATCACATGGATTCACTATAAAGTAAGCTTTAGAATTGAAATACATACATGACATAGCTTGGTAAGTCATCATGTCATATGAGTTGACTATAGTAGACATTAATGCTTACACAAACTTAAGTGCTATGATAATTTACAACCCTATAGCCTTTCTTGAACCTAAATCCCTTCTTATAATAGAAAAGTTGAAATAAACTCTTACTTTAGCGGTTTCCTTTCCATCACTTTTGTAGATGAAGACCTATTATTAAAGACTACTGGCCATAGTAGACCAATGTATGTGACTATGATTACTTTGTTTTACTAGAATATTCTGAATAAAATATTAAAATAACCTTAATTCTCAAATAATGTAATCATAGTGTATAATTTAGAGCTATTATAATTAAACAATAAAGATATATTCAAATAGATTGATGATAAATGGGTTCAATTGAAAGGGATAGAAGACTTTTGGCTCTATCACTCTTCCATTACAATTTGATGATTTTAAGACTGACACAAAATTTCAAGTGATAGATGTGATCCTTCTAGGTATTACTAGAAAGACCTTAGTTTCATGAATATGAGATGGTGGTATCAACCTTACACCAATGTATCAAGTATACTCATATGGATAAGAAGTTTTTATTAAAAGTGACTTGCAACCATTTTTTAAAAACAAAATTAGTGTTTACAATGATGCTAAAAACTTTTTATATAAAGAAAAATCAATCCAATTAATTGTATCTCCTATAAACTTATATTATAAGTAGGTTCCACTAGTTTCTATCATTTAATCATGAAAATTGAAAGGAAAATATTTTTAGGGACAAAATAAATAGTTAACTTTCTATAAGCTGGGAGGAAAAAATTACGTTCCACCACCATACTATTTAAAAAATTGCACTACATGATAGTTTCAGTAGTTAATATGAAGAGGTTTGTTAGATCATATGTTATTTTAAGATAAATTCTTGATTTTGGATAATAATAGGTCCTTTGACCTTGATCAGATCAAACTCTAGGCACCACATCTTAGTATGCAACACTTTTCAAGTCAAATGCTGAAAATCATTTTAATCAGAAGGTACTTCTATTGAGATCTTTCATTGAATAACATGTTATGAGTATCCTTTTTAAAATAATCTATATGCATCCCATTGAAGGATAGAAAATACCCCAACATTATTTTACTATACTAGTAGGACATATCAAAATGACATGTGAATCTAATTTTTTTAATAAAATAGATGGAATTCCCATTTCTTATTATTCATATCCTTTGGCTTTAAATATTAAATAAGAAAATCATTTCTCAAATGTAGCACAAAATTCATGCCAAATATGTTGTGAACTATGGTGAATGTTCATTAATAAAGGAAAAAAAAGTTTGGGATTTCATGAGAAAAATTTACTATATTTTAATTATGGTATGTTCACTTGAAATTTTTTACAAATTGATGGTAATATATAATAGATAAATAATGAAATTTCACCACTCAAATCAAGGGAAGGTATTTCATCACTCATTGGAAAAGTATCAAAAATTAATCTAGCTATTAAGTTATTTAGCATCATAAATCATTCAAGTTTTAGATGATTGTCAAAATTATTTTGCTTGAAATTATTCTAAAAATTTTGCTTATCTCTTGAGATAGTGCTGCATAAATTATATATCAACACTAATGTTTCTCAGTAAAATAAGTGCTCTAAAGAATTTGACCTCACATCAAGAAATTTGTTATCTATTAGATGAAAGAACTAAATGGAGTTGACATTACTTGAGAAAAGCAATACCTTATGGATAGCTAGTATCATCTCCATTCATTAAAAAAAATGGATGAATCCAAGTTTGTGTCTATTAAAGAGGTTAAAACAAATCTTCTTTTAAGAATGAATTTCTTTTACAATCTTGAGATAATGCTTAAAATAACCATTGCAAATTTTATTTTATCCTTCATGGATGGCTTGTATGGATATAACCATATCAAAATAACTTGAATTGATGAGTGTGTTACAACTTTTAGAAAACACTAATAGACATTCACTTTTAATAAAGTTATGGCTTTCAAATTAAAAATGTTGATGATAGTTATGAACATATAATGACCCAATTTTTGATAAATTATTACACCATGAAGTAGGATGTTTTATCTGATATCATGTCAAAAGAAAGGTTATTTTAGATCATTTAACTAACCATAAAATAGTTCTCCAAATTGTTTGTAAGAGTGAATTAAAGATGATCCCATTAAAGTTTTTCTTTAGGGTCATATCAAAAAAATTCTTAGGATTCATTATGAGACTTCATGACATTGAAATATATCTTACCAAAATAAAAGAAATTTTAGAAAAGAATCCTCAAGAGAATCGCTCAATTGAGATCTCTTTAATAAAAGTTTATTTTTTAAAAGAGATTTATTTTTAACTTATCCAACATATGTCAACCATTTCCTAAGAAAAATGTACGATTTGAATGGGATAAATAATATAAATAACCTTTCAATAACATTAATAAATAATTATTAAATACTTATGGCATTGCCATCTCCAATGCTAGGAAAGCCATTTATATTATTCATACTGGCACTTGATGAATCGATAAGTGTAGTATTTTCCCAAATAATGAATAGGGTAAATAAAAAGCTATGTATTATCTTGCTCATTATTTTGTCTCTATCAAAATAAAATATTCATCTATAGAAAGCCTTGTATTAATTTTTGTAGTTTATAAGCTAAACCATTATATGTTGTATCATAAATTTACTTTGATCTCCCAAGCAATGTATCTTTACAATACATGATGATTAGATCTTGTTTATCTAGAAGGTTGGCTCTATGGTCAATGAATTTGTTGCAATTTGATATTATATGTCCCTTAAGTTAGGACAAGCATTAGTAGAATTTCAAATAGATCATTCTATTTTTGTTGATTCCCCATTGTATGATGATTTGCCAGATGAGCAAATATTGTCCTTAGAAAAAAAAGAATTATATTTTAATAAGACTTGATCCATCAAGATAGATTCTAATAAAATTGGTTGAAGTGAAATTAAGCAATGGGTTAATTTCTTTCCCCTTGAACAAGAAGGAATTATGACAAATGCTATGCTTTGACTGACCCTCAAATAAATAATGAAGTAGAATATGAGGTATTAATTTCCAATCTTGAGTTGAATATCTTATTAGGCACTAAAAAAATTAAAATTTGTTATGATTTCTAACCTATCATTATTAAGGTAGCTAGCATATATATAAGGTTTCAAAGCCTAATTCATATTTTTATTACCAAATAATCATGTTACTACCTTAAATAGTATATAATGTACCCCTAATTAGAGTTACTCATTCTCAAACTAGTCAGACATAACCTTTGGCATGACTAGCCAAAGAATTATCTAATTTTGATGAAAAATCTATTCATATAATGATTCAAAATTAGAAGATTTATCTCCTACTTATTTATAAGAAAACCATTGCAAAAGTCTAACCTAGTTTTGAGCTCTTCTACTTCCATACAAATGATTGGAGACAGACATTTTCCTTTAAAACTAAAAGAATTTTTCACAAGACCATTCATTACCTTCTCAGATTCAAAGTCATAATTGTCTTTCAGGCTCCTAAATGAAATTTTATGTCAAATATCATTTGGCCAAATGTGGCATCGATGTTTAAATAAATGTGAAGCTTAAAGGTTCATTAATTTGGTATGAAGAGGGGCCACTTAGGCTAATCCAATCGATGAATGGTGCTCTCTAAGTTTCCTGCATAGTATAAAAGGCTTTGATATGGTTTTTATTTAAAGTGGTGATGAAGATATCCAAGAGTTTAGGGTCAACCAACATAAGAAAAAAAAACTCAATTGTAGACTCTCTTCTTCCATCAATTGGAAATCACTCTCTCGAAGCCTAATTCACATGGAAAAAACAAAAAAATTAAATATTGAAAATTTTATTTTTGATCTAAATTTTTTTTTTTTTGGAGTATTCATATTGTCTAAGTAATTTTTAAGATTTTCTACCAAGATTGGTCACTAAAAAATAGCCTAACCTTTTCATTGATTTCATACTTAGAATGGATAATGCATAGAAAAACACTAGAATTAATTAAAAAAATAATTGAAAATTAAAGGTTAGAGATTTTCACACAATAGATTTAAATCCAAAAATAATTAAAAATTAAAGATAAGAGATTTCCACACAATTTCATGGAGTTTAAGTGCACTAATCAAATACCACAATAGAACTAGATAAATTTTACCATACCATTTCAAACATCTAGAAAATGGTCATTTTATGGAGGAAAATTATAGAAAATAATTTTATATTATAGAGAAAAAATTTAAATTTAATCCATAATAAAGATTTTATAAAAAAAAATACCAAGAGATAAAATTAGGACTACTCATCAAAGTAGCTTAAATAAAAAGGATCACTATGCCCTTCCATTAAGTTGGCTGGCCACCAAGCCTTCACTAATTGAGAACCAGTCCTCCATTTTCATCCGAACAACAACAAATTCATTCCATTAGAAATAATAGTTTATACATGTGACATTTATCCAAACCATAAAAAGGAGGCAAAGGAAGGTGTGAGGGGGGCAGACCACTACTCTTCCTTAATTACTACTTCTCATGCATGCTAGCTACTTAATTTAAATTTAATTAATTATAATTATATTTAGCACTTAAGTCCTTTCCATCTTCAATGTTACACCATACATAATAATTAACATGGATCTAATCTTGAATACTAACATGACATACATTTTTTTTTGTTAAAAGTGAGAGAATTTTGTTGATTACTATGTAGTACAATGAATTCAAAAAAAATTTAAAAAAGATACAAGTATTTGCTTCTTAGGCATAAAATGTTTAGGTTGTTACCTCTAATGAGTGGGCATAATATTTGTTTTAGTAATGATAAGTTATTGAAGTCTTCATTGTGTGCATTACAGTTGGCCAAATAATTAGCATGTTGGTTTCCTTCTTTATGCTTGTGATTAATCTTAATGGTGGATCCTTCTAAGGGTTGTTTGATGATCTTGTAGTTTTTTATCAAGTGCCAAGATATTACATATTTATTTATTCTTTATTTAATTATATAAAGTTACTAAGCTTATTTTAATCCATATGTGGGATGTGGTAAGCCATCTTGTAAGTTTTATAGTTGTGAGAAAAGTAAAACATTTTCCATGTAATGTTGTGTTAGATAAGCAATGCATGAAAGAATAAAGTATGCATAAGACATTATGCTTTCTAAAGACACCACTCATGCTAGAATATTTATAGTTTTGATTGTAGTGGCCATCTATATTTATCTTGATGCAAGGGCTATTTGGTGTTTTTTTTTCCATAAGATTAGATCCCAAATAACTATTTTTAGGGAGGGGCATAGGCCATGATCTTTAGAAAAATATAATTATCATAAAAGCACTTATTTTTTAGGTATTTGTTCCAAAATGGTTTGCATATATAACATTAAATCATGTTGATGATCTCTTTTATTGATGTCTTTTGTTGTCATGTTTATGGTGTTCCTTACCATCCAAATAAACCAAAGTGGCAATCAAAGGGGTTATAGATTTGATATGAATGTTCAACATTTGACTGTTGCTAAGATTCTATGATAATTGAAAGTTTGAAATTGAATGGTTTGATAATATATTGTTTGTCATGTTGAAAAGACCCCTTTCATTTGTTCTAGATTTTATTATTGCTATTGCAAATAAGGAATATGTACTAGATGCCTTTTTCTTTGAGTAAGAAGAGATAGCAAATGAAAGTCACTCTTAAAGTTATAAGTAAGTTGTGGAAGAGTCTCCATTTAAAGGACATAGAGGGTTTTAAAATGTTATTCCATATGACTTTTTCATGGACTTTGTTGGCCCATTATGTTTATCCGATTATAGATAATTTTGTTGTAGAGAGGACTTTTTCTTACCTTTTACATCAAGATTGTCTAAGAGTTCATGTTGATGGGTATCAATATGGTCTGTTTGTAGTGAACTTTAGGAATCAATGTTGATAATTAATGATTTTCCACTCAAAATTGGCCCAACAATAAAAAAAAAGTTAGGTCCTCAGAAAATATATTCATTGCAAAATCAGCTAATGAGCTTTCACCATACTTATGATCATGCAAGAAGCTTATTTTTCAAGCCCCAATATATGAAAAAAATAAAGCCCTTTACTTTTTTGTGTTGAATGATAAGCTTTCAAATGATGACATCAATAGAATGGATATTGACCTTGGTTGGATGATGCCTCATATAATTTTTTTGGTGTAAAAGTTGGCCCAAAGTGATTTATTCACTCTAATTCTATACTATAACTTTATGATGTTACATTTGATATTATCTACAAATGTTTTGAATCACAACTCACCTTTGTTAACCAATTTGGAAATCAAATTCTATCTCATCTAATAAATAACATTTGTTTTAGCACTCCATATGAATTTATTGAATATTCATTTTTATATTTTACTACACTATTGTTGGCATTTTTTGAACTTGAGTAACATATAGTGGAATGGAGTAGAGTAAGCTCTTAATCAGTGTGATTTGATCACCAAATGATAGGTAAGTGTTCTCCCAAGAGGAAATCTTTCTTTGGATTTTGAAATGAGATCATCATAGAGATTTGTAGTGATTTAACCTTTGCTGTTGTTCACTCTAGATATATGAAAGTAATGTCAACCTTATGGATATTTGTCTAGTTCTTAATCTAATTAGAGCTCTTCCTTGTGATGGTATTGGCTGAGATAAGTTGGCATTTGTTATTCTTAAGATTCATACCTAATAATGTTTTAAGCTCCTTAATAGTCTTCATAATTTTCTCAATTGATTTTTTACTACCATTATAGAAAAATAAGATGTCATCAGCAAATGCTAGTTGAAATATGGTGCCTTGTCCTTTGGTTGAGTTGAAGATTTTATGGTTATTTGTGATTGTTTGATTTATAAGTTTGGAAAGTAGTCCAAAGGTAAGATAAAAAATTTAGAAGATAAAGGATACCCTTGCTTGACCCCTCTACTGGCTTTATGAAACCCATGGGGAGTGACATTTATGAGGACTATGTAATGATTTTCTTCAAGCAATCTTTTAATAATCATGCAAAATGAAAGTAGAAGCTCCTACTCATTAGCATAGCAAAAATAAATTTCTAGTTGATTGTGTTGAAAGCCTTCTTGATATCAAGCTTAATGATCAAGTTACCCCCTTAGATTTTTTGTATATCCTTAATTTACTCAGCTAAAATAACATTTTCTAAGATATTCCTACCTTTAACAAAGGCGCTTGGTTACCATAGATGATGGAATGAAGCAAATGCTAAACTTGAGTAGCTTAAACTTCACTATTCATTTTGTTGATCACACATATAAGGCTTATTGGTTTGAATTTATCCCAAGCATGATTATCATTTTCTTCAAAAATTAGAACTATAAAACATGTAGAGAAATACTTGTAAATCTTGTCACCAATAAAAATGCTTTTAATTACCATAATGTCATGTACTTTGATAATATGCTAATTATGTTGATAAAATTAGTGTTAAGAACCCATCAAGGAAAATAGTTTTGTACCTATCCATAAAATCAAGAGCCTCTTTAATTAATACTTCATGATCAATTAATTGATTTTTTTCTATCCTCATAAAATAATAGTCAATTCAGTCCTCTATTGATAACCTGTTGAGAATCAAATTTAAATAATTGTTGAAACTGACCAAAGAAGCTTTTAATGATGTCCTCATGACTTAAGAGCCATCCTCTTATGTGGTCTTTAATCTTTATAAAGGTTTTCCCTTGTCTCTTTTTTCTAGTATATGCATGGAAATATCTTGAATTCCCTATACTAAGGAAGATGTTAATAATTAGTTGTTTTCTCCACAAGGCTTCCAAAAAATATAGCTTTGTTAATTGTATTATTTTATTATGAGCTTGTACTCAATGTCATTAGAGTAAATTTTTAATAATATCACCTCGAAGTAACAAATTTTATCTTTAGTTTTATTAATAAAGTTGTTGGTTTTATCAAATACCTCTCATTTTATTTTGTAAAGGTAGTAACTAGGTTTTTATGAAGTCTCCAAAGTGACTAAGAATTTGAAGAAATAACACATTTGAGAAATTTTTGGTTAACAGGTCCATATATTAAAAAAATTAAAAAGCAAATGTTTTTATTTAGTAGTTATGCTGACAATGACAAGTAAAGGAGAGTGATTTGAACTAGTTCTTGATAGAAGTTGAACACTTTCATGCTAAAAAGCATCATTCCTATTAAGATTCATAAGGACTCTATCTTGTTATTTCAAAGCTTTTCCTTAAACCAAGTAAATAAAATACTTATATAACTATAATCCATAAGACCAACTTGAATTATGGAATTTACTAATTTAGTAATGATAGACATATTAAGCCTTCTACCACCTTTCTTCTAAATTGGGTTTGCTATCATATTGAAATCTCCACCAACAACTATGGTATAAAAATATTAGAACCAATGGAAATGATTTTCTGCCATAGCTCTCTTCTCAACTCACATGTGTAGGCTACATAAACAATGGTAGCCTAGGTACTAAAATTTCAATTGCTAATATAGATGTCTAGAAATTAAGGGTTATCGATCAACATATCAATCAATAAGCTTCCTTTCCAATCCTGATTTTGATGCTATAGTTGACCAAGTGATTAAATTTACTAAATCTTCTTGTTAAGATTGTTGCTAGTTTTAGCACCTTGATCTAAACTTATAAAAGCTTGTCCATTCTATTTATTTGAAGTGTTAGGGTCCTCATGAGTTGCCTTGTGGATGATTTCTTGGGTTTTGAGTTCTCTATCAGTGCATTTACTTTTAATATCAGGGAGGGATATGTAACAAATTTTATGTTGGAGGCCAAACAATCTACATTTAGAGCAATAGTAAGGATTTTGTTTAATTTCAAGCTTTTTGTTAATATCCATTGGTGTGAGACCTAGCATAGAGTTTTTTAGCATAGGTGGTTGTATTGTCCATTTTAACAAGTACTCTAGTAGTTAAAGGTCTAATACAATTGAAAGTTGGTATATCAAGGTTGAGGAGTCCAAAGATAGCAGCTATTGAGTAAAGAATTTGCTTATTGAAAAGATGAAGCTTTAGGTTAGGGAATATAATCTAAATTAGGATAATAGGAGGCTCAATGTTGTAACTAAAGACATTAGTTGATTTTCATAACTTAAAAGTCTCATTTTGAATGTAGTTAAGCTTGTTTTGGGAATATTCTTGTGTAATCCTCTTTTTCGATAAGCTGATTGTAATGTGTCTCCCATCCAATAAACAAAAACTCTATTCACTTATAAGTTTTAAGTATCATCTTATTTCCTTATAAGTTTTAGGGTAAATTTGAGTGATTTTGAGAGTAATGTAGTTTTAGTATCAAAAAGGAAAAGGGATGGCTTCCCATTTTTACTACTAGCTTTCTTAATGAAGTCTTTATCAGTGCCTTCTTCAAATTTATCATGGTAAGATTTAGGAAAGATATGTTTATTAACTAGTTCATCATTGGACTTATTTTCTATATGAGAGCACACCAATATAGCCACATAAGAAAAATTATCCATTTTTGAATAGCCTAGGAGGGAGAAGAAGCTAGGAGGAGGCACATATGTAGGAGGCAATGGGATAATGCACTAAAAGTTGGTGGAAGGGTAACCCTAGAGTAAGGGAAGAGGAATAGAAACCTCAGTTGTAGCTCTCCATTCAACATGACAAGTTAACACTTTAATGTTCAATCTTTAATTTTCTCCCAAGCTACTCTTGCTCCTTATAATGGTTCCATCTATTTTTTCCTTTAATATTCTTACTTCAACCACTTTATAGGGCCTTGAGGTGCTTGTGCTCCATTTTTGCACTATTTTCCTAAGCTCTAAAGAACATTTCTTTAATGAGTTAAAGACTAAGTAGTCAGTTGTAAGATCAGGTGTTAGTTTCTCAAAATTCACTCTTGTCAACTATAATTATTTTAATAATCTTAAATGATCCACTAGCCCTAGCTTATAGTTTTCTAAATTAATTTGATGGATACCTCTTAAGGTAAGTTCTAATTAACATATGGGCCCTAAGTCAAAATTCTTAATAGTTTTATTTATTTATATTCAAATTTGCATATATTGCATTAGTGACTTCTAGTTATTATTTGACACTTTCATGAAGGCTATAGAAATTAAATTCAAATGTAAATGTAGACATACAAAATTCATGTGAATTGATGTTAGCAGGATCTATAAGTTTCTTAAAATTGTAACTATATATTATCTTAAATAGTGTCGTATTCATGGCCCTAGACAACACTATTATATGCAAACTTACTTATAGGTAATGAAGATCCCTAATTTTTTAACATTCTATTCACCAAACTCCTTAAAATGTTTCCTTAAGTCTTATCCACCTTTGTTTGACCATCAATTTGGAGGTGAAAGGCTTAAGACATCTTGTGTTGTGCCCATATGCGTCCATATTTTTTCAAAAATATGATATGAATTCTACATCCCAGTTAAAAGATTATTATTGAAGGGGATCAATGCAATTTAACAATCTCTTGAATAACCTTTCTTTATGAGATGAATCATTAAATTTTGAATAAGATAGAAGGTGAGTCATCTTGAAGAAACAATCTACCATAATAAATATATTACCATATCATTTAGGTGTTCTAGGAAGCTAAGTATAAAATTCATAGAAACAACCTCCCAAGATCTAAATGGAACATGCAAAGCATAATATTTTTGAACTTTCTACTTAGTACTTTCGGCATTCCTATAGGTATTATACTTGGTTACCACTCTTTAAACATCTCTCTTCAAAGATAGAAAATAAAATCTATGCTTTAATAGATGAATTACTTTTATCTTTCCAAAATATCCTGCTACACCTGTTGAATGTAGCTCAATGATAAAGAATGTCATCAATAAAGTCTTGGGGATGAACAATTTCTTCCTCTTATAAAGATATCCATAAATCATTATATAATCACTACTTAAAAAAAAATGATAAATTCTTGGCATGCTCTAAATATTATAAATAAAAATTTGGGCATATTGGATAATCATTTTTTAGTCTCTCAAATCTTAAAATGCGAAATTCTAAAGAAGTCATTACAAAGTGACTCAAGAAAGTTCATTTCTAGGCATTTTTTACCCTAGGTTTATGTAAGAACAAATGTAAAATCTTGAAAGTATTATACCCATTTTGCAAGTCTATCATTTAACTTTCTTTTAGGATTGATAATTTTAGAGCATGGTGATCAATGCTTAAGAATGAACTATCAATATAGTAGGTAATGCCTCTAGTGTTTCAATGTTTGAACAATGATATAAAATTCCTTATCATATATAGAGTACCTTTATTTTACATCATTTAGTTTTCCACTTTATAAGGTTATAAGATGATTGTCTTAGCTAAGTACACCTTTTATACCAACATCAGGTGCCTCATAAGTGACCTCAAAGGCCTTATTATAGTATGAAAGTTTAAGTGTTAGAGATGAGGTCATGTGAACTAATAAGTAGACATAGTTCAAGCAAATTTAACCTTCTTCAAAATTTCTTTTATTAGAGGTACAATCATACTAAAATTCTTAATGAACTAATAAGGTAAATAAGACCTAAAGGTTGTGAACATCAATAACATTTATATGAGTTGGCCAATCAAGTGTAGATTTCATTTTTGTACTACCTTATAGTCATTTGCAATCACTAGAAATTCATGGATGGTAACCTTTAGCTGATGAAAATGGCACAACTATCATCCTCCTCCTCCATTCCCATAGCCACTAGGGTTACTATTCCATTGACTTCATGTGCTTAGGAACCATCTGTCCTGTTATGCCAGAAAACTTTCCTATCCTGCTACCCTCAATGGAAGGTTCTAGTCATGACATTCCAGCATTTTTTGCAACCCTACCCCCCCCCCCCCCTTTCTTTCTTCCATTGTTACTCCTCCCTTGGCTCCAACCCAAATATTCCTTTCATTAAACACCATTCCAAGAGACAAGGGAAGCCTGTTATCTTGAATGATGAAGGACTTGGATTCTTTGATAAGCCTTTCAAATACACTCTTATTGGCAAATGCATAACAAATATCACTATCTAAAGTTAGGGCCTTCTTTGCAAACTAAAACTCCTTGGAACTTGGAATGTCTCTCCTCTTGACTATAATCATTTTCTGATCAGATTATCTAGTGAAGATGACTATGCTCAGATATTTTCCAAGCAGATCTATTACTTCAATGACTTACCTCTAAGAATCCTTAAATGGACTATTGACTTCAACCCTGAAGCAGAGTCTTCTATTGTCCCAATTTGGATTCAACATGGACTCATAGTCCATTTCTTTAACAAACAAATTCTATTTTCAATTACAGCAATCAATGGAAGACCTTTGAAGTTAGATATCGTAACTACTAACCTCTTCAGGCCTTCAATGGAAAAGTTATCATTGAATTTGATGTCACTTCATAATTCAATGAAATAGTTTGGATAAGAACACATAAATCAGGTTACTAGCAGAATATCATTTTAGAGAGCTCGCCTAAATACTGTGTCCATTACAAGAGATTCAACCATTCCATGGAAGACTGGCTGGCCAAGTAGCCACATCTAGATAATGCTATTACAAACACACAATAATAGCCTCTACATCCACCTCACACTCACACCCTAGACAATAACATCAATTCAAGGCTTATATCTAAGCAGCCAACATAATAATAGATTGACACTCATCTACCAATCCCATCCAAATCTAGAATAGCCCTCTTTGGTAAAGCCACTCAAAATAAAATTCAGCAAATTACACAATAATAGGCTCATCTTGAAATAGATTTGAACTCATTGGGAGACACTACCCTCAATGATGTCACAACTTAACACAATAAAATTTTCAACAAAATCAAAACCCTTTATCAATAATTCTCAAGGCACAATCACCTCTCCTAGCTCACAAGATAGATGCTGAAAGGAAAGAATTAGATGGAAACTAATGAGGATACTACAACCCATAATCCACCCCCATTAGCAAATGTGAACATGTTACATTAATTAGAATCAATAACTAATGAAGGTTGGGTTCAGATAAAAAAGACAAAAGGAGTAAGAGAACTCAAAGTGCTGCTCAAAGATCTACCATCAAAGATTTCTAAATTTAATAGTGTTGATTCTCTATCAATTCATCACAATAAAAACCTCTCCAAACATTCTCCATGAATTACTTAATATGGAATGTAAGGGGCTTTGCTAAGCCCCAATCCAAGGCAAGACTTCACTTCCTCATCAACAATCATCAACTGGGCATCATAGGACTTTTTGAACCCATGATATCTAATCCTTAACCATTAAGAATTCAGGGAAGATTTAATATGCAGGGATTCTTCTACAACTCTAGTAATAATATCTAGTTGATGTGAAAGGCACCATAGCAGGTAGATGTACACATTGACCATCCATAATTCTTTCATACTAATGTTACTTTTGAAAACACTTAGTTTATGCCATAATAGAGTATGCTTCTTGCTCCTGGTGGAAGAAGGGAACTATGGAACCACCTAATTCAGATTGGTAGCACTCTCACTCTACCTTGGATGGTTGGTGGAGACTTTAACATGCTGACCTCAGTTGAAGAAAAATGGGAGGGAAGACCTCCCAACCCCGAAGTAATGGCTGAATTTATGGAACAAATCCTTCATGCATATTTAATTGATGCATGATATAATGGTAGCACATCACTTGGAAAAGAGGTAGAACAGAGAAGAGACTTGATAAAGTACTTTAAATACCCCATGGAAGTTACAAATGCAAGACACTCATATAACTCACCTATCAAGAGCCACCTCAGATCAATCCCTTTGTTGATACGTATATCAACCCCCCAGCAAGCTAAATCTTCCTTTTTAGATTCTACAACATGTGGGAATTATACCCAAATTCCATATCTTCCATTAATAGCTATTGGAAAATTGATGAAGACTGCAGTGGCTAGGCAAAAATTCATAAGCTCTATAATGTATGAATTAGAGCTTGGAAGTGGAATATAGAAACTTTCCTTAATCTAAATACTCAACTAAATTAGGTTGAAGAAGTTAAGATGCTTGATGTCCAAATCATTTCTAACTTTAGCAAGGAATTTAATGAGGCTCTTAATAATGCATTAGAGAGTCTAGAACAAAAGTTGAAAATGGAGGAAAGTCTATGAGATTAAAAATATACTAGGAGATGCTTCATTGAGGGGGAAAGGAACACAAAATTCTTTCATGCACTTAAAAAAAGAAAGAAGTAAATAACCATATCCAAAATCAAAAACTCCCATAATAGATGCTTTATGATCTAATTGAAATACAAGAGGATTATTCTAATCACTTAAGAAACTTTTAGCACATAACATTCTAACTTCCAGCAAAATCCAAATATATCTCTACCCCATAACAAGAATATTCAACATCAGCAATATTACTGATGAGGAAGAGATAAAAAGAGTTGTCTTTTCATTCTCTATTAATAAAGCACCAAGCCTTGATGGATTTAATGTTGGATTATACCAAGCGACATGGAATGTTATCAAAAAGGAAACCATCCATGCCATCCAAGAATTATTTACTCACCCTTATGTACTAAAACACTTCTTCTCCTCCACCATTATCCCATTCCCAAGTAGATCTTTTCTAACTCATGTGATCAATTCAGACCTATAAGCCTCATGAGCACTATCAACAAAATCATTAGTAAAATTATCTGCCTTTGATTCCAACAAACTCTTCCCAATCTCATTTTCTTTAACCAAAGTGCATTCATCAAGGGAAAAAATATTAGTAACAACATATCACTAGCTCAAGAAATGCTCAAGGATCTCAATACCACATGCAAAGGATATAATTTAGTAATCAAGCTTAACCTAGACAAAGCATTTGACACCATCTAAAGGGATTTCATCAAACAAGTACTACATGCCAATGGGTTTAAAATTGATTCCATCAACATCATCATTAAAATAATCACCAATAACTATTATTTCTTATAGTAAATGGTGTTAAAGCAAGTTATTTCAAATCCACTAGGAGATTGAATTATGGGGACCCTCTCTCATCAACCATATTCATTATTGTAATGGACTATTTTTCCAAAATTCTCAACAACCTAATTTTCAACCACCCATCTTGTAGATACACTACTAGAGGATTCCAATCATTGACTACACACTAGAGGATTCCAAAATTCTCAACAACCTAATTTCCAAAATCTTTTGTTGTCATGGGATTCCAACCATTGAAGGACCTCATCAATTGCAACTCCATGAAGCTCTAGATTAAACTGAGGCAAAACTAAACTCTTTGGGTTCAATTTATATTAGCAAAATACTACCACAAAATCCACCCCATGGAAGTTAAAATTAAGCCATTAAATTTCCTACTCTAGAAAAACCTGTTAAGAATTAAACTTTTCTTGAGCCATTCATTTGATGGAAAATAGAGGATGACAATATTGACATGTGGAATGATGTTTGGTATCAAGATGAACCACTAGCAAACCATTGACTCAACCTAACATCTAAGAGATTGGTTAAAGACTTCTTTAACAACAAGGAAGGATCTATTATATGGAATCAAAGTAAGCTGCTTCAATTCCTCCCAAAGCACTTTGTTGAAGGAATTATCCACATTCCCTTGAATTAAAATGCTAGAGATAAGACTGTATTAACACTACCATATGGGAAATCACTCATAAACAAACTCTATAAAGCAACCACTAATTCCACTCATAACTCTTGTGGTCAGTCCATTTGGCATTTTTATTACATACCAATAATCTCCTTTCTCTATTGGAGAATCCTTAAGCCACTAAAGAAAACCTTAAGAAAAGAGTTATTCAATTAGCTTCTAAATGTCAATTCTATTTTGAAGAGGAAATTACATCATACTTTTCCTTCATTGTCATAAAGCCAACATTATCTAGTCTAAAATTCAATCATATTTTTTACTGCAAGACATAGTGCAAATTCCAAGAGACTTCATTCAATTCCTCAACTCATGGACCAATTAAAATAAGCTTAAGTGCCTCCATATGCATTCAAAACTTCTCCCCATCATAATTTTGGTAAATTGACTAGATAAAAATGAAACCAAACACACTTATAGCATTATTCAACAAATACTGAGCCACATCCAATAAGCTATTCACTACAAGAGACTAAAGTATAAATCTACCAAATAGAATTCCTATTGATCCAACCTACCACTCAGGTAAGATAGTCTTCTAGATTAAGCCAAAACCTCATTGGCTTAAGATTAATTGTGATGGCTCTTTAACCTCTCTCCAACATAGCTGGATCATGTGGCATAGTTAGAGACTTAGAGAATCCTATTAGCTACACTTTCCACAAACGTTGTAGTCCAATAAACCCTTTATTTGTTAAAGCTGATGGTCTACTTTTTCCTCTCATGATTGCTCAAACATTCCCTAATCCATGTTGGATTGAAATTGACTCCATTCTACCACTCAACATAATAAATGGTACCACTGAACCTCCTTGGAATTTGACTTACCAGATTACCTCAATACATCAACTTATCAAGCTCAAATACATTAGACTATCTCACATCAATAGAGAGGGGAACAAACCTATCGATCATCTTGCTAGAGTTGTGGCTTCTAAGCAATACACATCAATTTCTTTTTGTATTTTGTCTATCCTAAGGCCCTTTATCATAGGCGACATGCTCAATTTACCATACATTAGAGGTAAACATGATCAATGTAAGTTGTCTTCATTAATGAAATCCTTGCTTTCTCATGAAAAAAACCTCTAGCTGGCATTTCATAAGATTGATATAAAGCTTATCTTTTTTTATTTGACTAAGATAAAGCTTATGAGGTGCGGGTAGTGGTAAGTTGACTTGGATGTTGTAAATAGTAAATGGAGATATCTCTCAAGATGTTTATAATAGTAGGGGAGGCTTTATTGTTCTCCATTTGAAGTGGTGGTGATGTTATTCTAAGGTTTTATGATTGGAAAATACAAGATGATAAAATTTTTGAACCCTAACTTCTAATAAATAGTAGAACATTTATTATAGAAATCTAAATCATGAAACTAAAAATAAATTTTAGAATGGGAAGTTTAGTTTTGATCTTAAATGTTTCATGAATTTTGGAGTGGTCTACAAATTTTATTAAGATTTTATTTTACACATATGGTGCATAGAACTCATAAAAATCATTAAAACCCCCAAATAACATATGAAAATAAAAAAATATATATTAAAACTATTTTTAGAATGTTTTCTAAAATTTGGTGGTGTTTAAGGACACTAAATACCATCCATAATAACAATTAGTTAATCTAGTCATTGTTTTGGCCAACAAGGAACAACACTTACAAAGGTCACTTTATGGAAGAGAAAAATTAGGAAAATGATTTTTTAACATAGTTAAAGACTTTAAAAACACTTCAAAAAGACATTGAAAGGATATTTTTAACAACTCACTAGAGTAGCTTATGCTTTGAAAGATTACCAAATCTTTCCTTATGTTGAGTCATCCATCAAGCCTTCACAAATGGAGAACTTATTTTTATTTTAATTAAAAATATTAATTACATCATTCCATAATGATTAAAACAAGTTTTATACAAGATACAACATTCAAATTTATGCAAAGAGGAATGGAAAGTATGGATGGGAGCCAACCACAACTCTTCTCTTGCTCCCTAACTACACCTTCATAGCAAGGGCTGGGGGTGGGGGGTGGTGGACAATCCATTAAAAAATAAATTATAGCTAATTAAATAATAATTAATTAATTATAATTTTAATTAAGTACTCCCCACATTTAAATTTACTCTAAACACACCAAACAATACTATTAAACACCATTACACCAAATATACATGACATAAAATAAAAATAATGTTAACATAACAATAACACCAATAACACCATAAATGTTTTAATGATCTTCAATGCTTAGGATTTCTATTTTCTCCATACTCTTTCTCCTTATGAAGGAATCACCATTGTTAGCTTTCATCTCCCTTGCTTGTTATGGGACCTTCTTATGCTTATGTTACACCAATTATTGTAGGCCCTAAATATTCTTCTCTAAAGAGTTTAACTCTGCATGTCTAGGTGCTACCTTCACCAAATCATCTATAATCAATAAGGTGTCATCTATAGATGACTTGTCTCTCAATCTCATTTAGAACCTCGTGATATTCATCTTGATCTATCTCATCTATAATGATATGATGCACCTTGAAGAATGAATGACAATTTGTTAATTGTAAAAAATATTTTATTTTCCATCAAAAGATTCATGTTAGATATTTAAAGGCTTTCTAACTCTTTTAAATGATATTAAATCTTCTTGTTTAAAATTTTCTGATATATTTTTTTAATAATGCATGCATTCAAGCCATTTTTTAATAATTTTAAATGGCCCACATACCCAATCATATAGTTTTCTAAATTAAGTGGATAAATACCTCTCAAGATGTATTATAATTAACTCTTGATCTCCCACATTGAATTTAAAAAAATTTTTTTTCATTCTTGATTTCAACTTTTTTTATATTAGTGACTTTTAATTGATGTAAGACACTTTCATGAATGCTTTGGAAATCATACACAAATGCTATCTATCACAAGCTTGCACCATTTAACTTTACAAATCATATCTGTATATATATATATAATGTTTTTTCTCCTCTAGTACATAGCTATTGCTACTGTTATACACCTAATGAAACTCACTTGGTCTCTTACATGGTCTAAGTCCTCATTAGAAAGAGGAGTATCATCATGAATCTCCTTAACTACGTCATCTACACCCTTTGCTTCTTCTTATTCCTCTTATTTCTCATGAATCTCCTTAGAGTTGGAAGTAGATGATGAAGGACTAGATCTAGTGGTTGACCTTTGGCTAAGATAGGATGATGCTTAATAAGAAATTTAAACCCTTGGATCAAGATGAAGAGGATACCTTCATAAACTTTTTTAGGGGCAAAATATTATGAAAAGCATCCTCAAGTGTTTCTAGTTCTACAACTCCACCTCATTCCTTAACATAACTTTTGAAGCCAATGATAAGCTTTTTAGTTAACCACAACTACTTATCAATGAAACTTTTCATAGCTATTAAATCATGAAATGTGTCAATGTACTCCACAATGGGCATGTTTCCTTGCTAAAGGGTCATCAATTGTTCATGTAAGTTTTTTTATAAATCTTCGGACAACATTTAGCATTTCTTTCAGTTTATCTAAGTCTATCTTCCTAGTCTCTCTACCTTATTTAAGATCTAGTTCTAATAGATTTTAGCATGGAATTTTAATTATTTTTTACAAAGGTGTCAATTGATAGACATTCATCTAGTATCAATGAAATAAATCATCCATTTAGACAAGTTAGTCTAAGAATCTATTAGTATCATGACACTATTATATATAAGGGTATTGAAGTTAACATTATTAATGGAATCATTCAGAACATTAAGGATTCAATGATGGTCATTCATAAGGGGGTTCTTAAGAATTCTCCAAAGGTGTATATGTTCCTTATGGTTTTGTATAAGTTCTCCTAAAGGATGAGTCTCTACAAAGTTATATACCACAAGTGGTGTTTGTGCAAAAACATTTATATTTTAAACTTTAGTGGCTAGGTTCATCACTATATCTTCAATCCTTTTGAATATGTTTTTCTCAACTTGCAAAGAAAGTTCTTCTACTATATTATTCAAATTATCTATTTGGTCTTCGCTAGCACATTTATAAAGCATATTGACACAATTAAAGATGTAATATGAAATTTGTATTGGATTTTTAATTCTTAAAAGATGCATTGATGGTACTAATTTTATGATAAAATAGATGCAAATGACATACAAAATGATAATAAATCCTTTATAAAATGTAAAAAATAATAGAAAGTAAGCTTGTACTAAATAAGTGAAATAGAACTAGCATAAAACCTTATTGATTTGAATTGAGGTGATGGTTTTAAATGATTTAGTGGAGCAATGCTTCACTGATTTGGGTGTCACTCTACTCAAAATATAGTCAAGGCTAGTTTATGGTAAATGGTTTGGTTTATTTTATTAGAGCCAACTATTAACACTAGTGCCAAGGTTTATATAAATGTCTAAAACATGAGTTCTACTATATATATTTACAATGAATAATAAAATAACATGCAGAGATAGTTAGCAAGTTCACGGTACAATTAAAAGTTAATGGAAATCCACTCCACCCTTTTGCAAACACCTTACCAAATAATTTGCATTCTTTGGTGATTACCTTCTAAAAACTAGTCCACCAAACTTGATGTGCAATGGTGGGTTGACTTGGGTGACCTAATTGGTGGATTCGACTTATCCCATGATATTTAAGATATTATGGGAAGTACTATTGGTTTTAAATTGAAGTAATGGTGAGGTTACTTTAAGGTAGGGGTTGGACAATACGAGACAACAAATAGATCCAATTAAAAAATCACAACTTCTAGCATTTCAAAATTATAAAATTTGAAGTCTATTTGTGATCTAAAAAATTACATAAATTTTTTATGGGTTTAAAATATTTCTAAACTACTCTTCTAGGCTTTGTAATAATTGAAATAACTAAAGAAGTTCTCTGATTTTACATTTGGATAAAACTCTAAAAATCTCAAAAAAACCATAAATATCATACAAAAATGAATAAAACTAAATTGAAACTAACTTTGAAAAGTTTTATGAAATTTTCTATAGTTGAAGGCCACTAAACATTAAATGTAACAACAACTAGTCAATCCATGCTTTAGGATGGATGATCTCAAACAACACTTAGAAAGCTTACTTTTTGGTGGAGAAAAATTTGAAAATAAAATTCTAACATTATAGATTGCTTAACAACACTTCATAATAGAAATTTCTATAAACTTATTTTTAAGATAATTTGAGACTACTTACCAAAGTAGGCTATGTAGGAAAGATTATCAAAATTTTCCTTATATTTGACCAGCCACCAAGCATTCACGAATGGACAACTTCATGAAATTTTATTCAAAATATCATTAAATTGTTTCCATAGCAATAAAACTAGTTTAATATAAGTTACACCATTCTAATTTGAATAAGGGTGGGAAAGTATGGTGTGGAGGGGACTGAACATTACTCTTCTCTAATTCCCTATCTACCCCTTCATAAAGGAAGGACATTCCCTTATGAATATGAATTATGTTTAATTAATTCATAATTTATTATTCAAAATTATAATTTAAGTTCTCCCATACTTATAATTACACTAAACTCACCATACAAGACCATTAACACATCATTACCCAACATATACATGAATTAATATAGATGCAATGTTAACATAACCCTAAATGTTATCATGACCTTCAATGATTCAAGCTTTAATTTTCCTCCATGCCCTTGTTTCTCCTTTTAATGGGACTACCATGACTAGCTTTCATTACTTTAGCTCTTATTACTTGATGTTCTTGTGCTACGCCATTAAGTGGTCTAAATGTTCTCATTAGGACTGAAGATTGGAATATTTTTGAAATATAAGGCTTTAAATTATGTTCACTAATCTCATGAATGTCCTAGGTGCAATAGATAATCCAAATGGCATAACTAGCCATTCATACCATCAATCTTGAAGATTATCTCCTATTTATTTTGTATCCAAATCATGATTTGATGGTACCCAATCTTAAGATAAATTTTGAAGAAGTGACTAAAATTTCTACTAAAATTTAACATGTCATTCAATGTCGATTAAAATCTACTTAATGACAATCTTATTCAATAATCAACTTTTTTACACAATCTCCAAGTATCATCTTTCTTTGTTGTTAGTAATGACAAAATAGCACAACATCTTAAAACTTTCCTTAATGTATCCTTATCTTATTAATTCATCTACCTCTCTCTTAAGCTCAACATGTTTTGTGGGGTACATATTATTATATGGAAAGTTTAGCAACTTTAAACTAGGAATGTAATCTATGGCATGCAAAATATCTCTCATGGGTAGAAAATCATCTAATTAGTTACTAGGCTTCATGTCTATAAAATAAAATAAGGAAGATATGTCAAGATTATGATACTCAAGTGGATCCTTAATAACTTTCCTTAGATAAAGTAGGTAGCAAAACATGAGATGTTCCACATGGGCAGTGGGTGGGGTACATAGGGTGGCCTAATTGCTCAATAAGGTGTTCTTAAGATTTCTACGAGAGAATTAAAACTCTTAAGAGGGTTTAATTTAGAGTTGTAGTGTAGATACAAAAGTATATTGGGTTGGCCAATATAAGATATAGAGTAGACTAAATTCTAGACACTCGATTTCAAATAAATAAAGCTCCATCTATAAGCCCAATTTCCATGAAATTAATTACAATTTGTAGGTTAAGATGTCTACTTATGATCTGAAAGTTTTCATGTGATTCCATGAGGAATTTTTATAATTCACTCCCATGATGGGTCACTGGAAAAAATGTCTAATTGACTAATTAAAATCAAACTTAAGGTTGATTAAACTTAGTAAAATGCTAGGGTTAAATATCGATTAACATTTTTTCATGAAAAAAAATATTTCAGATTCCATAGAGCTTTAGGTATAACACTTAACAAATATGTATTCTCAACCTTAAATTTGGCTAACCACAATTGGAATCAAATTGATGGAATTTTAGTCAACAAAATTTAAAGAGTTTAATTATCCTTGATAATAGAATACATTCACAAAATAGCACTAAATTTTTTTCTAAACAAATAAAATTTACCCTATTAACCTGAGTAGCCTTATAAGCAAGATCACCAAATCCTCTTTCAAATGAACATGAAATTCGTTTCTTTGGTTAGCTAGCTACAAAGCATTAACACCTTAGGATATCAATTCTAATCTTTGTCCAAATAGTAAACTTACTTCTAGCAGAAAAATAGTATTTTATAATATTTAGATCACTTATTACACTCATAAAGGGAGGGAAAGTTAGGGCTAATCAAGTTATTTGAATTTGAATTGGATTATTTATAACTACCCCATAACTATTACCTCATATGGAGTGATTGACCAATATAGTATGAAAATTCAAATTTGGATTTATTTATTACACATAAATAATTCTCATTTATTTTTATTTAATTTTTATTTCTCTTTCTATATATCACCATAAATAACACATTGATACAACAACAAACTATGAATCCATACATAAAATATTACATATTTCCAAGTCAACAAAAATCATAAAAATAAAATGAAAATATTCTAATCTTGAATTTTCTTCTTG